>OY292402.1:13785708-14393770 GCA_958496205.1 Idaea biselata
CGCGTTCCTTTTATTATGTTAAGCATTTTATCAACAAATGTCTTGCTATGGCGCCTCCGACCGGCCGCGGCGGATTGGAAAGACCCAAGAAGTGCTGGCTTGACGTTGTAAGATCGGATATGCGTGCAAATCGCCTCACTATGCGGTATGCCGAAGATCGTGCGAGGTGGAGACGTAAAAGTAGGAAAGCGGACCCCGGGCTCTCGAGAGAGATGCAACCGGGAACAACGCTCGGATGATGATGAAGCATTTTATCAATGCCCGACGTTTTGAGATCATTACAGACATCTTCCTTAGACGTAGACTGAGACGTAATTTATTTCAAGTAGAAATATTTTATACGGAGAAATGCATCATCCAAAATTCTCCCATGACAGGATTCGGCCCTGCGCTCGTTTCGACCGGCAAGCAATTTTTGATGATCATTTCCCCTTCTAAAATATTTCTACTTGAGAAAAAAATCCTTTAAACAACAAAACCCAAACAGAAATATAATTTATTTCAATTGAAACCAGTGCAAACCAAACAAAATCCAAAACGTACCAATTATAAATTAATATAATAGGACTTGAGAACTGATACTGAGAGGTAGTATAATATACGAAATGACATAGTATCTGCGAATCAATGGCCTCAATTTGGTTCAAGATGAAGCCGCTTGTTCACTGTCAATTGACTATTTAGAGCTCGGTTTACGTGAAACAAATGCATAAACTAATTATATCTGTACTAGTGATCCGCCCCGGCTTCACTCGGGTATGAATTACACATATTAATCTTAAAGAAGAATTCTATAACTAAACGATGGTGAAAACTGCATCAAAATCCACCGTAACACAAGCTTAGTAGCTTACCATGGGGTTAGATGGCGTGTGTGTCGTTTTCAATTTTCTTTTACTGTTAAGATGGTGTATTGGCATAATCCCCACTAAAAGTGGGGACCAGTGGTGATTTCGACAATTTCCAAAAACAAATTAGCATTAATCAGTGATACTATCTGAGTAAGTTTCTTTTTCTGATATCTATCTCACTCAAAAAACGAAACTTGATACAAATTTAATTACAATAAAGAATGATTCCTGTAGGGTACCCTACCTGCCACTTGCCCCCACCCGGTAGGGGGAGGTGCACAAGTAAGGCCACCCCGTCATTGTAGGGTTAAAATCATGGGGCGGTCACTTGACCCGTTTCCGAACAGGCTTTTGTTTCGATATGAAAAATTACAGAAACTCTCTTCTAGTCGAGTTCTAAATACTTGGGAACCTGCTTGTCATTGTATGCGTGAAAATGTATTGCTTTGTAAAGATATTTAAATAGAAATAGGAAGTAGCTGACCCGGCGAACTTTGTTTCGCCTTCGACGAAAAAAAATTTTCCTATGTCCTTCTCCTGGTTCTAAGCTACCTCCCCACCAATTTTCAGCCAAATCGGTGCAGCCTTTCTTGAGTTATAAATAGTGTTGCTAACATAACTTTCTTTTATGCCTCGACGACCTCAGTGGCGCGTCGTGCGAAAGCGCGACTGCAATGTAGAAGGTTGCGGGTTCGATTCCCGCCGGGTGCACGAATTTATGCTTAAAAAATTAATATTTGTATTTGGTCTGGGTGTTTTCTATGTATCATATGTATGTATTATATGTAGTGGTGTAAAAGTTAATAGTTAGTAAGTTAATGTAAAAGTATAATATGTAGTATATCCGTTGTCTAGTACCCATAGTACAAGCCTAGTGCTTAGTTTGCACGTTTGGGGCCAGATTGCGCTGTGTGTAACGTCGTGCATATTTATTTATTTATTTTATATATAAATAAATAATAAATAAATAAATTCTCCGAACAACACACAGCGCCATCTAGCCCCGTGGTAAGCGACTAAGCTTGTGTTACGGTGACTAGACAACGGATATAATACTTATATTTATTTTTCTTTTGTAAATACATACATATTATACATAGAGGGACACCCAGACCAGACACAAATATTTATTTTTTAAGCATAAATACTTGCAACCGGCGGGAATCGAACCCGCAACCTCCTGCATTGCAGTCGCGCTTTCGCACGACGCGCCACCGAGGTCGTCATATATATAAATATACAGAGTTATAGAAGATTAAGATTAAACTGGATATTAGAGGAATTATATTAGGTTAAAAAATAGGCAAAAATTCATTCATTAATCAAAAAATGAAATTATTAATCCCATTAATATCATAAATGGTAAAGTTCTAAACTTCTGAACCGATTGCGATGAAACTTGGAACGTAATTTTTATCTCGATATTCCCGCGTGTTCGGGACTTACACGTAAGAAACCGCGGGGCGCGGTACAAAATACAAAATTAAAGGAACTAATTTTAACACTTAGGTATACAAACACGCCACTTACTTATAATTGCTAGTTTAAATATTAAATAAAATAAATATTATATTAGTTTAAACCACATTGGTAACCATCATCTTTTATAGTGAGAGTAGGCCTCATTGGATCCCTGTTCATTTTACAGCACGTCGTCTATTTTCTTCAACAGAGCATGTTATATTAAAAGAAAATTAAATATTTGTCTAAAGTACCAAGTATAATTTATTAACGCAAAATATTACATTTCAAAGCTAACAGAGTGTTAATAAACGTCTCTTTTGACGTCGTAGCTCGTAGCTTCGTAGCTCGTAGCTCCGTAGCCCGTAGCCGTAGCTATCTCGTAGCCCGTAGCGTCGTAGCTTCTCGTAGAACTTGCTACGAAGGCTTTGTTTACTAAAATATGAAAATGATATATTTCAAATTCGAGATGGAAAAGTTATGCGTAATATAGCGAACTTTATTAAGAAAAATACAGCCATTTGTCGGTATACCTTTGTCTCTTTGAAACAGTGCCGAAACGGACATTTGAGAATATAGTAATATAGATGACTTAAAGCGGGTTTTTATAATATAGTTTCGGGTTCAAAATTGGTTCCCCACCACAAGATTCAACAATTTTTGGATTATTGCTACGTATATCCTACTTCCTACTTAATATTATAAACGCGAAAGTTGCAAGTATGTATGTCTGAATTCATGTCACTTTGTTACTCCTTCTCGCTAAAACTACTGAACCGATTGCGACGAAGCTTAATACATAGATAGCTGGAAATCTAGAACAATACGTATTCTACTTTATAGATATTCGTATACGTATTCTACTTTATATTTATCATGATATTCCTGCGGAATGGACACACAAAGCGGGTGAAACCGTGAGCCAGTTTATAATATTATAGTCTCATTTTTGTTGACTTTTAAACCCGACTGGACCTACCTCTTTTTCGGTGGGAGAGAAGTCACAAAATAAACCGTTGTATTATTGTAGTTTTATGCAAAACGCACTCGAGCTGCAGGTTTAAGTATTCATTATTTATGCGATGCAAATATGATGCCATAATCACCGAGTATTTATTGACTAGTGGTGTTGTTCGTCTTCACACTGATCTTTTCTTATACAGGGTTTTTCGAGGACAGTAATTTGAGTCAAAATCATTTTAGACATAGGTTAGGTTTAGGTTGTATATATAAATTAAATAAATTATCTGAACAACACACAGCGCCATCTACGCCCCCGTGGTAAGTGATTAAGCTTGTGTTACGGTGACTAGACAACGGGTATAATACTTATATTTATTTTTCTTTTGTAAATACATACATAACATACATAGAGGGACACCCAGACCAGACCACACACAAATATTTATTTTTTAAGCATAAATTCGTGCACCCGGCGGGAATCGAACCCGCAACCTTCTACATTGCAGTCGCGCTTTCGCACGACGCGCCACAGAGGTTGTCATTAAATGTAATTTGAGGAGAAACACTCCTTCCCCATAGTTACATTTATAATTCAAAATATCTATAAGATAGTTGTGTTAGTTACACTATTTATAACTCAAGAACGGCTGCACCGATTTGGCTGAAATTAGTGGGGAGCTTAGAACCAGGAGACGGACATTTTATACCCTTTTTTTAATGCGGAACATAGTTCGCCGGATCAACTTGTCTACACTAATACTACACAAAGATTTGTATGTGTGTTTGTGTGTATGTATGTTTGTAATGAATAAACTCAAAAACAGGACCGATTTCAAAAATTCTTTCTCCATTAGGTAGCTACATTCAGCCTGAGTAACATAGGCTACTTTTGATCCCGATATTCCAACGGGATCGGGACTTACGCGGGTGAAACCGCGGGACGCAGCAAGTAATTTAAAAATGTAACTTGAGGGGAAAGACTCCTTCCTCCTTAAAATACATTTATAATTCAAAATATCTAAAAGAAAGTCGTGTTAGTTTCACTATTTATATAATTTATATATAATTCAAGAATGGCTGAACCGATTTGGCTGAAAATTGGTAGGGAGGTAGCTTATAACCAGGAGACAGACATAGGATAGGTTTCTTTTAAGGCGGAACAAAGTTCGCCGGATCAACTACACTAATATTAGAAAGAGGAAAGATTTGTATTTTGGTATGTGTGTTTATGTGTATGTTTGTTTGTAATGAATAAACTCAAAAACTACTGGACCGATTTCAAAAATTTACAAAATTCAAAAACACCATTAGATAGCCTAGGCATTTGATCCCGATATTCCCACGGCATCGGGACTTACGCAGGTGAAACCGTGGGACGCAGCTAGTATTAAATAATTGAAATGAAGGTAAAGTTCTAGTAAAACTAAAACCACAGTTTACCTACCAGTTTGCGCCTCGGCGCTTGTTATAAAACCTACATCTCCGCTTGGTCGAAGTCCAAAACAGTTCCGGAAGTGGAACGTTTAAATACCGAAGTCGGAAACAGGAAGTCGGTAGTTGGTTGCTGCAATTTTTATAAAGAAAACTTTTCGTTCGATTGAATTTCTATTTATAAATTTGTCTGTTTTATTGCAGTTGCTTTTTGTGTTCTGACTTTTAAATGACTTCAATAATTTTGATAAAGTTTTTTTTTATTATAAGAAATAGTTGCGGGAGAGATTTGTGATAGAGTGAGAGAGTAGATATTGTGGCAATATAGGTACCTAAGTATCTATATTCTATTTCAAAATCTTAGATCAAAAATATAAACAAAAACGCATACATTTAAGAATAGTACAATTTGGGAATATGTTTGTGGCTAAATAAAGATTTTTTTTATTTTTTTTATTTATCAAGAGCAAAGTGACAGCTCTTTATTTACATTTTCCTTTGATATTAACAGTTCTTTGTTTATCTAAGATTCTGAAATAGAATATAGGTAGGATATTTCATCCATAGAGATAGTACAATATAGAAATTTAAGTTATATGTCTACATTGCAAATAAACCAGGATAGTATTTTTAACGCATTCTTGTCTCTGTCGAACCAAAATGAGGTTCCAGTGTAATTCATAAAAAAGTGCTTTTTATTTTTACAAAATTTAACGTAAAAATATCGTGCAATTTTAACATATTGGACAATCAATAGGTACATTAGTAGATGTATTGGCTCGCGCCCGTATTGTGTCTCGATGTAAAATGTAGGTATTTTGTTCATAAATACCTAAGTAGGTATATACTTTGTTGTATTGTCTGGAACATGTAACTGACTATTACGAGTAGCTCGCAGAATTTTCAAATATTGTTATAATTTTTGTCAGAAATATTTTAAACTAACTGCGCCCCGCGGTTTCACACGCGTAAGTCCCAATCCCGTGGGAATTTCTGAATAAAAAAAGACCTATTTGTTAACCAGATCTACAGTTATCTGTAATAATAACCTTAACCATGTAAATCACATTATCTAACACTAGCTGCGCCCCGCGGTTTCGCCCGCGTAAGTCCCGATCCCGCGGGAATTACGGGATAAAAAGTAGCCTTTGTGTTATTCTAGGTGTCCAGCTATCTATATTCCAAGTTTCATCGCAATCGGTTCAGTAGTTTTTGCGTGAAGAGTAACAAACATCCAAACATCCATACAAACTTTCACATTTATAGTATTAGTAGGAGATAATAAGTTACAAACCAACATTGTCTCTTTCGAAGCTTACACAAGGTCCAACACAACTGCTAACAATAGCTACTAGTACCTACGTAATCATAAAGCCTGAACAAAGGCTAGCCTAATGGATGCACTAAACGTACCTAGATCTAGATCTAGGTATACTTACTTATTACGAGTACAAGGAGTTGCCTACTCTTAGCTGTATCGTTATAATGTATTGCATTTAGCACTCGGCTGAAGCAGACTGCAGACGTAACGATCGGCCGATACTGCGCCTGCGATCTTAAGACAAGAATTCACCGAGTATCCGTACATGATCGAGCTTTTGGTTGCGTAGGCAAATCGCTAAGAAAAATACTGTTAAATTAGCTTGGCATATACATATTGAGGTCTAAGTCGTAGCGCAAAGCGGACTCGTCCATGTTACTATACGTAGACCGGGGCAGCTACTAAAAAAGACCGGTCGGATCTTGTTCCACAGACCGTTTTCCTTCTATATGAGAGTGCTACATTTCAGACCATTTTATCGCTTACCATTTACTAGTGAGATACTGGTAAAACGATATCGTGTAAAAAAAAATCTAATATTTGCAGTAAATTGTCATGCAAGTTTCTAAAAAAATGTGCATTCGCACCAAATATTTATAGATAGATAAATTATCCTCCAAATAAAATGACTATAAAAACATAAACAACTGAAATCTAGGTGGGACAATGAGCGACCTTATCGCTTAAAGTGACTTTTTCCAGGCAACCTTTGGATGAAGAGAAGTGAAGAAAGAGGCGGATTTCTCTCGGCGAGTTTCAGCCATTAGGAGCCCAGTCCATACCGATACATCTTAGTCTCCTTTACAACCGGTGTAATACCGTCCAGATAAATAAAGAAAATTCCTCGAATACTGAAGATGAAAACAAAAATAGTAGATACGGTATATTCTAACATTGCGTTTTCGAAAAATGACCTAGAAACACATTGCATGCATTTTCATTCAATTATTGTATTTAAAAACATGTGTCTTTAAGAATGATTTAGGCATTTGTAAATAAGCAAAAAATCATTCGTATGGATTTCAAAAAGAAAATCGCAGTGTGACAACACGTGCTCACGCGGCAACGGTTCGACATACGACTGATGCTAGTGCGTCAGCTAGACGCAGTTTTATCGTCTCAATTTCCGAGACTAGGTACCGTATCTGCTGTTTTTGTTTTCATCTAAGCTCGAATAATACATACCGGCCATCCTTCATTGTCACGGTTAGCTTTCACAAGACATTGTTTTGTAGCGCTGTATTTTATGATGGAGCTAAAACTTTTTGAAAATTTGCTACTGTTTTGAGCTGCATTAGTTAGTGCCTATAAAGTTTTTGATTTGGCAATAACTTTAACCCGCTGCATCCGTTTTTTAATATTTATAGACTATTTTATTTTGAGATATGTTAAATAAGAAAGAGATAGCCCTTTTGACTGGAAAGCAGAAGGTTGCGGGTTCGATTCCCGCCAGAAACAAGTATTTATTTATTTAATAACGACATGGGATATTCAGTGTTTTCTATGTATCATATGTATGTATTTACAAAAAAAAAAGTATAATATGTAGTATATCCGTTGTCTAGTACCCATAGTACAAGCCTAGTGCTTAGTTTGGGGCTAGATTGCGCTGTGTGTAACGTCGTGCAATATTTATTTATTATTTATTTATTTATACTAATCATATTTTTTGTTCTGGTTCTTATTGTTTTCTATTTGTATGTTTTTACGAACAAGTACTATTGTGTTGTAGTACAAGCCTAGTTGTCCCTAATGCCTAATGTGTGTAACGTGCGGCAATATTTATTCATTTTAACTACTTACTTTTACTTTGTGTTTTCGCAACTAGCCCTATAACTGGGCCTTTTTGCGTGACTATTAGTCGTAGGTTTCCTCACGATTTTTTCCTTCACCGTAAGAGCGATGTTAATTGTAATTGTTCTAAAAAATAAGACATTGGTGCGCGGTCGACCAGGATTCGAAACCACGACCGACGGAATGAAAGTATTATTTTATTTGTTTTCCATATACATAGATAAAGAAGTTGTACAAAAGCCGGTTTCAAACGGCTCGTTAATCAACCAACGAGACGGCGTAACACTATCTACTTCACAGAGAGTTGTCAAAGGAAGAGTTTTCTTACAGACAGACACGATTCTCTCTAATAATACCGCTTTATGGTATTTAAGGCTATTATTCGTCAATGACAACTTTACACTACAGCGAGCGATAATAGATGGCGCTGACATTGTAATTATAATAGATTTTTTTAACACATTCGAGAAGCCTTAGTAAAGTTGTGCTGGTAAAGCAATGCATGGCGCGGTCATAACTCCGATAGGTGACCGATAATGTGTGTAGCAAAAATATTTTCTGGAGCTCGCCTGTGCACGTTATGTAGTTGGTTCCGATTGTTATCTTTTATAGCAGTCGTTAGGTCAAAAGCCTTTGAGCGACCTGACAACTCTAACACTAGGTGATACCGTATCTAATGTTTGGTACCAAGACTCCTCACTACTCACCTCACCACTAAATATGTAGGTCGATATACCTACGTTAATCAGAAGTGGGATACTCAATGAATGTGGTCTTCATTGAGTTTCTCATAACCCGACTACAGCGAAGCCACAAGGAAGAGTAATGTTTTAGTACTTCTAAGTTCTCCTGGTCATCTTCTACCATCTAACCACTTCATAAATTGATTAAAAACACATAAAATTCGTATAATCAAAACGAATTTTCCGTGTAATTTAGCAAAATACGATCCCGATACTCGTACATAGGCGGCGTAATGATGCGAACAACAATTTTGTTAACTCATCCTCTATTCCCAACGTAACTTGGTCTCAGTACACTTCGGTTCTTTGCAAAGTTCTTCGGTTTTTTCAGAGTTCCCTGAATTCGGAGGTCTGGTTAGAGTGGTGGTTTGGTAACAAATTGCGCCTTGTAAACAAGTTGGGGGTTGTCAGTGAGACTGATGTGCCGGACGGATAAAACGATGGTTTTCCACTGATATTTCACTTAATTTGGTTTTTGGAATGAGTTTTTCTTGGAGGGCTGAAGTGGGGTTGAAGTGTGACTGAAGATATCATGAAAGTTGGATGTCACGACTTGAAATAACCGTTTACATAATTTAAAAGCTTATAGCCGAATACAGAAACGCCACTTAAATTTGAGGGCTACTTAAATAATTGAGCAGCTGCTAAATTTAAAATTTGTATGGGAGTTTTTGAGTTTTAGAGCTGCTAAATTGCTTAAGTTCAACTCAAATTTTGAGTAGCGTTTCTGTATTTGGCGTTTATAAGTAAGTTATGCTTAAATAAATAAAAATAAATATGTGTTTCTGGTTTGTCTCCCTATATGCGCCTATAATATTACAAAATAAAAATAATTTCAAGTATTATATCCGTGGTCTAGTCACCGTAACACAAGCTTAGTAGCTTACCACGGGGTACATTTTTGTGTAGTTTCATGACAAAAACTTCGTATTGTTTATCCACATTTAAGATAAAAAATGACTGCTTTAGCTAAAATGTGGATGGGCTTCAATACCCTTCGACCTAGGTATTTGTCTAGAATCTGCAATATACAAAAAAATAACAACAACATTTCGTCATGAAATAATTAACAATTTTCGATGAACCCAACGATGGATTCTGAGTTTACCTCTTAAGGGCCTTATTCTGAAAAACTGAAAATCCATGTCGGGCGCATCGAAAATTGTTGATTATTTCATGACGGAATGTCGTAGAACTTTTTTTTGTGTACAGATTGTAGGCGACATTGTTTCCGATATTTTAGTGCAGTTTCCATACAAATAATGAGTGTTGACGTTATGGGACCTATTATATATAATAAAATTCCTTTAACAATCAGAACTATAAATGACAATAAAAGATTCAAAACCGCACTCAATGGCTTTCTTGCTGAAAAAGTATATTATGATTTAAGACATTTTTTGAACGATAAGTCAAATAATATTTAGATTGTATTGTTTTGACTCTCATTTTAATTTGACTTTTTCTTATTTATATGATATTTTATTTATATTGGACATAATATACAGAATTTAATATTTATACAATTTAGCAATCAGTCAGTTCATATAAAATTAATTGTAATGCATTGACCTAACAAAATTGATCTATTTTTATTTACATTTGGATATGTTTTGACTTCATTTCAATTCTATATTTCTGTAAATTAGTTAAAATTATATGATTTTCAAATGCCTAAAAGGCGAACCATGGATGTACCAACTTTTATTATTTAGTAAGATCTCTGTAACCCATGATTATGAAATAAATGAATTATTATTATTATTATTTGTTGTTACCATTACGGATACTCGGGGCTATGGAGCACCCGGACCTTTGGAAGGCGTGCGTGGGGCCGAAGCCAACACGTAGAGGCCTGTTTTAGTAACATTTTAATTTAAATTTTGTGATGGACACCAAACCGGCGGTTATCCCTGTCTACACTATAAAATGCAACCAAGGACAACCCCCGGTTTGGATAGAACTATTGTGTAAACTACGGGTGAAAAACTACTTGGGCTATGGAAATGGGTTGGTAGTGGATTGGATACTGGGGGGAACTATGGGGACTATGGCGCCTGCCGTAACAATGTTCAATAAACATGTAAAAATGGCAGGCGGAGACTCGCCAACTCACAAACTGGGCCACCCTAATTAAGCCGAGCAAATTACAGCCAGGGGGCAACAGGGGCGTGAGTGGCTGAAGGATGGAGCAACCTCACCGGATTTTAAACCATCCTAGGTAATCCTGTGGAGCGGGCCAACTCATCACTGACGTGAGGTGTCCATCCTCCGAGCATTTCTGCTCTCGCGACTCCACTCTGACCGGCCGGTGAAGGCAAGCCAGAGGCGGGGGACCGCTTCCTCGTCAGTGTTCACTCCGACCAGCCAACTAAGGCAAGCCGGAGGTGAGGAACGGTGGTTTCCCCCTGGAGCACTCGGGTAGCCGCGGGGTCGCTACTCCCCGACACCTCGCCTCAAGGTGCCCTGCGGGCTTATTATTATTATTATTAATAAGTCGAAACGTATTGAAGCCTATCGACATTTTAGCCAAATCAGACATTTTTTGTCTAAAATTTGGATAGGCTTTGCACCAATAGGAGGTTCTTGTCTTAAAACTACACCAAAATGTAGGAAACAATGTCACCTACAATCTGTGCACAAAAAAAAGTTCTACGACATTCCGTCATGAAATAATCAACAATTTTCGATGAGCCCGACAGGGATTTTTAGTTTCAAGGTCGTTGGCGTATATACTCCTCTTAAGCAAGCGTTATTTCATGGTTATTACACAGTTTTAACCTTAAGGTCGGTCGTTGCGGCGTTGCGTAAAGGGAGTGTGCTGTGTTTGTGCATAATTAACCGACTGACAAAGGATGTCAGTTATTCATGTTCTCGGCTAATTTGGGCCAGCGACCCCACGCGCAGGGCTCGGGGACCCCTGCATTCTGGGACGTAATCACATTTCCGTATTTCGTGCTATGAATTTTTAAATTTTGTGTCATTTTTGTATAGTTTTGTTAGGGGGTCGTGTCTACGTCTTGGCTGAATTATGATGTAAATTGTAAATTCAATTATTGTGAAGAATTACAAAGTTACCTCAAAAAACGTTAAAAAATCACATTTTGTGTATAGGTAAATCATACGTAAATCATTAGCAACTAAAGCGGTGTATTTACGAAATATTCCTTGTTAAAAATACGAATATTTCAAATACCGCCAAAACTAGATAGATAAGTGAATGTCGCTTCCTATTGGTAAAAGAATTTTTGAAATCGGTCCAGTAGTTTTTGAGTTTTTTCATACCAAGCATACGACACACACACACACACACAAATTCAAATCTTTCCTCTTTATAATGTTAAGTGTAGATGTAGATACAGATAAGATAAAAAAAAACTTAAATCCAGTGTTGCATATTGGGCGGCCTTATCGCCTAAGAGCGATCGCTTCCAGGGAACCAATAACTACAATAACCAAAAGAAACTATCACATTTATTTTGCTTATCATTCTACTAAAAAAAAATACTCGCGTATGTAGTATTATAGCTGTTTCCTATTACCCAAAGTACAAGCCTAGTTCCTTAATGTAGGACTAGATGGTGGTAACTGCAACGTCCAGAAATATTTTAGCTTTACATAACTCATATGTGATATTCTAATGGTTCCATTTCTATGTTGAAATAAGGCATAAAGGCATAGAATCTACAATGCAAGGTTTTAATTTCCTCCCTACGGAACCGCGGCCGACACCATCTGGGTTACCTGATGGGATACCGTTCCACATTGTTTTCTACATGTGTGTATGTATTATGTACGTATGTATGTAGGTACCTACAACGTAATAAACGTCTATGAATTTTAAAAAGATACCTACCTATTTTGTTTACCATCCTTACTAAAATTTACGCAAAGTTTGCCAAATCAGGGCTAAATTGGGATGTCGATTCTGATGACAGTTTGTTCAGGGATAAATAAAATTGATGATCATCTAAATATTGCAGAACGACACACAGTGCCATTCAGTAACCAAACTATACTTGTACTATAGGCACTGAGAGCTATCGATTTATATATTTTTAATCTTAAGCATATTTGTACTAGAAGCGAATTCAAAGGTTCGATGTGTGTACAGTGTACACACACTGCGAACTGGTCAAGTCTACAAATTGTAAATTAGCATTTTATCTATCTATCTATGTTGTTTTAGGATATTTATAACACCTCTGCGAAATTTGAATTAATTATTTTAAAGTGGAAGAACTTGCGCAAAACCAAAACAATTTTCTGAAATACAACATAAGTATCCATTTTGTAGTCTTGCTCAATAGAGAAATAGATTTTTTTTAATCTATCGTTTAAATAAGCAAACACATTATTATAACACTGCATAAGAGTGACCAACCCAAATCCTACTTCCTACTAATATTATAAATGTGAAAGTTTGTGAGGATGGATGTTTGTTACTTTGTTACTCTTTCACGCAAAAACTACTGAACCGATTGCGATGAAACTTGGAACACAGATAGCTGGATACGTAGAATAACACATGGGCTACTTTTTATCCCGTAATTCCCGCGGGATCGGGACTTACGCGGGTGAAACCGCGGGGCGCATCTAGTAGTTATATATTTTTCCATGAAAGTTTGTTCTCCCATAGATATCTTATTATTTTCCAAGTAACGTAGCAAACTAGTAAGTTTCCTCAGTAATCCTACATTATTATCAAAGCTCTGATAACTTCACCCAAAGCCTCACAGCTTTTACCTCAATAAGGCGACAATTTTCGCTGATTTTTGCGCGAGAATTTCACGTGAAAGTGTGCGGATTCCGGCTTTATCGCCTCAAATAGACTCAATTTGCTTTTTACCGTAACACTGAGCGGTCGGGTTTCATAAGGCGTACCGCAAACTGCGGGAATCTGTACTTTGTGGGCAAACTGTGCTACCTCGTGAGGAAAATACATCTCCAGGGAATGTATACAGGATGTCGCGTATAATGAAAGCTCAAATACAATAATAGAAGTCGACAAATAGTACCGAATAATATCCTATACATCAACTGGTGGAACCCCAAAAATTTACCCTTTATTCAATAAAACAAGTCAAACAATTTACAAAAATAATAAATCACAAAAAAAAGAAAAAAGACTTAAAACCTAAAGCAATAAGAAGTTGTCGGCACCGCCCTCCCGCGGCATGGTGCCCAAAACGCTGGCAGCGTTCCCACGCTGGATAGCTAGGCTAACCCGCTGGGACAAGAAACTACCAGCCCTGGGATCACCAGACGCCTAGACAAGACGCGCCGACAAGTGGTGATGGACTGGTGGAGATTTTTCATGACAATAAATTGAGTACCTACCTACTTACCAAAGCTATTAGATACTAATATTATAAACGCGAAAGTTTGCAAGTTACGTATGTATGTATATGTGACTTTGTTACTCCTTCACGCAAAAACTAATGATTCGATTGCTATGAGATATAGAATATAGATAACTGGAGACCTAGAATAACACATAGGCTATTTTTTAGACGAATCGGGACCTAAACAAGTGAAATCGCAGGGCGCAGCTATAGTAGAAAGATAAATTCTTAATTGTAACAACAATATAAAATTTCAATTTAAATAAAAACATACACTATAATCTTGGTCCATTAGGGATACCTTCTTCTTCGGTGAAATATCCACCTGCCAAATTAGATCTTTACAATTACGTCACAGTATAATTGATAGTCAGTATTAGTCCCAATACCTGACTCCGAAATCCAAGCTAAAATCTAATCAATCACCCACGAAATAGAGTTTATAATCGTGCAATCGATCAGTATTCACTTATAACCCTGTCAAAATAAGTCGATTCATCTTAAACGTACAATAAAATAGAGTCCTTAGAAGAAGGTGTAGTGTGAACTTAGACTGGCGACATTTCTCGCGGACGATAGTTCTCCGGCAGTTTTATCACTACAGACTCGTACATATTACAAAACAAAGTCGCTTCACGCTCTCTGCCTGTCTGTCCGTATGTTATGTACCTATGATTAGATCTTTAAAACTACTCAACGAATATTGATGCGCCTTTTTAGGGTTCCGTAGTCAAATGGCAAAAAAACGGAACCCTTATAGATTCGTCATGTCTGTCTGTCTGTCCGTCCGTATGTCACAGCCGCTTTTTTCCGAAACTATATGACCTATGCTGTTAAAACTTGTTAAGTAGATGTATTCTATGAACCGCATTAAGACTTTCACACAAACATAGAAAAAAAAATTTTTAGGGACTCCCATACTTAGAACTGGGAACATACTCTTTTTAATAATAGTATAGTATAGATAATCAGCTAGTATAGGTATGGTAAGTAGGTAAATCAAAAACATAGCATAAATTCTGTGCATAGTACATAGTCCGGATTCCGTGAAAATATCGGAATGAAAAGTACCTGATGTGTTAATCCAAGTCTCCACCTATCTGCATACCAAGTTTCATCGCATTTGATTCAGCAGTTTTCATGTGAAAGAGTAGCAAACACACATCTTTATGATATTAGTTAGATTATATTGGCCGATGGCAAAGTCAGTAACTGCTTCGACGTAAGTTGTAAAGAGGTTGCGAAATTTCGTCTTGCCTAGCGGCACGGCTAGGGGTGTCACACATTTGTCATTTTGACACCTTCAACAGTGTAATGTCGCGGAAATAGGCCTTTTGATTTTGCAATGAGATGTCCTTTCCACTAGGTGGAATTAGAAAAGGTATACCTACTCGTACGTAACTTATTTTTATTATTAATTTAAAAGTAAAGTAATATTTAAGAAAAGCGCTTTCAGACTGTCCTTTCCACTGAGTGGAACTATAAAAGGTACTCTTACCTAATTAGTTATAAAATAAAGCTATTCAAATCTCGGTATAACTAAAAAGAAAACAGACTTCACTGTAGTTGTTTCGAATTTAATATACCCGCTTGCTTGTTATATAATAAATTGGTGGAATTATACCACTGTTAAAGTTAGACTTTCCACCGGGTGGAAGTGCAGTAAATTTCTGCTAACAATGGTAGAAAGTTTGCGTTTTGTTTTACGACTTTGTTGTCTATGGAAGGTTACCTAATTTTTACTTACAATTTAAAAATTTAACCTGACTTATCTATACTAATATCTTCTATTTTCTTGTATCTTCTATTATTATTATAAACCTGAAGAGTTTGTTTGTTTGTTTGAACGCGCTAATCTTAGGAACCGCTCGTCCGATTTGATTAAATTCTTTCAGTGTTGGATAGTCCATTTATTGAGGAAGGCTATTGGCTATATTATGCCTATTTTTTTTTAAATTAGGGCTCTGCTAGTATGTAATATGTTTGGATATCTTATAGTACTCCAATTCATTGTTTCTTTCCAATTGTTTTATTGCTTAAGTACGTCAAAAAAGAGTTACTTATTTATTTTTGGAGTAATTCTACTGTACCTTTCTATCATCAGTTATTCTATGAACGCAACAAGGTTCTTGATGGCAGATCCTGTATTCAAAAAATGTCTTTTATTTTTTGACTTCCAACATTCCCTACGAAATAACTGCCACACGAAAAACGTTCGCAATTCCGTACAAAAACTCGGAAAATTTAGTACAGTCAGCAACAAAATACCTTTTCATTGTTTTGCAAACGGTACCTCAGGTACAGATATAACCTGATTACGAAACCCACTGATGGGTACAGACAAGTACGGGGGTACTTGTAACTTTGTCCGCGATTGTACCCCACTTGGACAGTCGCGTCCGAAAGTGTTTACTGTTCCACTAATCAGAGTTGATGGTTCGAAATTGTACAGCTGAAGCGCAAAGTGTTATTTCTTACTTACGCAAATTTTCGGCGGAATATTTTTTACAACTGTTTTTTCTTTTCTTTTTTGTTATCGACTGTTATTGTTAAAAGCAAACAGTGTCGAACGATAAAACGCGGGGAAGTTTTATTTTAATGTTAATTTTTGATGTTTAACAGTTTAGCTAAATTGTTGGGTATTTTATTTATGTAAATTTTCAACATGTTCTGAAACTAGGATTTTGCTGAAAGTTTTTTTTATTTGTTTACAATATTTTATCTTGATTTGTTAGTATACCCAACATCTAACTGAACTGTGCGATAGGAAGGCGATCGTTAAAATTTATTTTACCACTAGCGCCAGTCTATCACTCCATCACTAGATGGCGCCAGCGGTAATAATTCATCGCGGTATAGTTGCGGTTTTATGTTAATAATCACGTTGGTTGTATGTTTGTTTTTAGTAGGTATTTGTTGTTATAGCGGCTACAGAAATGCATGATGTGTAAATATTTCAACAGTCTAGCTATTACGGTTACATGAGATACAGCCTGGTGACAGACGGACAGACAGCGAAGTCTCAGTAATAGGGTCCCGTTTTTACCGTTAGGATACGGAACCCTAAAAATGGATCTATCATATCTTTATACCTATCTACCCTGCCCATCTGAGATTCTAGGTATCCTACATGGCTAACCTAGATTGCCCCGTTAATTTTACAACAATGTCTATACTAGCGCTCGCCCCCCGCTCCCCTCGGGCTCTGAACGTTCGATTGTTGATATTGGCACACCCTGTATGGAAGCGAGCCAACCCGGACGTACCAACTAAACATAATATGTTTAACATAGGTACTTCAAGTTATTGTATATATGTACCTGTTTACATATCTTTGTGTACTTGTACAACAAAGTTCTTTTTAGGGTTCCGTACCCAAAGGATAAAAACAGGACCCTATTACTGAGACTTCGCTGTCTGTCCATCTGTCCGTCTGTTTTAGTACGAAATGCCGTTGTTGATTGATATTTGATTGAAAAACAAGATAATTCCAGTGCTATATGTGCTAATCCGATGTGCACCGAGTCAGCTAGTTGTTTATAAAATCATGACTTACCTATTAAAAATTTAAAAAGAGTTAACATTATTCCTTAGTGTTAATCCACACTTAGGAATACTGCTTTTTGAAAGCATTTTTAAAAAGAGTTTACTAATTATTTTTTATGGAATCAAAATACTTTATAAATACCTACCTATTTATTTTATTTGATTAACCGCCGCACTTTTTCACGCACGATTTCAAAGAGAAATCTTTACTTAGTATAGTTTAAGTAACCATTAAATGTCTCTAAGTGCGGCGGTAAAAGTTTATTTTTCATTCTTCAGGTATAATTTCTATGTATAACTAGCTGACCCGGCAAACGTTGTTTTGCCTTATAAATTATAGATAATTAAATTTTTCCTGAATTTTCTTTGCTATAAACCTCACGGAGCCCGAGACCTTTCCAACGAATGCAAAACCGTGGAAATCGGTTCGTGCGTTCTGGAGTTATAGCGTCAGGAAGGAAAACCCGACTTATTTTTATATAGTAGATATGTATGTATTTACAAAAGAAAAATAAATATAAGTATTATATCCGTTGTCTAGTCACCGTAACACAAGCTTAGTCGCTTACCACGGGGCTAGATGGCGCTGTGTGTTGTTCGGAGAATTTATTTATTATTATTATTTATTTATTTATATCTGTCGAATAAAATCGAACTCAACTTAATTTAAAATTTCTTTTTAAACGTCAGTGACATTTTAATTTGGTGTTGTAACATCGTATTGAACAGATACAGCAAAATCTCGACATTTCTAAACGTTCATGTAACTTATACATCGTTCTTAACAAATAAATATATTTGATTAAATTTGATTTGATATTTTTCATCTAAAGATTGAAAAATTAGCTCTAAAACAATCAAACGTCTAAATCCAAAATTACAACAATAAACATATCTTTTAATAACAATTTCCACTACAAACAACTATTTTTGAACAACATTGTTTATATTACAAACAAACAATGAAAGCTGAAAGCTGCGAATATTAAACAAATTGTAAGAACATTCAGATCAAAAAGAAACTTTTTGTTCGACATCTCTTACAACAGATGGCGCTGTTCACACATTCCAATATAAACCTTATTCGCTTGCAATAAAGTTCATCTGAGCAGCAAAGTTAAATTTGTCTAACATTTATGATTGTCTTATTAGATTTAGATGGCAAAGTAAAGTGTTCTTTATGCCCTTGAGATAGAGTGCTACTCGGTAGCAGAACTAAAGTTGTAATTGTGGAAATAATTCCCTGTTTAGGATCTCGTGTTTGATTCCTTTGACACTTTGTGTTCGAAATTAGGGCAAATAGTCGTGAGATAGGGGCCTGTCCATTTTAAATGGATTTTGAATTTACTACAGTTTTGTTGAAAAAGTTATTATTAAGTAATTTATAATAGGATAGTTAGGTAATGTAGAGATAACTTTTCTTTTAAATACAATTTTTGTTATGAAAAAATATTAATTAAAAAATAAAGTTAGTTACAGCTAAGCTGCGCCCCGTGGTTTCACCCACATAAGTTCCGATTCCGCCGGAATATCGAGATCAAAGGTAGTATTAGTTATTGATTTCCAGCTACCTGCATACCACGTTGCATCGCAATCGGTTCAGTAGTTGCGTAAAGAGATAACAAACATACTCATTTACTCACATAGGTACATAAACACAAACTTAGTAGAAATGTTAGTTATATCTGTTGTTAGTTTTAAATCATCATGTATACTCGTATGTAAGGCAGGTATAATAATAATCACGCTGTATACCTATCAATTATTTTAAATTAAAAACCCATAATTCAAGTAATTACCTGTAAATAACGTAAAAGCCTTTAATGTAACGACATAACGGCGTTATATCACAATACCTAACGAAAGCTACTCGTTATTTGTAACGTAATGCGGAATTATTGCAAATGGCCGCCCAAGCACATTCGAAAGCTTGTTCTTTGTATTTTAAAACGCATTTGTCATAATGATTAAGGAATTTTGGGAACTGAGGGGTTTTGATATTTATTTTTGTGTGGACTCGACACGTTTTAGTTAAAATGTAAATGACAAACTCTATTTAATAGGTTAAGTGTTTTTGAACAAGTGGGTTTTTTAGTTTGTTGACCTAATGACCAATTAGGTACCTAGCTGAACGATGAATGCTTTTTTTGCTTCCGGTCCATAAGACTGAATCCCAAAATGTCTGATATCGGTAAGACTTAATCTCACAATGACTGATACCAATTAGCCTATATTTCAAAAAGAATTTTTCCCGAATTGCCTGAAATTCTGAATGTCTTTATTTCAAAATGAATTCGTCCCGTAATGCCTGAAATTTTAAATTTTTAATATAAATGCTAATATAATTTCATATTTTGAGTTTATTAAATTGTTATTGTTTTACGTTTTGTTTATTTTACTTAACTTTGCCACATATGGGCCCTTCCCTCTTCTTTCCTACCTATCAGCCTGTTGCATACGCCTTCTCCAGGATCCGCCACAATGCACAATGTAGGTAAGTTGATTGACCACTTGATTTTGTTTGATATATGACATTCAGACATTACGGGATTCAGCTGTTTTGGAACTAGAACGTTTTGAGCAAAAGACATTATGGTCTTCAGTTGTTACAAAATGCATGCGTATTCAATTTCCGGCATTATGAGATTCAGTCCTATTGATTAGGTAGACATTTTGGGAATAAGTTCTTATGGACCGGAAGCGATTTTTTTACTCAGTCAAAGTAGATATCCTACATTTACCCGATCAATTCCGGGCGTATAAGTATAGGTAGGCACTTTCCAAAACATCCATTGTTCACCTGTGAGTGGTTTCATTGATAAAACAAAAGAAAAAACAAACAAAGTCCTTCAGTAATAAAATTCTATCCAAAGAAACAACAGAAATATGATCGAAACAAAACAAAATACCATCCAAACAGAGACAACAGAAATACGATCAAAACAGAAACAAAACACGATCGAATCAAAAACAAAACACGATCGAAACAGAAACCAAAGACGATCGAATCAGAAACAAAAGACGACCGAATCAGAAACAAAATACGATCGAAACAGAAACAAAACACGATCGAATCAGAAACAAAATACGGTCGAATCAAAAATAAAGTACGATCGAAAAAAAAAGACGATCGATACAGAAACAAAATACGGGTGGTCTATGGGGTGTTTTTAAGGTTTCCCTACATGTTGGAACCGGAAGCAAATAGTACGAATTGACGAAAACCTTACGATTTTCACCAATTCAAAACCCCAGTCCGAGCCACGTTCAAGAACTTTGATCTACGAAAAGTTAATAAAGCCCGCGCAGTGACACTGTATATGATAACAGAATACGGCAATAACGTTTTATATTGTGTTATTTATCGTTATTAGAGCCTCGCGGGTGATATAACCTCACATAACTGATATAGAGAGCCTGTCTGAATAACCTTTCTATACAAACAACTTTATTGTTTCGATGCCTTAGCATGTTTTATGTAAAATGCCTTTTGAAATGACTTTTTGTCTTAAATGTTCTAAGGTTTCGAAATAGGAAGTTTTTGTCTTGAAACTAGATGTAGTAAATAATGTCATCTACTTTGAACGGAGATATTTAAAAAACATTGCGTCAGAAAATAATCAACAGTTTTCGATGAATCCGACATAGATTTTCAGTTTAGGTTATACCTATACCTACTAAACCCGTGTTTATAATAATAATGATGGACGGAAATCGTGTAAGTTTAACAAAAAAAACTACATTGAAATCGGTTCACCCGTTCGTGAGCTACGAAACCACAGACAGATACACAGACAGTCAGACAGACAGACACACAGACACGTCAAACTTATAACACCCCTCTTTTTCCGTCGGGGGTTAAAAAGTGTTTATGTTATTATTACCCCTTAAGTATTTACTGATACCAGCCATGTGTGCCATATTTCTTATGCTTCTGTCTCAATGTTATTGGAAAATTTGAACAATCTAGGTAACACCAGTAATAATCCGTGCTGCTTAATTATTTTCAAAAATTACATTTTTTTAAAAAAAGCCACCTTAAGACACCCCATACAAAAATCGTTACCACTTTAACCGGGTAAGTACCTGAACAGTGTTTTAAATAATGTTTCTACTTTATCGGCACGATTAATAATGTTCTTTCAAAGTTATAGCTTTTGAGTAGGTATATCTTCTTCTTCTAATATATAAAATTTCCATGTCACAATGTTAGTTACCGTACTCCTCCGAAACCAAATTGTTACCAAATTTTATATGCGTATTCAGTAGGTCTGAGAATCGGCTACTATCTGTAATTTATTAGGCAAAACGTTTGCCGGGTCAGCTAGTATTTTTATACTAAGCACCCGCGGAGCTAAACCGCGGACAGACGCACATACCACAACTATAACCACGGAATAAGCGATAAAGAGGTCATAAAAAGATTTCACGACGCTACGGCGACGCGCCTCCGCTGCGACTTATCGACTAATGCCTGTACCATAAACTTCCTATCAAATATGGTACAATTATACGATTTTAAACTTAAATGGTTGTTATCACTACAACTATTATTAAATAACGGGGTTTGTAATCACCGAACACTTATACTCCTAGCGGTTTGTAATGGTACAAATTACCTATACATATCCCAGTGCGTGCGATAGATTATTTTTTCCTTCTGTCGTCATGGTAACGACAGCTGACAGCCAGATGACAGGCTGCTTATTATTCTAGCGTGGCTGACGTGTCAGGTAAAATAAATATTGCCTCGCATCCGCAGCGCGAAGAAATTATGTATGTCTAAGGTTTATATTGGAATTTGAAAGGTTTTGTTGGCGCCTAATTGACTTACAAATAGCCCCATTTACAATTGGTCACGATAACGCAATTGGTCCCGTAAGTTACGCTTTAGCAGTTGGGCCCAGTTACATATGATACCATCTTAGATTGCCTAGATAGTGGGTATTCTAACAACGACGTTTAAATTTTGATCCATCTTTTTTAAAAGTGTGTGAGTAATTTCCCGAATAATTTGACATTGGACCTGGCTCGTCTCGTCCGTCAGAGACGAGTTTGAAAAGAATCACTATCAGGCAACCTTTCTCCTTCTAGTCTATAATAGAGACAAGTCCAGTTCTATGGATACCATACTAAAGTGTACACTGACGCATCCAATACTGCACTAGGTGCACTATTAATACAGACGCATCTAATACTGCACTAGGTGCACTATTAATCCATCCGAAACAAGCTCTTAATATTAAACTCAAGTATTTACTAACAACTAGCAAATTCACAGCATTCTCATCTCGGAATTGCATAGATAACCTCATTACTAAGTCGTGCTAATCTGAACCGTAAGGCATTGGATTAGAGTTGAAATTGGCTTAATGTATTTACTATAATTACCTTCGAACACAGGTACAGTTGTGTGCATAAGTAGCAACAACTTAGTTGTAAAAATGTGAAATTGACTGCATGTATTGTGGTCAGAACTGTATGAAGTACTGTCAGGTGCTTTAACATAATCCGCAAAATGAAACTTTATTTTTGCTTAGAATAAATATAAAATGCACACGTTGAGTGAAACAGTTTTATAAAATGGTTAAACATTTATGAAACACATAAAACCACTTTGAATTTAACTAATCTATTGGTAAGTAAAAAAACAAAGAACACTAAAACTAAAACTTAAATCTAAAAAGAAAAAAGCCCGTCGTCTATTGGTTAAGGTATTTTTTTGCTATAATAGTTTAATTTTGAATATTGAATATTTTGTGGTAAGTTTGTAATGAACAATTTTCAGAATAGATTTTATTAATCCCCATACCTTATAAGTTATAATAAATAACATCTTGGTATCATTATTATTACTTACATAGATAAAACTACCGAAATGCTGTATAACTGAGTAGGATACTGCTGTACCACGATGTGGCTGCTTTATACAGCTTATTGTATAAAGTAGTAAGAAGTTATATAGTAGCTTTGTAGCTTTTTTATATTCTCGCGTAAGTCCCGATCCCGTGGGAATATCGGGATCAAAAGTAGCCTATGTTACTCAGGGTGAATGTAGCTTTCTAATGGTGAATGAGAATTGTTTAAATCGGTCCAGTAGTTTCGGAGGTTACCCCCAATATACATACATACACACATACATACATACATGTTACTCTTTATAATATTAGTATAGATAGGTGACTCCGCGAACTTTATTTCGCCTAAGGAAAAAATAAAAAAAAATAAAAAAACGTATCCTTCGTGTTCTCCTGGTTCTAAGCTACCTCCCCACTAATTTTCATTCGCTTTAAGCAATAATGCAATTTGTGCAACGTTCTATTTCTGAGCTTTTTGTGTTTCTTTACTCAATTTAGTGTAACAATCTGTAACTTGAGTTTTGCAAATAAAGCGCATCTATCTATCTATCTCTATCAAGTAACAAGTGAGAACTCATTGACCACGACTCGCCATAAATGTCACGTCACAAAAATTACAAAAGAAAAAGAAAATTACCAGAAAGCACTGTCTAAAATTAGGAAAAAAAAATCAGTCTTACTTTTATTTTAATCTGAAATAAAAAGTGGAATGGTTGTAAGTTAAAATGACGGGTCGAAAATCAAAGAGTCGGTAATTACGACACGAATCACCGGTTTCATCCGACACGAAAATAATCTTGGGGCGACTGCAGATTACAGACTTACTAGTCGCCCGACAGCTCGCCGTCTCCTACAATTGTTGTTAGCCCGTTATGGCTCCTCTTAAGTGAGGTTAGGCAGTAAGACGCCAGGGGAGCCTACTTTGGGTTGGCGAAAGTTTTGGTGCCATCGGACCGTGGTGAGTCCTAGGACATCACGATGTTTTACTTCAGTGAGAACGAGGTTATTAGCGCACTTACGTTTTCTTCAAAAAAAGACATTGGTGTGCGGCCGGCTAGGATTCGAACCCACGTCCTACGGAATTAAAGTCTATCACCAGACCAACACCGCTAACTATGAAAATGACGCATACTACGGTTCGGTTTTCTCAGGTCAAAAAAAAATAACAAAAAATGTGTCTTTACATTAACTATCGGCCGATTTTTAGTCTACAGCCTACATTTATCCTAAGACATAAGGAACTTGAAATATCTTTTATTGAAGTTATTTTATGACTTTTTATGACACGTCAAGATTTTTTGAGTGACTTTTATGATTCTACGTGGTACTATAATAATATTATAAGAACGTTTTTATGTATCAATCTTTGTATTTTCACTCTTCGATCACTCAATCATGCAAAAACCGACCGAGATCGATGAAATTCGATACGAAGATAGGTCGACCCTCGGAATAATGAATAGGTAAGCTACTTTTTATCTCGATATTTCAACCGGATTAGGATTTACCCGGGGACTGAGGTAGTCTTTTATCATTTTTCTTTGTCCTTTTAAAATTCGAGTCAAAAAATCAAGAATAAAACGTAGATACGGGTAACAAAGTTAACATTACCGACGTTTTACTAAATCTACCTACATTTAGTTAAATTTGCCTACATTTTTCTCTTCAACGTTCGTTGGATAAACGTCCTGTCTTTAGGATTTAAATAAAATCTAGACTGTAATTCAGTCGTCTTACATCTCCAGTGCACCTAATCTCCACGTAGTGAATTAACCTGGTTTTTTCCCGGATAGTAGGTACCGAGATGAGGTAACCACTTGTCTGTTTAAGTGTACATAGTTAAGTGGAAACCTCGTGTTATAACACGCTGCGTATGTGTGCGTGAGGCGAATGGTGCAATGTGATTGGTTAAGACATTAATGCACAGTCTGTTACTTTCTGCTAAAGTAGATTATTTTTTAATTCATGGTGGGTAGTAATTTTTTTAATATTCTGTTTTAAAGGCTTAAGCCTGCACTAGGCTTTCGTAGAATTATTAAATAAAAATACCTCTGCAAAAATGGGTTACCTACGTGATTTCGAAACACTTTTTATCGAATGTTGTTTCATCGATGACGTTCAATCGATCTTGCAATTGCGCGAAGGTTTAATCGAGCTAATTTTGTTTCACCGATGGTTCGTTTTATCGAAAATCTGTTTCTCGACAGCTCATTTAATCAATGGATTCTTTGACCTAAGTTTCTTTTAATCGAAGAATTATTTCATCGAAATTCTTTTAATCGGTGAAATTATTCATCGACTTATTCATTTATCGAATAATAAATAATAAACAATAAAGAATAATCGAAAAGATTTCCGAAAGTCGCGCCTTTGGGCAATAAAATTTATAAAATAAATTTTATATACTAAATTTTATAGAGAATTCAGAAATGTATGTATGTCATAGTATTTGATATACCAGAATCGAGAAAATCCGCGGAAAAGCGAATGCTAAATTTTCCGGCGGCCATCTTTTTCAGTAGCTTGCCAGTTTACAGGTAAAGCGCTAGCCACACCTGCCAGCTGAAAGGATATACTTAGTTATTTCACAACTACCTACAACTGATTACATAAATTCTAGCCTACGCCTGCGAAAAAGTAATGTAATAAGTAAACTTATAAGTTTTTGCTCATTACTTTTTCGCAGGACTAATATTTAAATAAAATACTCTGTTAATATAAAATTTATATACTGTCGATATAAAATTTCTCGATAAAATGTACTATCGACGAGACGAATTTCGGCAGATCAATCAATCGGAGAATCAAACTGTCGCAGTAACATTTTTCGATGAAACGTACTATAGAGGAAACAAACTTCGGCAGATGAATCTTTCATAGTATACAGGTGTCGAGCAATAATATCTTCGACTAATCGTCATCGACGAAACAACATTCGAAAAAAAGTGTTTCGAAATCACGTAGGTAACCCGCAAAAATACAACGCACGATAGGGATTCGAACCAAGAACGCATCCTTACTCAATGCGGGAGCACTGACTTAATCAATTAGTCTACCGGCGTCGGTGACTCATACGCTGTGTTTTTTTTACTCTAAAATCTGTATTCATATTCGGAAAGTGTAACATTTCGTTAATCTGTTATCTATATTATAGCGGCAACAGACATACATCATCTGTGAAATTTTCAACTGTCTAGCTTGTACGGTTCATGAGAAAAAGCCTGGTAACAGACAGACGGACAGTAGAGTCTTAGTAAAAGGGGCCCATTTTTACCCTTTGGATACGGAATTCTAAATGACTGCCTGACTGCCTGGTCAAAGCACGCCTAAGCATCTAAACCACGGATAGTATACAGCTGAAATTTGGAGAGTGTGTCCTTTATAATATAAATGCTGTAAGCATTCGATAAGAAAGGGTTTTTGAAAATCTCACGAGATCGGGACTTACGCGGGTGAAACCGCGGGACACAACTAGTATTCATTTAAACGAGGAAGGCACGCGTTTTTTATTCCGTTTTTTTGCTTAGATTTTTTTTTATAAATGTATCTAAATCCTAAATCCGTGTGGTATCATTATCGAGAAATCTTTTTAAGTAAAAGAAAAAGAGACGAATTCCATCTTCTATAACGAGTGTCACCTCCTCCCTCGACTTATCTACTTTTGCAATTTTTCGCTGAATTTTTCAGTTTTTCGTTTAAAGGAAATCCCCCTTAGTACCGCTTTAGGAAGTTGCTTTGATTTCCTTTGGAAAAGACATTGAGCTAAATAGCGAAGTTTTGAGCTGACATCGCTAACAATGCTTTGCACATGGTGCAGAAACTATAGGTACATATAAAATTAATAGATTGATGACCGAAATGAATTAACTATTATATCAACGCACAGCCTAAACTGCTAGTCCTTCATACATTAAATTAGCAGGATATGTTCTTTGTGATGTGTATCCACTAAGAAAGTGTATTTCGAAATACCCACGGGATTGTATTTCGCTGGTGAAACCACGGGACTTTGCTAGTTGTATCATAGGTCGATGACCAAAAAACTTGCAGTAGGTACTTCCTATTGGTCCCATTAAATTTTGTTACATTGATGGGACAAATGGGTTTTAATTTATTTTACTTCCCATTTGTCCCATTGAAAATGAATAATAAGACAAACGGAACCTACCACCTACCAACCTACCTACCATTTATATCTGTATTTGGAAGAAGAAAAAAAGAGAAAACGGAAATATGTTATAAGAAGAAATTTTAATGCAT
Organism: Idaea biselata; assembly: GCA_958496205.1. Classification (NCBI taxonomy): domain Eukaryota; kingdom Metazoa; phylum Arthropoda; class Insecta; order Lepidoptera; family Geometridae; genus Idaea; species Idaea biselata. The sequence goes on from OY292402.1 coordinate 13,813,282, forward strand.
CATCAAAAACTCCTGTAAAAGGATTCGAACCTGTGACCTTCGCTTACCGGCCAAGTGCGTTGGCCCTTCAAGCCTTGAGCAATAAACATAATAAATAAATCGGAAATAGTTTAAGGGCGTTTATTCCATTCTCTTTTTCCATACAAACGTAGTTTACGTTTTCCTCCCTGGATAAAGACATTAGAGCAAATATGTTTATGCCATAAAACTTATATCTGACATGACTATTCATCTTCCGAATTATTTTTTTCATTTTTTTATTTTTTATTATTATTTTAATTAGAAAAAAAAAAGGTTCGTACATTGACAAGACATGACAGATATAGGTTTTATGGCATAAACATATTTGCTCTTATGTCTTTATCCAGGGAGGAAAACGTAAACTACGTTTGTATGGAGAAAGAGAATGGAATGAACCCTCTTAAATACCGCCACATTATTGCTAAAAGCATATTTCAATGATTGAACTATCGATATAAATAGTTTACGAGCCGCGAGCGACCGCTCCGCGCGCGCTCCGCATACAAAGTACCCCCTTATGCGGAGCGGACTGAGTGTTGCCACTACCTATCAAATAAAACGTACTATTTTATTGAAAAATATTACTCAAATCCTACTCACAATATTACTGTGGAACTAGTGCAAGCTTGTTCGCATGGTAGGTATGCATGAAAAAAAAAAACTTAATTTAAAAAATGTCACTTCGCCTATTTTCCTAGGTAGATAGATAGATAGATATTCATTCGACTGTACTTTTGTTAATTTTCCAAAAGTTAAAAATTTTAGGAGCACGATTTAAAAGGTGTTTGGTTTTTGTCGTGTGAATTAAGCAACGCCTAGCGCTGTCATTACTTCGATGGGTGACCGATAATATGTGTGGCAAAAACATCATACTATTATCCGCACTACTTTGTCTCTCGTAAGGCAAGTTAATAGTGTGTTTTTTGTCATGTGAAGGTATCCACTAAGAAAGGTGTTTTAGAAATTCCTACGGGATTAGGACTTACACGGGTGAAACCGCAGGCCACTACTAGTAATACATATTGAAAATCCACCGAATAAGGAACAAGTATACAATAATATGTGTAGTGTCTTGAACCCGATGGGAATCGAACTTGCAACCTTCTGCGCCGCAGTCGCATATTCGGCCGACGCGCCACAGAAGTCGTTAACCTACATATTTTCCACGATACAAAATGCATTTGACAACGCAGGTAGGTTGTGGTTTTATACTCGCCACCCCATTTTGGCGACTCGGCCTTCCCTCATTCTTTACTCTGAACAAATTAAAATTAATGTAAAATTCTGGCAACACAGTTCCCGTGGCCCGTTTGTTGGTACAATATTTAATTATTAACTTTAGCAATGGCGGTGACAATTGTTAAACGCAGTGCGGTTTTAAAATGGCTAATTATTCGGCCTCCCTCTTGGATTAATTCGATCATATTAATATTGTTTTCGTTTATTTCGGTGGCGCGAAATACAATTTTTGTTGTTTAAAGTTTCATTGTGTTTCAATTTGTGGGTGGAATTAATTTTATGCTTAATTTCGTTTACGTTATTATATTTGGAATGTAGGTAGCTATTTAAAGTGGTTATTTATTGTAAAGGTTTATTTTGCGATTAATTATCAGGTCGCCATGATCAACATGGTACAAGCCTATTAGTTGCCGTTTGAGACCATACCCTGTTTTCTAAACTTAGATTGAAAATGTAAACAAAGAACTGGCATTTCCCTTTTTAAACTTACACGATTTCTGATTTTTGCCATTGCCCCACAGTTTTAAGCGCTCGATTGTTAACTTACGAATATCATGAGAACAAAAAACAACGCCTCATCATTCTTCATACCTGTCAAGTTTCATAAAAATCAGCTCGTCAGTTTCAGAACAACAACACAAACAAAACTTTATAAATAAATCTTCTTCTAATATATAAAATTTCCATGTCACAATGTTAGTTACCGTACTCCTCCGAAACGGCTTGACCGATTTTTATGAAATTTTGTATACGTATTCAGTAGGTCTGAGAATCGGCTACTATCTATAATTTATAAGGCAAAACAACGTTTGCCGGGTCAGCTAGTAATATATAAATATTGCACGAAGTTGCACACAGCGCAATCTAGCCCCAAACTAAGCACTAGGCTTGTACTATGGGTACTAGACAACGGATATGATATTACATATTATACTTTTTTTTATAAATACATACATAATATGATACATAGAAAACACCCAGACCAGAAACAAATATTTATTTTTAAGCATAAATACTTGCACCCGGCGGGAATCGAACCCGCAACCTTCTGCATTGCAGTCGGGCCTTTCCCCGACGTGCCACAGTGGTCGTCTTCTTTTAGATATCTTTTAATAACAACAGTAGGTGTCTAGGTAATCAAAATGACAGAAAAACAATTTTTAATTAACACAAAACAAGTGCTATATTAGAAATCTAAACAACTACCCTATAAGGCACCCAAAAAGGCGACTAGCTGCATTGCGCCTTTTCTAATCATCTCGAACAAAGAGTACCTTCGGCTTTTATGTAAACAATACCCTTTTAGCGAGCATTTGACAAGGTGACGTGTTATCACAATATACAGTATCAATAAACAAGGGTAACCCTTGGACCATTATCACTAAATACAACGGTAATCGGTACCTACCCTACCCGCCCTACAGGGTGTCGAGGCCGGGTTCTGCCCTCTACAGGCTTTCAGGCCGGATTCGAACGTTCGGCTCGAGAAAGGGACACTAATGGACCAATTGACGGTTAATTACGTCTCGACTTGACTGGGATATTAAAATATGGTTTTAGGGTTCCGTAGTCGAGCTAGGAAGCCTTATAGTTTCGGTATGTCTGTCCGCATTGACACATCGGCACCGTGTGGACAAATATTGAAGGACATATTTTACACAGCCATCCAGCCTTGAACTAAGCAACTAAGCTTACATTATGGTGACCATATAATGGATTAAATACATATATATGTATAAATAACCTACTTTTTGAAAGTATGTATGCATACATTTTTTATGAAAAATATGTACATGCCATTACCCTCAGAACCACAAACAAACATTTTGTTTTACTTATATACAGCTTAAATAAGTGTTCTTGGCGGAAAACGAACCTGTATTCTTCGTAGGGGGATGTTAGTCCGAATTCGCCTTATGGAAATATTTATTTACGAATGGTACACAAATGTAAGTTGGCTATGTCTGTATCAGTTTCCCGCGCGCGGCAATGACCCGACTGCACTCTGCTTTAATTTTAGTTTGCTATCGACCTACGTCCCGCCGTGTCTGCAACGGTCTTATATTAGCGCCTATTTGAGTTATATTCAGCTTATTGCTGTATAAGGCCTAATTGTAATTGTTTACGGGCTCACTTTCCGCAAAAAGACCTCCTCAAATGGGGTGTTTTTGGGCGAGAGTTCTGTTAGTGGGAAAGCCAGCCCAGCTCTTCCATAAATTTTGTCACTGAAAATTTGTAAGAGGCATTTTACGTCACCAAATAGTTTCTAGTCTAATCCCCCAATTCTGGAAATTCCAAGAATTCCCCTACCTCCACACATGTCAGCTGTTTCCTTTATGATGCCTACTCGCAGTGATAAGTTGGGTCGGACCCGCGTCGTCATTGCATCACGAAATCCTTTGACAAAACCGCATAGATATTGCGACTTATCACTACGCGTTACAGCCAATTGCAAGACCACTGTTACAGATCCTAAATAAAAACAAACTTTATCTTCTAAAAAAAACAAATATGTAATTTCACTCAAAATAATTGACATTGTAACAGCGGTTTTTGCGCGGCTTTCCATACCAATACCCGGTTAAAGGCGGTTTTAACTAGAATTATCCGGTTTCAACTAGATTTAACCGGTTTCAGTAATCAACCCGGGTGTTTGTAATTTCGCCTCGGGACGGATTAAATGTTTGAGCTTTTTGTTTCGAGCTTTCGATGTTTTGTACTTTAAAAACTTGTTATTTGTTACAATATAAAATGGTGGTATTTTTGTTAGTGAAAGTTTTATTTTAAATTTAATTGAATTTTTAGGTACCGTTATTTAAATTATTTTAGTCCTATTAACTTATAGTATTATTTGTTTCTTTTTTCAGGTAATTGCAAACTGTTTAATTATTGGGGAGCTATTTAAGTGGGTAAGTTTATTTTTAAGAAATTACACTGGATACTTTTGTTGATCGGGCGAGTAAATTGTTCTGCCTCATACGTATGACAAAATTCGCTTTAGTCTGTGTGTATATTGGTACTCCTCTACAGGTTGTGTTTCGCAACCGATCTTGATAATACTTGAAATACAGGTTTGATTGGAGGGGGTTTTCAGGGGAAAACCCCCTTTGTAGGGACAAAGAGGGCTAATGGTAACTATGCTGTATGAAACCAGATTTCAATGATTATTTTTATTGGCTTTCAAATTGTGGAAATCTGACTATCTTCGGAGTGGTAAGGAGAAAGTACAGTAAATTGCTCACGTTTAGAATTCTTCCAATAGAATAAACTCTTTAACTGCATGTTACAGCTTGATGTAGCAGCAGGATCCACCTTTTCTTCACAAACTCTTTAACGGGTTACAGTACGAGTTGTAAATCGCTTAATAGGTTCCTAGGGCGTCTACTGTTCGCATAACTACTAGTATTTACTTATTTTACATTACTATCTCGTAATTGAGGAACTTTTCAACCTTATGCTGAATTTTTCAACCCTTCAATAGAAAATCGAGGTATTCCCCACTAAGCCAACACTCCTGTATTTCATCAAAATGTATGTTCGTATTTAAAAATCTAGGTCAAACGGGAATCCCTTTGAAACCTGTAACGAGCACAATACGGAAACCGGTCGGTACGAAATCTTTTATCCGGATTCCGGACTCGGTTTTCAATTACCGGACTAAACTCGAATTCCGGACTAGATGAGGATGTTGGTTTTTACAAGTATATTGGACTTAAAGTAGACTTTTTTGCTGCACTAGATCCTTTATACCACCTTTTGCTGTATATCAGCGAAGTGACCTACTTCTTCAACAATCATAACCCATCAAAGCAACCGCAACAAATTAAATTAAAAACCCAAACATTTTTAATTAGCCGTACCTACCACTTTCGTTGCGGTTGGCACAATATTTAATTTAAAATTAAAAAATATTACCCGAACGAAAGTCGGCCTTAATCCGCTCCGTTAGAGTTTACATTAGCTCGTTGTGCCGAGTCAGGGGTGCTCAACCTAGTCCGCAGCGGGTGAACCGAAACGCGCGTGAATTTTTTAAAAGATTATACGAGAGTGGGCCTTCGTTGGTAATAGAGAGGAGAGGGGCAGAGCTCACCCCGAGTCGCGTAATTACGACTACACTGAAACTATGTCACAGGAGTCAAGTTTACTGGCTGCATATTGCGATACGTTCCTACGCCCTACATTGTCTATTGACTTGTTCTTTCTACGTTTATTTGGTGATAAGTAAAACGGTGACATCGCCAAATTGAACAGTCAATTAAGTGACCCTGTTCGAAGTGTCCCGACAACATGGCACTTTGTAAGCAAACAACACCGAACTGAGTCGAACTGACTTCCTGATCTAAATGAAAATGATTTCTCTCGCGTAAATATTTAATTATAAAGATAATAAAAATGTATTTACCGTCAAAACGGCGAACCCGTTTACAATAATGAAATTCCAGCATTTAAAGACTCTCATTTCAAAGATAACACTTGTACCAGACACTTCAATTGCCCACAAAATTACGAACAACAGATTTAATTTCCGCTTATAATCGAGTTGCGTCGCTCGCTGCGTTTCGAGTCTTATCTTGGGTGCTTAAAGTTTATTTTCCTTTGTTTGTGTTTAGGTCAGAAAGGGTGTAAGTTTTTACAAGCACGCATAACCTGTTGCCGCCTCCGGCGAACTGTTATTGTTCAATAAAACGTACAATTCCAAGTAATGACACGTTGCGACACCCCGCCTCGCCTGCTACCTCATGAATTTAAATCGTTTCTTCGATATATTGTTATAATATTAATAAATATCACTTTTGCATCATTTGCTTTTCAAATTAATGTGCAAATGGATACTAAAATTATCAATTTAATGCAATTTTGGCAGTAATTACCTTGAATACAGTAAAACTATTTAATTCAATATTTTCAAAGCTCTAACAACTGAGCTGATAGTAAATTAAACTTATTTTTCAGTTTTGGTCTAAACGGAAGGAAAACAGGTGGTCTTAAACGTCGGTTAAAAATGTTAAATAAGTAGGTATAATAAAAGCAACGCGATTAAAACCGCAAAATAAGGTTATATTCAGCTGTATTAACGTTAATTTTATATTCAATAGCTATATTGTCAGTTTGCATAATAATTGCAACAGCACTCAGGTCCAAATTTTGGCTGAACACTTTTTTCCCTATATTCCTTAATTATTACAAAAAGTTGTATCAGCAGGCAACCTTGTAAAAATACCCCCCCTCGAAATAAGTCTCTTCTAACCCACTTTATCATGTGAATAAAGCGGTGAACAGTTAACATACGTTAAATATTCAAATGGCCAATTGTAATAGTGATCGTCTAGATTTAGGACAATATTCTACGTTGTGTTTTTAAGATGTAGTAACTCAAGATCTTTACATGTGGTATGCTTTAGACAAAATTAGATGTGAATCAGGGCGGTGGCAAGTGCTGCTACAGTATCCTATCTTCTAAGAACAGGTAGATAAGTATAGGTATATAAACTCTAAATTATAATAAGGATATTACTTGGAAGGATAGATATATAATGAGAAAATATGCAATGTTATATAAATATAAATAACTATACTTATGAATATGCTTACATGAATGGTTTAGCTTACATTATTAAGTAGGACAGATATAGATATAGGTATGTATCTAGTTGTAATGTGTGTTACCGCAACCCTAAGGGGTTGCGGGAGTCTTCTTCCTCCGTCCCCTCAAGACTCAATCCATCACTCTCCGTTGAATCTAATCTACGCGCTAACAGTGGCGCCATCAACTCCGAAGAGGACATCATCAAACAAAGGTGGTGGAAACACCCAATTTGATTAAATTTAGGTAAGTTAGTTAGTATTGTATCCAATCTAACTCAATGCAGGTCCCATATCAGTGTGACCCGGCCGGATAACAGACATGGATATTTGTGTGGTAACTCAGAGGAACGCCAAATCGGACATAACCTGATGTTACAGTTGTATGAAGTGCGTACCGGGCTGTAGTAGCCATGGTAGCTTGTGGAGTGTGATATCCCTTTGGTATGTTTGGGAGAACGTGTCGGCCAGAAACCTTTCCTGAGATAGTCTCGCCACATATGGATGTGGGTCAACAACTAAACCTTATTCAGCTCTGTGACACGCAACCATCGCTAAACAACCTTGGGAGATTCTAAGATGGGTGGGGCATTCCCACAATTTTGTACAGAGTATAATGTATGTGTAATATCCACAAATGTCCCGACCAGCGACAACAGCAAACATGAGAGTTCATTAGTAGTAAAACTGGATACTAGATTATGTTATTTGTATAAAATTGATAAAATCAATACAATTAGGTGCTTCCGAAGGCAAGAACCATGGATTGGCAACTAGTTTATCATGAAATGAGAAACATACAATTGCCACTTCATGACTCATTTGTGTAGTCCTGTACCAAAGCATGAGCTACAAGGTACTTTCAGGTATTTGGGTATGTATCCAACATGCGGTTATAGGATTATAGGACACAAGGGGGTTTGGCTTCGCCTTGGTTTACCAAGTGATTTAGGAATCAAAAGGTACCGCAAAATGAGGCTCTAATTCGGTTAGAGTTAACTGGTGTAGCCTTGGCCAGCCAGACTTGGCCTCAATCAAAAGCTAGCTTACCGGAATCATGAGCTGTGAAACTTTTCTCAGTGTGTGTTGGTGGAGTATACCCCCTAACCCAACTAAAGGAAAAGACACAGGTTCAATACCGATTTGGCCTTTCCTTGATCAAGTTACGACCGTCAAGACTCTTAACAAACAATCTCCTTCGATTATTGTTTAACAGGCTTAGACAGTATAATATCTTCTGCACGATTATCCTCACACCAACCATCATAAGGATGATGTGACAACAAGGTGAGACGATACAAGTTGCAAGTACTCTAGTCCAGGGGGGGCAGGTGCCTAAAATGAAACTCGGTGGTTATAATCGCAAATTGGACAATAAACCAAATCTCCATCGATTGAAATGTCCTAAAAGCCAATGAGCTCTGCATCCTCTCTCCCAAGTTACCTCGTTCTGGACTTTTATAGTTAACAAGTTAGCTGCTATATCCATCCCGAACTACAGTAGATGTTATGTCTTGTGTAATATAATAAATAATCTATGTTTGTACATAATACTCTAATAATATAGTAAACAAAGATGATGAGATAAGTTGAATGTTAGGTGGGACACATAATATATCTTTTGTAGATACGTAGATATTTACAATATGAGCTTATATGATATTTAATGCCTGGATTTGATCGTCACATAACATTTACGACTTTAACTTTTAATAGAAAAGAATTAACTAGGTAGTTTAGTTTATGCCAGGCATGGCTCCTGGATTTTCAAGATAGATACGTGACTTTTCTTTGATCAAACTAATTCGCACAGCTGACCTCGAGGGTCCCTACGAGAGTATATTCAATTCGCACGATAATACCCACTGTTTGACTGAGAGACTGCAAAATTAGTAGCTATTTGTTATGAAAATAAGAACTCAGAGAGTAGTCTCTGCCAGGGGGTTTCCCTGGGCTGAGATAAATAGTTTCTCTTCAGCCAAACACTAGGTTATAAGAAGTAGCCCAGAGCTAGCCCAGAGCTTTCCCCAAGCTACGAGCACACAAAAGAAAGCAAGGAACATCGTACTAGAGACACCTTAACATTTTCCTATCAATTACTGCCAGATTCTAGTAATCCCGTCCCCGGGCTCTAGTTAGAAAAGTTGGCACCATTTAAATTGGAAGAAAATGGCCCGACGAGGAGACAGAATTCCCCAGAACCTGGCTGCAATTCCTATCAAAGAAAACATGCTTGCTTACCTCGTTGTCTTTCTAGGTAGAAGGACGATCAGTTTTCCAATGAGGACCCTATCACCTAAAATAAATCACTTCACTCACAAGACAGGCCATGAACAATAATAATAAATAGGTATCACCTTTTATTCACTTCTCTACCAGTAGACCTCTCACTTTCTGGCTATGCTGAACCTAACTAAACTGGGCTAAGCTGTTAAAATAAAACTGTTCGTATTTGGGCAGAGGTCTCACTTTACTTGTGATTTATTTTATTGGAGCACTGTTGGTTTGCGAACGGCCAGGGATTTTCCTTTTTAGGAGTTCCTGTTTCTCGGGAAAAACTTCCTAGCTATACTGAAACTAATTGACTAAACTGGGCTATACTGTTATAATTAAACGGTTTCGCGTTTGGGTAGCGGTTCCCATCACTTGGGGATTGTTAGTTTGAATTCTTTTAGTTCGCGACCCGGCAGGGAATCTTTTTTAGGAGCTCTTCGTTATAGCAAAACTTCTTCCTTTAAATGAACGCGGCAGGGCCTTATAAAGCCTCAAAATCTTCCCCTTCTCCCAAAATTCGCTTTTTGAGTTTCGGGATACCAGTTTTTCTTTTCAAAATCGCATTTCTCAATTAGCCAATTTTCCCAAAACTAATCTGCCTTTTTCTTTGGCCTAAAGTATATTTTTTTTCTATTTGACCTACCATTGCTTGATTATTGCTTAAGTTTAAGACGTGACCTGCAGTATAAACCTCAATCGACCTATTTTCCCAATTTTAGTTTCTTTTTAATCGGCCATATTTTCTCCAAAACTCCCCTAATCTCCTGACTATGGCCACATTTCCTTAAAGATGTTACGGTTGTTGATTGGACTCCCTTCCCATCGGCTTATTAACCAATTAGGAACCTTGAAAATGTTTCTCCTGAAATTTAGGTTATTCACAACGCATGCTTTGACCTTCATTTATCCAACAACCAATGGGGCACCTTGAAAAAGTTCTTCCTGAAAAACCTTCTAAAATGGGCGTGAAAGGGGTTTATTCATAAACCATGCTTTATACCTTCATTTCCTCAGTAGCCAATGGGGAAGCTTGAAAACGTTCCCCTGAAAACGGACTATTCATAAATGCATAGAGAGAGTTCCCATGAACTTCCGGCGGAAACGCGGCGCTGTCTGCACTTTGAGGTGGCCAATGTCATCAGCCTTTGTTGTGGCTTAGAAAGAAGAATTCCTTAATCAGCCGTTCCTTGTCCTCCTCCCGGGTTCGGTTACATGTTTATCCCTACGCTTTAATTATTTACAACTATATTTCCATGTACAAACTATAAAAAGATCGAAGATTTAATAGATTTTGAAGATAACCTTGTTTTCTTTACCTCCCTTATCTATTACAGCGCCATCTATTATCAAGCAGTGGGACAATAGACCCCACTTTACCTGGTTCTTTCAACGCGACTCCTACTCTCTCAGAGATGTCGTTATATTAAATATCTTTCGTAGCACAACCTAGGGTTAACCTATTTTTACCGCTTATCAGAGAGGTAATTAATCACCTAATCTTAATCTTGGTTAATGTATTTAATCACCTAAAGAATTTTAGTTAGGTTAATTATACCGATTGATTTCTTACTTGAGGTATTTCTATGTTGCTATTCTATTTTAGCAAGGCGTTGCGTCCCAAAAGAGATTAGATTTAGGCACGACTAAGAGGTTGGATTGTTACAACCTTAGTGTGTTAAATTAAATTGTCATTAATAAGAACCTCTTATAAATTAACAATTTGTGATAACTTTTATGAACTCAATATCCTTTTTAGGATATTGTCGATATGTTAAAAAGGTCAGTTATTGGAAATCTTAACAAAATCGGGCCATTTTTCATGATAATGCACCTGGATACGGCGAATAGAATATTTGCATCTATATTTAGATACGTAGGTATTTTAAAATTTCATTTTTGTTTTATTGCTCAAGGCATTAGCCGAGATTTAGTCGGTAAACAAAACAGGGAGAAAGCCGAATCGTTAATTCACCGTGTCATGTGGATTCTCGTGTGGCACAAAAGTAGCGCACTCGCCTGGCAAGCGAGGGGCACAGATTCGAATCCTGTTACAGGTTCTACTTGTAAAATATTTCTAGGTATTTTTATTAAACAACTTTTTTATGTAAGTATTGAAAACAAATTCATCGAGTATAAGAACTTTCTAAGTACTTTAAGAAGCGTATTTAAAACGGTCAAACATTTTTCCTTAATTCCTTAACCGTTAACCAATTGATATTTTCACCCCGTCCTTAGTGGGAGGGTCAACAGAATAATCGTCCCGTTTTGTGTCCCGTCATCTCGAACCGTTTACGAATTGCTTAGCAAAGTTGTTTACCTCTCCTGACAGCTGCCGACGCTACCGTGAACATAATCGTTTGTGAAACGCCGACTAACCATGATTCTGGTGGTGGACGCAGTTGGGAGATTAAACAATCTACCGATCAATGTCGGTTAATTCAAAAGACTATAATAAAAATGATAGCCTGCAAATTTATTTATAGTTATTTCCGATCCGGTGGGTGTTCTTGGTGCCATTTTATTGTGCAGTCAGAGATAATCATTGGCTTGGTGTCTACTTAGTGCTGTGCGTAAAATTGGTTTTGAAAAGGGTCTCTACATAGTGGCTTTGACTCCATGCACGCCTTTCAAAGGTTCGAGGCTCCATAACCCTGTGAGACGTATGATAGCCTGCTAATTGATACCGCTGTAGGGCGCGGGAATTCTAGATCACACCAGTAAGGTATATTTCTCAACATTGAGGAAATCGATACCTTGTTTGCCATCAACGATTGCGCTATGAAGGTATAAAACCAAGCAAACAATCGTTTAAGTTTTATATCGTACTAGTCGGCCGATTTTATGTCTTCAGTCTGCAATCGTTGGAAGAGATTTTTCACGTCTTTTTGTGACGCAATAATTCTATTTTTTCAAATCCACTAAAGACGTGGTGATAAACCTCTTTGTGAGACTATTTATTTTGCGAACTTATTTATTTAGTGTAAGTGGATTGGTTTGAAGATAAATCTAAGTAGCTACCTATAGAGTACCTATATTGTTATGAGTACGGAGTATAGCATCATAGCATTCATATATGTATATTATATGAAATAAGTAAGAAACAGAAAACAAAGTTACAAAATTTTAAAAAATCTAGTTGTTTTTTCTGTGCTCGTGTTCACACATAACATAAAACTACTAATCCGATGTTGATAGAATCTTGAATCCAAATGTAATAAAGTGACGCTTACTTGACACAAACGCTTGCAACCGCGAAACAAAGCTAGTCTAAATCTAATATATAAAATTTCCATGTCACAGTGTTAGTTACCATACTCCTCCGAAACGGCTTCACCGATCTCCACCAAACTCCACATACGTATTCAGTAGGTCTGAGAATCGGCTACTATCTATAATTTATAAGGCAAAACAACGTTTGCCGGGTCAGCTAGTAGTATAATATATTTCAAAATCAATACGACAAAAAATGGAAAAGTCTGCCTTCGGGCCCCACGTTATAATTTCCATACCACGAGTAGGTAGGTAGGTATAACATTAATAAATCGCTCGGAATTCAGGCCCGAATACCAGATGGAATATTAACACAAAAACCGTGTTACTTTTCTGGAGTGTTGGTTACCTTTATACAGCTGTTATGCGACCATTATACAGCCCTTTGAATTTAATAAATTCTGGTGATGCTAATGTAGGTATACTTACGCACAGATATCAACAGTCGTTTTATCCACATAGTTTCAAAATCGACAATAATTTGATCAGTTTGCTTAGATATTTGACAAAATTTTAAAAAGTTTGGTTTAAGGGCCCTATTCTGAAAAACTGAAAATCCATGTCGGGCGCATCGAAAATTATTGATTATTTCATGACGGAATGTTGTAGAACTTTTTTTTTGTGTACAGATTGTAGGCGACATTGTTTCCGATATTTTAGTGCAGTTTCCATACAAATATGTCTAAACGTATTGAAGCCTATCGACATTTTAGCCAAATCAGACATTTTTTGTCTAAAATTTGGATAGGCTTTGCACCAATAGGAGGTTCTTGTCTTAAAACTACACCAAAATGTAGGAAACAATGTCACCTACAATCTGTGCACAAAAAAAAGTTCTACGACATTCCGTCATGAAATAATCAACAATTTTCGATGGGCTCATCGAAAATTGTTGATTCTGATGATTTCATACAGGGATTTTCAGTTTCAAGGTCGTTGGCGTATATACTCCTCTTAAGTCTCAAGTCATTTCTCCAAAAAATGTTTTATAAGAAGAAATGGATAACCCATTCACGTGAGGATTTTTGATGATGCACTTCTCTTTGTAAATATTTTTAGTAGAAACTATGAAAACTAAATAATGCCTCAAAAAAACTACTGCGTCACAAAACATCAAAATGACAGCAGTTAAATAAATCTGTTGACTGTACAAATCACCAAAATACATACCTACCTATAATAAATATTTTTCGGGGGGAAACGAAACAGGGGGAAACGGCATTGGGGGGAAATGCAACGAACCCGGTAAATCCGAGTGCAATTTAAACTAAATTAAAACTGTATAAGTAATGTGAATCAGGTTAAAAAAATATACGCTTCAAATACCTACTGAAAATCCAAGTTAACTCGAATCAGAAAATTTAGTTTTGAAAACTACCGAGGCGCCAATTTTCAAAACTGCATTTTTCGTATTAAAAAATGAATACCTAAGTACTTCAACAGGTTTTAGGGCGCTCGAAAGCTCCTACTTGCAAACTTGGTACATTTTTACTAAACCTATCAATTAATCTGACGTTATACGACTTTAGACTTTAGTACACTGTTATACAGCTGAAAGTACTTCAACAGGTTTAACATTTCTTACTTCTTTAAGATCTTAAAACGCCACCTATTTTAAACTGATATTAGTTTGAAAACTTGAGTAGATTTTACAGAGTTACCTTACGTGCTTTACCAAGTTATTCAATTGTAAACCTTATTTTGATATTGTTTAAGTTGAGAATGATACCTATATTGTAGAAATGTATACCTAAGTACTACCTAACTACATCACGGCAAAAACTTAGGCACCTTATTTTAATAAATGTCAGTACTGTAGTTGTTAGGAAAATAATCCAAGCAAATTTAATATTTATTAAATAAAGGTGGCACAACAGACGACTTTATCGCCTAAAGCGATCTTTGCCAGGCAACCTTTGTATAGGAAGGAAAGTGAAAAGGTGTTTAGACTAAAAAGTAGGGCATCTACAACTACAAGTTACATATGTATGTATGTAGAACAGGCCTACACAGGAGGTGCGATACTAGAATATACATTTTCAACTCTTTAAAACAAAAAAATATTCTAAAAATACAGATAGATAGACAAATAGTAGGTACATATATTGTACGAAAGCTTAAATTATAAAAATATTACTGAGAAAAACTTAAATCCAGCGTGGCCTTATCGCTCAAAGGCAATCTCTTACAGGCAACGAATTTACCTATATACCCCATATACCTATAAGTATTCAAAACTATAAGGGTTTCATGTTGACTTCGAAGCCCTTAAAACGTAGGTAGGTACCACAAACAAACCAAAAGGCGAAATAAAACAAGTTGTTCCCTCAAACGCCTCCAATCCCGGGGCACCCCGCGACCCCGCAACCCCAACACTATCCCGGAATGATCCCGCAATTCCGACAACGTTTGAATCACAAAGGCAACTCCGCTAATTCTGCCATAATCATTACATTCCGCACCTCCCTTAGTGTGTAGTGTTGGGACATTGATGTCGGAACGGAACCGGATAACAAATCCGGATTTTATCCGATCGAGTGGTTGTCAGCCACAAAATATATAGCAAATGCAAAAAAAAACAATTGTTTTTTTTTAAATAAACAAGTATTTTAAGACAAGAAAATGGTATGAATATCTACTAATATTATAAATGTGAAATTAAAACTCTCTCTGCTACCTTTTTACGCCTAAACTGCTAAACTGATTTTGATAAATTTTGATATAAAGATAGATGGAACTTTGGAGGAGGATATAGGTTATTTTTAATCCCGATATTTCAACGTAATCGAGACTTACGCGGGTGAAACCGCGGCACGCAGCTAGTTAAGTATATTCCTTGTCTAGTCTAGTGCTTAGTTTTGGTCTAGATGGCACTGTCCGAACCGTCCTGCAATATTATTTTATTTTAATGTAAGGTATCCGGTCGATGTCCCATCACTAGCAGACAACGTCACCGCAGTGTCGCGTATCGGATCATTAAAACGTTCACACTTGGTACACCACTACACTACACTATTGTCAGTTGTGATTTTGCACTAAAACACTTGTAGTTCTATGGCACCTACATAATATTGTACTAGTACAAAATTAACACTATTTAGACTAGTAGATCTGCGAACAGTAGACCTCGCGAACATCATGTGAACATAAGTCATCAATTAAAGTTTCTCTAGTAGGTAGTAGGTAGTTCACGCGAATGCGCAAACGGACGCCATTTTCTAGAAGGTAGCTAATTCCAGACCGTCTATGCTGTTTCAATATTTAAAACCAAATAAAGTCTGTTTTAAATATTACAACGTACTTGCCGTGCTATAGCTGAGGACACGTTGTTCTTCAAAGTAAAACGTCTCGATGTATCCTTTGACCGTTCTCAAAAAACAAATTTGCTAAATCCTTCGGTCATATATAAACTATAGATGCACGGTCGCCGCTCTAGAAATGGAGCCGTCAAAACAAGGCATACTTCAGCCGATATGCCTTGTTTCGCTGTCAGTCGTGCATAAGTGTTTTACAGCCTTATTGCCCAGTAATTAAGGTTTACATTAAACTGTACTATGTCCGTATAAGTAAGCGTTGAAGTAGTGCCGATTTTTGATTTCGATTTTGTATGGGACTGTGTATCTATAGTTTATATAATGATCGAAGGCTAAATCCACTTAATATCACACTAACACCCTAAAAACGAACCCGAAAACCCTAACTCGAGGATTGCCCCCTTAACTCGAGGACTACCCCCTTAACTCATCGTCTATCAAATCTTAGAGATATATTTTTACTGGCAGTCCTGATCTCGTGAAAATTTCGAAAAACCCTTTCTTAGTCACAAATACATCACATAGGTCACATCCTCCAAATTGGGTTTGTCTCCCTCCACGGATATGTACGTATACCGTAAATTTAATGGCTCTGAAACCAGCAATTTAGGCTGTGCGTTGATACATAGATCAGTCAGTCAATCGGTCAGGACTTTCAATTTTTTATTTTTAGCTTTAGAACTTGGTTAATGTTATAAAATGCCCTCTTAACAATAAAATTTAACCCGCAAATTGCATTTGATCCCATTTCGTCCCAAACACGAACAATTGCAAGCACACAAATCCCATTGCAGGGACTCTTTATAAAGTTGTACCTACACTTTATACAGTTTATACCAAAGACATTTATAACTTTGGTATAAATACCATGTAGGGGAGTAAAACCACTGACCTTTACTATCCTCGTACATGTGTCCATAGGCTGCTGGTATTCGACGTCTTAATGCAGATGGTGTGGATGATGATGATGACACGAATTGATACTCCACGCGTGATACGCGGCGCGGACAATAGATGCGATATGCGGGTGCTCTCGCCCAAAGGTGGCGAGTCAATGTGCAGTGGTTTGTTCAATATTCAAACGAGATAGAATGCATGAGATCTACCCACAAATTGTGTTTTCTTACCAAAGGTACCCTCAATTTAAGATAAAAAGAGTATTCAAACTAAACTAACCTGTTCCACTACGGAACATGCCGCTCACCTTAAAAGAACTCAGTTCTTTTAACAAAGATAAAGATAAACTAATTGCAATATGGATTATTACACTAACAAAAAACTTAAAACTATGTTGCTCCAATAGATATTGACATAAATTTTAACTAATTAATGGGTAGCGGGCACAACTTGACTACTGGCCGCTTAACAAAGGTATTAGCTATTTGCAAGGTAACAACGCGAGTTATGTTATCAGAGCCGGGATGCAACGCATGAACTCGACCTAATTTCCACATAAGTGGAGGAAGATTGTCGTCGCACACCACTACTACCATGCCTTCGCGGATTGTAGGTCCGCGCTGACCAAACCATTTCTGAGTTTGTTGAAGTTCATGGAGATATTCGCGGCTCCACCGCCTCCAAAAATGTTGAACAGTTTGTTGAATCCAACGCCATCTCGTTAGACGGTCAGGCTTGAAATCAATCAAAGGTTCATCGGGTATGGATGTCAAAGGCACTCCGATCAAGAAATGAGAAGGGGTTAAGGGTAGTGGATCCGAAGAGTCCGCACTCAAAACACAAAGCGGACGGGAATTTAGAACTGCCTCGATTTGACACAACAAAGTATGCATCTCGTCGTACGTCTGTGTGCGAGTACCAATGACACGATATAGATGAGTCTTAAAACTCTTTACTCCCGCTTCCACTAAGCCCGAAAAATGACTACCAGTCGGAGGGGCAAAATGCCACGTTATGTTTTGGTTCAATAATTTATTATTCAAGACGTTTTGAATTGATTCGTTACGTAAAAATGTATGCAAATCCTTCAAATAGTTATTACAACCAACAAAGTTTTTCCCGTTATCAGAGTAGATATCAGTACATAGACCTCTGCGAGACGTAAAACGTCGGAGTGCAGCTAAAAATGATTCAGTTGTTAGGTCAGAAACCAATTCTAAATGAATTGCTTTAATACTCATACAAACAAACACCGATACGTAAGATTTGATTATCTTAGCATTACGAACCTTGTTCGCGCGCACATAAAACGGACCGGCAAAATCAACAGCTGTTTTTAAGAAAGGCCGAGATGCATGGATACGGACGGATGGTAACGTAGCCATCGGCGGCTGTGGATGAGTAGGTTTATTGCGAAAACATTGAACACATCTATGTATACGTTGTCGAATGATATCACGACTCGATAATATCCAATATTTTTGCAACAATAGATACTGAGTAGTTTGTGCACCTGCGTGCAGAAAGGTTAAATGAGCGTCGTCGATAATTAACAAGGTTAAAGGATGTTTTTTAGGCAAAATAAGTTGATGTTTATGTTCAAACGATAACAAGGAGTTATGTAACCTGCCACCCACGCGCAGGTACTTATCCCTATCTAGGAAGGGAGACAATCTTTTTAATTGATTAGAAGGGCAATTGCCTTTCATTAAATTATTTATGTCTTCAGCAAAGACATATTGTTGTACTAAGAAAATAAGCCGGTTTAAGCTAGCATTGTATTCGGGTACAGTTATGAACTTACTATTACACGAAGCTTGGATTTTTTTACACTTTCGGTAAAAACGATAAATATACGAAACAACACGAATAAGTTTTCCTAACGCGGAGAAACGACAATAGATATCGAACTCACCGACCTGATCGGTCGATGTCAAACCAACTAAAATCGTTTGACCGCGTTTTTCTTCGACAGTGCTAATACCTACTTCCTGGCTGGAGGAAGCAGGCCAAAATGATGAATCGGATTGAAGCCACCTGGGACCTCGAAACCACAAAGAATGTCTAACAAAACTGGACGGTAACATTCCGCGGGATGCTGCGTCAGCCGGGTTGTCGGGTGAAGGTACATGTCGCCAACAACTCGCTGGAACACGGGCTAATATCTCACTAGTACGGTTAGAAACAAAGGTTTTCCACTCGTGTGGCGAAGATCGTAACCAAGCCAACACTATGGTCGAATCCGTCCAAGCAAATACATTATTGATTGATACGTGATCGCTGTAAGCGAGCATAACTTTACTAATAAGTTTAGATAACAATAATGCACCCATTAATTCAAGGCGAGGAATGGATAATCTTTTCAAGGGTGCGACGCGAGCTTTCGCCAAGACTAAATAAACCTTAATATTTTTATTAGGTTCCACACACCGAATAAAAACACATCCACTAAATCCCCGTTCGGATGCGTCACAATAACCATGCAGGTCGAAAGTTGCTGACTCGGGAAATATGTACCGAGGGAAGGTACATTCCGATAACAAAGGTAGCTCATTGATGAAACTAGACCAAGCGTTGACGATATCAATAGGAGCTGATTCGTCCCAATTAATACCAGCAATCCAAAGTAATTGCATGAGATATTTAGCGTATAAAATTACAGGTGATAACAAGCCTAACGGATCATAGATTTTAGCTATTTCAGATAATATTATTCGTTTAGTACAAGATAAGTTAGAAGGTTTTACGTCAAATTTGAAAATATCTAATTTTGGATTCCATTGAAGACCAAGTATCTTTGTTTGTTTATCGTCTTCCATGGTCGAAAAGGAAATATTAGGTTCCCCGTCGGGTTCCCGCTCACCATGGTATTCTGAGGCCGCAGTCACCGAGCTAAGTACGACAGGTGAGTTACTAAACCATTTACGAAGTTCAAAACCTGCGGAGCTACAAATACCTATAAGTTCATTTTGCAAGATTAACGCGTCAGAGATCGTCGCTGAACCGGTAACCACATCATCGACAAAGACATGACGTTTCAAAACTTTAGATGCGACAGGAAACCGATCTCCTTCGTCATCAGCGAGCTGACGAATGACACGAAGTGCCAGGTAGGGGGAGGAACTTACACCGAAGGTGACGGTGCGCAACCGATAGTCTCGTAACGGTTGATCGGGCGACGTTCGCCACACAATACGTTGAAAATCTCGATCCCGTTCCCTAACGAGAATATTTCTATAATGTTGTTTAATATCAGCGGTAAATGCGATAGCATGAGTACGAAAACTAAGCAAAATATCAATAATATCCGCATGTAGTTTGGGCCCAGTTAGCAAAATATCATTCAAAGATTTATTGTTACTACTTTTACAACCAGAATCAAAAACAACTCGCGTACGAGTAGTTTGACTCGACTCCTTAATTACAGCATGATGTGGTATATAATAATGTTTATTATTGTTTTCAAAGGGTGGATTACAAGGTTCCAAATGGTTCAATTCCAAATATTCTAACAAACACGAATGGTAATCCTGCTTAAGGGTAGGGTCTCTTTCTAAACGATATTCAAGTTTACGAAACCGCGCGATAGCTATATCGCGCGACTGGCCCAGTGTAGGCTCA
Organism: Idaea biselata; assembly: GCA_958496205.1. Classification (NCBI taxonomy): domain Eukaryota; kingdom Metazoa; phylum Arthropoda; class Insecta; order Lepidoptera; family Geometridae; genus Idaea; species Idaea biselata. The sequence continues at coordinate 13,833,501 of OY292402.1, forward strand.
GCCTTAAACGGTAGTGCTACGATGTACCTACCCGTCGCGTCGCGCGAGTGGGTATCACGAAAGATATTCTCACACAACTGCTCGTCAGCGGTGAGTCCACGATCATCGGGGATTGTCTCCAACTCCCAAAACCTCTGAAGGTCAGCGTCCTCAAAGTAGGAGCTGTGATAAATCTGAATTGGAGACGGAGCACAAAAGGATACTTTCCCCATTAACAAATAACCAAATATACTATTCATCGCTATAGGTGAGTCCGGAGGACCCTTCTGAACATGACCTAGTAGGACTTCGGAAAGTGTATCCGCTCCTAGGATCATTTCTATAGGTTGATTATTCGAACAATTAAATGATGGATCCGCCAAAACCAAATCCCGAAGATGCGGCCAAGTTTCGGTAGGATTAGGTACCGATACATAGGGTTTTTGGTAAACAAGTTTATTTAAAATCAAAGCGTCGACATTCAAAACCGGTTTAGTGTTGCTACGCGGGGTCAGAGTACAAGATACTATACCCTTCGGTTGTATTGGCTTAGATTCCCCAATACCAAACACAGGTATCGAAACAAACCTACGAGTTAAACCTAACCGTTGCACACATGCATCTGTAATGAAAGTAGCTTGACTTCCGGTATCTATCAAAACACGAACAACAAATCGCAAATTACCTACACATATGTTTACAAGGGCCGTAGATAGCAAGATCGATTGATTACGAAAGGGTGGAATAAAAGTTTGTTCGCACTGCGTACGCATAGCGTGATTAACGACAGCGTGTGCGGGGTCTCCGAAAGCTACCGCATTAGCTTTAGGTTCAAAATGCAACATAGTATTATGCCTATTATTGCAATGTTTACACGTAAAGGTTGATTTACATTGTTTCAAAGTGTGCCCTACATGTAGACAATTATAACAAATGTTTTTTGATTTAACGAAATTGAAACGTTCCTGTACAGGACTTCCGGTAAATGCCGGACATTTTGCTAAAGAATGTTGAGATTGCGAACAACAAATACAAGTCTTATTTTGAAAGACCGAAGGTTGAGTTTCGGTTGACAATTGCGTTGAATGATTTGCAGTTAATGATCGAGGCACATTGTATGCGCCAGCAGCGCCACCACGTGGCGACGTGCCGGTACTATAATTTCGATGAGAAATACCTTCAACAAAGTTTTTTTTATTCGGATCAGAAGAAATTACGTCAAAAGTAGAAATCTCTTCTTGCAAAAAGGTTATTAATGTATCCATCTTAGGTATTTCTGTTTTAGAATTAGATAACGATCTTTCGTATCGTAAACGCACAGAGTTAGGTATTTTACGCAAAATAATGTTGAGTAACAAAAAACTCCATTCCCGTACTGGGAACTTTAACATTTCTAAAGCCTTTATATTTTCTATGTAGACATTCACCAAATTACGAATGTTAATATGAGTTTCCTTAGTAAACGGTTCGATATCCAATATACGATCTAAATGAGTTGAAGCGATAATTCTTCGGTTCTCATACCTAGTAGTAAGTATGTCTAAAGCCATGGGATAATGTTCATCGCGAATAGGTATTGACTTAATCAAATTATAAGGTTCACCCTTCAATGTTAACAAAAGATAACGCAGTTTTTCTGCCGGTGAATATGCATCGTTCTTATCAATTTGACCACAAAACAAATCATAATAGGTCGGCCAATCTGTAGAATCGCCACTAAAGGTAGGCATAGGTAAGTTAGCTAAAGTTCTGGAATGTTTATCGCAATGAGAGGACTGTTCAGAGGAAAGGGCGCGGCTCATACGTCTACCCTCCAGCTCCGATTTTTTTAACTTATCGACATGAACTAAAACTGCGTAGTAGCAATCATTAAAATCGTTACGAATTTTTAATTGTTCATCACGATTAAACAAATTCGCTTTCATTAGCGATTTCTCTATTTTTGATTGAACTTTACTAAATTTTCTCTGTTGGGCGGCCAAGTCAGTAGCACGTGAACGAAACTGGGTAATATCAGTAGTAGCAACTAACAAAGTACGCTTTATTTCTTCTAAGATTATATCTCGTTCAAACAAATCTTGTTGAATAAAGTTAACGTTAAATTGTTCTTTATCATTGGTGGTGTCACCATTATTATGTGAATTATATTCGACCGCCATCTTTATTGGTGTAGATGACGCGACAAAATTGATGTGATATAATGATTAACAAATGCACGAAATACAACAAAACGAACAGAAAACTAACAAAAATAACGATAATGTGTACGTAGTACAGCTTACCAAAGAAAGAAAACACAATCTGCAGTAAGAAGTCAAATGAATCCGGATCGAACGGATCAAAAGGTATGTAGGGGAGTAAAACCACTGACCTTTACTATCCTCGTACATGTGTCCATAGGCTGCTGGTATTCGACGTCTTAATGCAGATGGTGTGGATGATGATGATGACACGAATTGATACTCCACGCGTGATACGCGGCGCGGACAATAGATGCGATATGCGGGTGCTCTCGCCCAAAGGTGGCGAGTCAATGTGCAGTGGTTTGTTCAATATTCAAACGAGATAGAATGCATGAGATCTACCCACAAATTGTGTTTTCTTACCAAAGGTACCCTCAATTTAAGATAAAAAGAGTATTCAAACTAAACTAACCTGTTCCACTACGGAACATACCACATCTATACATTCGGCACAATGATGTACTTATAGGGGAAGATACTAAAAAAAAATATCTAGAAATTTATATTTTTAAGGAAAAATAGCATTCAAAAATTTTCGCTTTATCGTGCCTTAATCGTAAACAATCAAGGGAGAATATAGCATTGGAAGTTTTCACGCCACGAGACGGACTTGCGTAGTCTAGTTGGAACAGACGTTGGGGTACCGACCCAAAGACGCGAGTTCAAGCCTCGCCGCAAGTGAACTTTTTTGAATGCTATTTTTCCTTAAAAATAAAATTTTCCAAATAAAATAGCCTTAATCTACATATAAAATAAAAAGAATTATTAATAGACACGGGTCTAGATAACGTCGGGTCAAGATCATTATTTTCTAATACATATTATAGCAAATGAACTAGGTATGTTCCTTTTGATCATACGAAAACCAGACCCAACAAACTTTTTTCTTCAGTATGTAACGGGGGCATTGCAGTGTTGCCAGTGTCAAGTTAATTTTCTTTTAGATATGACCGATATGTGGCAATATTTCGCCGGGTCAGTTTAAAATTAAAACACTGCCATGTTATGTATTCCACTAGTATTTTAAATATCTTGAATTCAGACAGACCTCTAGATTACTATCATGGTACCCTGATTGGAGCTCTCTTCGGTTTTGCATGCAAATGAAGCTCAGATTCAGTGGAAATAAAAACCGCCTGACCATTCCAACTATGCAAGGTTTTCATTACAACGCGCCTGGGGTTGCTATGATAATTTTGGCAGGCGCTTCATTTGGCTGTTATTAACATTTTAAAATAGTGCTTGCTTCTATCTGATGGTTAAAGCTTTAGTTTTTATTCACTTGTGTTTTAATTTTCGTTTTAAATATGATTTGAATACAAAATTAAGTTCTAACGTTTTTTATCTGCAAAACTATGGACATAGGTTTTTCTTCTGTTTTCGCGATTTTGGATTGAAATTAAGTAAATAAAGAAAAAAAAGTTTAATTTCGATCTATTACAAGTTTTATAACTACAAGCAGATTCCCGCGGTTTTACCCGCGTAAGTCCCGATCCCGTCGGAATATCGGGATCAAAAGTAGCCTATGTTACTCCTCGATAATGTAGCTTTCTAATAATGAAATAATGTTTGAAATCGGATCACTAGTTTCAGAGATTACCCGGAAAATACAAACATACATACATTACATACATACATAATTGTTACCAACGTTACCTCTTTATAATATTGGAAGAAGAAGATTTGATTAGATTGTATATTTTTAAATAAGATTTTACTGCAACTCCCTTTCATTTTACGCTAAGTAAAATTGATATTATTTAGTTCTACTAACGAAATTATTAAAATTTCACTTATTACTTGTTGCTATAACATTTTTGGCAGGCGTTCAAATGGCTAATCCCAAATTCGGCTGTCCATTAGCGCGCCGAGAATCGTATAAATTTCTCTCATTAATATATTTTAGGAGCTCCAATTTTAATTTCGACCGTGTATTTATTTTGGGCCGCTAATCCGACATGGAGATACGAGGGTCTTTTTGGAACTGGCCGAGGGCGCTGGCGTCGCCAATCGAAACATTCAACGGAACTTGAACTGTATGCTTTAGAAATTAAGGCTTGTAATTAGTACCGTTTTTTGCCGCGTTTTCGAAAAGATCCTTGTCAAGGGTAGGTACCAAATACCTACCCGTTGCAATTTAGATGTTCGCGTAATCCTTTGTAATTCCGGTTAACCCTTTAGAACTTTTCAACCCTTGATATTTGTCAGGGTATTTTTGTAAGTACATGTTTAACTTGATGTAACACACAATGAAGTGTTCTTGTAAACACACTGGGTTATTTGCAGTGGTTTATTGGACCGAGTTTTTTGTTTTAAATGAGGTTTTTTTAGGGTTCCGTATTCAAAGGGTAAAAACGGGACCATTTGACTAAGACTCCACTGTCCGTCCGTCTGTCTGTGTGAAAGGTAGGTAAGCAGGGACGCCGATTATAAGCATGATATTGTCGTTTCGAAGGAGGGTTGTCCGTCTGTCTGTCATCCCATAACTCATCAGGATATATCTCATAAACCGTGATAGCTAGACAGTTGAAATTGTCACAGATAATGTATTTCTGCGGCTGCTAAATAAATACAAAAACAATAATCTAAATATTTTAGTAGGGCTCCTAATAACAAACGTGCTTATTTTGACGTCATAATTGGTAGGCACGGAACTCTCCGCCCGCAAGTTCGACTCGCCCTTGACCGGTTTTTTATTAATTTTTATTTGTGGGAGATGAAAGGGTTATGAAAAGTTAAAAGTTTTGGGATGAGTGACCTTTTTTCTGTAACTTTTTAGGGATATTACCTACTTCAATAGCGACCTGCGGTTTCTGCTACATATCTCTCTATTCTGTAAAATATGGGGCTTAAAAGTTTAGCTTAAAAGTTTAAAAGTACCCCTTTTAACGGCTACTTTTACAATATCTAGATATAATATATATCTAGATTATTCTTCTGTTTTTCCCATGTTGGATTGAAATTAAACAAAGTTTTGCGTAAAGGTTGAGCGTAAAGCATGTATAAAAATGCTACTTATTAGCATGCTAATAACAATGCTATAAGCTACGAACTCAGAATATTTGTTCCTCGTAGGCTATAAGTAATATAAATAAACACCACGCGATTAAAACCGAAAAATTGTCACTACCATCTTTAAAGACCTTCAGGTCTCTTCTTCAGGAATTGACTCCAGGGTTGACAGGATTGATTCGTCAGTCAATCCCGATGAAAATACATGTAAAGGTGGACGTGAGTTTAATTTCAATCAAAAAATAGGTAGTGTTTGATTTTGTTCAACCCTTCGTATTATTAACTATTAAACCCATAATCCTACCTAGATATCTATAGGTACCTACTGAATTTATCAAAAAATGGTTACAAACATACAAACGTTTACATACGTTTCGTACATAAACTCAACAACAACTTGAAAAGTATTAGATAATTTCCAGAAACCTTCTTAAACTATAGAACTCTGGTACTCACCTAATGGAAACATAGAGATATAATTTATAATATATAGTAGAGTATGCAACAATTTCCCTCTAATACAAGTGCAAGCTATTGGGCTAATAGGTACCTACATAATGATCCTAAATACAAGGGTTTATTCTTTTGTCTCCAAAACCTCCGTTAAATAAGAATAGTTAGTCTGAAATGGTTATTTGTTTCTATAGTTAATCTTTCACACAAAAACTACAAAACCGATTGTAATTAAACTTGACAGTTAGAGACCTGGCTTAAACCAGTATTCTCATGGGATCGAGACTTACGGGGGTAAAACCGCAGGCGCAGCTAATATAATACATTTCGATTTCTTTAAACATTCCTAGTCATAGGCGTGCATATGACTTATAAAAACATATTATGGTAAGATTTTTCTGTTCATTCTGGAAACAGATAATATATTTCTATCTGTACCTATAGTCTATATGTTCTCTATCTTTACATGTCATAAGCACAAATACAACGACGCACAAATTTTATTACAAACATTTCCCCCATCTACTCTCTATTCTGTAGCATAAGTATTGTACCTCTACAGGTAAAGAATCTAAACAAAATAAACCTCCTTCTTTAGTACCGACCTAACAAATAAAACGTCTATTTGTACAACACGATTTAAGCCCCACAAAGTCTTAAAACCCAGTTTCTTAAAGGCGAACTCAGACGACAAACCAAACCATCGACCGATAGCTCTCCAATCTCATCACAGAAAAACCCAGATCAAGCCAAAAAGATCTTTATTTTATTAATCTATACTAATCGATACTAAGTTAATATTATAAAGAGGTTACCATGTTTCCAATGTTACCTAACATTGGTAAAATGTTTGTATGTATGTATATTGAGGGTAATCTCCGAAACTACTGAACCGATTTCAATACTTCTACATTATCCAGGAGTAACATAGGATACTTTTGATCCCGATATTCGTAAGAGATTGAGACTACGGGGGTGAAACCGCGGAGCGTATCTATGTTTAAAATATATTTACGTTTTAAACAACTCACCCATCCAAAGGTTGCCTGGAAGCGATTTTCTTAGCTTATCTTAATTTTATTATTATTGCCATTTATTTTTGCTAATTACAATCTTAAAAGCTACTGTTTTAAGGCCCATTGTGGATTTTTTATGCCATTCAGTTCTAAACATTTTCTCGAATTACCTCTCTAATCTTTTACGTTTCAAAATTTTAAAGTACTAATCCTATCGACAGATTTTAAATCTGCAATCTACCTTTTCTAAAACCTGCCTAAAACGAAAACGTCATCGCGAAAACAACATAGAGACTTTATTGTAGAGGGATAGGGTTCGAAGTCGATTGTAGTTTCAGAAAGGGTTGTATTTGCTAAAGTGGTAGTGTTGTTCAATGACACTCTATAGGATGTTTCGGTTTAAGAGCTCGCCCTTGACCTGAAGATGGAACTCAAGGGAAGGCTTGAGAAAAGTCAAATGTAGGTATTTAGAGTAGGTACTTCTATTTACTTTAGGTATATTGTGAGGGAGGAACGGGTACAATATACATACCAAGACATTCATTTCATTACCTTTATTTTAATTAAGGTAATACAGAATGAATTTTAATAGATTATTTTTTAAATTATAAGAGACTAGCTGCGTCCCGGACTTACGCGGTTTCACCCGCGTAAGTCCTGACCCGTGAAAATATTGGGATCAAAAGTAGCCTATATTACTCAGGGTGAACGTAGCTTTCTAATGGTTAATTCTTGATATCTACACTATCTACATCTACACTAATATAATAAAGAGGTAGGATTTGTATTTGTGTATGTGTGTTGTGTGTGTGTGTGTGTGTCGTTATGTTTGTTATGACTAAACTCAAAAACTAATATTTTGAAAATTCTTTCACCATTAGAAAGCTACATTCACCCTGCTACTTTTGATTCCGATATTCCCATGGATCGGAACTAGTCAAATCCGCGGGATGCTGCTATTAGGTAGGTATAAATTAACTGCAGGTTTATTATTTTGTCAATAAATAAACAAGGTATTTCTAAAAACTGTTATGTCTCAGATTTGAGCTCACTTTCCAAACCGCCAAGATCTCAAAGATTTGAATTTTTTAAAACCTTATTTTCGTTTACGCTGGATATACGCCCGAATCGCGCGAAGCCATTTGGCCACTATACGGTACCAAAACAAATTAGTATAAGCGATCTCTACCTTTCCCGTATTAAGGGAAGCATACATTTCTAAAACATGATTTTCCTCTTAGGTAAGCCGTAATCTTTCCTCTTTTCTTCAGATGAACATTATGTTTGCTTAGCGATATAGTACGACGTGTTTCGGGATGGTAATAGAATCCGAAAGGGGGTTGTTCGAGACGTTTGGTAATTAAATCTATTTTTTTGATCATTTTGAGTCATCATCATCATTTGACGGCCTCGACTGTAATGTACACTCCCCAATCCACACACAGACGTACCTACTTTACTTTTACTGTGTTTCCGCAACTAGCCCTATAACTGGGCCTTTTTGCGTGCCTGTAAACCGGTGGTTTCCTCACGATGTTTTCCTTCACCGTAAGAGCGATGTTTATAGCGCACTTAAATTTATCTAGAAAAAGACATTAGTGCGCAGTCGGCCAGGATTCGAAACCTCGACCTTCGGAATTAAAGTCGCGGTATCTACCACTAGATCAACACAGCTATCAGAAGTATCCATTTCACACAAAAATATAAAAATCCAGTCCAAAGTATTACATGACGTCGGCATAAATATGATCATGCAAATACGTGAAAGTCCCGCGGGTCCTGGGACGTCGCTAAACACCTCGATTTCTCCCCGGGATTATCGCAATGGAATCTTATTCCAAATATTTCCCTCGAAATATGAAGATATTCAACGGAATGGGTGCATTTTATTTTCTTTTGTATGAATCTGACGAAGTTACTTCGAAGTAGGTAATGGTATCAAATGAAAAATATGTTTATTTTAGAGACATATACATAATTGTTTTAAATCGTCAGTAATCTAGTGTGTCTTCGGAACGCGACCTCCAATGAGAAGAAGACACAAGAAACTCATGTGGGTTTTGTATCGCTATCCTATTCGTACCTGTCTATTTATTTGTTGTATACCAACCGATACCTATCTACTGGAAAACGCAAGTATTTTTGCCCGACTAAGACAAAGCTAAAAGGAAGGGTATTGTTTTTAAACACGATAGATGAGATTGACCACTTTCTTACCTGGTGGTAAGTGATGATATAATCTAAGATGTACCACGCTCATCTAGAAGAAGGAAGACAGCAGTGAAACCAAAATTTATTTTAAACATAAATACTTGTTCCCGGCAGGAGTCGAACCTGCAACCTTCTTGACATTTTATACACAACACACATATTAATCGCAAAGGATGTAATGTAATGAATAATGATAGACAAGGGACTGTCGACCTTAAGGTGGGTATGCACATATGTGGCAGACCGTCCCTTAAGAAAATTTTCAAAAAAAAAAAACGTGCGGCACTCGGGGACTGCCGCGGTAAAGCTATTGCATAGCATTTTTTTTGTAGGCGGAGTGGGGGGTGTTAGGTTTTATTTTCGTCACGGAATTTCTTGATTCAGTCGCCGCGCTCAAAGCCCGCGATAAAAGCTACGCAATAGCTTCAAAATAATATATTTTTCATACACTTGAATCCAATCACTTTAGGTCGGAGTTTATACAGAGTTTCACTATTTTTTCTTCTATAAACCATAGTATTTTCACCTGTAATTCCAACTTGCAACAATTTTTACGACTGCCTCAAACACATTACAATAACACACACATTACACACACACACACACATCACATCACATACATCACATTATAATTATTGAACATTTATTATTTTAATTTATTTTGATTATTTATTGTATATTAAAATGGTTTTAATTGAATTATTTAATTACTTTTAATTTTATTTTTAAATTGTAAATTTATGGATCTTGTTATCTGAATGAATAAATGAATTGAATTGAATTACATGATATCGGGTGTAAAACCTATCTTATCGCACCGAACAGGACAAACGTTATTGGAAATAAATTGAAGTGAGCATTATCTAGAAAATGTTCGGTATTTTATAGCGAAAGAATGAGATTTCCCCTCGAGTTTGATAGGTAATCTCCACCCAAGGTGTGAAACTATCTCGACACTGCTGATGGATATTGTTTTAGATAAAGTACGCTCTTTTCCTTTACGTTCGAACGTTTACACGATATTTTTTTGATCGGGGTTGTAAAAATAAGATTTACACATAAATAGGTACACAGATAAGTATGTATGTACAGTTGGGGTTTAAAAGTGGTTCCTCATTGAGCAAAAAAACTTTTCTTTTTTTTTAACCATTTCTTTTTACATCACCGGATTGGATAAGACCTTAAAAGTCTGATCCGTTCCGATCGCTAATCGATCGTGTCGTTGTCGTAATACGATAGACACGATAGATGAACGTTTGACCACTATGTCACTGGTGGTAAGTCATTGTACGGTTTAAGGTGTAGCACGCTCAGACAGATAGACGTTAACAGTACAAATAAGTTTGCACCTTATGGTGGGGCCCCAATTTTGAACCTGACTGTACCTACCTATATAGATTATTATCTGTAGGTATGTAGACGTTTGCAATAAGCAACCTAATAATATACCTATATTTATTCATATCTATTTCATTTTTGTTAGAAGTCGTTGCTGAAAAATATATTCACGACACTCTTTATTAAAAATACTTTCGAAACATTGCTGATAACAAAAATGGAATTTAAAAAGGTATGCAATGAAGGCATGTTGAGAGACGTGCCTCAGTGTTCTGCGGCGAACGCGTAAATACGTATTTTACGAACAAGTTACAAAATATTTTATTACTAGATGCGCCCCGCGTAAGTCTCGATACCGCGATTCTATCAGGAAAGAAAGTCTATTATGTTAATCCAGGAAGGGTACCTACTTTCAAACGAATAAAAGAAAATTTGTCAACCGTCCTTCAAAACCGTCAGTTTTTTTTTCGGACGGATGGATGACAGATTTTCTTCTGGAAATAGATTTCGTTTTATCGTTCGTAGAATAAAAGTAGAGACTCAGATATCTAGCTATCTGCATACCAAGTTTTATTACAATCGGTTCAGTAGTTTTTGTGTGAAGGAAATTACTTTCTCACTTACAGACAAACTTTCACATTCATAATATTAGTAGAATTTCTGTATTTCTTGGCAAAAATAAAATATCATGGGGGGTATTTAAATCGAAACGTGTAAACAATCGTGCGACCGCCAATCGTCCAACCGTACAATCGTCGAGCTATCAGCCAATCACAAGCCGGCCTCAATTCGCGTTCCAATTTCAAATCCCGAGCCAGAATTTGCATGGTTCTAGTTAAAACCATAACCAAGCTGTAACTTTAACCGGTAATCCGTTTAGCGAAACTTGGTTATGTCTAACCGGTTTAGGGCATCCAGCTCGGTCTAGGTTTTAAATATTTATGACCTAGACATCTCGGCTTACAGATCATGCTGGTTTTGTAACCTAATTTTATAGACAGAGGGATTATGACGGCCTCTATGGCGCGTCGGATGAAGGCCCGACTGCAGAAGGTTGCGGGTTCGATTTCCGCCGGGTGCAAGTATTAACGCTTAAAAATAAAAATATTGAAAATAATGCTTAAAAACGCTACAGTACAAACCGCGGCCGAAACCTCCCACCAAGTCTTACCTGACTACGGCAGAAGGAGGGTAATAGTTTCACCCGCGTGAACCGCGAGAATATCGGGATCAAAAGTAGCGTTAGTTACTTCTCTATAGTGTAGCTTTCTTTTAGAGAAAGAATTTTCGAAATCGGTTCAGTAGTTTTAGAGTTTATTCATTCCAAACAAACAGATACACACTCACATACACACACAAATGTACAAATATTTCCTTTTTATAATATTAGTGTAGATTTTAAATTCATCGGTCGCGGTGGAAACTCGCCTGGTCTAGTCTGGAGAAGCGAGTTCGAGCCTCGCCGCGAGTGAATTTTTGAAGATCTTTTTCTTATCATCATAATGTAATATTCAGTAAAAACACATAAATTAATATAATATTATTATCATGCGCAGTTTCCGTGGCTACAGGATGTTTTATGTTCGCAGGAAACTGTAAAAGTGGTTGTTATAGGGGATGATGTAAAAACATAGACTTGTTTATACAGCGTGTTTATTGTTGAGAGCGAATCGAGATGGATAACGTTTTATTATTGTAATAAATTGAATAGGATTGATTTCAACATATTACGTGACGAATTTCCTGCTTTAACGAAATCTTCCATGTATATACATAAAAGTATAATAGCCGCGTAAGTCCCGATCCCGCAGGATTTACGGGATCAAAAAAGTCTATGTCCTCCTCCAAGATCGAATGCCAAAAATCATCAATATCGGTTCAGCAATTAAGGCGATAAAAAACTACCTATTAAAAATATTTTTAAGAAGAAAACTGTTGTCATTGTGCGGTTAAAACAGTGGGGCTCCCCTAGTATCTGTATAATTTGTTCACCTAATTTACACCGAAAGACACCCCCTCCCCGTTACACGGTGTGACACGCGGCCTACCCTTAATGCACCATTATCCCTAATGTTCCCGCGTCCTTTATTACACCCACTGACCTCTACGTTAATTTTTTACCTCATCCCAACAAAAAACGTAAAAACTCAACGTAAAGTACTTCGTAAATGCGGCGTTTTAAATGTTTTTTGCTATAACGATTTTTATTAGTGTTTGTTTTTTTTAATGAGAATTTGACATGAAAATTAGTTCGAAATTAAACTCTTTTAAAACAAATTTTACGGTTTTAATCGTCGCGATGCAACAACATCTCGGTAATAGAGGGAAAATCTATTAGAGGTCTATAATTGGTACGAATGACGATAATTGATTTTTTAACTGATTTTTATAAAAGGATAAAATAACTTCACCTACGTACAGTGCCACCGACTTATCTATAAATAGCCGCTTCCCGCGGTTTTAGCCGCGTAGGTCCCGACCCCGTGGAAATATCGGAATCAAAAGTAGCCTATGTTACTCAGGGTGAATGTAGCTTTCTAATGGTGAAATTATTTTTGAAATCGGTCCAGTAGTTTTTGAGTTTATTCATAACAAACATACAGACAGACACACACACATACACAAATACAAATATTTCCTCTTTATAATATTAGTATAGCAGATGTAATCTGAAGTTGGGCAGTTTTACTAGGTAGATCCTGATTATAGTTTGGCTGCCTCAAGTTCAGATTACATAACAGATAAGTCGGTGGCACTATATGTAGGTGAAGCTATTTTAACATCGTTTGCAAGTCAGTCTTTTCTTCTCGTGTAGATTTTTATCTTACTGGCCTTAATTATTTTAAATTGTGTCACATACAAAATTTTATTAAGATAGTAAGTTAAAATCTAGATTTTATCTTTTTAAATACCTATTACTACCTACTGACCTGAAAACTTGGGAAACTTTTTAATCTCGCATAAAAGATAACTGTCCAATAAAATCGAACCCGACCAAATTTGAAAGACTTAGAAAGTTTGATTTCTTTTTGAAAGAATGTAACGAGTTAATTTGGTTGTTTTACATTTTAGTCGACACATATCTTTTGTCTTTATTGAAAATTAGTCCTTTGACAATTACAATATGTATTGTAATATATCCAAGAAAACAACTACATTTTACACTATCATTGACAAATAAACAATAACAAAATCGTAGGTAAAATAAACCCAAAAATAACGTCCTTTAAAAAGCACACACAGTGACATAAGTTGTGGCGTGTCACGGCTGTACGTCCTTTTTATGGTTACGCGCGCGGTGATGATAAAAATTGCAGGTTTTCAGAACAACGGTGGAAATCGTGTTACTGTTGTGGGGACAAACAGAAATTGAAAAGTTACGGTCACACGTGCGGGCGATATCCTTGTTTTATACAATACTAGCTGCACCTCGCGGTTATACCTGCATATGCGTATAATATGTAGTATGTTCGTTGTCTAGTACTCATACTAAAAGCATAAGGCTTAGTTTGCGGCCAAAATGCGCTGTGGGTAACGTCGTGCAATATTTTTTTTCGTGAAGAAAGGACAAATCATCACATAGACACACATACAATACACACTCAATAACTTTCTTCTTAAAAATATTGGTAGCATATTGGCAGATTAGGAACCTAGTTTAAGTTTTTTTTTTTATTCATTGTGCTGTTTAAAGGCCACACGTTTTGACTGTTTTTATTTGCAATTAGTGTATTTTTACCTGGTAATATTTTTCCATTTAACTAATTTAGTTATTTCTCTTTTCAGGTAAGAGCACTGAAATTTACCCAATGTTTGTCTGTATGTTGTGCCGAGGTGAGTCACTTACATTTAATAATCGACCCCTTACTTATAAACGATGATTAACAGCTGCACAAACTATGTATCGTTTGTCTTTTACTACGACATGAAGTTCTAAAGTTGCTAGACAGAAACAAACATTACATTACTTATTCATCTCCTAATCATAGTTTATAAGTAAGGGGGATAAAAGTTATCGAAATAAAAAACTCTGTTACAATATTACAAACATCCTGTACCTACCCATCAGTACTGCGTCTGTTTCTACATCACCCTATATGTATGAGTTAATAGGTACCATGTCACCCTGGTGGCGGCCATCTTGACACGGTCAGTGACGTCATATAATAGGGAATATATACCAAGGTATCACTTGTGTTTACTATATACAGTTAATAACTACAGAGCTAAGGTGTCTATTGAAGCAACTTTGTTACACGTACAATATCTAACACCCTGTAACTACCCTTCAAGTAGATAGTTTATGTTTAACACCCTTTAAGAGGATAGTCTCCATTCTCTTTCTCCATACAAACGTAGTTTAAATTTTTCTCCCTGGATAAAGACATTAGAGCTAATATGTTTATGCCATAAAACCTATATTTGTCATGACAATGCATCTACCTTTTTATTTTTTTTATTTTCTAATTAAAATAATAATAAAAAATAAAAAAAAATTAAAAGGTAGATACATAGTCAGATGACAGATATAAGTTTTATGGCATAAACATATTTACTCTAATGTCCTTCATTTATCCAGGGAGGAAAATTTAAACTACGTTTGTATGGAGAAAGAGAATGGAGACTATCCTCTTAAAACTTACCTAACTGTGCCCTTCGTTTTCATTCGCATAAGTCCCGATCCTGCGGGATCACCTGGATAAAATGTAGCCTTTGTTATATTCCTTGTCTCCAGCTATCTGCATACCAATTTTCATCGCAATCGGTTGAGTAGCTTTTGCGTGAAGGAGTAACAAACATACGTACTCACCTTTATGATATTAGTTGGATAGTGGAAATGAAGCAATCGGGTCAACTAAGCCCTAAGGGAGAAAACCTAAGGTTGGCTACAAGTCTTGTTAATTAAATTAAATACAATGTTATAAATAAATATTGCACGCAATCTTATCCCAAACTCATTACTAGGCTTGTACTATGGGTCCTAGACAACGGCTATATTAGAAGGAAAGACATTTTTTTTTTCTCTTCTTTCTTGAAGCAATTAAGTTTCGACTACAACCCAGTTGCAAGTTATAGTCTCATGTGTTCATTTTGCTTGCAAATTGCAATGATGTTAAAGTTAAATTTTGGACAAGTCTATTAAAGGAGTGACCCCCAAAACCCATGTTCATTTGACCCCCCATGTCTGTACCCCCGACCATACCAGTCAGTACCTCTATATTTGCCCCCACTTCGAGCAATCAGCCCCAATCCCCCGGGGGAGTTACTGGTAATTTGTAACTACACAGTCAATCGAATCAATTATAGTACATATCAAAGTTTGTTTGCCAGGTTTACTAGTTCAATCCTGCTGTTTTACCCGTCTTCTTCTTTTCGTTAGTGGTGTGGCTCGCCTAGTGTTGGGAGCGGTGTTGGTCTAGTGGTAGATACCCCGGCTTTCATTCTGAGAGTCGTGGGTTCGAATCCAGACCCGCGCACCAATGTCTTTTTCTTTAAGAAAAAGGTATGTGCGCTAACAACATCGCTCTTACGGTGAAGGAAAAACATCGTGAGGAAACCAACATGTCCTAGGACTCACCACGGTCCGAAGACATGGGATATTCAGTGTTTTCTATGTATCATTATGTATGTATTTACAAAAAAAAAGTATAATATGTAGTATATCCGTTGTCTAGTACCCATAGTACAAGCCTAGTGCTTAGTTTGGGGCTAGATTGCGCTGTGTGTAACGTCGTGCAATATTTATTTATTTATTTATTTATTATTATTAGTGTTAGAGTTTTCAGGTCGCCCTCCCTTATTCTTCTTCTTCGTCGTGTCGATGGCACATTTTTTGACCATGTTAGATCCGCCCACTCCAGCGTACTGCCAGGCTCCTGGCTTTGCTGTTGGCTGCCATCAAATCAGCCAGCGTAAAGTCAGCGAACAGCGTAGGTCGCTCTAAGGCCTAACGACTGCTATCAGAGATAAAAACCGGGACCAACTGCTTAAGAGGATAGTCTCCATTCTCTTTCTCCATACAAACGTAGTTTTGATTTTCCTGCCTGGATAAAGACATTAGAGCAAATATGTTTATGCCATAAAACCTATATCTGTCATGACAATACATCTACCTTTTTTTTTCTAATTAAATTAGGTAATAATAAAAAATAAAAAATAATAAAATGAAAAAAATAAAAAGGTAGATGCATAGTCATGGCACTCATGACAGATATAGGTTTTATGGCATAAACATATTTGCTCTAGTGTCTTTATCCAGGGCGGAAAATTTAAACTACGTTTGTATGGAGAAAGAGAATGGAGACGATCCTCTTAAGGGCCCTATACTGAAAAACTGAAAATTCATGTCGGGCGCATCGAAAATTGTTGATTATTTCATGACGGAATGTCGTAGAACTTTTTTTTGTGTACAGATTGTAGGCGACATTGTTTCCGATATTTTAGTGCAGTTTCCATACAAATATGTCGAAACGTATTGAAGCCTATCGACAGTTTAGCCAAATCAGATATTTTTTGTCTAAAATTTGGATAGGCTTTGCACCAATAGGAGGTTCTTGTCTTAAAACTACACCAAAATGTAGGAAACAATGTCACATACAATCTGTGCCCCAAAAAAAGTTCTACGACATTCCGTCATGAAATAATCAACAATTTTCGATGAGCCCGACAAGGATTTTCAGTTTCAAGGTCTTTGGCGTTGATACTCCTCTTAATGTGCCTACCGAAACACGGAAGAACTCGAGAAAGTGTTTTTTTGGCACACACATTATCAGTAGCCCATCTAAATTCTGACCATGCCAAGCGTTGCTTAACCCGCACTGATCGCTTGACATTCAAGATCGGCAGCTGCAGCTAGGCCAATGGCTGCGAAACTACTAGACCGATTCCAAAAATTCTTTTACCAATGGAAAGCTATATTATCGTGGAAAAACAAAGGCTACTTTTGATCCCGATATTCCCACGGGATCGGGACTTACGCGGGTAAACCGCGGCACACAGGTATATTATATAATGTACTATTTTGGAAATTAATTTATAAAATTATTTTAATTTTTGTATGTAGCTCAAGGCTATTTTATTTAGAAAAAAATATTTTAAAGGAAAGATAGCATTCAAAAATTTTTCACTTGCGGCGGGGCTTGAACTCGCGTCTTTGGGTCGGTACCCCAACGTCTGTTCCAACTAGACTACGCAAGTTCACATCTCGTGCCGTGAAAACTTCCAATGCTATATTCTCCTCTGATTGTTCACGATTGAGGCTCGTTAAACGACCCAAAGACGCGAGTTCAAGCCTCGCCGCAAGTGAAAATTTTTGAATGCCTTTTTTCCTTTAAAATATTTTTTTCTAATTAATTTATATTCTTATTTCCGCTCAAGTAAAGCAAGTAGGTACTTATGCTACGACATCATATTAAGTAATTAAATTACCTTTGGAAGTAATGCGAAGGTAATTACCTTATTAAGCTCCTTGCGTCTAAAACGGGAATCTTACAGAATTTTCAATCGAGTAAGAAGGTATGGGACGAAACGAAACTGCTGAGCCCAATGTGATAAAGTTCAATTTTAGCGCTTTGCTAATTAAATAAGGTAGGTACTTCATTTAGAAGAAGTACTTAGGAAGCGTATTTTTGTCTAAGGTTCAATTTGTAAAAGATTATGTAGGTTTTTTTAGGGCTTTTTATGTTAATTTTCTTCAATGATTTGGCTAGTGGACCCACAGTTAGTTAAAAGTTAAAACTGGTGGCATCATTTCTTTGCGTTGGTTAAAAATAGCCAAATATTGACTTTCTGTACAGATGTCAGAATAAAAATATCTTTTAATTTTTAGGGTTTTTAGGAATAAAATAAATATTTAAGTGGAGCTGTCCAATACGCGCCCTTCGTTCGATTTTCATACTCCTTCACCATTATTTACGCTAAAATGCATTAAGTTATGAAGACGTCGCAGAAAAATGACTTTAGCAATGTTTTTAATGCGGAACTGCGGGTAATAAGGCCCTGTATGACACCACTACATTATTCTTAAAACGGCCCAAAACGCGGGAAAGTTCCGGTGTAGCCCGCGCCATAATAAACCCGGAGGTTAGCCTAATATTTCACCCAAAATTGCAGCTCTTACTGACATTATGTAAATAAAACCATTTTAAAAACGTAAATATATACAAAATATTCTACACAGCATGTATCTCAAGGCGTCATGAGTAATGACATTTCGTGACGCCTTTTGTCAGGGGAAAAGGGTCGGTATGCGGTTGACGTAGGGTTTAATATAGGGGTTTTTTGTTAAAAAACTAGTTCTGACAGCAGGTGAAAAACGATGCCGACCCGACGACGTCTTATTTTTTTTTTGAGTTATGTTTAGAAAACGATGGACATTTAAAAAGAAAATATAAACGTCTTTATTCATTTACCTAGTTCTACTTAAAATTAAAAAAAAACAATTTGACTAAAATAATTAAAATATACTTAAAACAAAGACAGTCAAAGAGTTTTGAGCCTTGTAGTAGGAACCCATTTTCCAACCCGATTGTACATACATGAGTTACAAAATTGAGCACACCCTATCCAGTCCACAATTCAGTATACTCGTACACAAAAGTTTTATATTAAAACAGTGTGTACAGTGTACAGGGTGCGGTATTTATGCAAACGGCCGTATTAACCGCGGGCCTCGGCCGTAACGCCGGGCCCGTCCGTGGTACAGATAAGCGGACATAACCGTACTGAGCACTTTGAGCGAACCTACCTGTATTTGCTGGGTTTTAACGCTAATTGTTCTCTTTCGTGATAACATTTTTTGTAATTTGATTTATTTATTTTTAGATTCCGTCCGTAGATTGCTCGTTGTTCTTTTTTGTTAGTTTCATTTTTTATGATTTGATTTAAACCCTAATAACTTCTAATTAAATGGAATTGTATAATTATTTATGTATGTAATAGAACTTTTATACTGATAAGTCTGACCTATTATTATATTGTAGCGTAAAATACTGATATAACATTTATTAATATTTTTTCCGATTGAGAAGTCTAGTCTGAGTCTGACTGAAAGGTTGGTCGTAGAGATGTAATTGCCTAGTACCTAGAAAATATTTTTTATTATACCTATATTGTTTAAGACGACCTAATAGGGATCATATACCTTAGTATCTTGGATAAAGTTCAACATCCTCTGTCTACCTATCCTTAGACAGGCGATGAGGACAGACGCACTGACGGACAGACGGATATTCAGACAAACGAGTGTCTTAAAACGGTTTTATTTTTTCCTGAGGTACGAAACCCTAAAAAAGACAAAGATTTGTTGCAAATTTTGCCAAAATTATAAATAACGAGTGGTTAATGGAGCGAACATGATCATTATTACACACTCGACTATTAAAGCACTGCGTATGTAATAAATCATTAATTATCAAAAGTAATTAATTACAAATGACATTAATATATTAACGTCTAAACATAAGACTAATGAAATACAGCTTTCAAGCACCATTTCATGAAAATACAACCTGTTAAACAATGATAAATAACTTGAAGAGATATTGAATTTCATTTTGCTAAGAAGTTAGTCTTGAAAATGATGAAAACTCGTAAATATCTCTTTTCTTCCCAAGCGTACATTTTATACGATCAATTTGATGTCATCCTGTATGTACAAAATAGCTTTTTTAAAATATTTCACACACATTTCCCTCCAAAACTAGACACAGGAAGTTGCATCCTTTTTGTCACTTCATGCTTTCCATTTGAGATGCATTTTCACCTTTTATCTCCAATACCTAAAACCACACGAAAACTAACTTACTCTTCCACGACATAAAACTCAATTTACCGTAGCTTTGCCAGTCTATCATAAATACATCTGTCTGTTTTACGGTTGAAAAATAGACTTAAGGTATCGAGTAATAGAGTTGGGAATAGTTCGACTTGTGTTTTCAGACGTGCACTTAGGTTTTGAGTCGTGTGTGTCTGTATGTATGACAAATTATGTAGCAAAACGATTAATGGACGCGTGACAGGGTGTGGATTTATTGTGGAGATAATAATTGTTGATTTATGTTCGTGTCTTAAGGTGCTCCATTAATACATCTCATGTGAGACAACTTATTTTGGTGGTACCGGCACCTACCTACTGATGTTTGGGGGAATTATTATCGAATTAGTATAAATTGGTTTAAGTCTTTTGTGTCTGATTGTACATAACCTATCCATACCCTAACCCATGGGTAACCCATGAGGTAAGGCACGAGGTAAGATTAGAGCGCTGTTTAGTGGTAAATAGGTACCTGAAATTTAATTCCAAGGGTCCTTTTTTCGACTAGAAAAACGACCAACTTTTCGAAATGATGCAGTCATCAATTTCATCTTGATACGATGAGTACCTGTGGCGCAAGCGGAAAGATGCATTACAACGGATTTGTTACGATTGCAGGTTCAAATCCTGTCACGTGCAGAATTTTTTAAAGCATTTTTTAACTAATTTTTTGAATTGTAAAAAACACTTCAAAATGTAATAGTTTTTAATTTTGTTCTTTTTGCCCTTATCCCTCTATGTGAAGTCAGCACAGCATATCTTTCTCATCCTCTCCAATCTATTCCCTGTTAATGTCTTCCTTTTTCCTCCATATCCTCCGGAACGCAGCCAATCCACCTCTTTTTTTGGTTTTTAGGGTAATAAATAAAACAAAAAGAAATTATATTATGGTGTGTAGGTATTTAAGTATACAATTATTAATAACACATATTTATCCTGGGCCATAAATAAATAAAACACCATTCGATCGTGATCATCCTGTTCGTCCAGCTAATCAGACACAGGCCCAGATTCCTTTGAGGAAGAAGATATGGACTTGCTGCTTTCGTCACGTATCTTCACTTGGTACTCGTAGAAGAAGTGGTCGCCAGCACGCCAGCCGTCGCGCTCCGAGTCGTTCTTGCAGCGATGGTCGTGCAGTTTCACAAACACTTGAACATATTAAATAATTACAACCTTAATTAGGGAAATTTGTTAGGTTTGGGGGGGGAGATTAGCTCTTTCGAAAGCCTTCAGCAGTCTTAGCTGATTGCCCAGGAGCTCGTTGACCTGGCTGTACCTGCCGATCTTGAACGGTGGATCAACGCTTGGCGCGATCATTACTTGGATGGGTGACAGATAATTTGTGTGGCAAAAAATCATTTTCTTGAGCTCCTCCGTGCTTTGGAAGACACGTTAAGCAGTTGGTCTTGGTTGTTATCTCGTAAAGAAGTCGTTAGATTAAGTTAGAGGCCTTAGGGCAATCTGAAAACTCTAACACTAGGTGAGCCACACCACTACACGAAAAGAAGAAGAAGAAGCAGATTGCTGACTTTCTGGAACAGTTTGGAATGGTTGCAGTAAAGTTTAGAGAAATTATAAGTAATGTGCAATGGCCGAATTGTGAGGCTAAGTGCAGAATAAGTCCAATGGAACTAGACTAAACTTGGGGGATATGAGATGACAAAGAATATTATTAGGATACCGACGAAAAACATAAATCTGTCTTTGCAGCCGGGTGAATATTCCACCAAATAACCAAGTTGCTTAGTTTGGGGCTAGATTGGGGGGTCATACTGAAAGCAAGTTTCTTCAACCAACAAAAAAACTCATAGTAATACTTAAGTTAGGTACATCTTTAAACATAATTACTGATTTCCTTAGTTTTTATGATGAATCGATTTTGATACAGTTTTAAGCAATGAATATTGAATTGATATGTTAAAATAAAACCAATCAATCAATACTTTGTGGCAATCACTTTTAGCTGTTTTTTGACTCTAACCATCGTTTCAAGGAACTCGCGGTAAATGCTTTGTTACATCATTTCGAGATCAAGACAAAACATTTCCCAAAGTTTCCATTTAGGATATTTCTCAAACTTTAAGCCGCAGCTTACTTGTGCCATCCTGACAGTTCCTATAATGCATCATACACGAACTCTTGAAACTTCTCCGTGCTCGTTGATAAGCTCCACAAATCCATTTAATACTGGGATCACGCCATTTTAGCCTCATGTCTTCGGGGCATGGGGTACACTTCCTGTGCCATTTTCTCCTGGAAAATTATTAAAAATTGCAAATCTTTTCACTACTCTACAAGCTCTAGTGAAATAAGACCTCTTCACTATGCTATACCTACCTAATTTTAGAGGTTTTAATGGGCAACGTGGTTTATTTTAATTTTTACTTATGTATACCTCTACGTTTTGGGTGATTCATGGTGATCACAAGAGGACATTATCAAAATTGTTATGACCTTAATAATCGTATAAAATCAACAAGTAAGTGTAAATGCGAGTATCGCTGCCCGAACCACGCCCGAACTGATGCAGTTGCCATTATTTTAACTGAATTTTAATCTGCCTTAGTCTGGGTTTCGCCCCGATTCCAACGACTACACAAGGTTGCGGGTTCGATTCCCGCCGGGACAAGTATTTATGCTGCTTTTTTAGTTCTGGGTATTTTCTATAATTATGTATGTGTGGTATATCCGTTTCTGGTACCCATAGTACAACCGTAGTAACTTAGTTTGGGGCTAGATTGCGCTGTGTATATTGTCGTTTAATCTTCCGTCTATATATTTAATTTCTTTTTCTATATAATTTCATCTTTATTATATAATACAAATCAATCCCTATTTCCTTTGGCCCTTGGACCGATTTCGATAATGCTTTTTTTTGTTTTTGCTGTCATCAGGAATAGGTTCTTATAAAAGAAAAAATGCTGAACCGATTTTGACATTTTATATTTAACATCTAGTTTATTTATATATTACTAGCTGACCCGGCGAACTTTGTTCCGCCTTAAAGGCAATAAATAAGCTTTTTTTTTTAATCGAACGGGATAAAAAGTATCCTATGTCCTTCTCCTGGCTCTAAACTACCTCCCTGCCAATTTTCAGCTAAATCGGTTCAGCCGTTCTTGAGTTATAAGTGGAGTAACTAACACGACTTTCTTTTAGTAACTAACACGACTTTCTTTTAGTAACTAACACGACTTTCTTTTATATATATAAGATATCTTACCAGCCCCTTCTCTCCTCGCTGGACTTGGGATGCGTATTTTTGTTTTTTTGTGATTCGTTGCTTGTACTGCTGCTGTCACTCGTTATGCCGAGACTGTTCACGTTGTCCGAGTCGTCGGAATCTGGTTCAAAATAATATGCGTATTTGTTAAAATATATTCTGCAAAGCGTGCTTGTATTATGGAGATCAGTGGCCTAACGTCACCTAACGTTCTCTCAGAGAAGGCTGTTGTTCTATAGTGGGTACATGAAATTATTGTTCCAAGGACTAAGATTATGTTTTATTATTTTGTGTAGTGCTAGAAGAATTCAGACCTGGTTGTGTTTTGATATTTTATCTTTTAAATAAAAGCGTTTCAATTATGTATGTACCTAGTTGGGTTGTGCATAGTATCAATACCAAAAATTAGGACCAAGTGCGAAATTGGCCTATTTCATTAATGGGCCCAATCATACGGTGTAAATTTTATGAACGATCGATTAGACGATCCTTTTTTTTGGTTACCGTGTTGGCTTAGACTCTTATTAATAAACGTGGACTAAGGTCGGAGTAGTAAGAACATGCTCTGTATTTTTCCGTGACAAGAACTTTCAAAGTTGACAGGCAGAACCTAAAAGTGGTAATACTCCCATCCTCGACGTTTGTTAATAAGGACTTTAGAGTAATAGCTTGGATTCTGAACCGTATATACTATGAGTGATACTACATTTCTAAAACATAAGTTCTAATGATAAATCTGTTGTAAAACTTCGCAAATTCTGCGAATCAGTATTGCAAAGCTTACTAAGCTCAAAAGAACATTTCCATAAAGTTGAAATGAAATCCTTACAACAGTTAGCGCAGCACTTAATGTAGAGATTCAAACAATTTCAATTCAAATACCATAAATATAGCTTAACAAAGATCGGACAATATTAAAGATATTTCTAGGCGAAGGCGGTGAAAATGATACCTTTCACAAGGGGTGTAAAAGGGAGGTTTATTGTAAACTACAGGGTGGAGTTTTTAGACTCTTTTCGAAAGAAAAGTAGGTACTGTTGGTAAATACCATAGGTAGTAAAACTCATAGAAAACATTAATGGTTTTTAAAAAAATCTTTATAAAAAAACTGCATTTAAATATTGAGAAAATTTCGTTTTTGTCGAGGTATTTTTCATGAAATCAGATTCAGATTTTATAGTTGTTTTTTTTTTAATATTTTCCCTGGTGATCGCGTGATTTTTACTTTTTAATTCTCTTACCTCGACGTTTCGACCATGTTGCAACGGTCTTGATCGCGAGGGGACGGTCTTGGTCAGTCCCCTCGCGACCAAGACCGTTGCAACGCTGAACTATAAGGTACCTGTAACCTGGGGATTTGAAGACCCCCAAATTCCACTCATAAGGGAATAAAGTCCTGTGATTGTATTCCCTGGCGACTAGCTGCTTGAGCAGCCAATCTCTCGTGGTGCGAATGAGGAATGACGAAACAAACGCTTGGTCTGTATCTTGGCGGGTCTCTTAATATTTGATCCTTATGATTGGATCCATCGATTATTTCTGCCTTGGCTAACAGATCAGCATTGCCATCGACAATGTAACCTTTTGCAGTTATTTCTAAGTTTAGCCCATCAGGTTGTTATTTTTTCGGGATTTACCTGTTCGATTTCAGGGTGTATTTAAACCTGTTACCAAAACTCTTTGAATGCAATATTGTTCCTTGTTAAAGATAAATTATTACATTTAAGTAAGACTTGCTATCTTAATTCTTTAAAGTAATTACTTACTTACTCCCCAAGACGTTTCTAAAACTTCCACCGTGTATATTGTAAAATATTTGTAACAGCTAGAGCGTTCCCATTAAGGATGGGTTTTCTCTTCGAAGGAATAACTATGAAGGGAAACGGTCTGTCTGTTCTAATAACAAAATTGGTTGTGTTTGCTACAGCTCCTCGGATGATAGTTTGTTTCATATATTTGTGTTTGCTTCTACAAATGATCATTTAATATAATATACCTTGGGCTAGGTAATTTGGTATCAAAGTTTCTCCTACTTTGGGATATTTTTTGATGCCAAAGACGACATATATAGCAACGGTACCTAACGTGCTTTAGCCGAGGATATATGGCCCGTCAAAGCGAAGCATCTCGATGTATTCTTTGATAGTTCCCAAAAATAAATTTGCCCCCTTATGTCAATAATTTGCGAGACTTTTCAAAATGTTCAACAGGTTCTAAATTTTAACCATCAAAATGTCCAATTTTCAAAGCGTTTAATTCATAAAATGTATACCGTAAGTACCTATACTTTATTTCAAAAACTCAAATCAAAAATGTAAACTAAAAACTGAGACATTTATTTCAGTCTTCATTTACTTTTTCCTTTGATATTGACAGTTCTTTGTTTACGTTTTTGATCTAATTTTTTTGTTTACTTTAATTTTATTAGTCATTTTGTATTTATCTAACTTACCTTTCTTAGAGCCTGAAGAGGATGATGTTGATATGTGTTTTTTTGCCGCTCTTCTAGTGTCGAGTAAGTTATTGGTAATCAAAGTCTCGTTGAATATTGCAGACAATGCTAAATCCACTGAAACATTTCAAAACATAAAATTACAATTATTTGCTAATCTGTTATCATTTATCTATGACGGGGCTATGAAGCCCCGGACCTTTGAAAGGCGTGCGTTTAGCCGAGCGAAGCTAACACTAAGAGAGAGGCAGTTTTTAATAACAATTTTACTCGCAAACTATAAAGTGGACACCAAGCCTGCGTTCATCCCTATCTGCTCTATACTCGTAGAATGTAAATAAAATATGCTAATGCATATGCAGGGCTAATCTATTTAAACTAATATTATAAAGAGGTAACGATGGTAACAAGCTTGTGTGTATGTATGTAAGTATGTATATTGGAGGTAACCCCGAAACTACTGAACCGATTTCAATAAATCTTTCACTAATAGAAAGCTAGATTATCAGAACAGAAGTAACACAGGATACTTTTGATCCCGATATTCGTACGGGATCGGGACTTACGGGGGTAAAACCGCGGGACGTTTCTGGTTATCTATACTTGTATACTAATATTTTAAATAGGTAACGTTGGTAACATGTTATGTTCCTATATGTTGGGCTTTGGGTTGATATTAAGTCAGTCAGGACATTGAATATTATGTATACCTATAGATGAAATAGTTATGCTAACTCACCGGTCACTGCCAGTATAATAAAATTGCCGGCCTTCATAGTCGACTCGTGCTGTATTTTGTTTTATATCAATGAGAAATCGTAAATCCCACTTCTGATTTATGGCGTTCACATTTCATGTTTTTTCGATACACTTTTTTGACGTTTTATTGTATTTGTTAATATTTTATGGACGGAGCTAAATGTTTTTATTTTATTTTGTTGACGAAATTGGGTAAAGGGTGTTGTTTTATTATGTAGGTATTCTTTATGTTTTTATAGAGTCGTTTTATTTTGTTTTGTACAATTTCTACCTACAACCCGTTGCAGATTCTATAGATTTAGAGACACCCAGACCGGAAACAAATAATTATTTTTGTGCATAAATACTTGCTCACGGAGGGAATCGAGCCCGAAACCGTATGCATTGCAGTCGTGCATTCGCCCGACGTGCCTCAGAGGTCATTAAGGAATAACAACGCAGAGCCCGAACCGCTAGTCCTAGAGACAAATAATATTGCACAACATTACACACAGCGCAATCTAGCCCCAAACTAATCACTAGGTTTGTACTATGGGTACAAGACAACGGATATACTACATATTAGATACTTGTTTTTGTAAACACATTCATAAGTTTTCTGTTTCTGGTGTTTTCTATGTACTTATATAGAATACACCCAGACCAGAAGAAACAAATATTTATTTTTAAGCAATAAAATACCTGCACTCAGCGGGAATCGAACCCGCAACCTTCTACATTGCAGTGGGGCCTACCTCCGACGCGCCACTAAGGTCGTCGAAAACATAAAATTCGAAGAGTTTGGTCTTTGTAATGTGTAGATATCCACTAAAAGTTTTTTGAAATTACCACGTGGTCGGATGAAACAGTTAAAAATAAAACAACCAACAGTCCAATGTAGTAACAACTCAACTGCACACTCTATCTAACAAACAATTTTATCTCCTACAAATAACAACTAGCTCGCTAGGTTTATTACAATTTGTGGGCATTGTATTAGGTCTCGTTCTCCAAATTTATAGCGTTCGAGTCGCATTCGCCGATTGCTTCCACTTCCACTATGTATCTGCAGTTTAAATAGTTTTTGCTGGTTGTTTCTGCTTCTAGGTTTTAGTGTGTTTTAGCGTTAATGACCTGTTTTATTTATTGTTCCTTCTACGATAGCGTTGTGTGTGTTGGTTGTATCTCGCGTTGTTAGATGAGGTTTTAGTTGGTAGTTCAGATGTTATGCTGCATTTGATAGAGACCATTATATGCAATGTGTTTATGTGAGGATGGCCTTAGTTAAAGTCTAAGCGTTTTCCATTATAGACAAAAGTTGAATGAATGAATAAAAGTTTATTTTAGGAACATAATATAATATTAAGTGCACCTACATATACCTACTACTTTAAAAAAATGTAGTAGTAGTTATAACTTTGTTCTATTTATTTATTAACAGGATTGTTTTGTTATATTGGATATTTCAAAAAGATTGAAAACTAACTAGGAAGTTAGTAACTAGCTAAACTATCCCGTGGGAATATCGGGATCAAGAGTAGCCTATGTCTATTGTGGGACACAAGTTAAAAATAAAATCTAGACAATCATGTTTACTAAATATTTAATTAATTTATGCTCTATAATTATATAAGAAATGTCGTCCGTGGTAGGGGTCGTCGGCGCATCTGTGCTCGTGCACTTTCACAAATACTGGAAATAAAACAATTATTTTATTTTATTTAGAAAAAAAAATATTAGAAATGAATTGAATTTACTAGAAATACACTAAAGGAAAAATTCTTCTCCAAAAATTCAATACATTAAACTTATTTTTTGGTTTTAATCGCGTTGCTCTACCCTTTACTCTTGAAGTCTATGAAGACCTCGAAACATCAAAAAACGAAAATAAATAAGTTTAATTTCATGTCACCCTCATCGCAAAATCCGAATTCGATCAGTTTTAACTTGATAAAATAATTAATCGTCTAAAAACTACTTGTATTTCTATTTTCATCACTTCTATATTCCTCTTCCTCCCCTTCATCTAAATCAATTAAAAAAAACTACATTATGTAAAATTACAAATTGTTTAAAAATTACACGTAAAACTCGAAAACCCTGTTAAAACCCCATCAAACCAATTACACATTATACTGAAGAACTTAGAAACGGAAAAACCTAAGCAATTTATATTAGTTAAACTGGATATTATATTGTTTGTCAGAATTGGCCGAACTTGGTCTAAAGTTGGTCGAACTTTGTTGGCCAAACTTGGCCGAAGTTTGATGTGGTCGGTAATGGAAAGGAAAGGGAGTTATCGTACTTTTTGCTGTTCCGAACTTTACGAGCTCTTTTTCTTATTACTGAGTTTGCATAACAGTGAAAATCTCAGATATATGAATAAATAAATGTTGTACGACCTTGAACATAGCGCCATCTAGTCACAAACTAAGCAAATAGTAAAACATTAGTGCGCCGAAACGAATATCTGTACGCGAAAATGTTTTTTTTTTCTAGTTCTTCCGCAATGTAATAATGTTGAACACCGTAAAGTAATTCGAATGCCATAGGCCACTGTTTTTAGGACATTGTTTCCAGCTATTTAAACCTGGACTTGCAACTATTCTAAATTTGAATGTTTACAGCTGCAATCAGCTGTCCAAATATTGGCGGTTATATCGTATAATACAGATTCAGATGTTTTCAAAGCGTGAATAATTAAGCAGCTGGAAAACAATATGTGTAAAAATATAGAATTTAGACCTAAAGTATCTTACCCCCTTAAAACAAGTTTAAAATACTTAAACCCCGTTCCGTAATAAAGGGGCGAAAGTGTATTTTTATCCACTATTATTACCTATAAAAGAAATAATTTATTCATGAAATGTCCGTTAAATACCAGTTCCCGTACAGATAATCCATCATACCTTTTCACAATTTTCGAGCCCTATAATATACAAAGATGTTTTGATCGTTCGGGATCCATTTGGCAGCTGGCGCGCTGTCAGAAGGTGTCTATATATTTTCAGAGCCCTCACAAACTGCAGACTGGCTATCGGGCGATAATTTGCCGACTGTTTTAAGGCCAAATATTATAAATTTACAAATGATCCAGGTAGAACTCCACGGTACAGACATGTTCCTTCGTTCGGTTCCTTGCCTATATTTGGGAAATTCAACATTTTGGGAAACAACATATTGAGATTCAACATTTGGTAAGTTCAACGTTTTGGGACTGAAGACTAATTTCGAATCAATTCCGGACAATACCTATGTCGAGATTTGAGTTTATGACGATTAAATGCAGCATTCGAACCAAATCGAACAAATCCGTAGAATGAATCTTTTCCGCGCATTTGAATTATGTATTTTTTGTTAACCCTCCAATTTATCCTGCTGTAGGGCAAGGTCCTTTCTTAGAGATTAGACAGTAAGACGCCACGGGAGCCTACTCCGGGTTGGCGAATGTCACATGCCTTCGGACCGTGGTGAATCCAGAACATGTCCTGTTGTAAAATTTACATTGGAAAGCCATAATTACCTCTTAGTCAGAAAGCCATAATTACCCTATAAAGAGAGCAAACTATCGCCCGATAAAACGTCTGCAGACTGCGGAAGCTACGTATAAATGGCGTCTGATCTTCGCACCTTTGAACATCAGATAGCAATAAGCATTTTCATTTATATTTAAATTGGTGTTTTGAAGGTGTAGCATTTATTCTGTATATTTAAAAATATCTTGTGAAGTTAGAAAGTTATGGAAATTGAAAATGAAAATTGTTTATATTAAAAATGGTATCAAATATAAATAAAAATGGTATCAAATGTTGCTTAAATATTTGCTTAAGTTTATTTCTGGTCACGGACATATAAATCAGCCTCAAGGCCCTGGAGGAATTCATTGACATCTGCCCGAATGGACTGAACAGATTTACATTTTCAGTTTGATCACCTTGTACCTCAATGGGAGTTAAGTTTGTGGACTGAAATACCTCTATTTTGAAGTCGTTTATATAAATATACTAGCTGACCCGGCAGACGTTGTCCTGCTCGTTAAATAAAAAACTACTTAGAACCCTTCACTGAATATTCTTTGCTATAAACCTCACGGAGCCCGAGACCTTTCCAACGAATGCAAAACCGTGGAAATCGGTTCGTGCGTTCTGGAGTTATAGCGTCAGGAAGGAAAACCCGACTTATTTTTATATAGTAGAAGAGATATCACAGAACATCAGAACCAAATAACAGATAGAATACATAATAGGCCATACTTTTAGGGTACCCAAAGGGTAAAAACCTTATAAAGGTTGGAGAAGGATACTTACGGGTACCATCCTGGCAGTTCCTGTACCTCATCATGCATTCACTCTTGAACGTCCTTCTGGCTCGCTGGTAGCCACCGCAGATCCATTTGATGCCCCTGTTCTTGTATTTCTTGAGCATATCGTGGGGACATGGAGTGCAGGTGCGGTAGACTCGAGTGCTAGGACATTAAGTCAAGTCAGTATTATCACAGGGTTTTTAACGAAAGATAGGCTGGCATTTGACGTCATCTCATCTGGTGGGAAGCGACGATAGACGATGGTACATGCTTGCCTAGAAGAAACCTATTTACTCTAGACTTGAAGACTTAAAGGTTGTGCATATAGGGGAGTATAAACGCGGGCAGTGAATTCCACTTCGTAGCAGTACTTTCGAAAAAGGTGTAGGTTTCGAAAAAAATTAAACGAACGTGTTTTGAAACGGACACTATTGACATCTCAAGTTTTTGATCGAAAATATTTTAGGTTTATTGAGTGTTGTCACTATTGATGACCATAGGCAAGGGTCGATGGTCAGTCACATACCTACAGGTCTATGATCATTGATGGTGCCAACACCCAAAAAACATAAAATATTTTTGAAAGTGTTCGTTTCAAAACACGTCCGTTTCATTGCGGATTCCCCCTACGCGGGGCGCGCAAATACCTACGCGAAAAGTGAACGCGCATTCTTATTGGCTGACCTTTGAAATGTATTAAACTACGAAACAGCTAACTATTCTTTAGAATACCGACCAAAATCAGTGCATCAATAAACTTACGCTATACGTCTCTCTCTGGTTTCGAACGATGATGCTTCTGATGATCCGCTGGTTTCCTGGACTGATGATGAGCTGCTTGTACTGAGAGGGTTTGGGATTGTTTAGTCTTTTATACATGTATCCAAGCTTAGTCGAAGCCAAGCTAAGTCAGCCGTTCAATTAACAGCCTAGACTTAATCAGTTTTGTTTTTTAACCCCCGACGGAGGGGGGTTATAAGTTTGAGATGTTATAAATCTATGATATTGTAGCTAACTTCACTCACCGATTTTGATACAGTTTTTTTATAACAACATTTTGGGTCAAATTGGCTAATTTAAAGAAACATTTTTAGCTCATCTTCTATACTAATAGTATAAAGCTGAAGAGTTTGTTTGTGTAAACACGCTAATCTCAGGAACCGCTGGTCTATTTTTAAAAAAATATTTAATTGTTGGATAGTCCATTTATTGAGGATAGCTGTAGGCTATATTATATTTAAAAAAAAAATACGCGGTCAAAGTCGCGGGTACTGCTAGTATTTTCTCTTATTTATTCAAGCTAAGTCTAAAATTGTGCCTTGTAAGTGACTCCTAAGAATAGATACCTAGATTAGAGATAGATTTTTAAAATAAGTAGGTACTTACGTGCCACTAGAAGGTCTAGACCGCTCATCACTATCGGAGTCCTCGGAGGTAGTCTTATAGTCATACCAGGCGGGACCCCTATGTTCTGCGTCCCCGAAATGTGCGACATTGCTCAGCTCCTCCATTTGCTTGAGTTCATGAGCGGTGGCCAGCTCGATGTTTAGGAAGGGGTGGCGTGTGGTGATGCCATGGGTTGGGGTCGGGAATAACGTTTTGGGTTTGAAGCTTAAACCTTAAGAGGAAGTTAATTTATGAAAAAAATCGTAATCTTTTTTTTACGGAAAATTCGTCTGAACTTGAAAACTTTTCTATCACAGAAACACCAACTGGGTGATATGGTCACAGGCCCACAAGTCTATGGTCATCAATGGTGCCATCACCCAAAAAAGATTAAATATTTTCGATAGTGTCTGTTTCAAAACACGTCTATTTAATTGCGGATTTCCCCTAATTATAAAATGTATCCCTACTAACTAATATTATAAAAGCGAAAGTTATTCTGCCTGTCTGTTACGTTTTCACGCCTATACCGCTATACCGATTTTGATGATTTCTAGTTATAGAGATTGATGGGTCCTTGGAAAAGGACATAGGCTACTTTTGATCCCTATATTCCCGCGGGATCTGGACTTACAGCGGGTAAAACCCCAGCAGGTTACTATAGTTACCTATTGTTTTTATTCCTTTTGCTTAAAAACTTTTCAGAATCTTAAATAATTCAGTGACGGAAATATATAATAGTGTCGTTTGCAGTCGTGATATTATTCTAGAGTTAAATACAGTCGTTCATTTATGAAGGTTTTAATTTATTCATTCTTTCTAATGTTAAATTCATGGGATTAGCTGGATCCTGAGCGCATTGCGTATGCAAAAGGGTATTATGTTATATCACATCGTTTGTATGAGATCATTATTATTTCTGTTTTGAATACTTTGTTTGGGCAAAGTATCTTATAAATTAGGAATATTTATAATTCATTACTAAACTCGTCAAGTATAAATAATTTCCGATTGTTTTAACGTGTTTTTATTGGACTTATTGTTTCTGATTCATCAAGCAATGGTCTAATGCGTCAAGTCGCATATTATTTAGATTCTTCTAAACCTATTTTTGTTCTAACCAGTCAAGTTAAAAAGTTCTGATTCGTCAAATGTTGATGAAAAAAAGACGATCGAAAGGGAAACAACAGACGATCGAAAGGGAAACAAATAACGAATGAAAGGGAAACAAAAGACTATCGAAAGGGAAACAACAGACGATCGGAAGAAAAACAACAGACGATCGAAAGGAAAACAACAGACGATCGAAAGGGAAACAAATGACGATCGAAAGGGAAACAAAAGACGATCGAAAAGGAAACAAATGACGAACGAAAGGGAAACAAAAGACGATCGAAAAGGAAACAAATGACGAACGAAAGGGAAACAAAAGACGATCGAAAGGGAAACAAAAGACGATCGAAAGGGAAACAAGTAACGAACGACAGGGAAACAAAAGACGATCGCAAGGGAAACAAAAGGCAATCGAAAGGGAAACGAAAGACGAACGAAAGGGAAACAAAAGACGATCGAAATAAACAGTAAGACAGTTGACAGTAGGTATATCTGAATAAATAGGTGCATAGCGGGCATATAACTAGTTACGTATTCATAATAAGCTATAGATGCTAAATCGATTGACACGAATTAGTGTCTACATAGTTAACTAGAGACCGATAAAGTAGATACATGATCCCATGATAAAAGTATCCCATTGATACTTACACATACTTTTATCGTAATATCCCTTGTAGGATTAGTAATTTTGCGCGTAAAACCGGGAGATGCGACTAGTGTAAGAATAAATAATGATTCACTTAAAATTTACCTCTTCCAAAATAATAATGTAAAAATACAACAATCATGTAGTATACATTTTGTTCGCGAAATAAATTCATATTTTACAAATGGGTGTCGTAAAGATATTGACTCACATAAAACTTTTATGAAACTGTATTTCTTATCAAACAATAAAGTTGACGGAGATGGATCTTATCGAAATCGGTAAAGCAGTTTAGTAATGTATAAAAATATGCATCGTTTCTGTTGTCTAGTTAGATATACCTACTATCGGGAAATGTTAGTAACAGTCTAAAGGAAATTCACTGTGACTTTGTGTGTGAAATTAGCCATGAGTGTCTAAGTGTCATAAAAAGTCGTGTCAATCTTCTTCTTCTTCTTTGTGTGTCAGCGTTCAACCAATTATGTACTATCTGGCCAAAACTGTGCCAAAGCGTGCATCACTTTACATCTAGTTTTAAATATTAAAATCTGTCTAAAATCTAAATCTGACTGCCTAAACCAAGGCACGTCTACATGAGACCCTGTCGGGATAATAACATCCCGGAAATTCTTTAAGCTACCTACTAAAATATTCGTAAAACAACATCAATAAAGGGTTCTGAGTGAAACAATCGCGATGTTTCATATTTTATTCAATGCATTTTGAAACACCTCTTGCTTTGAGACACTCTTTAGAAATTAATATCTAATACTTCGGGTCCTTATTCATGCTTGTCGTCGGTTTCTTACTTCAAAATATCTGTGGAAATGAAAACAACTATTTAATATTGGACTAACTAGTAATTCTTCCCGTCGCACTCAGAGACATTTAATGGTTACTTAAACTATATTAAGTAAAGATTTGCTTTGTGAAATCGGTACTTAGTATGGTTTTAGTAACCATTAAATGTCTCTGAGTGCGGCGGTAAGTAATATAGTGGTGTGGCTCACCTAGTGTTAGAGTTGTGTGATTGCTCTAAGGCTAAGGCTAAGGCCTCCAACTTGACCTTACGACTGCTATGATGTGATAAAA
Organism: Idaea biselata; assembly: GCA_958496205.1. Lineage (NCBI taxonomy): Eukaryota > Metazoa > Arthropoda > Insecta > Lepidoptera > Geometridae > Idaea > Idaea biselata. The sequence goes on from OY292402.1 coordinate 13,868,526, forward strand.
AGCTCAAGAAAGTAAATTTTTGCCACCGAAATAATCGATCACCCATCCAAGTAATGACCGTTGGTTATCCCGCACGACCATTCAAGATCGGCAGGTGTAGCTAGGCCAATGAGCTCCTCAATTAGTATAATAACTACTAGTGATTTAACATAAATTAAATGATGGCTTTGAATGACACAAATTTCTATAAATTCATTTGTTTTATGCCTGAATCTTATTTAACACATCATGATAAGTACCATGCACAGCCTATTTCAACCCACTGCTAGACAAAAGTGCCATCCCTGACGATTCTGTGCCTAGTCCTGCTTTCAGTTTTAACGACGTCATCTACCCCATCTTGCTACCATCTTACCCAATCGTTAACATCAACTTCATATCAATTAATAAAAGAAATATAATTGAAATTTCCTTGCCAAGTACCAGCCTCTTCTTAAATTAACAAATCTGAACAATTACTCCAAACTTTGTCCTCTGTCTCAATTTAGTCGTCAATTAAAATGAATTGCCTAATTCTTTACGTAACAGCGTTTTCCCTAAGCAAGTTCTAATTGTAATTAAACAAAAACAAAACTTACATTAAACTTGTAATGAATCATTTCTGCTCATCTGAAGCGTCTTGTATATTAGGGTCCGCTGAAAAATTGCCATCGCTCTCAACTCGAGTTTTTTTTTCTCTTAAATAACATAATTTAACTAAGTTGTCTCTTTAAACAGTTTTTAGATTAATTTTCTTGGCAGTCGACGAGAACTGCCCCAAGACATAAAATTGTACTGTTTCCTCTATGGCTATTGATTATCATCATCATCATTATGTCAGCACGTCCACTGCTGGACAAAGACCTCTCCTAACGATGGATTTTCCACTTCTTCACGTGAGTGAAAGAGTTGGATAAGGAAAGAACAGTTTGGTTCACTCAGCCAGGAAGCAAGGGCACATCATGTCGAAAGATTTCACCTTAGAATTGATCCACCCAGTTGAATTCGTGGACGTGTTTCACCCACGAAAATAAAAAAAATCAAAGACAATTCTATTCTATTCTATTCTTTGCTTGTCGACAATAATTGCTGGTCTTACGAAATCGTCGGCCCAGTATTAAATATGTAGGAACCTATTGCTATCTAGAGTTCTTATTAATCAAAACTTGAATGATTTTTCAAATGTATGCTACAATTATACTTACCAGATTTAGTTTTGCCCTTTAAGCTCAACTGAACTGTGGAAAAAAAGGTTCAACAAATGAGTTAGTGTATCTTTAGTAAAATAATGCTGTCTGTAGTTTGTGAGTTAAAATAAAATTACCTGGTCCGAATTTAAGACGGAGCGTATTAGAGTTTCCAAAACCCTGCCCGTAGGAATTCTGAGCAGAATTCACACTTTTGTCAAAGTTTTCACTCTCCCCATATTGTGAACTCTGGCCATAAGCTACCCCATTGTAGCCTTTTTGGCCATAGTTACCACCCGGCCCTTGACTGTACGCACTCTGCGCTGAATTCACACTTTTGTCAAAGTTTTCGGTTTCCCCATATTGTGAACTCTGGCCATAAGCTCCCCCATTGTAGCCTTTTTGGCCATAGTTACCACCCAGCCCTTGACTGTACGCACTCTGCACTGAATTCACACTTTTGTCAAAGTTTTCACTTTCCCCATTTTGTGAACTCTGGCTATAAGCTACCCCATTGTAGCCTTTTTGGCCATAGTTACCACCCGACCCTTGACTGTACGCACTCTGCGCTAAATTCAAGCTTTTGTCAAAGTTTTCACTTTCCCCATTTTGTGAACTCTGGCTATAAGCTACCCCATTGTAGCCTTTTTGGCCATAGTTACCACCCAGCCCTTGACTGTACGCACTCTGCGCTGAATTCACACTTGTGTCAAAGTTTTCACTTTCCCCATTTTGTGAACTCTGGCTATAAGCTACCCCATTGTAGCCTTTTTGGCCATAGTTACCACCCGACCCTTGACTGTACAAACTCTGCGCTGAATTCAAATTTTTGTCAAGGAGTTCGCTTTCCCCATAAGTTGAACTCTGGCCATAAGCTACCCCATTGTAGCCTGTTTGGCCATAGTTACCACCCGACCCTTGACTGTACAAACTGTGCGCTGAATTCAAGCTTTTGTCCTGGTGTTCGCTTTCCCCATAAGTTGAACTCTGGCCGTAAGCTCCTCCATTGTAGCCTATCAAGACTTGACCGATACTAGGATTGTAGACTCCAGGTGCATAGTTTCCTTTTTGGTATGATTTTTGATCATGGTTTAAATTTTTGTCAAAGTGCTCACTTTCATCATAAGTTGAGCTTTGAGCGTAGGCCGCTGGTTTATTATAGATCACCGGAGCGTAGGAGCCACTACTGTAAATTCCAGGTGCGTAGTTCCCTTGTTGGTAAGCTTTGTGATCGTAATTCAAATTCTTATCAAAGGGTTCACTTTCATCATAAGCTGAGTTTTGACTATAGGTTCCCTGGGGGTAAGAAAGTGGGCCGTAGTTGACTCTATTTGGATTTTGACCATAGCCTGGCACGTATCCAAAACCTGGTTTGGCGGTGATGAAATTATTGTATGCTTGTTTTTGATACGAGTACGGAACTGAAACTTGAGATCCAATCTGGTTTAGCTGTTTATGGAGTGCATAATTCTGCTGGTCTTGTTCTTGTATTGATGTTTCTGAAATTTGTTGTTGTTGTCCTCCTGGACCATATCCAGGTACGGGACCGTATGGGTATACCGGTGATGCTAGAATTAGAAACATTAGTAAGACCATGCTCTTTTTAGAATCCAAATACTATGGTTGTACCGTAACAGTTAATGGTTGTACCCCTGTTTCAAAAGAGTGGGTAATACAATAACAGTTAAAAAGTTAATTATTAAAACCTAATAAAAAGTAATGCACAGTTCAATGAATACAAACAAGTTAGTTTAATTAAAACAGTGTCATTTGAACAGCCGCATTACCACCCTAAAATAAAACTACAGCTAGGTACATGCACTGCATATTAAAACGGATTAAAATTAATTCAGTCCGACCACAAAAATGGTCAATAAAGTTCGGAAGCTAAAAACGTACGGTACTAAAGTTCTCGAAAACAGCAATTTCGTTAAGGTATCCTCATAAACGGGTATTCAATACCCAATATACTTAGCGATTCAATCATTTGTTGGCGCTCTATTGCCCGTCCGTGGCTTGTGGCCCTTATTGCCTCGGATATTGGATTCGTTAAGTACATGCCAGCCCACCTGGGGTTTGCATTTGTCAATTTTGACAGCTCTGTCGTTTCGGGCCTCGTAAATTTTTATTGTTTTGTTTTTAACGGGGTGTTATGTGCGTTTATGACTAACAGTAGGGAGCTGGATATCGTTTGCAGATGACTGTGTACGATAGTCTATTTCACTATCTCACATGTGGAAATTTTGCATGCGTTATTCGGATGAACGAATTCTAAACTCAACGGCCTGTATGCAATATGCATCTGCGATGGATTCAGGATTGTAACCTATTTCTCAATGCAACATTTCTACCTTGAATTTTTTTAAATACTGAATACAGTGGAGCACTAATGCTTTCCGAGGAAGTATACGCTTGAAATTTTCTTAATTAAAATTTAGCAACTCGATTGGAACCGAAAAATGATTTTAATTTCATGTCATCGGCATCGGGAGACCGAAAGTAAAAAAAAATCTAATTAGGTACTATTATTGAATAAGACAATTATTAAATGCACCACCCTCTTAGGTTAGAATAAAGCGAATCCAGAATAAATAACTGCTCCTTATATCTAAAGTACTGTGCATTACTTCTTCTATAACTATATTTTTTCAAATTCAAATGCAATTATTTATTATTCCGGCCGGTAATCGAAACCATGCCCTTCAAATAAGGGTACAACCCTCTAAACCAATAATGGCTAACAATTTAAATATTTACTTGCTCGATCGAAAAGTACTTAACTACTAGGTACTTGAATTTCAGCCGCTTCGGAAAATTAATACCTTACGAACGTAGACTCACGCAGCGTCCTACGTGGGCGATCGGATGCGAACGCGATCCGATCCGGTGCGGTGCGAAAACAAGGAACAGTCGAGAATCGCGCCGCACCGCGCCGCGCCGCATCGCGTTCGCATCCGATCGCCCACGTAGGACGCTGCGTTAGAGAAGTTAATTAATCAAAATTATTTTATGAAACATTAGGCTGAGACTCGAAGTTCAATAAGTATTGTATATCTATACAATATTCTATACAATTTAGATATAAGGAGCAGTTATTTATTCTGGATTCCCAATAGATTTACTTATTAAAGTTTACTACGCTTTAACCCAGTCACTGATAACATACTGTATTGACAGTTGGGGTGGGGCTTCGAAAACCTTTCTGCTGAAGATTGAGAGAGCCCAACGTTCGGTACTTAAAGTTATGCTCAGGAAACCATTCCATTTTCCGACTGAAACTTTATACAAAGAGAGCAAAGTGCTGAGCGTGAGGCAGCTTTTCATTCTGAGGCAGGCGACTAAGGTGCATAGGCAACTTTTGGGTACAGAGGAACACAGTCAAATGCTGGCTTTGCGTACATATCGCACCCTGTTACCTGAAATAAACACCAGATTTGTCCAACGTTTCAATCCCTACATCGGAAAGAGAATATATAACATTGTAGCTAAGAAATGTGACATAGGGAAATCAAGTATACTCGAAGCAAAAGCCAAAATTAAGTGCTGGCTAGCGACTCTGTCATACGAGGAAACAGAGTTGCTGCTGCAGTTTGTTGTATAGCCATTATTTATTTTGATTTACTAACTCATAGCGCTGCTATTATTTATTTTTGTATATATTTATTTATCTTTGTCTATATTATTTGTGTAAGTGTTAATATATTTATATATGTGTTGTAATATATTTTTATGTATGTAAGTATCTCTATATATATACATATTGTTACTGATTAGATATACATACATTATCTTAAAAACGCCGACCGAACGGCAATTGTTTATTAACATAGTTAATCGCTTTTTTGGTACCCCACAATACAGACAATAGTCTAGTGTGAGGGCCGCAACTATTCCTAAAAATGTACTCTTAATTTGGTTAATAAATATATTTTCATTTTCATTTCATTTTCATTTCATTTTTCATCTTTACTTACGTGTTGAAAAGTACGGCACTATAATTAAAAGACATTAATGTCTCCATTAGAATGTTAAGCAATGGCGAAACCGAAAGTGAAGCTATTTTAAAGTATGAGTAACGAAGCGGAGTAAAATCTGAGGTACTTACCTACAGTTTCGTCGAATGGAGGTTCAATGCCTGAAAACATAAAATATCAATGTTGGTAAAGATTGAACCAAATTAATCAAGCAAGGTTAAGCAGATTGCCCTATAAGGCCCGGCGCACATTATGAGCATCGGCAAGGAAAGGGATCCTTCGGCATCCCTACATGCAAGCGCACACTATCGGGAACTATGATGATCGTAGTAACAAAAATACCGTTTCGGCATGCTTGAGGCGGCTCAAGCATGCCGAAGCGGTATTTTTGTTACTACGACCATATATCATGGAATTTTTTTACTTTATTGCCATGAAGTTAATGTATAATGCTATTTGCCAACTAAAACCCTTAGCCGTGACGATGCTCATAATGTGCGCCGGGCCTAAAGGAAACTGAAGAACATGTCAATACACTTGTATTATAAGTACTTACAGCAAATCTTATTGGTATAGCAGTTGATTTCAATGGTAATGATTCCGACGCTAAAGCTTTCAATGCAGACGCATGTCTGACACTCGTCCCAAGGGTGTTGAAACGGTTGGTTCGGCGTGTAAGGCCGGCAAGATTCGTCTGCAAGACAGAATGGTTACTTAGTAGGTAATATCGATGATGAAGCGTCATGGATGATAGTGGTAGATACCTAACTTGAATAGGTTGGGTTTACCTTTGATGTAATTGATTTATTGTTTGATCTTGAGGTTTATGTCAAATTCGCAAAGACTCTGCTGTAGGTATAGTGCGGAGAGTCAAGAAAGTACCAAAATATTCATATACCTAAATTTGATCAAACGCTGGCCTATGATCCTTGCTATAGATCAGCGTTTAACCACCATGCTGACCAAGGCCACACTTGTATCTTATAGAATCACAAATTGTGCACTCTAAAGAACTTTATATCTCTAAATCAGAACCAACGTCGGTCTTACTTATAAATTCAGACAAAGCCAAGTTTTATTTATTATAATGCTTAACGTCACACAAAGAATCCGTACCCTGAAGACAATGTACTAATTGACAATTACATATCGTCGTTTCTTGTCAGTTATAATTTATATTCTACCATTCTAGTTCCACAATTAAGTCCACCTTCTTTCCTAAAACTACAAGGAAAGTTTACAATTAATTAGGCCGACTTACGCGGTGAAGGTCCGGGGAGTGGGCTGGGGACGGGCACCGGGGCCGGCTTCGGCCGCGACGTCACAGGTGGGATAACATCTGCGAGACAAAAGGACAACATCACCCGTGGACCCGTGTTTACCTTGAACCCTGTTTACTTTGGGCTCAAAATTGGTGCGAAAATTAACTTTATTATTTGCGAACTGGAATTAGAAATGGTAAGACTTGACTCTGTAAATGTTTTCTGTTTTGTTGCGGATTTTAAGTGATAAAATGGAAATCGTGATAGCTTATTTTCGTACTTACGTGAGTGTGGTGTAGGTGGCAGTGCTGTAGAAAAATACACAAAAGTTAAAACTCTATTGATAAGTCATTTCTTAATTAAGATGTACCATGCATTCGCACCGAATAATGGTGTGAGAGAACAATTCAGGAGGGACATTCCTTCGCTCCAGTATTTTAAGAATCATGTGACAGATTCTCTGTCTTGTTTAGATGATTTTAAATTATCTAACCATTTCTGATCATTTCAATTTAAAATTTTCTATAAAAATCCCAGCTTACCGCAATCAGGGTCAGGGAAGCAAGTGATCAGGTCCTCATTTCCGTATCGAGTTGTCTGGACGGAGCACTTGCATAGCTTACAAGGTTCCACCGGGTGGGGAAACAGTACGTTGTTGGGGAACTTCTTGCACTTGGGTACTAGGGACGAACAGACAATTTGTTAGCTGGGAAATGTCTTAGCGTCCCATTTAATATTAAGAGGAATAACAACGCCAACGACCTTGAAACTGAAAATCCCTGTCGGGCTCATCGAAAATTGTTGATTTTTTCATGACGGAATGTCGTAGAACTTTTTTTTGTGTACAGATTGTAGGTGACATTGTTTTCTACATTTTGGTGTAGTTTTAAGACAAGAACCATTGGTGCAAAGCCTATCCAAATTTTAGACAAAAAAATTCTGATTTGGCTAAAATGTCGATAGGCTTCAATACGTTTCGACATATGAAGCCTATCGACATTTTAGCCAAATCAGATTTTTTTTGTCTATTGTCTAAATACGTTTCGACATATTTGTATGGAAACTGCACTAAAATATCGGAAACAATGTCGCTTACAATCTGTACACAAAAAAAAGTTCTACGACATTCCGTCATGAAATAATCAACAATTTTCGATGCGCCCGACATGGATTTTCAGTTTTTCAGTATAGGGCCCTTAAAACGGGTAGGGTTGTTAAAAATTGGAAATGGAAATTGAAAAACCTCATTGATGGGACAAAACAATGGAATAGTTGACACCGACCGACCCAAACATAATGATACTTACGAGGAGCTGGCTCGTCATAAACTATAGGAGCTGAAAGTGAAAAAATATGGTTTGTAAATTAAAAAAAAATGTGATGACTTATGATAGAATAGACATGTGGATGGAAAAGTATTTTTTCGTTAATCAAAAATTATAACTAAAATACAGGATAGGGACTGGGTTAATTTCCCAAAACCCAAAACGCAAAATTTAAGACGAAATCGGTAGTGTAGAATGTTTACATACGGTTCTAATATTTCTAGGTAAAAGAGATGCAAAAAATACTATAAAAAATTTAGTCCGAACAAATTTCAATGCTTTTGAATCGCATAAGTATAATCTAGGTAAATAAATAATAACTTACGCAACGGCTCAGGTGGCAACACTGAAAACGCAATCAAACAATTAATTTCACATAAATTCAAAGTGATTTAGCAAGAAACGTAAAAAATCTTTCCGTACTTTCCATAAGGGACCCGAAAAGTTGAAGTATTTCCATTCCATTACAAACCACACAAACCCTCCTAATACTTGTATACTTTAATTAATTCCATTCTTCGCGTCTCGCAGAAATATTTTCCAAATAAATCTTCTTAGAAATTTTAGAGCGAACTTCCAAAATTAGCTCGGTTATTAAGACAGATGGAAAAACTTTGTGAGTTGATACTACGTCCAACTCGCACAGTCTTTCATGTTAAGAACTTAAAACTAAGTTGACAGCGAGTGAATAAAGTTGTACAAGTATGTTTGAAAGAAAGGGTACCTAATCCTCTTCATTTATTGTGAATATAGGTTCGATTCCCGCCGGGACAAGTATTTATGCTGACCGAAAATGCTTGTTTCATGTTCTGGGTGTTTTGTGTACCTTAAGCATGTATTTCAACAAAAAATGTATTACATTATATAGTACTGGCTGCGTCCCGCGGTTTCACCCGCATAAGTCCCGATTCCGTGGGAATATCGGGGTCAAATTTTGATCCCGATATTCCGATAGAGAGCTACATTGATCATCAAAAGTAGCCTATGTTACTCAAGGTAAATGTAGCTTTCTTATGGTGAAAGAATTTTCGAAAACAGTCCAGTAGTTTTTGAGTTTATTCATAACAAACATATAGACACACACATACACAAAAATACAAATCTTTCCTCTTTATAATATTAGTATAAAGTATAGATCTCCGTTGTCTAGTACTTATAGTACAAGCCTAGTTGTTTAGTTTCGGACTAGATTGCAACGTTCTCCAATATGTATTGATTGAGTAATTTCCTACAATTTATTAGCATACATACCACACTGTGGGTTTTCCTGGCATTCAATCTTGACGTCTGTTTCTCCATGCACGTCCAGAGCCTCATAACAGATGCAAATCTGACAAGGATGCAGTGGGTTTTGGAATGGTGTTTCAGTTGGCATGGGGCTGCATGATACTGAGTGTGAAATATTTGGATTTATTTGACTAGACTCTAGTCTCGCTAGTTTTCGCGATGTTGTATTGAAATTAAAGACTTTTTTCAGGTCTTTACACCTGGACCTGTAAAGGTCTCGAAACGTTGAGCGTTGAAACAGTGCTTAAAGTAATAAACACCACGCGATTGAAACCGAAAGATGTCTTTAATTTCACTAATTTATTTAAAAAAATCGTTTGATTTTTTTTTTGTTTGTTTGACATTGTTGTTGTATGAAATAAATCTCAAATTCTTCATTGTGGATAGGTTTATTCACACCCTCATATTCACATACTGTAAGTCCGTATGTGTGCGCAAATTCAACCAACTGCATTTTACTGGTTTTACCCGTGAAAGTCTAGATCCCGTGAGATCATCAAGACAATATGAAATGGACTATTTTCGATCGTGGATTTTCATACAAAGTCTTCAAAATTTACCTATATCTATAAGTCATCTTTAACAGCAGATTAAGATCATTTTGAGTAAGTAAATTAGATCGGTCTAAACGACCCTATGCTTAGTCTTGCTTTTGCGAGTGATAATCAACGTCAGCGAAACGGTGACAAAGGCTGAGTCGACGCATAGGGTCGTTTGTGAATACGTTAGTTTTGACGTTTTGCATAGATATTGCCAAGTATTTAGTTGAAATTAAAGACATTTTTCGGTTTGAATCGCGCGGTGTTTATCACTTTTAGCATTGTTACAACGCTCAACGTTTCAACGACCTGGAAAGGTCGCGATTCAAACCGAAAAATGTCTGTAATTTCAATACAACATCGCGAAAACAGAAGAAAAATCTAAGTATTTAGTTGCTTACTTTTATCTGGAACTGGTTCTGGAACTGGTTCCGGAACTGGTGTTGTCTCAATGTAAATCGGGAGAAGTGTCGTCATCGAAACTGGTACAGGAGCAGGAAATGGTTTTCTATCGATACACCCCGCACAGTTCACGCAGACAGGCTCCAAGTAAGGTCCGTCTCTGACGCACACGCACAACATGCAGTCGTGCACTGGAGTCCAGAAGCTGTGAAGCTCTCCTTCCCTTTGGCAGTGGATGGCGGTCTCGTAGCCTGGAAGGTCATCTTATGTTAGTTGACTGAGCGCAAGCTTGCATAAATTGTGCTTTATTTTCGACTTACCTGAGTCCTTGTTAGGCCAGTAGTATTCTGAGTGTGGTATCGGTCTTGTGATGACTTCTGCAAAAATATATTTAGGACTGAAGAGACATGAGGACGGTAATCATCGATACTCACGTGTATTATTATACGACGTTGTTAACCTACTTAAAAAAACAGTTTTATTTATTTAACTAATATAAATAAACTACGATTTGTTTTTTTAGATAAATAATCAGTAAATTTGCAGTTAATGGATGATGTGGTTCATCATATTGCGTATTGGTAATCAAAAAGTCACAATTTCGTTACACGCACCATTATATGGTGTAAATATAATTTGTATTTTTTGTATTTGTAATTTGTGGGACACCACAGATACAAATTACAAATACAAAAAAAATACGAATTTACAAATTGATTGTTTTTTTTTGTACAGTGTACACGCCATGCATCTATGCAAGTGTTGATAAATTTTATTACACAATGATATTATTATAGGTCTACTTGATTACACCTTGAAAATTTAAAGAACTACGAGCTTAAGCTCCAATTACTGAGACTCCGCTGTGTGTCCGTCCGTCTGTCTGTCTGTCACCAGGTGTATCTCATAAACCGTAATAGCTATACAGTTAAAGTTTTCACAGATTATGTAGGTATTTCTGTAGCCGCTAATAACAACTAATAATATTTAAAAAAACCCGGCCAAGTGCGAAACTCGCGCACGAAGGGTTCCGTACCACTGTCACAATTGGGTATGGAATCCTAAAATGGTTTACAACAACTTTGATTCAAAGAAAATCTGAAACTTGTAAGAAACTCTTTGGACAGTGAAGGCAGACTAGTATATTTGACAGATAGGGCAGCCATTTTGAATTCCATGACCAACTCGATTTGACTTGACCAATCAGAAGCGACCTCAACTACGCGACTAGAATTCCCTTGTAGTTTTTGAAACACGTTTGTTGTATGGGAGCCCCTTTTAAATAATTGTTTTGTTTTGTTTTTAGTATTTGTTGTTGTAGCGGCAACCGAAATACATCTTCTGTGAAAATTTCAACCTTCTAGCTATTACGGTTCATGAGATACAGCCTGGTGACAGACGGACAGACGGACGGACGGACGGACGGACGGACGGACAGACAGACAGACAGACAGACAGACAGACAGACAGACAGACAGACAGACAGACAGACAGACAGCGAAGTCTCAGTAATAGGGTCCCGTTTTTACCTTTAGGTACGGAACCCTAAAAACTAATGATTTTAAAGTAATTCATTCTAAATAAACTTGGAATCGTTCGTAGTAAAATAAAAGTAATATCCTGTATATAAAAATAAGTGATCTAAATTATAAATAAAATATGAAGTATGAATTAATTACGAGGTTGGTTCATAATGAATTTATTTTACACTTAATTCTGCTATTGTTCGTTCCCGTTGAACATCGAGCGAGACCAACAATGGAACCTATATAGAACCTCGGTACACCTGCACTGGTATTATCAAAGAATTTGTACGTTGTTGCTTTACAATTTTACCATTGTTTTTCACTCCTAAATTGAAATTTAGTACCTATGCTCCATAGTAAGGGAGTTAGCGGGCCTTTTTATGGAACTAATCTTTTGATCCATCGAAACGAACCGAAGTACCTAACCCTCCAAGAGGGTTACTTCGGTTCGTTTCGATACGACAACGATACTGTCATAACGATGGTTCTACTGTCACCCTACTATCAGAATGTGACAGTAGAATCATCGTTATGACAGTTTCGATGTCGTATCGAAACGAACCGCAGTAACCCTACTGAGCCTAGGCCTAAAGCTTTCGGAGTTCTTAATACTAACTAAAAGTAAATAAATTCGATTAGGAAATTTGAACTTTGACAAACTATTACTTCATAAGTAGGTGAGTATATCCCCTGACCTGTAAAGATAATTATCAGATGCATAAATTATGTATCGTTTGTCTTTTACTGCAGTTACAGTTACATAAGATAGTCACCTGTTAATCATCGGTTATAAGTATGGAGGATAAAGCCTTACCGATTCCTTGATTATAATTTGGTTCTTGTAAACGATACTGGTATTGCGGTAGATATGGTACGGATCCAGGCCCATGACCGAGGTTACCTTGTGAGAACTGACTGCCGTGTTGAGCATTTTCTCTCTGCAGGGCGTTGTAGGAATATGCGCTTCCAGCTCCTTCAGGCCCATAAAACAGCTGTTGTTGACTTAGATCTGCATGTTCTGGAAATGATTCTGACAAGGAACCACAAAAATACGTCATTTGTGAAAATGTCAACTGTATATTCGGTTTGCTATCATATCACGGTTCGTAAGCTTACAGCCTGGTAACAGTCAGAAGGACAGTAGAGTCTTAGTAAAGGGGTCCCATTTTTAGCTATTGGGTATGAAACCCAAAAATTATCTATATTGAAATTAAAGTTATTTTCCGCTTTTAATTCCGTAAAATAATAAAATCATCGCGATGAAAAGCGGAAAATGAATTTAATTTCAGTCTGACATCGTGAAAACAGAACAAAATCCATAATTGATCTGTACCTATATTGATAGGTTGCCCTAACTTTTTATTAAACAATTATTTTTCTAAGGGTCTCTGCATACGTAACGTTTCCCGAACGGGACGTGCCAATTTCTACATACAAAAATCCAGTCGGGGCGACGATGGGAGGGATGACACGGGATTTTTGGATTTAGAAATTGGCACGTCCCGTCCGGGAAACGTTACGTATGCAGAGACCTTAACTCGAGTAACTTTACAATAGATTGTATATGCAATAAACATACCTTCATCACTAGCATAATATGCCCCAGATCTGCTGACTTCTGACTTTTGTGGATTTAAAGACTCCTTTGTTTCAACTGAAAATTTGATTATCGATCAGATAGTTTTCTTACTAATGTTATAAATGTGAAAGTTAATTTAAAATTCTGTAAATTATTATATTACCGTTCATTTGAGTATTTCAGTAAGTACAGATTATCTGGCTAATCAGTTAAAGAAGAAAAAATGTTTAATTTTTTAACATTAACTAGATAATCTGCAGACTAACGACCGTGCTTACTGTTTCATCTTTAACAGAATCTTGCTGTCACAGAAACGACACCAGGGTGCTAGGTTCGAGAAGGTTATGAGCGAAATAAGCGAGCTCTTATTTGAACCTTTCCGAAGTTCTTATTTCTATCCACCCAGAACGATTATTGCTTTTAGACTATCTCTTTTATTTTAAGATTTTTTTAATTATTATTATTTATTTTTATTATTTTATTATTATTTAATTTATTTAAGATAATTGTTATTAAAGTAAAATTTAAAAAATATAATAGCAATATCAATATAACAACGACAATATAATCGCCCTAATGACAGCCGACCTCCGGTAGGAGAAGGCACCTAAAGAAGAAGAAGTACAGTTATATATCTATCAACACTTACTATCTCTGGTGACCTTATCATCAGCACTGGCTGAAGCCAGCAGGACGGCTAGAAGACAGTAGACCAACTCCTTGCCAAAACCTGCCATATTTACTCCCATCCTCTGCTCCTAGAGATCTTATCCTCAATGAAGCCATTGTCGCCCGAGAACGCTTAAATACCAACATTGTTCAAAATTTAAAGACCGTGCGACAGGTTTGCCGTGTCTGACAGCTGGATATTGATTAGTTCTATGATTTAAACTGTTTTGGAATTTAAGAGGATTTATAAGTTTTTTTATTATTATTTCATTCCTAATAAAACGTTTATTTAAACGGCCTATTTTACTTCCAAAGATGCAATGTAATCGCAAAACTAATAAAAAATAAATATTCATCAATATCGGTCAGCAGTTCCAGAGATAACCTACTAACTATACCTACCTCCAACAAACATACATCCGAACATTATCTCTAAATATTTGATTATCTATAAACAGATATCTATAAGTAGTGCGCGCAACACTTTACTTGCCGCTGTACAAAAATCCACAGTTAATCGGACGACCAGAGAAGTACTGATGCTGCCAGTACCGGCAGCGACTGATAGTTTCTGTACTTCAATGGGCGACGTGCCTACTGATGGCAAAGTGATTCAAGCAATTCGATTGAATAAAGAATCAGATGTTTTTTTTTTAACTTTAACAATCTATTTAGCTTTGGCTGACTGCACCTACTAAAAAATATAATATTTATAAAAGGCTTTATCCTGACCGTCTGACTGATCAACGCACAGGCTAAACTGCTGATAGTAAAGACTTGAAATTTGAAAAGAGCATTCTTTAAGGGCCCTATTCTGAAAAACTGAAAATCCATGTCGGGCGCATCTTAAATTGTTGATTATTTCATGACAGAATGTCGTAGAACTTTTTTTTGTGTAGATTGTAGGCGACATTGTTTCCGATATTTTAGTGCAATTTCCATACAAATATGTCTAAACGTATTGAAGCCTATCGACATTTTAGCCAAATCAGACATTTTTTGTCTAAAATTTGGATAGGCTTTGCACCAATAGGAGGTTCTTGTCTTAAAACTACACCAAAATGTAGGAAACAATGTCACCTACAATCCGTGCACAAAAAAAAGTTCTACGACATTCCGTCATGAAATAATCAACAATTTTCGATGAGCCCGACAGGGATTTTCAGTTTCAAGGTCGTTGGCGTATATACTCCTCTTAAATGATGTAAACATCTGCTTAGAAAGTGTTTATAGAAACTCTTACGGGATCGGGACAAACGCGGACATTTTAATACCTATTCTTCAACACTTCATCTAGCCAAGGTATACATATAATAAATTGTTTGGAATCTTAATCGAGTAATATATGACCAATCAATAATCATTTCGTAACAGTCGATAACACATAAGTTAAGCAGTTCAAAAATAATAAATTTTCTTGAATATACCTTTTCACAGTATGTAAAGGTGAAGTGCAATGGGAAAGATTTTGTTGATGACACGAATTTGAACCTTAACTGCATTGAAATATGAAAGAAAGTATATAAATATACTATATAGCACCAAGAACTCAACCACAAAAACTATTAAAAACTAAGTCGGTTTTGTCAAATCGGTAAAATTTAGGATTGTATTTCGTTATAATGAAAAATGTCAAATTCACTGGATGCTTTTAATATAATATTATATACATAGATACAAGTGTAAACGTTCTGTAATTTTTTTAATGCTAGTGAAGATTATAATGATGATCAGAGTCCATTTTGCGAGCCCAAAGTCATGTAGTTAGTGGTTTATCTGAAATAAATAAAAAATATCATTTTAGATAATATTATAACTTAACAATAAAATGACGAGTGATGTGCTGCGTAAAGTTACGTTGTCATATTATAAGTATTCTATACATTATCTGGTCACCAAAATACAAGCCTAGTCGCTTAGCATTAAACTTGTTGACCTCCTGTGTGACGTAGACAAAAAAAGACTGCAAATGCAATTTTTCCAAAGGTACTAAAATCATTCTTCTCGTTTTCATCAAAAGTTGTGTATCAAAAATCAGCCGTCAATGGTTTGGAAGTTATAGTGTCACATAAGAGATGAACTTACGTTTAGTTCCCGTCGGAGTATCCCTAAGCGTGAGAGTCGGGGTCATGGACGACGCCTTCATAGGGCGATCTCAATAGACCTCCGTACGAGAATCCTCCATAGTGTCTATCACTAAAGCCTCCACCGAAGCTTCCACCGAAGCCGCTACCGTGCTCAGCACCGAATATTGCATGACGCCCTTCATCTTCTTGAGAATCTCCATCATCAGCAGATTTGCCCAATAGGTTCCCGTAGCCTCCTAGTCCTCCTAAGCCTCCGTAGCCACTTAGACCTCCATATCCACCCAAACTTCCGGATCCACGTAAACCTCCGTAGCCACCTAAACCTTCGTAGCCGCCAAAACTTCCGAGGCCACCTACATCTCCGTAGCTACCCAAACTTCCATATCCACCTAAGCCTCCGGATCCACGTAAACCTCCGTAGCCACCTAAACCTTCGTAGCCGCCTAAACCTCCGAGGCCACCTACATCTCCGTAGCTACCCAAACCTCCGTAGCCATTTAAGCCTCGGAAGCCACTCAGATCTCCGTAACCACCAGCTAGACCGCCAACGGCCCCCAAACCTTCAAAGCCGTTTAGCCCTCCTACAGCTCCGTAATTACCTACTCCAGGTCCATATCCATATCCACTGCCCACAGCAGCTCCACTAAGACTGAGACCACCTGCAAATATTACGTATTCATTTACATAAATTGAAGTATTTATGGCAAAAACTTAAGATATAGAGAATAATATAATTGTGCCTTATTGTAGGCTCCTTTAAATAAGCAGGTCGTATAGCATTTCATGGGAATATTGTATTTTTATGTGATTTAGGTCCTTGATGTTTTACTTAATCAATATTTGATTATATTGACATTATGGCCACTAATATTATAAACAGGGAAGATGTTTGTTTGATATTACAGACGCGATTTTGATGAAACTTGATATTGAGTCGTTTGGAGTTACTCGAGTGAAATCGCAGGGCCATGCTTGCTATACATACAGTACGGATTGGGTGATGTCTTCACGTAGACGATGTTGTATTCAATGGCGCATGTATGGAGAACGCACGAGTCGGTCGACGAAACTATCGGTTCCATGGGAGGCATAGACTGACACATGGGAGCTGAAAACGACAACGTATTTCGATTAATAAACATACTCAATATTACAATAAACAGTACTATACTAATTATTATAATAAGTGAATATAACATATTTACCGGCGAACCAGACTTGCGATACTGCCGCCTCTTCTGCAAATTAATTATTGTAAATGGATAATATGATAAATATCTAAATTAAATCATCAGATATATAAATTAATTTCGCTTACCATTTGCCACCGGCACAACAATAACTTTGTGTCCTCCATGTAATATTATAAGTCTGTTGTATGTGTTGTATGATGGTACAACAACTGGTACCGGTTCGGGGACGGGTACCGCTACTGGGTACGGTCTAGGTGGAAACGGATAAGGTACGGGTCTGTCTACTATAATTTGGTCGGGTGGTGACGGTACCGGTACAGGTTTGATCACTGGTACCGGTTCGGGGACGGGTACCGCTACTGGGTACGGTCTAGGTGGTAACGCGTAAGGTACGGGTCTGTCTACTATAATTTGGTCGGGTGGTGACGGTACCGGTACAGGTTTGATAACTGGTACCGGTTCGGGGACGGGTACCGGTACTGCGTACGGCTGAGATGGTAACGCGAAAGGTACCGGTACTGGTCTGTCTATCGGTACCGGTACCGATACCACTTCCTCAATCGGTACTGGTATGAGTCTCGGGGGTCCTTGGATCAGTATTTGCTCAGGTTCACTCGGTACCGCGACTGGAATAAATTCCTCTTTCAATACCGGTACCGGAACGGGAACGGGAACGGGAACGGGAACCGGTACAGGAATCATCACTAGGGAATTTCGATTGCCGCCTGCAAACAAAAAAAATATATGTATACATCGAAACGTAGGGCATTAAAAAAAGGGAACACCGCTCTTCGCATAAACTTTTTTTGTCATAAATTTATAAGGCATAACTCAATTAGCATAATTTCATAAGGCATAATATTCAGTTGACATAATATGAAAAGGCATAATATTTTTAAGCATAATGGTTGTATGGCGTAACTACATTAAGCATAATAGTCAATTGGCATAATTGAATATGGCATAATATTGTTTAGCATAATGATCTTTTGGCATAATTACATTAAGCATAATATTCAATTGACGTAATTTAATATGGCATAATTTTTTAACATAATGGACTAATGGTATAATAACATTTTATTGAAGTTCTTGGCCTTATCATGATACAATTTTCTAGGTTGGTATACCTAAGAGAAAAAGAAGAGGTGTAGGTTAGGTTAGGTTAGATATTGTGATTAAGCACACGCGAGCGAAGCGAGCGATTTCCTTTCGGTCTCATCATTTTCCATACCAGAAAGGTATATTGTAAAAAAGTGCAAATGTGTTCGTTAATACGCTAGGCGTTTTCTAAATTTTTTAGACTATGCTGGACCAATTGAACATGGCAATTTTGCGGTAACTTCTTTTTAAAAATATATTTATGGTAAAAACTTTATGCCAAAAGATTATGCGAAAAATGTTTAATTGAAAAGTAGGAGACCCAGCAGGAATTGTGCACCTATCTGAATAATACTAACTCAGTAGAATAGGTTTAGGTTAGGTTAGATTAGATATTTTGATCAAATTTCTAGGTAGCGACTCATATCATTGTCTACGCTATGAAAAATGAAAAATGAAAATGAAAATATATTTATTACCCAGAAACTTAATTAACACAAAAGTATGGATTAACAACAGCCCCCACACTAGACTAAGTCTGTATCGTGGGGTGCTAAGTATCGATTTACAGTACATTATTTATTTCGCTAGGCAATCGGTTGACAAAACAGATTTTGGTTATTTCACATTGAAAAGGTAGATACAAAAAATAATACCAAAATAAAATGAGTGAGCATAATTTATAAAATATATTATATAAATACAAAATAAATAAATAAAATGTATTATTTAAATATAAAATAAATAAACAAAATGTATTATTTAAATATTAAATAAATAAATAAAATAAAGAAAAATAAATGATATAGTAAGTAGTCTATATATACATATATATATAAGATATTGTATTCGCTAATGGGTTAATAACTGATAAAAGGCTAACACAAACGCACAAATAGGTCCTCAGTTTGGTCATATGAGAGCGAAGATAGCCATAGTTTCAATTTTGACTTAGTTTCTGTGAGTTTAAGATTTTTTATATCACATGCGTTTACGACAAAGTTGTATATTAGACGTTCCGAGTAAAGCCCAAAACGAAAACCAAAAGCAGTTCTCACTCTCGGCACATCCTCAAAAATATCAACGCGATAGGTACGCTTGGCTAACATAATACGATGTTTCTCCGTACCCAAAAGACCCCCATGAACCGAAACCGCTTTCTTTAAGATATAAAGTTGCCGTACACTGAGGACTTTGGCTTCCTTATATAGATCGTCTGTTGGATATTGGAAATGTTTTTTAAACATAACCTTAAGAACGGAACGTTGGGCTCGTTCAACTTCTAACATATGAGTTTTAGCAGCTCCACCCCATGACTCCAAACAATAGGTTAAAAGAGATTGACTTATTGCGTAATAGACTTTAGTCAGCAGGTCTCTTGGAGCAGAGTCTCTCAATTGCCTGAGAATTTTAATAGTGGAACGTACTCTGCCGGACATGTATGAGATGTGCGATGCGAAGTTTAATTTCTGGTCGATGAAGATTCCAAGATATTTGATATCAGCTGTTCTGTTTATGCTCACACAGTTACAGAGACCTACTCCGTTGCTATCACACCTATGAATTTTTAGTGTTTTTTTAGAAATGTCAGGAGCCGTTGCGCTTGTTAGGTGGAAACAAACGTACTTTGTCTTAGTCGCATTCAGTGTCAACAAATTAGCCTGCAGCCACTGCGAGACCCGTCGCATTCCTTGCTCAGCAGCAGCATACACGCTGTTCCAGTCAGATCCTTCAAATAAAACAGCCGTATCATCTGCATAGCAGATAATCTCGGCGTTTGGAAGGTTTAGCTGATGAATACTGTTGAGATACAGAAGGAATAACGTTGGACCCAAAATACTCCCCTGGGGAACCCCAAAACCAACAGATTGAACAGAACTAATGTGCTCACCGACTCTAACACACTGCCTTCTGTCCATTAGGTAACTTTTGAACCAGGCATGCGATAATCCTCTAAATCCTGCAATATTTAATTTGTTCAAAAGTACCTGAATGGAAACAGTGTCGAAGGCCTTTGCCAGGTCAAGGAAAACTGCCAAACAACGTCTTCTCCTATCTAAATTTCCTAAATCTAAATTCTCCTATCTACGCTAAAAGGTATAGTGTATGTATCATAATGGTATTTTCGTATGTTATGCGTTCTAATGTTATGCGTTTTGTAGGTTATGCTATTTGATGTTAGGCTTTTAGAATAAGTATTATGCGTTCTAATGTTATGCGTTTCGTATGTTATGCTATGTGAGTATTAGGACTTATTTGTTTATGCCTTCTGCATGTTATGCCAATTGAAATGATGCCAAAAGAGTTTATGCTTTTTTAGTTTATGTCTTATAAATATTATGCTTTTTGCAATTATGCCTTATATTTTCGGCCTATTGTGTTTAGGACAAAAAAAGTTATGCGTTAAGGACGGTACCCTTAAAAAATGCTAAAAATAACAAAAGCAAAGCGATTATAATCAGAAAATAAGTTGAATTTAATCTGTAGCACTAGTGTACTTTATTATATTAAACTACCTGAAGACGTATGTTACATGTCCATTACAAGATAAAAAAAATATATTAAACTTAAATTGTGTAATAAGTTCAAATTACAGATACCTGTATTATGATATGACGATTGTAATATAACACTTGATTTAAAAAAAAACCCCATGAGTTTCTTGTGGTTTCTTCTCATCGGAGGGCGCGTTCCGAAACCACAGTAAAATCTCGACGTTTCAAAACGTACGTATGTAATTTATACATCGTTCTAAATGAATAAATATATTTGAATCTTGCGACTCTGCAGTAGGCCAGAACTAATTTTCCTCGGACGGTTAACTATAACATTTGGATGAAACATCAGTTTTTAAAACAATGCTTATTAAAATTTAGGATATTTACTAGGTCATATGTGAGGTAAAAAACAACATTACAGAAAATTTTCTCGATAGAAAAAAATCACAAACTTCCCTCTAAATTATACAAAAAATAGCACTAGTCAGTCAATATTTTACTTCTATTAATAAAACTTTGTAGATGAACAGATCTTAGTTTAACGCAGAGCATCTATGATTTCAAATTCAAAATTAATTTTTCTTTATCTTGTAATTACCAATTGTTTGATTTTACGCTATAAAATTTTGCGTTCTGGCATCTTACGTCCTTCATTAATGCATCTGAAATTCGCTAGCGCTTTCCCTGTCACGCATTTGGGGTTATATGGGCCCTTAAATGTCCCGCAAAAGTCTATATTTAAGGTGTAGCTTTTTATCTCGAATGTAGCTAGAATATATCAAGACCAACAACCAGCTTGCCTTGTTCTCGGGAGTGTTTGAGCTAGAAGAACTGGAATCGCAAAGGAACTTTAAATCCTGCGTGGTCCGGTTCCCAGCGCCGCTGAAAGATGTCTTATTTTTAGCCGAGTTTTCGCCCGCTAGGATAGTCTACCGTCTACCGTCTGTCTTAAGGAAGCGCGTCCGATGATAGAAAACCATAATTTTAATTCTGTATTATCTGTAGGTATATTAGTCTATAAGGTATGTATTTATATGAATAGTTTTAAATGATATATTTATTATTATATTGGTATCTCAGTTACTGCGATACAAGCGTGTGCTTAGTGTAGAACTGATTTATAATGTAAAGCGGTCCCCCGCCTCTGGCTTGCCTTCACCAGCCAGTTAGAGTGGAAATAGTCGAAGGATGAACACTATTGGACACCTCGCGTCAGTGATGAGTTGGCCTGTTCTCTGGCATACCAGTGATGACTCTCACATCCCTGTTGCTCCCTTGTTGTAATTTGCTCAGCTGATTAGGGGGGTTTAGTTTGTGAGTTGGCAAGTTTCCGTCTGCCATTTTTATGTGTTTATTGAACATTGTTTCAGCAGGCGCCATGATCACCATAGTTCCTTCCTCCAGTAGCCAATCCACTACCTTCTCATCACTATATAGCCCATGTTGTTTTCATCCGTAGATTTCTCAATAGTTCCATCCGATCCGGTGGTCCATCCGATCCGGTGGTTTTATAGTGCAGACAGGGACAATCGCCGGCTTGGTGTCCTATTCTTAAAACTTCTTATTCTTAATACAATATTGTTAAATTTCTATTTAGTTTACCAAAGGGTTATCTCAGAAGTTGTGATCTGTCATTTGATACTCCAATGGGACATTTTTGAAAACATTCGGTTTTTCATTTTAAGACTAAACTTACCTAACTTAACCGTGTCGCCACAACATAGAATATGATTCAGATAAGAAGTCTTCAAAGTTGAAAAATAGGGAAAGGACCATTTTAACAGCATTAATTTTTTGAATAACAATACTTACAATTCATATGCGGCGATGAACAAGGCCATCCGTTCAGTCCCGGGCGTGGTCCTGGGAATGGTATCGGGCCAAACGGTCCTGGGAATGGTGTCGGGCCAATCGGTCCAGGAAGTGGTCCTGGGAATGGTGTCGGGCCGAAAGGTCCTGGGAATGGTTTTGGGCCAAACGGTCCTGGGAATGGTGACGGGCCAGGAAGTGGTCCAGGGAATGGTGTCGGGCCAAAAGGTCCCGGAATTGGTCCTGGGAATGGTGTCGGGCCAAAAGGTCCCGGAAGTGGTCCTGGGAATGGTGTCGGGCCAAACGGTCCTGGGAATGGTTTCGGGCCAAACGGTCCTGGGAATAGTGACGGGCCAAACGGTCCCGGCAGTGGTCTTGGGAATGGTGTCGGACCGAAAGGTCCCGGAAGTGGTCCAGGGAATGGTATCAGGCCAAAAGGTCCCGGAATTGAGCCTGGGAATGGTGTCGGGCCAAAAGGTCCCGGAAGTGGTCCTGGGAATGGTGTCGGGCCAAAAGGTCCCGGAAGTGGTCCTGGGTATGGTGTCGGGCCAAACGGTCCTGGGAATGGTGACGGGCCAAACGGTCCCGGAAGTGGTCCTGGAAATGGTGTCGGGCCGAAAGGTCCCGGAAGTGGTCCAGGGAATGGTGTCGGGCCAAAAGGTCCCGGAAGTGGTCCTGGGAATGGTGTCGGGCCAAAAGGTCCAGGAAGTGGTCCTGGGAATGGTGTTGGGCCAAAAGGTCCCGGAAGTGGTCCTGGGAATGATGTCGGGCCAAAAGGTCCCGGAAGTGGTCCTGGGAATGGTGTCGGGCCAAAAGGTCCCGGAAGTGGTCCGGGGAATGATGTCGGGCCAATCGGTCCCGGTTGTGGCCCTGGGAATGCTATGGGTCCGAATGGGTAAATTTCTGGAATAGGTAATACTTCTGGAATAGTTACCACTTCTGGAATATATTCTGGAATAGGTACCACTTCTGGAATATATTCTGGAATGGGTACTACTTCTGGAATATATTCTGGAATAGGTACCACTTTTGGAATATATTCTGGAATTGTTATCGCTTCTGGAATATATGCAGGAAATATTATCGGTTTTGGTTTATATTCTGGAATTAGTATCGGTTCTGGAATATATTCAGGAAATATTATCGGTTCTGGTTTATATTCTGGAATTAGTATCGGTTCTGGAATATATTCAGGAAATATTATCGGTTCTGGTTTATATTCTGGAATTAGTATCGTTTCTGGAATATATTCAGGAAATATTATCGGTTCTGGTTTATATTTTGGAATTAGTATCGGTTCTGGAATATATTCAGGAAATATTATCGTTTCTGGTTTATATTCTGGAATTAGTATCGGTTCTGGAATATATTCAGGAAATATTATCGTTTCTGGTTTATATTCTGGATTTAGTATCGGTTCTGGAATATATTCAGGAAATATTATCGGTTCAGGAATATATTCTGGAATTATTATCGGTTCTGGAATATATTCTGGATATAATATCGGTTCTGGAATTGGTATCGGTGTTAGAATTGGTATCGGCCCTGGAATTGGAATTGGTTCTGGAATTGGTATTGGTTCTGGAATTGGTATTGAAATCGGTTGTGGCCCTGCATAAAACAAAAAACAATATTCGTTAAAAATATTTGACATTAGTTATATTTTATTATTGAATGAATGAATTGAAAAAAAACAAAGCCGGAATAGTCGCAACGATGATGACAAAGAATGGCCGATTACGATGAAACTTATTATTATGTAGGTATTACTGGAGACCAGGAATAATATAGGCGACATTTTATTTTGATATTCTTACTACCATTCTGTATTCTGTATCAAATCTGTATTTTTAGTATCTTGAAAATAAGCTGTACTTAAATGACTTATGACTTACAATATGGATTGCAGTCCACACATTTTACGCATTTAGGCATAATTGTATAATATTGTGATCCGAAACAGGCACAAACATAGCAGTCCCATCCGACCCGGGCGTAAAACATGTCCCCGACGAGGGAACATCTCGACCATTGTAAACTACCTAAAACATACCAAGGGGTTAAAATAAAATGCTAGGAGAGATTACTGAATAATGGCCCATATTAACCCAGTAACCGTTATATCTGGAAACAACGAATTACAAGTATACTTAAAGGGGGTTCCCATACAACAAACGTGATTGCGAAATATTGTGAATAAATACAAAACCTGTTGCATAGATATAAGCACGGAACCCTTCGTGAGCGAGTCCGACTCGCACTTGGCCGGTTTTTTAGAGTCATATTATGTACCCCCCCTCGAACAGTCAAATGGTTGTACTTGTTCATATCATATGTATTCACGGCGCAGTAGTATAACATCGCTCTCACGGTGAAGGAAAAACATCGTGAGGAAACCAACATGTCCTAGGACTCACCACGGTCCGAAGACATGGGATATTCAGTGTTTTCTATGTATCATATGTATGTATTTACAAAAAAAAAAGTATAATATGTAGTATATCCGTTGTCTAGTACCCATAGTACAAGCCTAGTGCTTAGTTTGGGGCTAGATTGCGCTGTGTGTAACGTCCTGCAATATTTATTTATTTATTTATTTATTAGTAGTACTTTATCATTAAGTTAATAAGAAAAGTTTCACAGCTGAACAATCATTTTAAATTTAAGAATTAACGACGAAACCCTAAACTGCGCGTGGCTCGACAAGGCACGCACTTGCTCAGACTTTTTGGTGTAAAAATGACCGTCAAAAATCCTGCCACCATAGGATTGTTGTTTTCTATCAGTTTAATCCTTATCCAGGCTTTGAACCCACTTTAAATTTGAATGAAGCTGTATTCTACGAATAACCGCCAATGTTTGGATTTAACAGCTGCGTTCAATTTATAACAATGTCCTGGGGTGGCGCATTGCAAAAAATTGCATCATAGAATAACATTTCGTTGTTCCATCTTTATTTTGCGAAAAATTTGAATTAATTCACCTACTGCGCTCTTGTTGTTCTAGAGATCTATGCGAACAACTTTTGTTCTACAAGTTTTGAAAATTCAAAGTAGTTTTCGAAAATGTTGAGCTTAAAGTTTGCATGAAAATCAGCTGTTTTTTAGAGTTTGAGGTCATTGGCCTTAAGGTGCCCTTTTATTTAGTTTGGACCTCTACAATCTAAACATTTATTGCCTTTTTTTACAAAAACAACTGTTTTTTTTAGTGATATACCACTTTAAAATTTTCGAAAAAAAAGTTCAAATTTCCAAAAGTCGTAGAACAAAAGTTGTTCGCCTAGACCTCTAGATCAACCCCTTTCGGCCTAATACCCCCTCGTCGAAACACCCTGTATAGCAAATCTTCTGTCATACTTCTTTAGAGATTTAAGACGTCAAAATATCAAATACTTACAGCAAAAGCAATTGGAAAATCTTATAGACTATAAATAAAACAGAAACAAAGGTTGACATTGACAGCAGTTCCTTAGAGCATATCCTTAGAAAATTTGCCTACATTTTTTCGTGTAAGTCGGTTGCGGCCATTTTCCATGGATGAACATGGGACAAACAAACAAACATTCTTTAAAATGTCAGGAGTGCATAATGCTTGCCATCACTGCGCTGAATCGTTTGAAAGATTTGTTCGACTAGACCACCAGTTATTATTTAGGCATTATTTCCCTAATATAAAACTGTGATCCGTGCTTCAGAATGCTCGTTAAGCAGTCGGTTCTGATTGTTATCTCTGACAGCAGTCGTTAGGTCAATAAAGGCCTTAAGAGGATAGTCGCCATTCTCTTTCTCCATACAAACGTAGTTCAAATTTTCGTCCCTAGATAAAGACATTAGAGCAAATATGTTTATGCCATAAAACTTATATCTGTCATGACTATGCATCTGCCTTTTTATTTTTTCATTTTATTATTTTTTATTATTATTTTAATTAGAAACAAAAAAAATAAAAAGGTAGATGCAATGTCCTGACAGATATAGGTTTTATGGCATAAACATATTTGCTCTAATGTCTTTATCCAGGGAGGAAAATGTAAACTACGTTTGTATGGAGAAAGAATCGAGACTATCCTCTTAAGGCGAACTGAAACCTCTGACACTCGGTGAACAACATCACTATACAGATTGGCAGATCCTTGTTGGTAGCAAGCACACAGCTCCTTGGACTTTTCTTGGTTTTCGTTTTCTTTTTATATATTTCTTAAAATGTTGTTTTTTCTTTTGTGGGTCGTGTTTTTGTTGCCAATAAGTGTTTTCTATTCTATTCTATACGAAAATAAAGAAGAAAACTTACCGATTGGGTCGTAACTGAGAAAGTCTGAAGGCAGTACCATACGACTTATAGGCTTATCCGTCCCATCACTATCCTCCTCTTCTGTAAGTAATTAGGTACATTTTGGACAAGTTTTTTGTCCAAAAATAGTAGTAACTAGAATCACACTTCATATTCAAAGTTTTCGAGTCATAGACCCGAACTTAAAGAGACACAAAAGTAATGCTAAATCGACCTGCTGTATGGAGCCTACTATTGTTGGGCACAAATAAGGACGGATGCAGAATTCAAGATCAAAATCGGCCGATAGTCAAAGACTGTAGACCAGGGGTTCCCTAACTGGGGGGCCCCAGGGGGGGCGCAGACATATTTCAAGGGGGGCGTGGGCTACCTCTGCAGTTAATACCTGCGATCGCTGAGATAATGCATTCCAGACGGCTCGATACGACCAATGAAATTAATTGAAATTGACGCCTGTGAAGAACATAATATTGTTTCCTCAGTCGGCCAATATCAGGCTCTAGGCTGGCAGTGACCAAATACCTTTGATAGCGCTCGTGAGGTGACCCTCACGGGCGGTTTTAAAGGTATTTGGTACAACTTACCAAATAACTTTTGCAAGACTGAAAAAATTTAATGAGCAATAAAAATCCTTATTTTGAACACCTTTTTATCCTGACCTGACAATCTGGACTGGAGGACGGGGGGAGGGGGGCGCGGATTTTTTTTATGGTCGAAAGGGGGGCGCGACTCAAATAAGTTAGGGACCCTGCTGTAGACGATATCTCGGGCGATTTCTTTTGTACTTTGCGTCCGTCCCTAAGTAACCTGGGGCTATTGTAGCTAAAAGGCTGAGCTCGTACAGTATTTTATAAGTTTAAAATAAATCTGACTTAGTCTTCAGTAACCGAGGATCAGGAACTTTACACCCTTAGTGTTAATAGTCCCAAGTCACTTAATCTTACAGTATCTATGGTTAAAGTATGAAATGTTTTTACTTACTTTGAGGGCGTCCCAAGGTCCCTGCGAAGAGGGCAAGCAACAGAAGTCCCCCTATCCTCGCCATTGTCGATCAGTCATGAACCAGGTCTGACTTAAAGATGCCTTACCTTCTACCAGCCATCCTATTTATACAAAAATTGCTTTCCATCGAAAAACGCGTGAAAATCGGATCGAATAAAAATAACTTTCTTATATTAAAACAGTTTTATTTGCTTTAAATTAGGCGTTAAGTGTAGATTGGATTAAAATGTTTCACTTATATATTAAATTAAATTATTTTTATTGTAAATAAAAAGTTTTCATTAGTTCTATTGTATGTTTTGTTTACCATGTAAATTATTATTTTTAAATATTTTAGGTCTCAGGATTAAAGTAGAAAATCCACTACTTGGATTTTGTGTTAGCTTAGCTGTTTTAGAATATTCCGAGACACGCATTAATATGGAAGCTAGCCATCTAAAAAAGCGCCGAGGCGCACTAACCACTTGGTAAATTGTGGTTAAGTTCAGCTCTTCAGTTTTTCAAACAAGTAAGCAATGGCTGCCTGCTAGTTTACGTTTTACGTACATGTATGAAACACTAGGTTAACGATGTGAAGCTAAGCTAAACGAACTTAGTTTAGTTGACTGTGGATCGGCTTGAAACTCGCAACTTTAACAACTTTCTTTCGAACATTTTCGATTTTTAGGGTTCCGTAGCCAAATGGCAAAAAACGGAACCCTTATAGATTCGTCATGTCTGTCTGTATGTCCGTCCGTATGTCACAGCCACTTTTCTCCGAAACTATAAGAGCTATACTGTTGAAACTTGGTAAGTAGATGTATTCTGTGAACCGCATTAAGATTTTAAGACAAAAATAGAAAAAAATAATAAATTTTGGGGGTTCCCCATACTAAGAACTGAAACACAAAAAAAAAATTTCATCAAACCTAGGTCCTAGGTCTTCAAAAATAATATCAAGGTTTATACCATCATTTTTTTTCTAAACTGAATAGTTTGCGCGAGAGACACTTCCAAAGTAGTAAAATGTTGGTCCCCCCCCCCCTGTAACTTCTAAAATAATGGAATGATAAGGCTAAAAAAAGTATATGATGTACATTACTATTCAAACTTCCAACGAAAATTGGTTTGAACGAGATCTAGTAAGTAGTTTTTTTTTAAAACGTCATAAATCGTAAACCGCAATTTACCTTTCAAAACAAAATTTGTTGTATAGATAATGGTACGAAACCCTTCGTGCGCGAGTCCGACTCGCACTTGACCGGTTTTTTTCATTGGCCAAAGAGCGATTCTTTTTTGACCTAACCTAACACTAACCTGTTTTATTTTAAGAAAATATTCCTTGCTAAAACCAATTTGGTCACATAAAACACAAACATTTTCGAAATGAATTAATAAAACTAGTATACAGAGCGTGTGGGGGGTGAAACACCCCTCCTTTCGGAACCGGCGGTACCTGCCGGAACCGGATGTGCGACCCACTAATGACGTTCGGTGGCGCCATCTATGTCAGGTTTTCGGTTTTTATTTAAGTTTTCACTTACTACTTTAAAGTTTTAGCGAATTGAAAGCGAAGGTGATCCTGTTGAAATTATAAGTTGTACTCATTGCTCCAAGTTTTGCTATTCTGTTTCTGGAAGGAGCTATTTATTTACTGTGTCTTGTACAGTGTTTAACTTTAAGCTGATCGTCCACCGCCAACTAAGCTAAGTTAGTTTAGCTTAGCCTCGCATAGCTGAACCATTTTTATAAACATGTGGCTTCACCACAAACTATGCCGGTTACGCTCAGGCTCACTTGAATATGCCTGGCTTGAACACTACGAGTATAATAAGTTGTAAATGTTCAAAGTTAAAATAGGTAATATTATAGAAAAATGTTAACCTTTCATAAATCAATAAATTAGTACCTAAGTAGGTATAACCATAACTTACAATAATAATCATATTTTTATTTAATTCACACGATTTGTTAATTAACTTAGTTAAACCTTTACCGTGTCTTAACTTACTTCGGCTTCGACTTTCGGTATCATAAAAAAAACTATATAATATACTAAAGTACAAAAAGCCCAAGAACTGACACTCGTATTTATAGTCAATTCTAAGTAATTACTTGTCTAAGTAATGTGTCTGTCACATTTTCGTTGACGTTAAAATCACTAATAAGAGCGAGACAGGGCATTGCTTAGCCAAAGTAATTAACTTAGATTCGTCTATAAATACAGGGGTAAGTTATCACTTATCTAAGTAATATTATGTGTCTGTTTCATTTTCGTTGACGTTAAAAGCACTTATAAGAGCGAGACAGGGCATTGCTTAATCATTTTTTTTTGTTAATTACTTAGATTCGTGTATAAATACGGGGGCAAGTCGTTATTGGTTTTGTCTGGTAAAGAATACGAACTCCTCGAATATCTTTACCGGAAGAATTGCCAACTCATCCTAACCTTAACCTGTTGAGCTTAGGGTTAACTTAACTAAGGTATCCACTTACAAGGAGGGTTCAACAAAAGTACTTAAACTTAGCAACCGCTAACTTACCCACGAGACACTGTGTGTGACCCTTACATTAATTAAGTTACAAATTACTTAGGCACCTTTACAACGGCGTCTTATAGGGATCTTATCGAGTCTTGGGGTCGAAAGGGTTATCGATGTGTGGACACACCTTTAGTTGGCTGACAATGTGCAAATACCTTCATGTAAGAAAGAAAATTTCTAGATTTTTCTTCTGTTGAATTGAAATATAACTCATTTTTCCGATTTTAATCGCGTGGCGTTTATTATTTGTAGCATTTTATCACAATGACCCCCGTTCCGAAATCTTTACAGATTAGTCTATAGTATACCTACGTATCTAGATATTATGAAGCAGTATGATCGAATAAAACAGAACTCTGAATAATGCAGTATTTAAACGAATCTTTCTGCTTCTCGAGTGATTGATGAAAACTCCAAGATGGCGGATGTTCCCGCGTTCTCTCACTATGGCCATTTAATTATATTGAAATGTTTAAGCAATAAACAGGTTTCAATCCTATTGAAATCTCGTTTCCCTTAAAACCTCACAATTTTAGTTATTTTACAAATAAAACGCCTGCTCAGTTTATTCAGTTTTGTCTAGTCACCGTAACACAAGCTTAGTCACTTACCACGGGGCTAGATGGCGCTGTGTGTTGTTCACAGAAATTATTTATTTATTTATTCTATCTATACTTCTATTATACTAATCTCTACTAATATTATAAAGAGAAAAGATTTGTATTTGTGTGTGTGTGTGTGTGTGTGTGTGTGTGTGTGTGCGTCTGTATGTTTTTATGAATAAACTCAAAAACTACGGGACTGAATTCAAAATTCTTTCACCATTAGAAAGCTACATTCACCCTGAGTAACAAAGGTTACTTTTAATACCGATATTCCCACGGGATTGGGACTTACGCGGGTGAAACCGCGGGACGCAGCTAGTTATCTATAAAATACTTTTTAAACTACACGGGGCTAGATCGCGTTATAGACAATCATTGTTATTATTTTACCGCGACGTTTCAGCACGGTCACACCGGCCGTGGTCGCAATAATTATCTTTAACGCGACCTATACCCGTATTTCTAATACCTAATTATAAAATACTTTGCCCGACTGATTGACTGATGGATCAACGCGCAGGTTATAAATAATAAATAAATTCTGCGAACAACACACAGCGCCATCTAGCCCCGTGGTAAGCGACTAAGCTTGTGTTACGGTGACTAGACAACGGATATAATACTTATATTTATTTTTCTTTTGTAAATACATACATAT
Source organism: Idaea biselata (assembly GCA_958496205.1). Lineage (NCBI taxonomy): Eukaryota > Metazoa > Arthropoda > Insecta > Lepidoptera > Geometridae > Idaea > Idaea biselata. Next base: position 13,900,020 of record OY292402.1, read on the forward strand.
TATACATAGAGGGACACCCAGACCAGACACAAATATTTTTTATTAAGCATAAATACTTGCACTTGGCGGGAATCGAACCCGCAACCTTCTACATTACAGTCGAATTTTAATGTGTAGTTTTGCAAATTTGTAGCAATGCGCCCTTTTCCCACCTGTAGTTAGGTCTAACCTACAAAATCGTTATGACGAGGTGCCTGCTTAAGACAGATAACTGTGTACCTACATCTCGTGTAGTCTAGAAGGTCACTGTATGAAATGTACCTGAAGTTGTTTAATATACAAACACAAATAATGCGTATAATAGTTGCTTATTTGTGGCTAATTACATTTTATTTCGTCACAGTATGTGCTTTATGGTTTCATTTAATCTAATGGTTTTAAATTAGATATAAATTTCACATTAAAATAACAATTTAGATTAATAATAATAAAATATAATGGAATTAATTTGGTAATAAACACATAGTAAAAGTAAAACGTCATGACTCGACACAAATTCAATTATTTAGTTTAGTATAGTTTTATTAGTGAATATTAAACAATATTATTTGGAATTATTAAATAATTTATTTTCATAAACTAGCAATAAAATGGCGAAATGATTCCCGCAAAGATTCGCGAATTTGAAAACAACAGAAACGAAACCGGCCGGTAATGTAATATTTAACATTACATTTTATCTGTTTTTTGGTTATCTTTTTAATTAAGGCATTTATGAGACCGAAATTTCAAAATAACTACTAAATTAATCAATTGATACCCACAAGATTTACCTGACTATTTTCGTTTCGAAATTACTACTGAATAAAATCACTTCAATAAACAGTTAAAAAGGGTTTTTCTTCCGTTTGATTAGTTAGTCATTCACTATCGTATCCTATTAATATCATAAAGGTTGCATTATGTGTGTTTGTTGCTCCTTCTCCCAAATCCGCTGAACCGATTGCGTCATAATTCAGAATGATATAGCTGGATACCTGAAATAATACATAGGCTAGTTTTTGTCCTGATCTACCCACGGAATCGGGAAACAAGCGGGTGAAACAGCGAGGCCCTGCTAGCAGTACTTTAAAATGAGCGATGTTGGTTTAGTGGCAGTTACCGCGACTTTCATTCCGAAAGTCGTGGTTTTGAATCCTGGCCGACAAATGACTTTTTCTTTAAGAAAAAATAAGGTGTGCCATAACCATCGCTCTTACGGTGAAGGAAAACATCGTGAGGAAACTTACGGCTTAAAGTCAAGGAAAAAGGCCCAGTTATAGGGCTAGTAGCGGAAACACACAGTAAAAGTATAAATCTACTTTAAAATTGTACTCATAAAATGCCTGTGTTAGAGTTAAATGTGGGATGTATCCCTCGCGACTACAAGCTCAGAAACAGACGGTGCAGACTGTAGGTGGACCGAAGCATGAACAAACGGTGCGGGGCTCACAATACTCTCTCCACTGCACAGTTCGTCAGATTGAGACACAGATGCTTCGAATGGGAGAATCGAATGAGTGTTTATTAGAATAGAATAAAATAAAACAAAAAAAGAATTATCCAAATCGGTCCAGGCATCTTCGAGTAATCGGGGAACATACATAAAAAAAAAAAAATATCCCGATGAATTGAGAACCTCCTCCTTTTTTTGGAAGTCGGTTAAAAATAGAAAAAACTTTGGGGTCCATATTGGCTCACATAAAATTTTAAGTCCTATTGTTTGTCTTACTACCGATTTGAATTCATAATAATCACTCTTCATAATTTTATCACTCATACTTTTTTTATTCAGACATTTTTATTACTACCATCGGAGCTCATAATAGTTAATGATCATAATTTTTTTATTAATACTGTTACTACCAAGAACAGTTTAAAATCATAATTTTTTTCTTCATAACATTTAATGATCATATTGTTTTAGTTCATAATTATTGTTACTAAGAACATATTTCAACTCATAATATCGTTGTTCAGAATAGCTTACTTTATAACAGACATTTATCATAATTTTTGTATTAATAACGGCAACTTTAACAAAACTTTTTATGAACTACCCCAATCAAACTCTTTGTGAAATTATAAATGGTTTTTGACTTGTGTTCTGGCGATCTTCTTTTTGAAACGGAGTTAACTCATAATGTAATTATATTTTCTATTCTATTATTATATTTCTTCTTAGAAATTACTCTTTAGTTAATAATGTTGTAATAAAAACACTTATGGTTAAGATATATCAGGTTTTTTTTATTTATAGTAATTAGGCGCTTTGGCGACCGCTGCCGCGGCACGCTCGCTACGCTCGCTCGCCAAAGCGCTGCGCGTAATCATGTTCTTACATTAACCTAACCTATCCGAGTCGGTGTGCTCCGTATATTTAATTTCAAAATTCAAGTAAGATGACAATAGTAGTTTTATGACAGTAATAGTTTTTTTTTATAACATGATGAAGATGACAGTAATAGTTTTTATTTATAGTAATTAGGCGCTTTGGCGACCGCTGCCGCGGCACGCTCGCTACGCTCGCTCGCCAAAGCGCTGCGCGTAATCATGTTCTTACATTAACCTAACCTATCCGAGTCGGTGTGCTCCGTATATTTTATTTCAAAATTCAAGTAAGATGACAATAGTAGGTGAAACAAATGTATGAATAAAGATATTATGATTTTCAATAATTATGCATAAAACACTTATGATTAAGAAATTTATAAAAATGAATATTAGAATAAAACACATGTATGAATATCAAAGTTATTTATTGGAATGATTATGAGTTTCGAGCATTATGATAAACAAATATATTAAAACAAATATTAGTAAAATGAAGTGTATGAATAGTGATATTATGAATTTCAATTATTATATATTTTAATATTTAGTTTTTAATTTTTTTATGAAGAATGATCATTATGATTATAAATGGTATGTGAAACATTTTCGGACCTCCGATGATAGGAGTTAAAATTTTATGTAAGACGATCCGCCCCCAAAACTTTGATTAGCTTAAAACACACGATTTATTAGAAGACAGGTTTAGTTAGATATTTGTGATTCAATCACGCAAAAACTACTGAACCGATAGCGATGAAACTTGGCATGTATATACCTAGAGATCTACCTATTCAATCTATAATCACATAGGCTGCTTTTTATTACGATATTTCCGAGGGATTGGGACTTACGCCGGTGAAACCGCAGCTATTTTGCAATATGTTTGAATTGTTTGTCGAACCCTTATTGTGTCTGTAGGTACATACATACCTACCTATCTAATTTTCTTATTGTCTTTTTCAACCAGTAGTCTAATAAACGTGTTTTATTGTTACAGGTAATGAACGAAAATCAATAACAAAAGGAGGATTTTGTACCAGAACCCAGGTATCAATAACGTAAGCTTAAGGGTCTGCAGTCTACACCCATTGTAATTACGTTGACTATTTTTATTCATAGAGGGAGCTAGCTATGCCCGACAGTTCCATCCAATTAAGGACCTATGTCGTGGGATAAAATATTACCTATAGCATCTGCAGAGCGCATTCTCGTACTTACCTACCTATTAGTTAAAACGTGGTGAATGCTGGGTTTCGAAACCATTTTTATATTGAAATTCCTAATTACCACGATCTTCTTCATCTTCAGTATATTTCGGGGCAGTTACTTAAGCCGAACTGTGACGATTTTTGAAACTTTTTTCGAAATTTTTAAAGTTGTTTTTTTTCATAGAAAAAAAGTTTTCAAAATAAAGGCAATTACTGTATAGATTGCAGTTGTCTAAACTAAATAAAGGACCACTAAAGGTAAATAACCTGTAATTCTTAAAAAGCTCTTGACGCAGAAAGTCACTTTCGCAAAAATGTCACCGAGCACTTTCGCACAATGTCACTTGAGCAGAAAATCACTATTTGAAAATATTACTTTCGCCGAGTGTCACACGAATCATTTTTTCTAAATTAAAAGTCGATCAAAGCAGAAACAAAAGACGATCGAAAAAACAAAAGAGATTTTCAAGTCAAGTTTAAACTTAAAATTTTCGCTTTGAATTTCCAAAAATCGTAGAACAAAATTTGTTCGTCTGTCTCGACCTTTAGACACGCTCTTTACAGCTGCATTGTGTTTCATATGTTATAACGAGTTTCAGCAAATGATTCCTGTCTGTCCGAGTCTGACCTACATCCACAAATAAAACTCCAAAAAAATGGTTCTGCATTACTTAGCGACAATTTCCTCATTATCCTGACTTCACCGAAAGTCAAATTAACTGAAAATCTTTAACGGTTCATAATGGACGCCATTATTTTCAGTTCGCACTTCCTACAGTTTTAGGAACCTCCTGGAAACTCTCGCAAACTAAAGATTACAATCGAACGATGGTTAGAAGTTTGTTTTTTCTTATGAAATTTGACCGTCTCGTCGACTTTATCGACGCTTCCCATCAGCGGGGCTATTCTCTAAGAAAAAAACTACATAGATCCGATGTAGAAACCTGTGAAGTTCCAGTCAACTATTCTAAAGCTACGTTGAAACCTGTGAAGTTAACTAGCTATTCTGCAAGCCAATGATGTCACACAAATATTACCAAGTTTTGTGGTAAAAACGGCGGTCAAAGGAAAATGAAAAAAATACAAATAACGCGTGAACTACACGGTTTTTTCTTAGAGAATAGCCCCGCATCTGAGATGAGGTCAAATGCTAGCTTACCCCTTGAAAAAAAAACTTAATTAAAAAAATACCTGTAAGTCTTATTCTCGCCCTCTTCCAGTTACGTGAGATCGAATATGAAAATTGAAATAAATAAAAAAATACATATTTCGGTTTTCGCGATGCAGGTCTCAGCGACTTGGGAAAGACTAGCGATACTGGAGTTCTCACCCCGCGGATAAACTATTGATCTCAAAGAGGGCAGGCAGGCAGCCGGCCGTACAATTTTATACTAAATCTATTCGCAGTAGGTCTGGTCAATGTAGAGTTACCTACTGTACGGAACACTTAAAATATACAGCTAGATAGACCAATCTGTAATCTACTGGACCCCTTTCAGGAACATCTAAAAATCGGTGCGAAAATTAGTTAAGAGTTGAAGGAACACGTAAAAGCCCGAGGCTTTTCTAAAGCTTTGTTAAAAGCTCGTGGTTTAGAGTTTAGCCGAAACTTTACGTTTTTGATATTTAGTTAGTTAGGTAGATGCTGTGTTAGTTGAAAAATAAGTTCTGTTGTATACAGTATGTTGTTCGTGTTAAGAGGACAGTCTCCATACGAACGTAGTCGACTGTTTCCTCCCTGGATAAAGACAAGAAAATAAAGGTAAGGAAATGTAAGAAAATAAATAATACGCGATAAAGACCCGGGAAAATGTAATTATGTTTACAAATCGTGTGAATTTAAAAAGTTTATTTTGATTAGGTACCTACCTTTTCATTTTTTTCATTTTCTATTTTTTTAATTTTATTACTATTCTAATTAGAAAATGAAAAAAATCAAAAGGTAGGGGCATAGTCATGACAGATATAGGTTTCATGGCATAAATATATTTGCTATAATGTCTTTATCCAGGGAGGAAACAGTCGACTACATTTGTATGGAGAAAGAGTATGGAGACGGCCTCTTAATGTTGGGTTTTAGTTAGTTGATAAACTGTAAATAACTAAGTTGAATAAAGTCAACGTTAATTAGAGTCACGTCTTTCACAAGTATGAGAAGCGAATCCTGCTGTCTAATAATACAAACGCAAAGGTTTATGAGGACCTATGTATAATAGGATTTTGTTAAAGGGTCAGTCTACCTACTGTTTTCTCCATACAAACTTTACAAACGTAGTCGACTGTTTCCTCCCTGGATACAGATATTAAAAATATGTGTTTATGCCATAAGTCCTATATCAGCCATGACCATGCTCCTACGTTTTGATTTTTTTCATTTTCTAATTGTTCAGAATTTTATTTCTATTTCAATTAGAATATGAAATAAATACAAAACGTAGGGGCATGGTCATGGCAGATATAGGTTTTATGGCATAAACATATTTGCTATAATGTCTTTATCCAGGGAGGAAACAGTCGGCTCGTTTGTATGGAGAATGAGTAGTAGACTGTCCTCTTTAAGAGGATAGTCTCCATTCTCTTTCTCCATACAAACGTAGTTTAATTTTTCCTCCCTGGATAAAGACATTAGAGCAAATATGTTTATGCCATAAAACCTATATCTGTCATGACAATGCATCTACCTTTTTATTTTTTTCATTTTATTATTTTTTATTATTATTTTAATTAGAAAAAAAAAAAAAAGGTAGATGCATTGTCATGACAGATATAGGTTTTAGGAATGGAGACTATCCTCTTTTTAGTCTTCAAGCAAAAACTACTGACAGATAAAACTTGGTATACCATGTAGAGGTAGCTTCGGAATAATACAAGACAACTTTTATTTTGAAATTTTTACAGGACAGGGTCTTAAATAAATAAATAAAGCCTTTATTTCTGAACTAATAAAAAGCTTCTTTGGTTACTGTTTCGATCGTCTTATTTTCAGTTTCAATCGTCTTTTCTTTGTAATTTTTTAGGTAGATACTTAATTTTTAGTGCCAAAATCGAGTGACTACGTTAATATAGTATACCTATGTTAATATAGTAGTATATAGTATACCATCTGCCAACTATTCCAAATGGGAACCAAAGGACAGGGCAAATTACATTAAAAAAGTTCCATTGGCTATATTTTGTTTAAATAAAAAAGATTACTCTTTTATACGTTTATGTATATTATAGATATTTGGTTAAGGAAAAATCTCCATTCTGCCTTCCCCTCGAGAACTGAAACTCAATATAATTTCCGAAGCACATGTATTTAGGAAGCCATACAAACATCTGAATCAGCTGAACATGCACAAACTTCGCGCAAATTATTTGTGCAGAAGCTCTTCCACTTGCCAACTTCGCGTTCCTTCGGGAAAAGCCAGGTGAGATCACACACGTTACCGAAATACCTACCTTATGTTAAAGACATAAGAGTTGCAATTCCAATGTGACCTAAGTTATGCTATTTAGCAACACAAATTATTTGAAAATCCACCTTGTTATTAAAAGACAGAGTTGTTTTTTCTCTGTTTAACTTAAATAGGCTGATTTAATTGGTCGACTTATTCGATTTTAAACCTTATTTTAAAGGAAATAATGTTGAATTTTGTTTATTTTGTAAAGTTTGGCTGTTTAATTTTATATCAGTTAGGAATTGAATTAATTCATTGTTTGTTTGTTTATTCCCTTGGCTGTTCTGTTTTGGTTTAGTCGCAAGTTTTGAAGTACTTTAGGTATGATTTAGGTCGATTGGGAATTGGCCGTTAGTCTTATTTTACCTATAGATCTTTTAGGCTCGTAATATCGAAATCGCAAAATGTCCCGAGGGCGCAAAATGTCCAAATCCTTGGATATCCATGTCTCGGAACGTATATAAATAAATCTACAAATATTATTTATAAGAAAGACAATCGAACCAAAAACGTACCTACCTACAAAATGAAAAACAAAAGAAGATCAAAATACAAACTAAATAGAAACAAAAGGCGGTCAAAAAAATTAAAAATTTCAACTGTCTAGCTATCATGAAATACAGCCTGGTGACAGACGGACAGACAACGGACTCAGTAATAGGGTTCCGTTTTTAGATAGATAGATAAATATATAAACGCTATATTGTACCAAAAAAAACACAAATTCAATTTGTAGGTACAAAGAATCTCTTAAAACTAAAGGCGGCACAATGGGCGGCCTTATCGCCGATGGGCGAATCTTCCAGCCAATCACCCATTTGGTACGGAACCGTAAAAAGACGAAAATAGTATACTATATACTACTATATTAACATAGGTATACTATATTAACGTAGTCACTCGATTTTGGCACTAAAAATTAAGTATCTACCTAAAAAATTACAAAGAAAAGACGATTGAAACTGAAAATAAGACGATCGAAACAGTAACCAAAGAAGCTTTTTATTAGTTCTCCTGCAAAATGTGAAATATTATATTGGTTTAAGTTAAATATGTAGTCACAGAACATACTTTGAGCAAAGATCTCTGCTCTGTTTGCTCATAAAATATTATCAGGCCCTAAATACAAATTACTAGGCAGGTATAGCAAAATACCTGACGACTTGTGGTCAGATGAAATAGCGTTTACCTATTGTATGAAAATTTCACCCACGTAAGTCCCGATCAGGAGCAATTTTCGAAAAACTCTTTCTTACCGGATGTCTACATCATATAAAGAAAACACCTTCTAAATTTCAGCTCTCTTTAGGCTATGCGTTGATCCACCAGTCAATCAGAACAAAGTATTTCTTATACTTATTACTTACTTAAAAAAAAAAAAAGTATAATATGTAGTATATCCGTTGTCTAGTACCCATAGTACAAACCTAGTGCTTAGTTTGGGACTAGATTGCGCTGTGTGTAACGTCGTGCAATATTTATTTATTATTTATTTTATTATTTTTAAGATAACGCACCTCACCCTTAACCATTCGTGTTATCCTCTCCATACCGAGGTTGCCTGGAAGAGACCACTCTCAGTGGTAAGGCAGCCTATTGTGCCACTCTGGATTAAGATTTTTTTACTTTATTTATTGCAATTTATTTATTTTTGGTGAGAACAATAAAGCGTTCTATCTATCTATCTTAGATATTATATTTTTAAAAGTATTCTTTTTTGTTCAAACTTCTACACAATGATTGGTTTTCGTCGTGACCAATTGGAATACACTTGCTCAAACGAAATGGTGTCATAAATATGGAGAACGATACCAATACAATGTCCTCAACTATATTGCTACAGCTACGAGTTCTTGCTATTTTCACATCAGAACTTAACGATTTTAAACTCTTTTTCTATGCGAATAGAGTTCAAATAATAATTGAACGAAAATTTTCAGTCTGAAAAATTTAATTTTGAACCATAAATTGATAAAATTTAAGTTCAAAATGCATTGTTGGATGAAATTTTCATAATTTGTGGAAATTTTTATTATTCTCGAAGGAGATAGTGTGGCTTTTCACATGTCATTTGATACTTGGTTAGTTGGAACCGGCGGCCATCTTGGTATTTCATGAACTTTTCGTTTGAGGTCAGTTTATTGGAAATGATTTTGATAAAGCATATTGGTTAGCTTTGAATTTTAGTTAGGATAAAATATACTCATGAAAAAGATATCTTAGGTCACTTATTTTATAATTAAAATGTCAGAACTGTGCTTCAAAATTGTTAAATCTTTTTCGGAAAACCATTGAAAAGAGTGATGCATAGTTAAGGCTTTTTAGTTATAGAATAGGTGTCCTAGATACATCGACTGGACAATGGATATCGTTTGTGAGTACTTAAGTACTTGTAGAAATAATAGTTTTGGAAGTACAAAAACATTGTTTTAGAAAATTAAGTATCTAGGTTGGTACGATTTCGTATAAATTTAGGTACCTATAGATTGGTCCCATCCGGACCCAGATTGATGGGACCGGATACACGCTAATGAAGACTGTCTGATCTGTCTGTGATGATGGCTGTCTGTGTGGCAGCAGAATCGTTACGAATTCAAAGAAATAGGACACCTAGTATATACCTTGGTTTTATTGTTGTCACAAAGATTTAGACCGTTTAATTTCATTAGCGCTACCAAGTTAAATTTATTGTTTTACCGCCTTATTCATAAACTCTTATTAAATCGTGTGTAGTTAAAGTTGGACGTCTGTCCTTTTATAAAATAACTTCTATCTCTCTCTTAATCGTGCGATGGGCCCGGTTGCATCCCTCTCGGGAACCCGGGTCCAATAAAAACCCAGATAATCTGGGGTCTAACCTAAAATCCGCACCCGAGGCCACTTACGTAAACCAACTTTGATAAAAGTTTGAATTTGAAGTTTGGTTTCCGCATTCAAGAATAAATAAATAGTACGGAAACAATGGATTGAAAGCGTTAAAGCTGGGTTTACACCGTGATCGGAGCAGAGGAGAGTCTACCTACTCTTGCAGAAAAGAGTCGGTAGACTTCCCCTTACCGACTTCGCTCCGCCCACGATGGGAAACCGGTTTTACTGCAAGACGCAGCTAGCCCAGTTATAAAATTCAAAAACCATTGGAAAGCTCAAAGCTCGCTTACAAAAGCAAACAAAAGCTCTTGATATATTACAGGAAGGATGCAACTGTGAAACCTCCTGAAAACGGCGCGCCCCGTGAGACTGCGTTCTTATTAAAACTTGTAGCAACTTAGGGCAACTTAGGGCAACTTCGTACCAAGTTTAGCAACTCGCCAACTGAGGCCGAGTTTTAGTGATTGTAACGAAATCGCCTGCTTCATTAAACAATCCCAATTAATAGTTTGTTGTAAGTTATTATATTTGTTTTTTTTGTTTAGTTCTTTGCGTCTTTTAGTCTATAAAAAAGTCCGGTCAAGTGCGAGTCGGACTCGCGTTTGTTGTATGAAAGCCCCGCTTGAATATTTATATTTATTCTGTTTTATACATCATCTGTGAAAATTACAACTGTCTAGCTATCACGGTAAATGAGATACTTCCTGGTGATAGACAGGCAGACGTATACAGTGGAGTTTTAGTAAAAAGGTCCCGATTTTAACCATTGGGTGCGGAACCCTAAAAATTTACGTTTACGGTACCTATAGTGACAAATTGACGTTTTGCTATACTAAAATACTAGGAGTAGTCATGATGAAGTAGTTTTAGGTCATGGCTATAAAAACTCAAGGTCGAATTACCTATTTATCCTAAATTACTTTGATATTGATGCAAGAGCGAGATGTAACGTATTTATTTGTCATTTTAAGTAAGAGCGAAAAGAAACTGTCGAATTCATTTTAAATTATTGTGTGCATGGTGAATGGTCATTTTTATTCAGCAAAAACAACTGTGTAACTTTTAAATAGAATCATACTTTTAAGGCAGTATTTCCAAGAGGAACCGCGAGCCAAAATTAATAATAATTCCCAATACAAAAACTTTGGGTCGGATCTTGTTCCACTGCCGTCTTCCTTCTTTTAATGAGCGTGTTACATCTTAGACCATATTATCATCACTTACAATCAGGTGAGATAGTGGTCATACCCATCTACCGTGTGGATTTTTTAAGTAGGCATCGAAAATAATAAAACAGCCTCTACCTACAATTAAAAAAAAAATCCTTCATTCTTGATTCCACAAATTTCAGTAGCTACAAAAAAATAATCTTCCTAATTATATTTCGTTACTAAAAAAGAGAATTAATCAAAAGGATCGCCGGCGAAATGGACAGATAAAATACACGAAATAGGTAACGAAGACCGGAATGATCTTAGATTAAAACAAAAAAACTAAAGATACGGTACCTAGTCTCGGAAAATGAGACGATAAAACTGCGTCTAGCTGACGCACTAGCCTCAGTCGTATGTCGAACCCTTGCCGCGTCAGCACGTGCCGTCACTCTTTTTGACATCCATAAGAATGCCCTTTTGCTTATTTACAAAGCCTGAATCATTTGTAAAGCCAAATGTTTTCAAATACAATAATTTTGCCCCCTTTCGAAGTTTGGATACAAATTTTCCACTCCTTATAAATTATAGAGATATGCCCACTTTTCGAAATCCCATATTTTTTGTTAGTACTTTGGCCACTTTCGCTGTTTGCCCCCTTTACTGAAACAAATAAACAAACCGTATCTACCATTTTTGTTTTCATCTAAGGGGATGATATTCAAAATGGTTGGCTCAGCTGGCAAGTTTGAGAGCTCCGGGCTTTAGGACGGTGTCGCACCAGGTGTGACCGTTCTCCTTTACTTATACCTACTTGACACCTTGCTTCGTAAACGTCGAGGTAAAACACTTATGCTATAGTTAATAGAGATTACGTTAAAGTCTTTAAGAGGATAGTTTCCATTCTCTTTCTCCATACAATCGTAGTTTACATTTTCCTCCCTGGATAAAGACATTAGAGCAAATATGTTTATGCCATAAAACTTATATCTGTCATGCATGACTATGCATCTACCTTTTTATTTTATTCATTTTATGATTTTTTATTATTATTTAAAAAAAAAATTAAAAGGTAGATGCATTGTCATGACAGATATAGGTTTTATGGCATAAACATATTTGCTCTAATGTCTTTATCCAGGGAGGAAAATGTAGGTAAACTACGTTTGTATGCAGAAAGAGAATGGAGACTATCCTCTTAAGTTGTACTTCGACGTATAATGGGGGATGAAACGTATTCATATACCTAACACATATTATTAGGTTTTGGTAAGAAAAGAGTTTATCATTTACAAATTCAAAATTCGTGCCAAAATGGTAGTGGTGTTCAATCGTGACGTCATTGACATAATTAAAACGTCAACTCTTAAGGTTTGTAGACGTTGTTGATTGAATAATTTTTAATTCATTTGTTTATATTGAATATAAATTCTAGAGGGTACAGGTGTAACTTCAGAAACAAAATATTACAAACGATTTACCTCTGAAATTCTGTTTAATGTAAGCGCAATTTTATTTTAGTTGTAGTTTTTTTTTTATTTTTTTTTTTTTTTTAATCCTTTACATGTACCAAATGTATTTTATTTCTATTAACATTATTCTAAATTATGTCACTCTATTTCGTTCGTACACCTACATTTTATTTTTATTCTCAAAGAAGTTTAAAAGAAAAACTGTTTTACCTAGATAAAAAGTTGGTACGTTTTGACAAGTTTTTTTTTTATTTTTTTATCATACCAAGTTAAATCGCAATTGGTTTAATAGTTTTTGCGTGTAGAAGCAACAAATATAGGTAATTGGAGAGTTATGTACAAATTATTATGTAATTCTGTATTACTACCATTCAGTACTTATATCCGTATAATTAAATGAATTATGTGAACAACACACAGCGCCATCTAGCCCCATGGTAAGCTACTATGCTTGTGTTATGGTCATTAGACAACAGATATTTATATTTATGTCTTTTTTTGTAAATAACACATTTTATACAAAGAGAAACCCAAACCCAGACCAGAAACAAATATTTATTTTTAAGCTTTTAAATATTCCCTGCAGGAATCGAACCCGCAACCTTCTGTATTGCAGTCGGGCATTCGATCGACACGCCACAGAGGTCGTATTTGTATTATACACGTGGAAACATCCTTGTGAGTCATTGAGTTATTATGTTTGTGAGTACAACTCCTACAAAGTAACAATCCAAAATTTACGAGTAATTCCTCTTTATCTCGAACTACTTCCTTTACAAAATATAGTACGGAACCTCAATCGCATTGTACAGTACCCCAATAACTAGTTACAACTACTGATAACCGGATAGAACCTCAATAAACTAGATAGAACCGGTTTTAAGGTGAACTTTAAGGAGATAAATAACCAAATACAGGGGTAGTGCTATCTATCAATGGTGGTGGAAGGTAGCAATCAGGTAAGTGGCTCGTTACTCAACGGATTTGGAAGTGGATTCGATTCCCGTATCGAGGAAAATGTTATGAATTGGTTTACGCTGTTATGGACGATCTTCTTCTTTTCGTGGAGTGGTGTGGCTCACCTAGTGTTCAAGTCAAGTGAGTTTTCAAGTCTAATTTGACCTAACGACTGCGATCAGAAATAACAACCGCGACCAACTGCTTAACGTGCCGCACCGAAGCACAGGGGAGCTCGAGAAAGTTATTTTTTTCGGTCATTTATCGGTCACCCATCTAAGTCTATACATATAAAACTCAAAATCTTGACTTAATAACTGAACTATATATCAACGCAGAGCCCAAACCGCTGGTCCTAGAGACATGAAATTTGGAGAGCGTGTTCTTTGTGGTGTGTTGCATGGTATCCACTAAGAAAGGGTTTTTGGAATCTCCCGGGGGATCGAGACTTGCGCGGGTAAAACCGCAAGACGCTGCTAGCACTTCAACACGATAGACTCAAGTAACACGAGATTCTCATACATTCCTCGTCTCGAATGAAATTTGATTTTAATTCGATAATTTACAACGAATTTTCTTAATGATTTCTTACCGAATGTGTTTTTGATAACTGCGTGGGTGTCCTATTCGGCTCGACAATACAAACATCAATCATAATAAAATTATTCCATTCATTAGTCCACACAAAGGTAACCAATTCTTCGGCGGAGATAAGAAAGTCGTTTAGCCCGTAATAGACTCCCACACAACGTATTTTTTAATCAATAATTAATTAGAAGAGTGAATTTTATGTCGAGCGAGTTGGGAAACGATCAAAAAGTGACCATACGATTTTTAAAGTGAAATATTCTAAAAAAAAAGATCATCATCATCCGAGCGTGGTTCCCGGTTGCGTCTCTCACGAGAGCCCGGGGTCCGCTTTCCTACTTTTACGTCTCCACTTCGCACGATCTTCGGCATCCCGTGTAGTGAGGCCATTTGCACGCATATCCGATCTTACAACGTCAAGCCAGTACTTCTTGGGTCTTCCCAATCTGCCGCGGCCGGGCGGAGGCGCCATGGCAAGACAGTTATTTCCCACGTAACTAGCCGGTTTTCGTAGAACGTGGCCGTACCACCGTAAGCGGCATTCTTGCAGTTTGTCTGCAATGTCTCGGACATGAAGGCTGCCCCTGATGCGGGAGTTTCTGACGCGGTCTTTTCGCGTCACTCCACACATCCAGCGCAGCATCTTCATCTCCGTGACACGCAGCTCCTGCTTATGTCGCTCAAGCAATGGCCACGCCTCACTACCATACAAAAGGACAGGTTTAATGATCGTTTTATAGACCTGTCCCTTCAGTTTAACCGGCATTTTCGGGTCACAGATGACACCAGTTACCTCTCGCCACTTGGCCCAAGCTGCCGAAATGCGGGACTTGACGTCACAATCGATGTCACCGGACTCGTGAAGCACAGATCCCAAGTACTTGAACTGGTCTGTCCGCTCGACCATGTGACCGTCTACGCAGACAGGTGTGGGATCTGTGGTATTGCTAGCCAAGTATTCGGTCTTCGCTACGTTGAGTTGCAAACCGCCGTTCTCAAGTGACTCTTTCCACGCATTTACACGCCTTCCAAGCCGTCCCTTATCCGAGTCCGCTAGCGCAATATCATCAGCATACATGAGCATCCACGGGGGCTGCTCGTGTGCGTCTCGGATGACTACGGACAGTGCGTCCAGTATTACGCTAAACAGAAAAAAAAATCTAATAAAAAGATAAACAGTTGAAAAGAAAATTTCCTCAAAAATGTTTTTTGGGGAAGTCGGTAAAAAACTTACTAAATCTAAAAATGCGAAAGTTTAAGAAGATAGATATTATAGATTTTCTTCGGTTTTTGCGATGTTAATATGCGATTAAATCGAAACTAGGGTTCCGTTTCATTATCACCAAAACACCTTTGTTGAATGGGAGCCCCATTTAAATATTTATTTTATTCTTTTTTTAGTATTAGTTGTTATAGCGGCAACAGAAATACATCATCTGTGAAAATTTCAACTGTCTAGCTATCACGATTCATGTGATACAGCCTGGTGATCAGTGGAGTCTTAGTAAAAGGGTTCCGGTTTTTTCCTTTGTTTCCTACGAAACCCTAAAAATAAATTTAATTTTTATTTCAGAGGCTCCATACGACATGTACAAACTACCTACTTAACCGATTACAATAAAACTTGGAAAAGAGACAGCTGGATTTTTTGAATAACATAGTAAAGACAACTTTTTATCCCCACTTTTTATCCCCGCGGAAAAGAAAAGCCGTGGCTTAAAATTTTCATATAATTAGGGTGACAATGACCACACAATTTCTTTAAATGGGAACTTTGTTTTTTCTCCTCAGTCTTAAAAGTTATTATTTCGCAATAGGGTGACAATGTTTTCCTCGAGACATTATCCTAGTTCTATCAACCGTCAACCTTTGAGAAAAAGAGAGAAAAAAATATATTATTTTCTCAAACAAAAGGAAAAACAGAGAATGCTTTCAAGATATCGTATCTGGATCTATTGTGTTCTGAATAGCTATTGAATATTGACGGTGAAAGTAAAATATATTTTGATGAACATTTTTTTTTCTAAACAAACTGTGTTGTTCTGTACGTATGTATGAAACAAAGTTGAAGGTAATATGTTATTTCTTAGGGTTCCGTGTCGCAAAAGGTAAAAAAAGGAACCCTTATAAGATTATTTTATTTTTAAGTACTTTACTCTACATACCCTAATTTAAGTTGTAAAAGATAGGTAAAATGCATTTGTAAATTTCTGTGGACAACTCCGAAGTTGCTCGGTCATGAGAATTGAGAGGTGCGGGTTCAAGTCCCGGATTGCGTCGCCTTGCGTTGTATTTTTGTACATGTTAATTTTTATATTATAAAATTGTGTTTTTTTTAAATTGCAAGATCTCGACATGGTAAGATAGTTTTTATTTGAGATAGTATTTATTTGATTGTTTTAATTCATTTCCGCCTAAAATACGATGCAATCTATGAAAAACATAATTAAAAAAGTATAGAAAATTATTTTTGTCATTTATTCCGTAGTAAATAATATATGAGTAAGTACCTACCTATAATCGGATACTTTCATACTTCTCCTGATGTGGTCGATGGCTATACGAAGTGCGGCGGGTCACCCAATAAATAATAAAACTGTGTAATACTTGCTTTCTAGGTCTTTAGAGAAATATCTTTTTCCATACATTTTAAAGACATGTTTCGATTGCAGTTGCAAGTTAAAATATGTTTCCATTTCGAGCATATTTTTTGGAATGGTAGATCTACTAAAAATCTTGCTTTTTTACAAAAACTAAACATTAAATAATTTTATTTTTGGAGCGGTGTTGGTCAAGTACATACCCCGACTTTCATTTCGAGAGTCGTGGGTTCGAATCCAGGCCGACCGCGCACCGATGTCTTTTTCCTTAAGAAAAAGGTATGTGCGCTAATAACATCGCTCTTACGGTGAAGGAAAACATCGTGAGGAAACCAACATGTCCTAGGACTCACCACGGTCCGAAGACATGGGATATTCAGTGTTTTCTATGTATCATATGTATGTATTTACAAAAAAAAAGTATAATATGTAGTATATCCGTTGTCTAGTACCCATAGTACAAGCCTAGTGCTTAGTTTGGGGCTAGATTGCGCTGTGTGTAACGTCGTGCAATATTTATTATTATTATTATTTATTTATTATATTTCTTCTATGACATGCGATATCTGCACTTTATTTCTGCACTGCTATATTCTGAATAAATGTGCTAGGATATTCAATTATTCTAGAATATTATAGGACAGTATCGTTTTATTAGTGAGATGTGGCCCGTTGGGAGCGAAGTGCTCTTCACTCTTCTACTGAGGTATGCTTTGCTGTAGGGTGACAAAGGTTTTATGGAAATTATGGATCTTCTGTTTCGTCTCAGTGCACTATTTTGCTAACATTTTTAATGAAAATAAACTCATTTTCGAGTTGTTATTATATTGACAGATTGACTGAACTACATTTATATATCAACGCAGAGCCCAAACCACTGGTCCTAACGACATTAAATTTGGAAAGTACGTGTTTTTTGTCATGTGTCACTAACAAAAAAAATACCAACGTGATCCGGACTCACTCGTCACGGAACAGCAGCGTTTTCAATAATAAAAAGTTCAAAAGAAAAAAAAAACTAATTTTATCTAACCTCCCTCGAAACTCATAGCCACAGTACATTCCCCTCACTCCACCATTATGTGTGAGACTCGGCACTTGACTCCTGATATCGAGGAACTACAGCGTGTCCCGGTTTCCCTCGCTTTGTAGACACCCTACATTGAACAAAGAGCCCATCACTTGCTGGGAACTGTTCAAAATTGGGTTAGTATATTGAGGAACTGGAATTTCATTACAGGTTTAAATAAAAAGATAAAAATTTGCACTGCAAGTTAAAATCTATATCTATAAAAGGTATTTTTCTGACTGGCTGATCAACGTACAGCCTGAACCTCTGATTGTACTGGAGAGCTGAAATTTGGAGAGTGCGGTCTTTATATGATAAAGGCATCCGATAAGAAAGGATTTTTAGAATTACCACGGGATCGGTAGGTACTTAGAAGCAGGTGAAACCGGAGCACACAGCTAGCTTCCAATATAGAGGTCTTAGTATAAAAAGCCCATAATCAATCAATCTCAGCATACGAGCACGAAAAACATTTTATCGATCGACAAAAGCGACGAAAATTCGACAAAAAAACTTACGATCGATAAAAAAATTCGTCTCTTTTTCTCAAACGACAAAAAAAAGAAAAAAATTCGACAAAAAATCTAATTTTTTCTAGTGTCTGCTACCGCTACAGGTTTGAATCTGGTTACAATGTCCACACATGAATGACATCCAACTAGTGAACCAAATAAGTCCCCCCCGAAGGGTTCCCGCCTTGTCGTGGCGGGGGGGCTTAGTAGCCGTGGCCTGGACACCCACGGTGAACCAAGAGGAACCCACCCGAGGGGCCGCTCGAGCTTCGGCTCGCGGCCGGTAGGTTACGTCCGTAACTGAGGTGGGCCGCAGTGTGCAACATTGCGGCTGAGGGTTTCGGAGCCGCGGCAGGAGAGGAGTGTCGGTGTTGCGTTGCCGCTCTCCCTATCTGCCGCGGCCTCGGCGGGGCCGCCACCGTTGATGGCGGACGCGGTGGGGCTGCAGGGGAAGAGGAGTGTCGGTGTGTCGTTGCCGCTCGCCCTATCCCCTGCAGCCGAAAAGTGGTCGGCGACGGGGCCACAGACCTCACCCGTCGCAGGGGAACCAGGGGTGTCCAGACATCGCTGGTTCCCCTAAACGGCTCTTGGCGGCGGACTCGGGGGAGTTCGTCGCCAAACACAGAGCCCCGAGATGGTGGCGGCGTGTCCGCGCCGCCTTTCGAGAGGGCTTCGCCCATTTGGGCGCTTGGAGATGGGGTTCACCCGGACCACCCGCCACTAGAGCTTGCCGAAGTTATCCGAAAGGTTCCGGCAAGCTCTGGCAACTGCGGCGCGAAGGACACCGAGGGGTTTAGTGGGTATACCCTGGCCGCACACCATCTTGGCCACACACCGGGCCGCTCTCCCCCGAGAGCGGCCTGACGGTCTTAAGGAGATTCCCCTCGTAAAAAAAAAAAAAAAAAAAAAAGTGAACCAAATAAGTGGCCATATATTAACACCTACACTGCGATAGGTACTTACTACACAAATACCGCAATCAATATGTTAATTTACATAGAAACTTAATTAAACTTTGGTATAGGTACCACATTTTTAGGTTGTTACTATTTGTTCAGTTCTCGAAGATAACTTGAGTAGTTAGTTATTGATTTCGATAGGATTTTGTAAAAGTTTTTTTATCGAAATCGATTCAAAGGCACTTCAAGGGCATCCACATATTATACACGGTACTCCGAGGAGGGAGTATTAAGCCGAAAGGGGTTTGTTCTCGAGCTCTAGGCGAACAACTTTTGTTCTACAAATTTTGGAAATTCGAAGTAGTTTTCGAAAATTTTGAGTTTAATGTTTGCATGAAAATCAGCTGTTTTTTAGAGTTTGAGGTCATTGGCCTTAAGGTGCCCTTTTGTTTAGTTTGGACCACTACAATCTAACAATAATTGCATTTTTAAAACAGCTGTTTTTTAGTGTCACAACTTTAAAATTTTTGAAAAATTGGTTTTTTTTTTTTTTTATTTATTTATAACAACTTCAAATTAGCTTATAAAACAATATGCAGGCCATAAATCCCGATGATTTGTCTGGCGTGCTAAATTTAGTTAGGTACGTGACCGCATTCAAATAGTCTAAGGTAAGTACATAGTATAGGTAGGTATAAATGTTATTTGTAGTCTAGAAAGTTTGTATATAAATATAAATATTAAATTATTTATTCTCCAAATCATGAAACTTGTTTGGTTGCATTCACATAAATTTATCATAAGAAAAGAAAAAGTAAGTACTCGTAGTTAATAGGAATCAATAATAAAAAATTCGAATTTCCAAAAGTCGTAGAAACCCCTTTTCGGCTTAATACCCCCTCCTCAAAACACCCTGTATAGGTAGTATCCAAGAGACTGGCGAAATTTGTAGAAATGTTAAGTTTCTTTGGTTAAAAAACCAATCGAAAACTAAGTGATATGTAAGCAAATAGTAAATCCACGGATCCATTCATAAAGCTAAGAATGTGCGTGGGACAGTAACCGTTAGATATGTGTAAACAGTTTGTGCAGAGCTTTACGGCGTCTTTAACTACGTCTGCGTGTGTTTGACCAGACCCTTGACCTTAAATTAGGGGCTTAGAAAGTTAATATTTTATAACTCAATATGTCCCGTGTGGGTTTGACTACTGGCTGTTTGATTTTATGTGTGTTTGTAATAAATTTCACTTTTAAAGTGTTTTTGTAAGATGATATATACGACCGTTCGTATGGTAACTAGATGTTCTGCGGTTGAGTTTAGCCCACGCGTGGATTCAATGCCCGCTGGCAGTTTAACACATTCATTTTGGAGTTGCAACTGTTATTTTCTTAATTTAGGTACTTAAAAAAATACAAAAGTGCTATTTAGGGTGTTTCGGGTAGGGTATAAACCCAAAAGGAGTTGTTCCTGGCAAATTCTACAAAAAAAAACATTTTTTCGCAAAGTTGATCTTTCATATTTGCCGGCCACACGACGAATTTGGATCGTATTGTAGTCCAAGCTAAATTAAATAATAAACCCTCAAGGGTAATGGCCTCTAACTCTAATAAAACAGCTGATTTACCGGTAACCATAAACCTTAAATATTTCAAAAGAAGTCGTGAAACAAAAGTTAATCTACACGTGTAGAGCAACCTTTATTTCGGCATAGGTAGGTACTCTCGCCGAAAGACTTTGTACACACATAATAAGTTTACTTAAAATAAAACCTCAATTTATTTAGGACGGCCCCTTTTACAAAAGCGAAAGTGTGTAAAAAAAAAAAATATGTTACTCACTAATTTACGAAGTATAACTACTGAACCGACTGCGACGAAACTCACGATTTAGGGAGCTTAGGGAGGGAGGGAAGGGATTTAGATTTTAAGACAACACATAGCCAGTTTCATCTCTACATTCCTACAGCATCGGGACTTACCCAACCAAAACCGCAGAGCGTCACTAGTGGCGATATAAAGGCAATCATACGCCTCCTCATGCGTAAATATTTCCATGTTATCTGAAACGATTGGGCAACGATCTAGCGGCGCGAGGGAACAGGTTGCGTCCCACGCGTGGGCGTCTTGCAGCCTCCGGTGCGATGAGAGATGGCCTTCTTGGCCAAGAGCCCACGCGGCCATCCGTGGACTTCGTACATCATTGCCTGATAACATCTTACTAAGATTATGTTGAAAATTAAACACATTTTTCGGTTAAATTCACACCACATACCCGGGTCCAAATCTGGCCCTGGCTCTGATAGTCCGGGTTTAAAAGAATATGCTTACGATATCGTGTCATAAAAGGTGACTAAGGGATCTGGGGAAGATTAGCAAACCTTAAGTTCTCTCAGCAGTAGGATAAACTGCTTGGTACCAACCGAGGAAGGTTAGAGCCAGGCGCGCTGTAAAAATATTGCCAAATCTATTTGCAGAAGGTATGGTGGTCAATCATGACTTCTTACTGCGCCGACTTTAAATTAAAAAAAAAACAATTTGGGGTTCAGCGGACCCGGGCCGCTAAGCAGCTACATCTTAGACCATATCATCCATCACTTACCATCAGGTGAGATAGTGGTCAAATTTTAATGCTCATCCATCTTGTATAAAAAACTGTTAAATTTATTATGTGCAGCGTTTTCTACGTTCATTCAGTCTATACATAAAAAACTACAATTAAATTAGAAATGACCATATCTTTGGACAGCTGTCTCATCGCTAAATGGTACCTAAGTGACGAATCGGTCTAAGATGTAGCACGCTCTTCTCGAAAGTACTTGATTAATCGCAGTTTAAAGCGAAAACATTAAATATTTATTCTCTTAAAACCACCAACCCTGAGTTAAATAAAAATTAATGAGCCATTATTGAAATGGTTTGAACAAATTAATTTTAAGACACAAATTACTTTTTCTCTCAGAATCTTCATGATGAGTTTTGACGTACTTTTTTATTGTTAATTGGTGCGGGCTTATTATTTTTATAGTTACGGATAATTAAATTTAATTATACTAGATTTTTTTTCTGTTTTCGGATCTGTAAAAGTCTGGCTAGGTACGTTTCGAGATCTTAACAGATACAACTTCGCGAAATAATATTAAAATTAGGTAAAAAAGCAATATGATTATAAACGAAAAAAATTGTTTCATAATAAAAATGCGGGCAAAACCGGGCTGCAAGTTGACTTTATTTGGATGTTTTTTTTGTCCGAATCCATATAAAGATCGTTTTTAGGGTTCCGTAGTTTTTTTAAATAATGTATTTCCGATGAATGTGATCTAGATCTTTATGATCTAGATTAGACTCTTCCGGACTTTTTACTTATTCTGAAGCCCGAGAGCACAAGTTAATTAAAAAAGGAAATTATTAGCCGCTCTACTAATCCTTCTAATATTATAAATCCAAAAGTGAGTCAGTAGGTAGGTAAGTCAACGAATATGTTTATTACTCCTTCACGCAAACACTACTAAACCGATCGCAATGTAACTTAGTACGCAGATAGCTGAAGATCCGCACTAACACATAGGCCACTTTTTATCCTGATATTCCCACGAGATCGTGACTTACACGGGTAAAACCGAGAGCATAGCTAGTAAAAAGGCTGCAACCTCGAGTTGTGGATTACAAATTACTCTAGGAAACTTTTTAAATTCACACGATTTGTTAACATAGCTACATAATCCCCTCGCGACCAAGACCATTGTGACATGGTTGAAACGTCGAGGTAAGAAAAAAAAACGTGTGGCACTCGGGGACTGCCGCGGTAAAGCTATTACATAGCATTTTTTTTTCTTAGGCCACATAGTAGGCGGAGTGGGAAGTGTTAGGATTTATTACGACCGACGACCTCGGTGGCGCGTCGTGCGAAAGCGCGACTGCAATGCAGGAGGTTGCGGGTTCGATTCCCGCCGGGTGCAAGTATTTATGCTTAAAAAATAAATATTTGTGTCTGGTCTGGGTGTCCCTCTATGTATAATTTGTATGTATTTACAAAAGAAAAATAAATATAAGTATTATATCCGTTGTCTAGTCACCGTAACACAAGCTTAGTCGCTTACCACGGGGCTAGATGGCGCTGTGTGTTGTTCGGAGAATTTATTTATTTATTTTATTTTATTTATTATAGTTACGGAATTCTTGATTCGGTAGCCGCGCTCAAAGCCAGCGATAAAAGCTATGCTATCGCTTAAGAAAAACGTGTGGCACTCGGGGACGGTTAAGCTATTGCATAGCATTTTTTTTCTAAGGCTACATCTTAGGCTTCATGGTGGTATGGTATGGTGGCTACATGGTGGTTTTATTTTCGTTACGAAATTTCTTGATCTCTCTATCGGTCGCCGCGTTCAAAGCCCGCGATGAAAGCTATGCAATCTATACTAATCTATCTATTATCTATCTATCTATCTATATCTGTCTATCTATCTATAATATCTATATTCTATATCTATACTAATATTATAAAGAGGTAACGTTGGTAACATGTATGTATGTATATTGGGGGTAATCTCCGAAACTACTGGACCGATTTCAAAAATTCTTTCACCATTAGAAAGCTACATTGATCCCGATATTCCCACGGGATCGGGACTTACGCGGGTGAAACCGCGGGAATCTGCTAGTAGCTTAATAATACGCGATAAAGACCCGTGAAAATGTACCTAACTAAATTACCCTAGATTTTGGTTTCCCTACGTATTTGAACGTCCGCGTCGGTCGATGCCACTCGACACTCCGCTTTCAAAGCTGGTGACAAAGCTTACATCGGAAAGCTCTCCGAGACCTCCCGCCGCCAGGTGGCGCTGCTTCAAACACAAACAAACACCTGAACTGGGGCTGTTTGTTTGTTTACGTCTTAGTAGGAGGTTTTGGCTTTCGATGTATTTGGTTGACGCTTTGGGCTAATTCTGTTTTGTCGAGATTTCAATTGCACTCTACCTAGTAAATACCTATTATCTTCTTCTGTATCTATATAATCTATCTACAGGGTGAACCATTTAAACGGGCCTTCAGAGGGCAGCAACACTATCGATCAGTACAATAATAAAGGGTGTTTATTTTTTTGCAAAAAGACAAGGTTCAATTCCTGGCTAGGGTAATTAATTTTTCAAAAATCTATTAATGCCAATTTAGTTTTATCAAAATCGGGGACGCAACTCCTTTCAGCATTTTTCGCTATCTCTTATAGTTTAGGATATCCCCCTGAAGGCCCGTTTAAATGGTTCACCCTGTATATCTTCTTCTATCTATCTTCTTCTAAGCGGAAGAGTTTGTTTGTTTGAACACGCTAATCTCAGGAACCACTGGTCCGATTTGAAAAATTCTTTCAGTGTTGGATAGTCCATTTATTGAGGAAGGATATAGGCTATATTGTATTAAAAAAAAATTAAGCGGATAAAGTCGCGGGCACTGCTAGGCTTTCCTTACACTTACTAATTCTAATTTTTTTCTTGTTCACAGGTACGCATAACACAATAGGTTCAGCTGCTAAACTTCATTTTGTAAGTAAATATTGAATTTTCCGCAGGGTTTTCCTTTGGGACGCCGTTGATCTAAATTCTTAGTTTACTAAAACATCACGTGCGTTTGGTTTCTAACGCGTTAGGTGGTTAGGTCATAGTTTTAATATTACAACAAATAATCAGAGTAGATATACTTTGTTCGGAGTATACTCTTTATAATCTACAAGCTGCGTCCCGCGGTTGCACCCGCGTATATTGGGATCAAAAGTAGCCTATGTTACTCCTTGATAATGTAACGTTCTTTTGGTGAAAGAATTATTGAAATCGGTTTAGTAGTTTTTGAGTTTTTTTTATTACAAACATTCGACACACACGCACACACAAAAATACAAATATTTCCTCTTTATAATATTAGGGTAGAGTAGTGTAGACTAGGTGCCCGACAGACGCTGTCCTGCCCCTTAAAAATAAAAAAAAATCTAGAACCCTACACAACTATACTACCCTATCCTACTCTACTAGGCCCTGCCTTACTGCTACTCTCAAAAAAAAGTATCATATGTCGGTTTCCTGGTTCTAAGCTACCTCCCCACCAATTTTGAGCCAAATCGGTTTACCCGTTCCTGAATTATAAATAGTGTAACTAATGCTATGTCCTGAGTGACTGACTGACTGACTGATCAACGCACAGCCCTAACCGCTGATTGTAGAGAGCTGAAAAGAGTGTGTTCTTTATTATGGTGGAGGGTTGGATGGGTTTTTTCGAAATTCCCACGGGATCGACAAAGCTAGTATTAGTACCTAGGTACTATAGAAATATTATATTATGGCTGTGTCCCGCGGTTTTACCCGTGTAAGTCCCAATCCCGTGGGAATTCTCAAAAATCCTTTCTTAATAGATACCTACATCACACAACGAACATACTCTCCAAATCACAGCCCTTTACTATTAGTGGTTTAGGCTGTGCGTTGGTCAGTCAGTCAGTTCAGGACAAAGCCTTTTATAGATATAGATTGATATTTGAAGAAGGCCTTATTGAAAGGAAAAAAGTAAGTGAAATATCAAACATAAAATAGCCGAAAACAGTAAGAAACTGCTTAGTCTCCCAACATGTCGACATAATTCAGTAACACGCCTGTTTGCTTATTTCAGTCTCGTAAGTTTTTATGTTTCAAATAAAACTGAGGTCTTGTTATACCTAGGTTCGTACCTATATACCTACCTACCTATACTTAAATAACGTCTAGCTCTTTTTGGGTTCCGTAGGTAAAAACGTTACACTATTACTAAATAGGTACTCCACTTTTCTTGTGTCTATCTGTCACCGGGCTGTATATCTTGAACCGTGATAGTTAGATAGTTGAAAATTTCTCAGATGATGCCGCTAATAACAAAAAGTACTAAAAACAGAATGAAGTCAATATTTAAGTGGGGCTCCCATACATCATACAACTAACTTGATTTTTTTTAAATAATGGTACGGAACCCCTCGTGCGCGATTCCAACTCGCACTTGGTCGGTTTTCTCATTGTTTGTTTCTTATTATGAATGTATGTTGTTTGACCTACATAGTGATTATATAGGCAACTTGCTATGCAATTCTATAATGTCTAGGTCTAGAATACGACATAAAATGTTGTACTAAAAATACCACATTTTTCAAATCTGGGAAGTTTGTCATCTGGGGGATTTATTCCTGTTATAAGAATTATCCCAAATTTCAATTCAACATCATTGTCATTTTATCAATAAGTAGGTAGGTACACTTAAAATGACAATTTCAGTATTAAAATTACAGACATTTTTTTCGCGTGGTATTAATTACTTTTAGCATTGTAATTAACACCAGGCATTTTAACCCAAAGTCTTGCAAATATTAATACTTTCACCCGCGTAAGTCCCGCTCCCGTTGGAATATCGGGATCAAAAGTAGCCTATGCTACTCCTCGATAATGTAGCTTTCTAATGGTGAATTTCTGAAATCGTACCTACAAGTCGTTTTTGAGTTTATTCATAACAAACATACAGACGCACACACACACACATACACAAAAGAACAAATCTATTCTCTTTATAAATTTTTGTAAAGTATAAACTAAAATAATCTGAATCTACAAATTCGTACTAGATTCTCATAGATCTGTTTTATGGATCAAATGTAAATGATCCAAAACAGCAGCTCAGAAAGTCATTCATCATATTCGAACGAGAAAACCAGTTCCTGCTATATAGGTACAAATATTAGGTAACTATACAGGGTGTTTGGTGGAGGGTTAGACAAACTTGGTGGGCGTGTAGGTGGACCTATTTGTAAAAAACAATTTGAAGGAAAAGATCCTAACTCTTCATAAAAAAAAATTATAATTATTTTTGTGATTTTCTATTTTTTTCCCAAATTTTACCTCTATACCCCTACAACTTCTTTTTGTACATGTTTTCACTTAAACTTTTATTTGATTTTAGTCCCAGATGTATCCTTGATCTATCAAAGGCATTATTAATCCAAAATATTGAGAAAATAATTAGTTATGGGCTCTCAAAGTTAAGAAAATAAAAAAATGTTGTCCGAAAGGTCAACTAAACATCGTTTTTTAAAAAAAACTAATAGTGATCGAGGAGTTCAAATACTCTTAAAAATTTCTCTTGACATTCCTTATTACAACGGTGTACTACATGTAGCATAAAAATCTACCAACTTGTCAAAAACAAGGTTTATGGGGAAAATGGAATGAAAATTCGAAGGAAAAATTACACATTTTAATTTTTTTTAATTACGAATTTTGTTCAAAAACATCTCCCATAGTTCCAATACATAATGTGCGCGACAGGTGGAGCCCATGAAATGGGGCCAAGTCATCTAATCCGCGAGTTTGTGAACTCTCTAGTTGGGAACGCTCTGTCTAGGAACTCTCTATTTTTTTATGGGCTCTACCTGTTGCGCACATTATGTATTGGAAATAGGGGGGAGATGTTTTTGAACAAAATTCGTAATTAAAAAAAATCAAATGTGTAATTTTTCCTTTGAAGTTTCACTCCATTTTCCCCATAAGCCTTGTTTTTGACAAGTTGGTAGATTTTTATGCTACATGTAGTACGCCATTGTAATAAGGGATACCAAGAAAAGTTTTTAAGAGTAGTTGAACTCCTCGATCACTATTAGTTTTTTTTTTAAAACGATGTTTAGTTGACCTTTCGGACAACATTTTTTTATTTTCTTAACTTTGAGAGCCCATAACTAATTTTTTTCTCATTATTTTAGATTAACAATGCCTTCGATAGATCAAGGATACATCTGGAACTAAAATCAAATAAAAAGTTTAAGTGAAAACATGTACAAAAAAAAGTTGTAGGGGTAAAGAGGTAAAATTTGGGAAAAAAATAGAAAATCACAAAAATAATCATAAATTTTTTTTATGAAGAGTTAGGATCTTTTCCTTCAAATTGTTTTTTACAAATAGGTCCACCTACACGCCCACCAAGTTTGTCTAACCCTCCACCAAACACCCTGTAGAACCACCTAGTTCTATTACCTATCGAACTAGTTCCAGTGGAACTGGAGGCCACCGACCTGCCCTAAAGGTCATGGTTATATTGTAGCAAACAACTCGACTGGTATTTTTAGGCCAACGTGCTACATATTAGACCGCATAAGCACTTACACTTGGTATCTACCATCTGGTGAGATATTGGTAAAACCCCTACTTATCTTCTTTTATTATTTTAATGCTGAAGAGTTTGTTTGTTTGAACGCGCTAATCTCAGCAATCGCTTGTCCGATTTGAAAAAATTTTTCAGTCTTGGATAGTCCATTTATTGAGAAAGGCTCAATAAAGGCTTTATTATATTTAAAAAAAAAAATGTGAACGAAGTCGCGGGCACTACTAGTATTAAATAAGCTTTGTCTTACAACAAATTAAGAATTTCCTTTAAAAATATAATCAACTGCGCAGGCGTAGGTAATAAGGCCAAAAAAATCACTGTCAATAGGACTTAGTCAGTCATAAAGACCTTAAAACAATCTAGATACAGCCGTGAACAAAAGCGTACTGACCATGAGCATAGCTCACCTATTCCTAGTTTAGACCTAGAAGTACAGTCACTAAAGCAAGTGATTTAAAGAGGTATTGTGTTGGGCGGTGTGGGCGGCGCGCGCAGCCATAGATTATATCGTTTGGCTGTGCTTTGAATGTACGATTGTCAAAACGGTTATAGTGTATTTTCTATTTGGAAAAAGGTCTAGTAACTTAAAATGACTCGGTTTTGAAATGTCTGTTTTGTGTCGTTAGTAGTTTCGACTCAAACTACTAACTTTAAAAAAATCCTTTAGTACTTTGACCTACGAACTCCTTATCAGTATAAAAAAAACAATGTCTTAATCGCTTTATCCGTTTGGGAGCTACAGAGAGATACACAGATATTACAGACGACGTCGTCTTCTGTAATATCTGTTTAAGAGTATAAATGGAGAATCATCATATCAGATGGTAAGTGTGACAGTACGGGTTAAGATGTAGCACGCTCATCCAAAAGAATAGAAAGAGGCATTAGCATTAGTTCCGTCCAACCTTTCTTCTTTAGTGGCTAAAATTATCAAAATTGGCTTCTGTTATTGGGTCGTAGGTTCAAAATAGGTTCGTAGGGCAGGAGACAACGAATTCTGGATAATTATGCATTTTTCATCTGATGAGTGAATATAATTAATTCAAGAAAACAAGACCATATCCTAAATAAAAATGTCAAACAACATATTTAAACATTTTTAGATACAATTTTCATAATAGAGTTTTTTAATCAATTTTTGAGTCAATATAAACTAAAAACTAAAACTAAACTATCTAAACTTAATCTCAAGTTAAGATATTATTGTTATCGCGAAAACCGGAGAAAATAAACAGGCATTTTAACCCAAAGTCTTGCAAATATTAATACTTTCACCCGCGTAAGTCCCGATCCCGTTGGAATATCGGGATCAAAAGTAGCCTATGTTATTCCTCGATAATGTAGCTTTCTAATGGTGAATTTCTGAAATCGTACCAGTAGTTTTTGAGTTTATAGCAATCGTAAGCTGTGAACATTGAAATTAGTTAAAGACGAGTTTCACCAGTATGTTTGTCTGACTGTTTGTATACATCTCATTTCTCTAAATAGACGAGCTAATTAGAAAGCAGATCTTTTTATTGGAAGCAAAATGTTCTTAGCCATTTCATAGGAATTAGACTTTATTTAATCCGTGTTATAAAGAAGCCATGAATAAAGAAGTTTCGCAAAAAATCTACCACTTAAGAAGACAGTCTACCTACTCTTTTCTCCATACAAACTTTACAAAGTCGACTATTTCATCCCCTAGGTAAAAATATAAGAAAAAATATGTTTATGTTAAAAATCCTTATATCAGCCATGACCATGCCCCAACGTTTTTATTTTTTCATTTTCTAATTTTTCTAAATATTATTTTTGTTTTAATTAGAAAATTAAAAAAAAAAAACAAAAAGTAGGGACATGGTTGGTCCTTGGTCGTGGCAGATATAGGTTATATAGCATAAACATATTTGCTCTGATGTCTTTATCTTGGGAGGAAATAGTCGACTACGTTTGTATGGAGAAAGAGTAGATAGACTGTCCACTTAATGACATTTCGAATCACCTTTTGATAACCGACTTCCAAAAAAGGAGAAGTTTCTTAATTTGTCTCGTTTGTTGTTTTTTTTTTAAATATTTCTGTTTTGATCGTCTTTGGTTTTTTTTTTGTAAAAACAAAAAAGTTTTTATAACGTCGTAGTACTTAAAATTTCATAAAACAATGTTGTTTTAACCGCCGACGGAAACAGAGTGGTTATTAGTTTAAGAGGATAGTCTCCATTCTCTTTCTCCATACAAACGTAGTTTAAAATTTCCTCCCTGGATAAAGACATTAGAGCCAATATGTTTAAGCCATAAAACTTATATCTGTCATGACTATGCATCTACCTTTTTATTTTTTTCATTTTACCTATTTTTTTATTTTTTATTATTATTTTAATTAGAAAATTAAAAGAAATAAAAAGGTAGATGCATTGTCATGACAGATATAGGTTTTATGGCATAAACATATTTGCTCTAATGTCTTTATCCAGGGAGGAAAATTAAAACTACGTTTGTATGGAGAAAGAGAATGGAGACTATCCTCGGTGCCGTCGAGGCTCGAACTCGCGTCTCGCTGTTCTCGTCGCAGTGTGTTAACTAACACCACGCGAGTACACACACGATATTCCTACTAGGTAATGTGCCTAGAGCATTAAACATAAATAATAAGAAAAAATCGTAACTGTAGTTAAAAATGTTTACTGAATTTCGTACCTTTGCAAAAAAAAAGAAAAAAGATTTATAAATATGGAAACTTACAAGGTCAGTAAAACAGGGTCTTAGCTTGTAAGGGATAAAGATTTGAATACTTAGTATAATCTGAAGAAAAATGCGCTAAATTATGAATGAGTTATCCTGTCACCCGCGCGCTGTACCGTCGGATATTTACCTTACTTAATATAAAACGGACAAATGACTATCATAATTCAGGAAAATTAATATAAAAAGTAGGTATCCTTGAGGTAAAGTTGTTTTAACTTGAGCGAATAAATTTAGGAGAAGAATATTTTAATTAAACCAAAATAAAGCAAAAGGGACTGGCGCTAAATAGCATTTGATATTCTCAAAATACCTTAATTGCAAAATGTCTGATGTCAAAATAACTTAAATGCGCCTATAGTATAACGTTATCCTAAAATAAGTATATTAATTATTTTAGAAGAACTTTTAAGAGGATAGTCTTCATTCTGTTTCTCCATACAAACGTAGTTTAAATTTTCCTCCCTGGATAAAAAGGTAGATGCATAGTCATGACAGATATAAGTTTTATGGCATAAACATATTTGCTCTAGTGTCTTTATCCAGGGAGGAAAATTTAAATTAAGTTTGTACGGAGACTTTCCTCTTAAGCTGTTCTAAATAGTTGGAAAGTTTGTTAAATGAGCCCAAATAAAATTAAAATTTAATTACCTTACCTGCCCACACTATACTTACATTCATTTTATGTACTAAAACTGTTTTAAAACTGTGACAAACAGAATATTTAACTTCTGCTTCACTTAATTAAGTAGTTGAGTTAAGTTTTAAATTATAACTTTCCCCTTTTACATTAAAAGACAGATAAATGCTTTACTATACCAAAATTTAATTACACAAATATTACAGAGAAACACTTAAAATTAGCGTGATACTATGGGTGGCCTTATCGCTTAAAGTCGATCTCTTCCAGGCAACCAATCTATTTTCAAAAGCTAAAAATGTAAAAAAAACGGAGGAAAATGGATTTACGAAACAGATATCCTGTCGCAAAAATGTAGTCGCCGAATGACCAAATCGCAACTATTTGCGATTTGGTTGGTAGGTCTATACCTACCAACCTTAAAATTTACTAACATTATTAATTCGCTATTAGATTATACACCTCAGTAGGTAGGTGCCTAATAAAAGAAATTCATTAAAATAAATTATGTAAATTAGAGAGCTCATAATAATAATATTTAACTATACCTATAAGGCAAACGAAGTTATTGATTCAATCGACCGTTCTGTACACAACTACTTACTCTATGCCCCGTTAGAGTTACGCAAGCCACGAGGCGGACGTACGGACGGACAAGCCGTTACTCAGTCAATGTAGTAGGCCGCACGAGCGAGCACCGCGTTCTGCCTTATAAACAACAACAAAAAAAAGCGAACGTAAAAAAAAACGAAAAGGCAAAGTACCTGTGAACGCGACAGTACGATCTTTCAAATCTGCGAATTCGCGCACTTTTTCCATCAACATTGACAGGTGGTTTGTTCTATTTTCAAATAGTGAAGTGCAGTGCTATTGTGTAGTGTTGGCAAAAAAGGTGTTTTATTGTGGAGAGTTTTTTTTTAATTGTATTGTGTCAATGGATTTACGATTGAGCGTACGCACATGGCCAATGGCCAATGGGCCTCGGGTATAATGGCCCATTCATCCGCACGCTTTGTTAGGTAAGTTTTGAATGCCGCCTTGACGAATCAGCTGATTGCTATCATAAATCAAGTAGTACATACGCTACCTTATTTGTAGCTGACTTGTAATAAGGCTTAATTGTTTTTTAGACGGACAAATCCGGGTTTTTTTTCTACTAAACATTTTTATTATGATGACTAAGAGTTTTTAGTGATGAATTCTAATGACGTTATCTCAGTTCTCTCATGATATCATGGACGGATTTTTTTAGCTAAGATTTTTTTAACCATGCAGTTTGATGAGTAAAATCTTAATAAATCTTTACATGCAAATACCTAGTTTAAAAAAATTAAGTGCAAGCGTGTAAACAGGAAATACTTTAAAAATAAAATCAAAGTAAACCGTACACTTAGCACACGCGATTTTCTTTTGATCGTCTCTATCTTGTGTGCTAAGGGTGCAGATTCTAATCACGTAGTAGAATTATCCAAAATACCTTCGAAATTAATTTCAATATCATTGCATTTAATCTATAATAATTAATTTTGACATTTTTCGACATCATTTTCTTTGCGGAATAACGATTTCTATACATTTTTGAGTCAAGTCAGTTTCGATTGCAGTCTAGTTGCAAGATATGGTTTCATTTTGAGCGTAATTGTTTGCAATTATTTTGATATTTTGGGCAATTCTTTAACAGTTATTATAAGCCACAGGCCACACCACAGGTGAAGATAGATTCAGCACAGAGATTAGGTACATACATACCTACTTAATTTACTTATTCATACTATTCTATTAAATATAATTTAAGTATACCAAAATGCAACGTTTTGCGAAAACAAAATGACGTAATGTGTTACTGCTGCTAGTAAATCTATGCTAATATCTTAGAGAGGTAACGTTGGTAAATGTAAGTTTGTGTATGATCGGGATAATCTCCGAAACCACTTGACCGATTTTGATGAAATTTAATATGAAGATACATTGCATCTTTAGGAGTAACATGGGCCAAATTTACCCCGATACTTCTCCGGGATCGGGACTTGCGCGAGAAACCGCGGGGTGCATAAAAAAAGCACACACAAATAACAAGATTAGTTTTTTTTCTCTATTTACCAAGTGCATGGTTAATAAAATGCTATTTTAAGTAAGTATTAAGTAATAGGCAAATACAATTGTGTGAAAACCCCGGAAATACACAAGTCGGTGTAACCAACGTGTACCAATGTCATCTGGTAAAGGTTACAAAAACAACTGAGGCCGTTTTAGCGACTTACTGACGAATTGGCATTTAAAATAAAGTTTTTTTGTTAATGAACTTAGCTTAGGTCTACCTTTTCAAATGCTTTTTAGATAAGTATATTGAGTATCAAAAAATGTTAGGAAGTTCAAAAATTATTGGACAACTTTTTTTTTTTTTATTACTTATACTTTTACATGTTTATAC
Organism: Idaea biselata; assembly: GCA_958496205.1. Taxonomy (NCBI): domain Eukaryota; kingdom Metazoa; phylum Arthropoda; class Insecta; order Lepidoptera; family Geometridae; genus Idaea; species Idaea biselata. The sequence goes on from OY292402.1 coordinate 13,934,051, forward strand.
ATATTACATACATAGACGTAGCTACCCCATTAGTTGAATTTTCGGAAAGTAAAAAAGTTGAAATTAAACTTATTTTTCGGTTTTAATCACGTGGTACCGTGTTGATTCCTTTTAGCATAGTTTCAACAGTCAACTCTTTACCACAAAATATTATTTACTTACTTACATAGGTATAATTTTAAGATTTTGGTTTAGTGAATCTCTCAGTGGCTGTAGGAACTATTTCACTGTTTGTTTTTATACTCTAAGAGCTGTTGATTCAATGAAAATAAATAAATATAGCTGGAGATCGTGAGGCGTGGGAGGAGATGAGAGAGGCCTACACAGAGTAGGACACAGCAGTAGGTTGATGACAAAATAATTAGTGAAAGTTTCGGGACAACGGGAACGTGGTCTATGTTACTCCCAAAGATAGAATCTATATCTATAAAATGCTTTGTCCTGACTGACTGAATGACTGATCAACGCACAGCCTAAGCCGCTGATAGTAGAGAGCTGCAATTTGGACTTTTGGATTTTTTAAAATTACCACGGCGGCATCGGGATTTATGCGGGTGAAACTACGGGGCACTGCTAGTGTATCTACAAATTAAATTTCTTCAAAAACGGACCAGTGGTTTCGGAGATTACCCCGATCATACAAACATGTTACCAACGTTAAGAAAATTTAAAAGAATGTGGTTTTCTCTAAGCAACAATAATAAATGTGTAACTCAGGTATGTTTGTGCGTTTCTATAATGCGAATCACGTGCTTCCGAGGCGAATGACATTTCACTCACAGATTGCAATACCGATTGTTTGTCAATAAACTCAAGTATTTTAGATTTTTCTTCTGTTTTCGCGATTTTGAATTAAAATTAAACTCATTTTTCGGTTTTGATCGCGTGGTGTTTTTTTACCTTTTTTTTGTTTCAATACTCAACGGCTTTTTCAACGGCGCTGCAGCGGCTTTTTTATATTTTTCATAACTACACTAATTATTATAAAGATGAAAAATTTGAACTTTTGTGTGTGTCTGTAAATTTGTAATGAATAAACTCAAAAACTACTGGACCGATTTCAAAAATTATTTCACCATTAGAAAGCTACATTTACCCTGAGTAACATAATCCCGATATCCCGATATTCCCACGGGATCGCGGCTTACGCCGGTGATACCGCGGGATGCAGCTAGTATATTACATAGAGACATCACCTCTAACTAGAGGTTTATTAGTACATAATATCTCAATGATTAGTACTAACTTAGTACTAAGTAAATACCAAGATACCGCTGCCGCACCGTGCCCCACTTAGCCTAAGCATGTCAGTACCTTGTCATCTAAGTACAACACGTCATCTCACTTGACATAACTTAATTGAAAACTTGATGAGTTATGCAGTTAAGTTTGACAGCAACTTAACTATTTTAAGGTCGCAGCTTTTATTCTCACGGTTGAATAAGGAAGTAAATCAGTAATCCTACTAATACTATAAATGTCAAAGTTTGAGTGTATGTAAGTGAGTAGGTATGTTTGTTACTTCTTCACGCACAAACTACTGAACCGATTGCGATGAAACTTGGTAAGCAGGTAGATGAATTCCGGATCTGGTTTATAGTATCTACCTACCTGTTTATACAACACTTGATTTGCAACTTGGTATATTGAATAGATAAGTTTAGTAAGTACAATGTCATAATCAAAATATTTACAAATTTGAATAATACATTGCCTAAAACACTTTCGAAACATTCCGCTATCAGTTACAAAAAACTGCATCCGATTCGGTTCAGTTTCAGAGCGAAAGACTTACCGAGAAATAGAAATAAAAAATAGAAAAAAAAACAAACCAAAATTAACTTAATTATAATTTAAGTAGTACAGTCGCACAAAAAAGGCATTCTTATTCGAAGCTTGTCCCGCTCTAATGTACTAATCAAAAAACAGTGTTATCCAGAAAGCCGCGGTAACCCTCCGAAAGGTCTTGGGTCAATTGTGGCCGGTCACGCACGGACTAAAATGACCCCAAATGGGCGAGGGCCCATTACGCGCCTTTACGACCACCATGTGGGCAGAGTTAATTATACGCATTTACTAATTAAATAGGTTAATCGATGTTTTTTTATTTTCTGTGAAATCGGGATTTTTCCAAAATAATTGTTGTACGTGTTTACGTGGAATAAACGCTGATTTAAAAAATACGTAGCAGTAGTACTAATAGTGCCTAATAATTTAGTGATAAGGATAAGTTGTGAAGTCGTAAGTATGCATTATGAATTTAAACTTAATTTTTCGGTCGCCAGCATCGCCAAAACTGGAGAAAAAGATAGTAATATTAATATGTAGTAATACCCCTACCTACTAATATTTTAAATGCGAAAGTAACCTAAAACTGACGAAGACAAATTGAAATATTAATACGTAGTCTGTCTAACGTTACGTTTATCTGCTGGACCGATTTTGATGAATTTTGGAATAGAGATGGACCTTGGAGAAGAACATAGGCTGCTTTTGATCCCGCTATTAATAATAATATTGTTATTCCAAAATGTATGTATGCTTACCTCTTCCGGTAGTAATTGAACCCAAGAACGCAAAGTTTTTCTAACTTTGTATTTGACTTTATTGACTTTTTTATTTATTTATGATCACTTAAAAAGTTATTCAATAAACAAACAAGGAACAAAACGAACAACATAAAACATGTAGGCACCTACTTCAAACTATTTTCATTTTGTACACATCCACATTTCCTGTGTGTCATAAATCTTAATGCATGAAGACGTAACTGCCACAACTCTGCTGCTCCATATTAACATATTACAAGCAAAGCCACGTGCATAACATAGTTCAGACAATGACAGACAATCCGACAGACCATTTAACATGAGTTGCAGGATTCATGTAGAGATGCAAATCGGGTGATATGCATTCAATGTGCTTTGAATTTTAATATAATATATTTTTATCCATGTATGTGAAGCGAAGATTGCACAGCATTTTACTGTTTTATTGAATTTTTATTGCGTCGCGGTCATTGCGTTTTGGGGATTTGGTGGTTTTATTAAAAAGTCTGTAGTTATTTCAGTGAAATTTTTTTTTTCGGCTGTAAAATATTGACATTATTTTTAGGTAAATTCAAATTCACTTCGCATTCTATTCTACGTGCAAATTATTTTACACTAAACATGTCAAAGACAAAGAACCGAAACGTCAGATCGTAGTCTGAAATTAAAAAACGAAGTGGGTTTATTAAAATTTTGACTTTTATTTCAAGGCTTCAGGTTATCTACATACTAAGTTTTATCGTTAACGGTTCATCATTTTTAATACCTTTATAACAAGGATAAAGTAGGTAACAAACAACGTTTGTTAACAAAGAACCATAAATGTCAACAATTTTATCAAATTGCAGTTTCCGAGTCTCAAAAATACTTTTCTTTAAAATGTAAATTTATTCATAAAGAAAAAAAAACAAAAGTTTAAACTCCTAACATAGATAAAAGCGGTCACAAAAGTGCTGTAACGGGACCCCAATAACCATAACTTAGCTGTTCCCATAGACCGGGACGATACAATGGGAATGTTTGGGAAAAATAATTTGAACTGCAATCATTTGATTAGAACGGTTAAACCTACCTTTTATTATTGAGTTTGACCACACAGTGTTTTATGAATGGGTCGCACGGAACCCGTGATTATTTGAGGGTTGATTATAGTCAATGAAGATAAGAATTTCTTTTTTGATAGTATCAATGTATTTTTAATTCGTAGTAATTTCAGATAAGTATTCGTTATTTTACTTTTTGTTTATTGCAATTGTTTTGATCTTTACAATCAAATGGCTCTACCGATTTCTGTGTAATTTAGTACGTGCTGCACAGTGTGAAGAAAAAGGTATGGAATAGAGAACTTTTTGACATTGAAAAATCTTGTGATTTCCGTTATTGGCTTTCGGTTTTATACATTTTTTATTTCAATGTGTTTGTAGCTGTGGATGTCTTTAAATAAATAAATATTCGTATTAGGTATATCCATTGTCTAAGTCACCGTAACACAAGCTTATTACCGTGGGGCTAGATGGCGCTGTGTAATGTTCACAATTTTTTTTTACCTAAGAATTCACCTAGTTCTTAAACTTAAATCGTAATAAAAACTCCGATTATAGAAAATAAAAATTTAAACTCTAAACCTGAAATAAACATCTGTACCTACACCATTTAACATTCATTTGACGGCTAGCATCGAACCCGCAACCCAGACGTACCACAGAGCTCCTCAATATCAACCTACTGAGCATTGACCAGCACAGTTTCCACACTCAGGCCTGCCATAAACGTATCAAGTGGCACAGTAACTGTGCGATACCTTGTTTAGAAGCCGCGAGATTCCGTGACATTGGGCCGATGCTATCGGGGACTACGTTAGTCATCTCGGTGGTACAATGTTGGTATATACTGCGGTCGTGATCGTGAGGAATTTAGAGGCAACTTTGACCTTGAATCGAGAGGTTTTAGAAGGTATTTCGTACTAAACGAGATTGTTTCGGTTAGAAGGTAATAATAATACTTTATCAGAAGTAATTATTTAGTAATCTAAACATATTTAATTATGTAAGTAAATAAAAATATTTTTTGGGTTTTAATCCCTTAGTAATGTTCAGCATTATATTTTAACGTTTATATTTTCAGTACATATACTTTCACGAAACTAAATTGATTTGAAGCCACCGAAAGTAAGTAATTTACCTATACGCATTTTAACTAGGGTTCACGCAACTAGGCAACACATTGACCCAACACGTTCCTGTCAAAACTCCATAGCGCGATTAGGCAATCATGGCATTGGTGTGTTTATTAATTAATTAATATGTTCTTAAACATCCTACATCCCGCTTTTGAATTCCAATTTCAAAAATATGTTTACAATAACAAAAATCGTGACTGTAGGGTTAACACTTCAGTCGTCGCCTGTACTTGAAGTGCGAGCTGTATTTAGTGTCAAGTGCGTTTAAGTGTGATTAAAATTCTCAAGTTCAAGTTGTCGAGAAAAGCGGAACGCGACCGCGGGACTGGACGACCGAATATTTTGCACAACATCTTTACTAGGGTTGCCTAGTAACAATAAATGATACACGTACCGATATCTAGTGTCCAATTAAGAACTAAACTAGGATTAATACATGCGCACAAAACAACTTATAAGTGGTCACTTTTTAATATTAAAAAAAAATATTTGGTATAAATATTATAACGCACAAAAATGAATTATAGCTTATCTTACGCACCCAAAATCTGTACAAATAATACAAAAGCGAAAGTAACTGACTATGTCTATCTGTTAGGGTTTCAAATCGATGAACCGATTCTGATGTAGGTATTTTGGTAGGTATAGAAATTGATGAAACCTTGGAGAAGGACATAGGCTACTTTTGATCCCGATATTCCCGCAGGTTAGGGACTTACGAGGGTGTAACAGCGGCCCGCAGCTAGTTATAAAATCTGACAATTCAAAGTTTTCGCAATCGAAACATCAAAGAATACTGGTAACACGAAATAAATGCAATTAGATTCGTTTAAATTGTTTCAAAATCAAATGCTCCGTGCAACTTTTTGTTTGCGTTCGATAAATCAATGGATGATTGACGACGTTTGCGTGATATCCGCCAATAATACTACACCACCTATTAGTAGACGATATTTGTTATTATTTTTAGGGTTCCGTACATAAAATGTAAAAACAAGACATTATTATAAATTTCTTTTTTTTGAATTTTTGTATGTAGTTCAAGGCTATTTTATTTAGAAAATTTATTTTAAAGGAAAAATAGCATTCAAAAATTGGAAGTTGGCATTGGAAGTTTTCACGGCACGCAGCGTGGACTTGCGTAGTCTAGTTGGAACAGACGTTGGGGTACTGACCTAAAGACGCGAGTTCAAGCCTCGCCGCAAGTGAAAATTTTTGAATGCTATTTTTCCTTTAAAATAAATTTTCTAAGACATTATTACTAAGACTCTACTGTCCGTCTGTCTGTCTCACCACAGACATAGTTAGATAGCTAGATAATTTATTAATATTGCCGCTGTAACAACAAATCAAATATTAAAGAGGAAGACCTATACAAAAAACATGGTTTTTTTGTAGGTAATAATGGCACGGAACCTTTTAAACGCAAGTCCGACTCGGCCAGTTTTTAATACCTTTTGTTGATTTATTTACTAATTATTAACAACAAAATTGGCGCACTAGTTTTATTGTAAACACTACACAATTTACTGTTTGTGAAAAAATTAAATTGTTAATGTAAAGATTGTAAAAAAAAACGCAAGAAAATGGATTCTGTTGATGTTGGCTGTCTTCATTAATTGTACAATTTGGTACTGTTTCTTTTACAATTAATAATATGAAGTGGAAGCTGAAAATGTCATTTTTTCTTGAAGACATCATCTTTTCTCTTCAATAGGTAGCAAGCATGCGTATATCGAGATACGTCGATTTTGGTAGAGAATAAGAGTCTACAATCTAGTAAGAGAAAAATGCTTTACAAAAACTGATACTTCATAAAATTTACCAAATTTGAACTGCATGGTTTCAAACATCAAATTTACATAAATATTATCTATCATAGAATAAAACTAGACTGGCAAAAACATAACCTTTTCTTTCGGCTTCGCCGTAGTCGGGCAATAAAAGGCGGTACCCACGATCGGAGATAACTTTGTTTTGATCTGTTAAATTATGAGGCGTGGCGTGTCAAGCGTTTTGTACGGTTGACATGACCTGAATTTTAACCATTAGATGGGTTTTTTATTTGTTTCTTAGTACAGCAATTATATGGGATTAATGGATTTTTTGTTTTATTTTTTAATTAAAGGATTTATAAGTCTTTATCTAAGAGCAGTGTTGGTCTAATGGTAGATACCACGACCATTCTGAAGGTCGTGGTTTCGAATCCCGACTGATTGCACACCAATGTCTTTCTCTGTAAAAAAAATATAGGCCTTATTAGGTGAAGGAAAATATCGTGAGGAAATTAACGTCTTAAAGTCACGCAAAAAGGCCCAGTTTAGGTTGTAAGGCTAGTTGCGGAAATACACCGTAAAACCTTAACTTTAACTTTGTCTTTAGATAAAGACAAAGTTAAGTTTCTATGCAGATGCATAATAATAAACTCTAACTAGCCGGTGCAGCCACTAAGAAAGGCGGGTCGGATCTTGTGCCACTGCCATCTTCCTTCTTCTAGATGAGCGTGTTGCATCTTAGACCATATCTTCACTTACCATCAGGTGAGATAGCGATCATCTATTGTGTGTAAATAAAAAAAATAGAGGCTTGAAGTTCGTCTTGTATGTTACTCTATATTCTTTTCTAGTGCGTTATGTTTTACGTAAGTACATATTACTTACTTGATTACCAATTCAATAAGTATATACAGTACATATAATAAATCGATCTATGCAGTAATATTTACGGGTACAAAAACTACTTAAGTAACAACTCGATAACTTAAAGTAAATTTATTTAAGTACGTAACTTTATTTACTATTACATTCGATTATATAATGTCTAGTGCAGTAAAAAAGAATTAAATCTATTCAAAGTAAGTATAAAGTTATGTATTTCATTTCCAAAAATATTACCTACTAGATGCGTCCCGCGGTTTCACCCGCGTAAGTCCCGATACCGTGGAAATATCGGGATCAAAAGTAGCCAATAGCCTTCCTCAATAAATGTACTATCTAACACTAAAATATTTTTTCAAATCGGAATAGCGGTTCCTGAGATTAGCGCGTTCAAGCAAACAAACAAACTCTTTCGCTTTATAATAATAGAAGATTTAGAAACGGGGTAAACAAAACAAATTAAAATATGTTAACTAGGTATCCCGGGTTTAAATTATATTTGTAGTCAAAACAACCATGTTATTTAAAAATCCTATAACACCGAGTAAATATTACAACTAATCTCTCATGTAAATTGTTAAAAGTTATAGGTACAGGGTTTTTTTTCTGTTTTCGAGATGTTGGATTGAAATAAAACTATTGTTTTAACCGAAAAATACTTACCTAAATAAATAATTTCAAGTTATACCTACCTACTTACCTAATTTTTTTTCCGGGTTCGCTTGTATGTGCCAACCCTGAGACGAGTTCCCGCGGGTCGTCCGTCCCGTTCCGCGGCAAAAACTCGGAACAATCGGGGTCAACGACCGCGTTTACAGACGACAGAATAACTCACTATAATCATACCTACTTTTATTTATAATGTGAAGGTACTTATGTATGTTTGTTTCTACTATTGACTTACGGTCAGAGTGCTTAACCGATTTACATACCATTTTGCACTATAATGATAGTTAAAAAATGGGAAAGTGACATAGGCTTGTTAAATAGATTGGTAGACAAATAGATAATAGGCTTTTCTAATAAAACAAAAACGTGTGGCACTCGGGGACTGCCGCGGTAAAGCTATTGCATAGCATTTTTTTTTAATTAGTGTGGGTGTTAGGTTTTATTTTCGTTACGGAATTACTTGATTCGGTCGCCGCGCTCAAAGCCTCCGATAAAAGCTATGCAATAGCTTAAAATAGTGTCATCTTCAGAAGTCGCGAGTAAAAGTTAGTAAAATATAAACTGTGAATAAATCACAAAAAAAAGTAAACAAAAAATTCAAGTCTCGAGCTGTCATTGTGCTGTCAAATTAATGTCAAAATGTCAAGTCTGTGCAAATCAATTTTAATACTATTTTCGTATACCTACGACTTTGAAGAACCGACTTCCAAAAAAGGATGAGGTTATCAATTCGGATGGTTTTTTTTTAAATCCGTATGTTATCGAATATATTCGCCGTTCGATTGCAATGATTCTTTTACTATTAGGAAGGTATTAGCTTCTAGTTGATTCCATAAAAAGTTGGAAAGGATTTGATGAGAACCTTCGGAAGGATCAGCAGAATAGCGTCCCAGAATGCAGTAAATTACTAGCTAATTTTTGTACTTCTACCAATATTTCAATCGGTTTCAATGAAATCGAAGGCAATCGAAAGCAACTGCATTACATAGTAGAGAGCCGGAGATACATACGATTTCCTATTGCGTTACAGACAGACATAAATATCTACAAACAATATTAGCTATTGTTTTATGTATGAGCTATGTATGTCTGTATGTGTGTTATGTACTGAGGATACAAACGAAATGGCAATTAAATTGGCAATTACACGTTAATTATAGCATTTATAGCCGATACTGTTTGTATGTTGTATTGTAAACAGTGCTCGTAGACTGGAGACTTAAGAAAATAAAACGTTTTTACACAAACAAATTTTTCATTGAAAAATGTTTCTCCGTTTTATTTGAATGTGAATGAATATTTTGGAAAACCTTGCGGTGGGGACCCTTTAAAAGTAAAATCTTAATCCGAATAATATCGATATTAAGGTAGAAAACTAAATTTTTCATAGTTTATTTTGGTATTAAGTTTGTATGAAAATGGTAAGAGTCGCCTCGTTCCTGCTATCAGAGCTAACAACCGGGACCAATTGCTTAACGTGCCTTCCGGAGCACGGAGGAGCTCGAGAAACTGATTTTTGCCACACAAATTATCGGTCACCCATCCAAGTAATGACCGCGACAAGCGTTGCTTAACCCGCATAACCGTTCAAGATCAGCAGGTACAGCTAGGCCAATGAGCTCTTCAATGAATGATGCAATGTAAATTAAATGTCATTGAAATCAGTCCAGTGGTTTCGGAGATTATACCCCAACATACATACTACTACTTACTAACGTTAACTCCTTTTAATATTAGTATAGATAATTGAATTGAAATCTTGTTGAAGCAAACATACACAGTAGGTACCTATACTTTCGCCGCCGACCTCAAAGTTTTTAGTCTGCGGTATCCCAAACTGACCTATTTTTGTAACATACCTATGGCCGAGTGAAGCGGGGTCTAAATACTGACAAGTCATCTCTTAGATAAAAGACTTATCCTTCAATCCAAAAGAAGATCTCGAAACGTTGAGCGTTGAAACAATGCGAAAAACTAATAAATGTCACGCGATTAAAACCGAAAAATGTCTTCAATTTCAATACAACATCGCGAAAACAGAAGAAAAATCTAGATATTACGCAGGTAACTATCATTACGGCCAAAATTTTGAAATTCCCAAATTGTCGAAACTCCCAAAATGTTTTAACTTCCAAAAATGTTAAATCGCAAAAGGTTGTATTTTCCAAAATGTTATTTTTTTTTGTATATTATGCTTAGAGACTATAGCTATAAAAATATTATGAAATATAAGTATATCAAAATGCAATTGTTTTTTTTTCTGAACTGGAGACTAAAGACGATCGTAGAATAAATAAAAAACACATCGTATGCAATTTTTTTAAACAGAAATAGAGGCATAGGTAAAAATAAACAGAGAGCGAGCTCTTGGTGTATATATCTATAAAAATATATACCTAGTTAATGTGTGTGTGTGTGTTACATAGAACCAGAAAGGTATTTGATATGAGAGAGTCATATTTCCCGAATTCCTATCATCTTTATTTTCCCAATGCAATGTGTTACTCCACCGTCCATTCCAAAATATACCTTAAAGTAAAATCTTAAAGTCTATTTTTTAAAAACCTTATGCAACTTAATTTCCAGTTATAGAAAAATTGATTCTTCAAGTCAAATATGGATCTTATATCACAGTAGTAAAGTTCAATTTAAATCGTTTGATTTCAGTTAATTTTAGGAAGTTATAGAAACACAGTAACTGTCAAAGGCACGCGGTACAAAGACTGTGTTTTTTTGTAGAATTGAACCTTATTTCAATGGAATAGAGTATTTAAAGGCTTGTATTAAATCCGTTATAGTTTAAGGCTTGTATGATCATTAGTTCCGAGTTCTTTGAACCGGTTTTTACCGCTTTCATCCGGATTTATCCGGATTTTCCATGTATTTTTTCCATCGCTATTCAGTTGGAAATGTTATTTTTTAAGCCTAGAGTGAGTGTGTATATTGTAAGGCCTAGATTTTTGTCTGTATTTAAAAGTCCTTATTTTTGGTAAGTATGCGGAATCGTGTCTTAAAAATGTTTTTTTTTTGCTAAGCCATTTTTAATAGATTTTTTTCTTTCTCAATGATTCATATTACTCATATGTTCTCGAACACAAATGTTTTATAAAAATCGGTTTAGTCTTTGTAACGTTCAAACAATATTTTTACCATTAATGGTTTTCCCATCACACGCCAATAAATACCAAATAACATAAATACAAACGGATTGCTCTAATCCGTCTGTCTGTCAACAAGGTAATGTCAACATCCTGTATAATGTGACAATTTGGAGCATCCTGTACCTACATCGAGTGCGCTGTTTATTTTATTTGATTGATTAAATTCAATCAAAAATCTTTTTATTTTGAAGGGATTCTTCTCATCAGAGCGATGTTCCCGGTTGCATCCCCCTCGGGGTCCGCTAAACCCCAATTTGTTTAGGGGTGGCGCAGTTGCTACGTCATCATTGACTGACCTTCTGCAAATAGCAGCTATTGCGCTGGAACGGAATACCAGTGGTCGCAGGTTCAAGCCCCGCCGGGTGCTAAATTTTTTGAAAGCATTTTTTGAAAAGCAGAAATTTTCTAGTGTGGTAAACCACATTGTGTGTTAGTGTTAAAACACTAAAAGAAATGATGTTTAGAATATACCTACATATTTTATTTGAAAAATATTATTAGCAATATTTATATCCATCCATACCCTATTTCAGAATCTTAGATCAAAATGTAAACAAAGAACAGTAAATTAAGAGCTTTCACTTTCAAATGTTTTTTGTTAACATTTTTGATCTAAGTTTCTGAAATAGAGTATATTATAATATCAAATTATCCGCGAGCAAAACCAGAAAACGTTGCTAGTAAACAAACCATAATCAGGTACCACAGGTGCGACCTAAATACCTGCTAGATCAAGCAAGCGTGCTATTAAGCTGTTAGTCGATAAGCCGAGCTAATGTTTGCTGGGTAGGTACTTGATTAGCTAGGACCAGCTGCTAGGTATAAATAGGTAATACCTAATTGCTAACATGCAAATTGTACTCAACTTAAATACTAAGGAAGCTTATGATGATCTAGATTGTGTATACTTGAGTACTAGCCGTTTTTAATAAGGCTAAATAGGAAAAACTTTGTTGTCTGCGGCAAAAACTTTTTTTTGCGCGAAAATTAAAATTTGCGCGAAAACCGTAAGCAATATCGCGTTTGGATGTTGGGGAAGGTTAATTGGAAATCATTTAATTCCTAAACGCTTTAAAAGAAGGACAAAATAACATGACCTTCACCACCGACTTATCTGTTACAAGCTGCGCCGGTTTCACCCGCGTAAGTCCTGATCCTGCGGGATTCGGGATCAAAAGTAGCCTATGTCCTTCTCCAAGATCCTATCTATCTCCATACCAAAAATCGGTTCAACGGTTTAGGCGTGAAAGTGTAACAGACAGCCAGAGTTACTTAATCTGAAACTAAACTACAATCTGGATCTACCCCGTAAAATTTCTTCAGATTACATTTTTTCTGATAAAAAGGTGCTTCAGGTGCTCCATTAATCTGTTTCTAAGTCTTGTTGGTTCTAGTGATAGTAGTCCAAAAAATAGTAATTTCCTTTATTCTTGGATGCTATTCTGCTCATCATTCTGAAGATTCTCATCAGATCTACACCAAACTTAAAAGGGATCAACTAAAACCTCACACCTTTCTAATAAATAACATAATTTACATTAAGAAACACAATCTCCCTGATAAATGCGCTACTGCGCGTGCGCTATAATCCAAGCAACAATGGCAGAGACCTTGTAACGTTATCGCAAAGTGACACTATACTGTCATTGTGTACGGCCTAGTTGCGCGCGCGCAGATGTGGGTCTATTTGTTTCCGTTGAGACACCTTTTGTTTGATATTGACGTCCATTACATAGATAGGTAGGTTTAGGTGTATACGAGTATAAATAGATTAGCAGCGGCCCGCGGTTTCACTCATGTTAGTCCCGATTCCCTGGAAATTTCAAAAAAATATTTCTTAGGGGATCTATTCATGACAAAGAACATAATCTCCAAATTTCATGTCTCTAGGACCAGCGGTTTGGGCTCTGCGATGCTATATGTGGGCCGGTCATCAAGTTCCCCTTTCCATTCATTGGTAGCCTGGAAGAGATCTCGCATAGGCGATAAGGCCATTTTTAGTAGGTATACGTCCCATTTTAGTTTTAAATTTTTATTTTTTTTATTTCTTGTTTGTGTTTTTAGTACAATTAAGCCACGTTGTGCCGGCGATAACAAATCTTTAGTTTGCTGTACAGTGTGATAATCAATCGCCACATTCTAAGCCTACTCGATAATTAGTTTCAATACTGCATCGTTTAGCAAGTTTTTTTCTCTGCTGGAGTTACTCTACCTTAGAGACTAGAGACATGAGAGTTTATCGGCTTGTAACAAAAGACAACTGATAGCCTCTGCACTATGCGAAAACCTGTCTCGCAGAAGGCCATCTCTGTACAGTTTTTTCTTTGCTTAGGGGAAATACATCAAATTAAATAAAAATAAAACAAATCAAATTAAATAAAAGTACCAAACTACATAAAAAGCAAACAGTGCTGTTGGAGATTCGGGTCAGTGTGTTTCGCACCCGATGTTTATTGCACCCGTAGCTAATGCCCCCGATTTTCAATTAAGTTATAACAGCCAAATTCGTCATAATAAAAGTTATTTGTACCAGGTACAGTCGACGAAAAAGTGTTTCTAAACAAAATAAGCAATTAAATTTTACTATGAAATTTCAAGTTTATAATTATTTTTAGTGATACCTTAGAGTTATAATGAACTGAATATGTAGATGTTTTTTGAACAAATCCGTCCGTTTGTACAAGTAAAAATTGGTAAATAAAAATTTGTTTTTTTTAGGAATTTTTATATTTTGCTCAAGGCATATTATCTGCTATAAATATCATCTCCAAAAATTCGCTTTCGGCGGCTTTGGAGATGATTTTTTTCTTTAAAATATTTATAGGAAATAATATGCCTTAAGCAAAATATAAAAAATCCTAAAAAAAAATATTGTTAGACTTAAAAATGATGATTTTGCATGTTGATTGTTTTTGCTGTATTTTAATGTTTAATTATTTTGTTGTCAATGTTCTTAGAATTAAGTTTTATACCTATATATTTATTAGGACTTGTACCTAATAAATATATAGGTATTAACTTAAACTTAAAGAAAGCATGTACATATTTTAAAAAGTTCAAATCATCCTAATATGTAACTGTGATTTTTTTTGTGATTTTTAATGTTAGTTGGTATAGCTATATTTTAATGTTTAATTATTTTGTTATCAATGTTCTAAATATTTAAGTCGATATCTTTATATTTATCAGGTATAAATTACTTTATTTTGAGAAGTTCAAATCATCCTAATAATATTTAGAACATAGAACACATATAATGTACCTACTATTTTTTTTTAATTTACTATTACAAATAAAAAATGGAAAGTAATAAAAAAAGTAGTTAAACTTAAAAATTACGGTTTTGAATGTTAATTGTTTTTGCTGTATTTTAATGTTTAATTATTTTATTGTCAATACTCTTAAAATTGAAGTTGATTCCTTTATATTCATTAGGTTTTCAAAATTACCTTCATTATATTTTAAGTACTATACATAAATCATCTTATTTTTTGAAATGTGATTTTTGAATTGTACCTAACGACTAATGTTTTTAGCAAATTGTTGTTTCACCGACATTATTAATAAAGATTTATATTTAATGTAAAAAAACAAGAAAACACAGAATAAACAAACATAAATAAAATAAAAATAAAAAATCATACAAAAGAAATCTAAAAATTACAGCAATAAACAAACACAAAAAATTAGTCAAAAAGCCTCCCCCCCCCCCCGGACTGCTCCCGAAGCAAAAGATCCCATCACACTAGCAGCGTTCCCACGCGGTTTTCCATCGCGCTGCACCGCGATGGAAAACCGTTGCAACAGGAACAACCCTGAACGACTGTCCAAACTCCTCTCCCTGAGACGATTACCCACCGCCCGAACAAACTCCAACCCCTCCCTACACCAACACCCCATAACCTCCACATCCAAAGGAACGAATATGTACGCCCGCTCCAAATCAGCGTACTTCACCCGCTTGCCCACAGCCGCTGCCACAGCAGCCGCCGCTGCCACACGCACTTTACGGGCCAAGTGACTGGCCGCAAAGGTACTGACGCAGGTAGCATCCCAGATAAGGCACCTCCCCCTCTCTCAGGGAACCAACGTCAGCCCATCCGGCCTCTTCCCGTCCGTACGACTAAGGCCCGGCGGCTCCAAGACACACGGGATATTCGCCGAAACAAGGGTCCTCCGAATTACGTCATTGAGTGCGTGGTGACGAGGAAATCTCCCAGCACATCGACGACAACTCAAAGCATGGTGGCCACTAGCCTCCACCATAGAACCACAAACGCATAAATGAGGCTCACATACGTCGGATCCCAGGCGAAGAGCCACAGCCACCCGTGAACTGTCATCCAACAGAGTGCCAAGATGAGGCGATGGTAGTGCCTGCAACCACGCACCCGAATCCGGCCTCGACACAGCCCTTAATCTCGCCAAGTCTACCCCCGCCGCACGGTCCATGAGATCCCTCATCAGCCTAACAGCCCCGATATCATCCCACATGCGTTGCGCATCGGGCAACTCAGGAATATCCGCTATCCGTCCCAGGATTGAGAGCCAACCAAGCCTCCCGTGCCTCACGCGCATAGGGAACGTCCACCTGGCCACCATTATTTATATTAAAAAACAAAGTCTGCATCATTTCTTGTAAACACCTATAAACATTTTTATAATACGTTTCACTTTGCTATCTGACTGTACTTTGGATAAAAATATTCAACCAATACATTTTATCGCAATAAAACAAAATCGGGGGCATTAGCTACGGGTGCAATAAACATCGGGTGCGAAACACACTGACCCGGAGATTCCGGCTAAGGTGGTAACTATATTAACCAAACGTTACCTGGAAGATATCACTTACTAGGCTTTTTATACGAAGTACGTAAGCACTTACCTAGTAGGGTTCCATACCTCAAAAGTTACTATAAGAATAGGATCACTTTCTTGTCCGTCCGTCTGTCAATACCCTTTATCTCGGGAACGCGTCGAGGTATCGAGTTGAAATTAAAACCATAGACTGAGACTCATGGTCTCTATCATGTGTATGAAAATCAAGATTTTGGGTCAACACAATAAAAATATTTAAATTTTCACAAAAAGTAAGTAAGTAGATAGGTATCTACTTTTCTTTTCACCACATTTCATTTTTTTTTCTTTATTTATTGTACCTAATGTTCTATGGTGTTTGATTCTAAGATTGACCCCGAATTAATAGTACCTACCTACGTGTCTACGTTTCTATAGAAATAGATGATTCATCTGAATCATCTATTTCTGTAGAATTTTTTCAAAAATGTATTAGTCAATTAGATTTTAATCTATGTATTCTTACTGGCTTCTGCCCGCGGCTTCTCCCGCATGTCCTAGAGGAAACAGGATTAGGATTATCCCGCCCTCTAATGTATATATGTACCAATTTTCATGTCTATTGACGAGAGTAAAAAGACGAGAGTATTACGAGAGTAAAAAGTTCCATACAAAATTGAACCTACCTTTTCCCCCCTTAGGGGTGGAATTTCGAAAAACCCTTTCTTAGTGTATGCCTACATATCACAAAGAACACATTCTCAGAATTCCATGTCCCTAGGACCAGCGGTTTAGGCTGCGCGTTTCTATATAGTTCAGTCAGTCAGTCGGATTTGAATTTTGTTTGTATAGATGTTTCTTAGAAGAATGAATGAGTGATTTAATAAGAATTTTCTAATAAAATTGGACAAAGGAATTGTTTAGTTTCCTCTGTGATGAAACTCGATAAGTTTAAAGGTTACTAGTTATACCAATACTAGCAGTGTCCCGAAGTTTCACCCGCGTAATTTCTGATCTCGCGGGATTTTCCATAAACCCTTACGTAACCCGTAAATACCTATTATATACAACACACTCTCCAAATTTTATGTCTTTAGAACTAACGGTTTGTCTCTAGGACATTAGCGGTTTATATGTATAGATGACGACCTCTGTGGCGCGTCGGACAAGGCCCGACTGCAATGCAGTAAGTTGCGGGTTCGGTTCCAGTCGGGTGCAGATACCTATTTATCGTCAAAAATAAATATTTGTTTCTAGTCTGGGTGTCTTCTATGTAACCCATATAGATATTTACAAAAAAATGTATGATATTTAGTATATACTTTGTCTAATACCCATAGTGCAAGCCTAGTGCTTAGTTTGGGACTAGGTAGATTGTGCTGTGCGTACCGTCGTGCAATCATATTTTTTATTTTTATTTATTAGATCGTAAGAGAATAGGGTCAAGACACGTAAAACCTAGAAAGAGTCCTGTAACCTAGGTTTTATCTGTTCCACATTGTTGTACATTGTCATAAACTGACCAATAACACCTGACTACAATGTTGTTGGGAAGATTGGGTACCAGCGGCGCGCGGAATATTATATTATGAAGAAATGAATACAAGAAGGAATGTCATTTATTTGCGCGAAATATGGTCACAACAGTTGTCATAAAAGGTGGAAGTTTGTATGTAAGTAAGTCTATTTGTTACTCCTTTACGTAAAAACTACTGGGTTAATTGCGATGAAACTTAGTATGTGGAAATTTAGTCTAACACATGATATTCCCGCAGGATGAATGAATGAATTAATAAATTCTTTTTTGTACACACCATATTTCAAATATATTACAAAGAAAAACACACACAACTTAAAGCTAGGTGGCACAATGAGCGGCCTTGTCGCTTAAAGCGATCTCTTCCAGGCAACCTTCCAGGCGGGATTATTTTTTATTTTTTTATTTTAAATAACAAATTACCTACAAAAGAACGGAAAGCAGAAAAACAAAATAAACACATTTTGACCGACTTCCATAAAAAGAGCAGGATTTCAATTCGGATATATTATGTTTGAAGGGTTATTTTTAATTACAAAGAGCAATCAAACACACACCTAAAAACAATTTACAAATATTTGGAAAATTCAAAAATTATCACTTGCGACGTAGCCAGAGAAAAAGAAAGCTTACGCTCAACTTTAAGTTTTGAGGTAATTCTTTAAATGGTTTTTGTAAAATTGTTTTTAAAAATGTCTATTAATCAAATATTAATAGATATTTTTAAAAACAATTTCGTTAAAAACAAAAACGTTTAAAGAATTACCTCAAAACTTAAAGTTGAGCGTTAGCTTTTTTTTTCTCAAAAGCTTTATCATTGTTGCGCTCGCGTTACGGTCGGCAGGCTCCCTAATGGCGCCGTGAGCCTTTATTGCCACTTCCGGACGTACTACATACAGACAGACCTACAGACTATAGCTTTTTGTACGTCGCTGGTGAGTTTCCTCAAGATTTTAAGTGATAGATAACTTAGTTGCCAGAATGATATTTTATTTTTAAAAGAAATGTTTTATTTGTATAGGATTACTAGTAGCAGAGCTTTGTGGTTTATTAGTCTAGTTAATCCATTATTTTCCATCTATATTAATATTATAAAGAGGAAAGATTTGTATTTGTGTGTGTGTGTGTGTGCGTCTGTATGTTTGTAATGAATAAACTCAAAAACTACTGAAGCGATTTTAGAAATTCTTTCACCATTAGAAATCTACATTCACCCTGAGTAACATAGGCTACTTTTGATCTCGATATTCCTATAAGCTGCTAGCTTATATAATGCAGCTATAATTAATAAATATATTTGATTTTGACTTTGTCTCTGTAAGTCGTTTGTCAGAGAGGTCAGAGAGGATATTTGAGTCATACGGTATTCCCCGATCTTATCCGATATTACCCGACCATACTCTACATACTATCTCAAATGTTCCAATCATAGACAGTTGCCAGTTAATTACGGCGTCCACACAACCTGGATATCTCGGATAATCCCCGACGCACGACCGTCATACAATATTCATAACTACGGTGACCATAAAACATGATGAAATGGGACAGCGCTTTGTCAAATTTCATGAAATATGAATAAATACGTGGATTAGGTAGGTTCACGTGGAAAACGGAGCTGTATGTTATTTATAAGGAATAGGAACGTCAAATGAATAAATATATGTGGATATTAACGGAACAAAATTATTATTTTTCAGTAGTAGGTAGTAATATTTAATAGCTTTAGTAAAAACTACAAAGCCAGACAAGCAAGTGTCTGGTTGTCCAAAAGTTTTTGTTTCGAAGTTTTTGTTTCTATTGAATTCTTATTTAAGATGTATATTTTTTTAAGCTACTGTAACCACAACACACTAATTTATTTGGACATTTTTGGTCTTTCAAAATCCACATTTTGTTCTATTTTAATATTTGAGATACTAATAGTATATAGAGGAGTATATTTATTTATTTGTAACGAATAAGCTCCGAAACTACTGGACCGATTTCAAAAAATCTATCACTAATAGAAAGCTACATTATCGAGGAGTTTACATAGGCGACTTTAGATCCCGATATTCCCACTGAATCGGGACTTACGTGGGTAAAACAGCGGGACGCAGCTAGTTCGAGATTAAATAATAAAATAGCCATAAAAAACATAACCAAACTGAACTCTATCACAATGCATTTAAGATTGTCGCTTCTAAAACTGTCCAATCAAAATGTTCACTGCATTTTGAACCAAATGTCGTTGGTGTTACGGTGAAAATTAGCTTGACCAGTTATTTATTTATCGTATAACAAGATTGGATAGTTTTCGCGGCAATAAAAGTAATTTTATTGGACATTGTTTGTTACGAGTTTGTAAAAAAACATGGTTGGTAATAATTTATTAGATTTTATTACCTGCGAAATACCTCTAAAGGCTACATACTAAATCGGTAGTTTTGATTTCAAATTCTGGCTGTACCGGCCTAGCAATCTGTTATGACAACATGCCTGTCACCATAGTCATCTTTGAACGTAGAAGAGAAATTCCAAAAGTAGAAATGGCTGGATATTAGACTAAAAATGACTAGATAGACCAGACCAGACTTAGACTAGACTGATAATAGAATAGACTAGTCAAATCGCAGTATTTTAACTTAAATATGACCTAGATATGTCAACTTCACTAAAAGCCAGGCAAAGAATAGCGTACAGATAGAAGACTAATGCTACGTCTTGCTCCCTCCTAGTCATTAAGCAATCAACCCATCCCACTCTAATTATTACCTATTATTAATTAACAGCCTATTTAACCGCTGGTATTAAGTAAAAAATATTCCACAATGTATTCCGCACACACAGCGCAGTCTAGCCCCAAACTAAGCACTAGTCTTGTATTATGGGTACTAGACAACGGATACACTACATAATACTTTTATCTCTCTTTAAACGGCTGTCCTTCAAGCAATGGACATATAAAAGTATAGGCACAGTAATACCTCTCAAATAAACCTAGCGAACAAAGTCGAATGTAAAAACTAGTGTAACCATCCTACTAATATTACTTGTATGTAATTAAATAAGTATTTCTAATTACTCCTTCACGCAAAACTACTGAACCGATTGTAATGAAATTTGGTATGTTAATAGCTGGAGAACTGGATTAACCCATAGGCCGCTTTTTATCCCTATATTCCCGCGGAATCGAGACTTAAGCGAGTAAAACTGCGGGACACAGCCCGTATTATAATAATTCTGAATGAAAAGCTTACCCGAAGGCGTTCAATCAAAATGAGTGATGCGAAAGAATTCAATATCAATTTAAAAACAAATTTAATCAAGATGCATCATCTTATAAGGCGTTTCATGTGAGAGTGGCGAGAGGCGCGGTCGTGGCGGAGACATTACGTGGGCCATCTCCTTTATTGGGCATTTAGGAAAAAAAACTGAAAGCGAGGATTCTTTCATATAGGTACTTTTGTTACGCAGTGGATGCATATTTTCTTCTCAAAGTAATAATAAAGGTTTTTGAAAAATAGCTTCCAAAAATTCGTACTCGGCGGGATTCCAACCCGCGACTACTGGTAATTCGAACCAGTGCGTTAGCCCGTTTCGTCACACTACCTACCTAGCTTAGTTGAAATTAAGAAATTTCCTTGTGTTTTGCAAGTAAAGCATCGTAGCGACATCTACCAAGTAAACTTGGAAATCAAACAGTTAGTAAATCGTATAACCCCACACTTTTAGAAAATTTAATCTATACTAATAATATTATAAAGAGGTAACGTTGGTATCATGTATGTATGTATATTGGGGGTAATCTCCGAAACTACTGGGCCAATTTCAAAAATTCTTTCACCATTAGAAAGCTACATTCACCCTGAGTAACATAGGCTACTTTTGATCCCGATATTCCCACGGGATCGGGACTTACGCGGGTGAATAATTTATAAGGCAAAACAACGTTTGCCGGGTCAGCTAGTAATGTATAAGTAGGTACCTTATAACCACGTATGTACTAAAGGTAACAACACAAAGAATATATTACTTTATCTTTCTAAAATATCAGGCCCGAATGCCCCCCACCACTTGCCTGTACTAAGCTTCTTAAGGCGCCCCTCTTTACTGAACGAGTGACTCACCAGTACAAATCTAATTTAACTCCCCAGGAACACTTTGATTTGCATATAATACCTTCTTAATGGAAGGAGCTTCGCCTGTTGAGATATACCATTGCTTTTAAGTTTACAGTGGCGGGTCAATAGTCAGGAAGGCTTTTGCAAGTAATCCTTGTAGATAGAGTGATTAGTTAAGAACGAGGCGACTCTTACCATTTTCATACAAACTTAATACCAAAATAAATTATGAAAAATTTACATTCAAATAAAACGGAGAAACATTTTTCAATGAAAAAATGTTTCTCCGTTTTATTTAATTTCGAATGAATATTTTGGAAAACCTTGTGATGGGGACCCTTTAAAAGTAAAATCTTAATCCGAAAATATCGATATTAAGGTAGAAAACTAAATTTTTCATAATTTATTTTGGTATTAAGTTTGTATGAAAAAGCTAAGAGTCGCCTCGTCCTTAACTGTTTTGGATAAAACTGTAATGTAAATAATAAATAAATAAATTCTGTGAACAACACACAGTGCCATCTAGCCCCGTGGTAATGGACTAAGCTTGTGTTACGGTGACTAGACAACGGATGTAATGTAATGTAGATCTATACTAATATTATAAAGAGGTAACGTTGGTAACGTGTATGTTTGTATTTATGTATATTGGGGTAATCTCAGAAACTACTTAACCAATTTTAAACAAATCTATCACCAATGGAAATCTACATTATCGAGGAGTAACATAGGCTATCGGGATTTACGCGGGTGAAACCGCGGGACGCAGCTAGTCTGGAATAATTTGGAATTTCATATAGGTTTTCTTTCTTTCTTTTCGTGTAGTGGTGTGGCTCACTTTGTCGCTCTAAGGCCTCTAACGAATGCTAACGACTGCTATTAGAGATAGCAATCTGGTAGCAGACGTTAGGACTGCTTGACCTATCGACTGCTATCAGAGATAACAATCTGGTCCAACTGCTTAACGTGCAATACAAAGCACGGAAGAGCTCGAAAAAGTGTTTTATTGCCGCCCCAAGCGTTGCTTAATCCGTTAACTTGCACGAGCATAAACAACAAAACATTTGATAAACGCATCAAATTTGGTTCAGTTAAAATTGAAACACTTATCTAGGACGCAATTTCAGCTATTTATTGACAGAGGTTAAGCTCCAATGGAGATAACGCTCGTAAAATACAGAACTCATTGTTTTCCAAGTCGGAAATACAATTTCGAAGTTTAGTTTTGTTATTATTATTAAGTTTTGAATAAATTTTAGACGATATAATTGCTTTTCGTGTATTTATGTACTTACGTACAGTCAGATTACCAATTAAGTATCCAGCACACAAAAATATTATTCGTGCTGTATAGTTAAATGTTCAACTTAGCCATCATCTATGTAAGGGGGTAAATGTAGGTTATTTAAAATATTAAGTTATGTACAGTTAGAACACCAATTAAATATACAGCACGAATAATATTTTTGCGTGCTGGATACTTAGGTATTTGGTAATCTAACTGTACTACCTTTGAACGTGGGACGAAATCTGAACCTTGAGGGAAATTTAACGGTGCCAGTTTTCAAGGGATTGCACTAAGCCAGGCCAGTAACCTAGTAAAAAAACTGTTTAAAAAACATCAACACAGTGCTTTTTTTCCTGGTTTACCTCAGTGGAATGACTTGGTAATTGACACCGTATGAATTATCCATTAGTCTGATTGAAAACAGATAAAATAATCTACAATTTTAACAACTTACGGTCGAACCCTAAAACGCTACTCAAAATTTGAAGCTCGGAAACAAAAAAATTGGATACTAGACTAGTCTTTGTTAGGGTTCCGAAACAAGAGGATAAAAACGGGATCCCATTACTGAGACTCCGCTGTCTGTCTGTGAGTCTGTGTCTGTGTTAGTCTGTCACCACTGTATCTCATGAACCGTAGCTAGACAGTCAAAATTATCACAGATGATGCATTTCTGTGGCCGCTATAACAACAGTTACTAAAATCGTATCTAAAACGTTACTAAAAATAATGGTATGGACCCCTGCGTCAGTAATTTTTCAATTATTTTAGTAGCCCTACACTAACGATAGCTAAAAGGTAATAAAAAAGCCAATTACAAGCATTATTATTTAAAAAGGCGCTTCTGTATTCGGCCATTAGATCCACAGGAGTAATTTGCCTCCAAGATAAACATTAGCCAACACAACCTCACTTACTTACGCACAACAATACAGAAGCTCATTCCTCGTCACGTGTGACACGTCACGGTGACAACGTCACGGTGACGGGACGACACCCTTGTCACGGTGACAGCTGCGCGAACAGGGAATATCCCGCTGTGATTGTGTTTCATGGACACCCTGGTTTTGAAGTTTATTATCATTTATCTTGAAACTTAGTGGGAGCAGTGTAGTGATAATAAAATTGTAGCTTACCTACGTGTACTCGGTTTCATACGACTTATCTACATCTACACTAATATTATAAAGAGGAAAGATTTGTATTTTTGTGTGTGTATCTGTATGTTTGTAACGAATAAACTCAAAAACTACTGTGTCGATTTCAAAAAATCTTTGAACATTAGAATACTACATTCACCCTGAGTAACATAGGTTTTGTATTTGGTTTCTGTGTATGTATACCTACTTTTGATCCCGATATTCCCACGGGATCGGTACTTACGCGGGTTAAACCGCGGGACGTAGCTACCATAAAATAAACAAAAAACAAAGAAAAAATAATTTAGCATGGCACAGTTGGCGGCCTTATCGCCTAAGGCCTTATCGCGATCTCTTCCGGGCAATATTTATCCAGGGATATTTTAAAACGGGTCCAGTCGATTGAAATCGATCCATTAGTTTTTGATTTTATTCATAACAAACATACACACAAACACACAAAAACAAATCTTTTCTCCTTATAATCTTCTAATATATAAAATTTCCATGTCACAGTGTTAGTTACCGTACTCCTCCGAAACGGCTTGACCGATTTTTATGAAATCTGTAGGTAAACGTATTCAGTAGGTCTGAGAATCGGCTACTATCTATAATTTATAAGGCAAAACAACGTTTGCCGGGTCAGCTAGTATTAGTATAGATTTTGGTACAATAAAGCGTTTATCTATCTATCTATCATCCATACTTGACCCCAGCTCATATCCACATTCTCCACAACATGTGTTTAGGTCTGATGATTCGCATCTATACCTATCTGAGACCTATGTGTCTAGATTCCTAGTGCTAAACATTTAATTGGCTAACCTCTAATCTAGTCCATTAACCCGGAAGCGCGGTCTGCGGTGCGGGTTCGATTCCTGACACGCGATACGATGGGTAATGTTACAGATTAAGTACCTATTTATTTATGTATTTCACGCTTATGTGGCTTTATTCTGAAATCTTTACAGATTATCCTGCGTTTTTCTTTAAATATGGAGTTTGTTGTTGTTTTGACCACCGAAATGCATCATGTGAAAAATTTTCGACTGTCTAGCTAGCACGGTTCTTGAGAACATGGTGACAGACAGACAGTGGTGTCTTAGTATAGGGGTCCCGTTTTATTCATTTTGTACGGAACCCTAAAAACGATTATCATTCGTAGTTATTTTTAAAACTCTGATTTTTTTTAGAAGAAAATTTCGTTTAGATAAGCTCAATAAAATTGAAATCCACAGACCTACAATAAGTTGGGAATACAACATTTTATTTTCGTAAGAATTACATTTAAAAGGAAAGTCAACCTCCGCCCGCCGACATCTTAAATTTTACGCGAAAATATCCACAATAGCAGCAAATACATACACACACATATACCTACAAAAAAACCTAAACCAAATTCTATCTCCATTGTATCGGAAACGTCGAGAATCAATACACCGAACACAGTTTATTCCGAAATTCAAAAAAACTGACTCAAATACCGGAACAAAATCCAATCCTACACCGACGTATTAAGGTTGTATTTCGAATAAAGACGGCTAAGAGGAATGAAATTTTATGCAGATTTCATATTCAATCTCCGATAGGAGAATTTATCGCGTCCCTGATGCGGTACGCTACAGTTTTGATTTGTTATTATTTCGACCGGGTTTTATGATGGCTAAATTGTGAGACTTTGACAGTCGATTTTAGGAGTATTTGTGTTACTTTTTTTATGAGATTTTCAGTACTTTCTTGTCGTGTTTACGACTATGTGAGTTTGATGGGGCCGGGATACGAAGCCGGTATTTGTTACGTATTTTTTGTTCACGTTTTATCGTAATCGATTGAAGGAATGAGATAAAAGATTAGGTTTGCTTCGTTTTCTAAGCGCCATTTCAAGTTATTTCGTTTGATTACACTCTAGTTTACCTTCTTGATGAAAATGCTAAGGAAAGTAATAAGGAAGCAAATATCAGTTTTTTTCGTGTTCAGGTGCTTAGATTATTAAACAGCAAAAAAGATAAAAGAGTAGTTAAATATAACATACTATAGAATCCTTCAAATGAGTAACTGTACTAAGAGGGTCCCGCGGTATCGCCCGTGTATTCCCTATCCTGCGGGAAAAAAACACACTAGAAAAAAAAAACAACTAATTAAGTCATTCAGGCAGTCAATCAAGTCAGGACTTTAAATTTTATATGTTACAAATTAGGGAATATTAGATGGGTAAATCCGAGGCCCGCAGCTGTCTTGTAAATAGGTTGTACTTAAATGTTTCCAACGCAACCAAGCATGAGCAAGCCTACATACCAACCCAGTCTGAAGTAAAACAAATATATGAAATACAAACTAAACACTTGGCCGACAGAGCTCCGGCGCCAGGCAAACGAAATGACATGATATGAACAGGTACTTTATGATATTTAGACATACATAGGTATAGGTATATCCAATTATCTTCATACATTAGTAAATTTTGTCCTACTACTTTTAAAAAGCATGTGAATTATGTGTTCCAATCAAAATTTAAAAGTATGACGTCATAATCATACTTTTGACGACCTCTGTGGCGCGTCGTGCGAAACGCGACTGCAATGCAGGAGGTTGCGGGTTCGATTTCCGCCGGGTGCAAGTATTTATGCTTATAAATTAAATATTTGTGTCTGGTCTGGGTGTCCCTCTATGTATAATATGTATGTATTTACAAAAGAAAAATAAATATAAGTATTATATCCGTTGTCTAGTCACCGTAACACAAGCTACTTCGCTTACCACGGGGCTAGATGGCGCTGTGTGTTGTTTACAGAATTTATTTATTATTTATAATGGACTGCAAAATGTATATAGGTATTAACTATTAAGCAAACAAGTGAAGAATCACTAAATAAGTTTCATCGGCTTATTTCACATCTGTGGTCTGCATTCGACCTTTACTAAACACGGTACATTAGATAAATACTGTCTAAGAAACTTTAATAATATCCTACGTCTTCGGAACTTTCATAGATGTCATCCCTTCGTCACAGCGCCTTAACATAACCATATTTATTCGAAAATAAACCATAAATCAACAGTTACAGAGTTTAATATTTACTTGGCAAGACTAGACAGCATACTAGCTAAAAAGTCTACTCTAAAAAGGCAACCTTATAGTGATAGGCTTAAGGTGTAAGTTTCCGTGGCAAGCGCATTAAGATACGTTGTATCTAATATGAAAATGTACCTTTTGCCTGAATCAATAAGGTTTATATTTCAACAGGTTTGAATGCTGCATCTCATATGAATGATTAGTGTGACAAGCTCCGAATCAGTTTATGAATATAGTATAGTTATTAGAGGTTGATTAATGTTGCGGATTTGGTGATTTCGTATTAACGTATTTCGGGTAATTGGGATTCGGTGTATTTGTCAATAGGATAAAGAGTTTAATTTCATAGCGGTTTCGAGAAAACTAAATGAAAAATATATGTTTTTCATAATTATAAAAAAATAACAAAGAATCGTCACGATCAGACTTTAGACGGGCGGAGAAATCCAGAAAAATATACAAGAAGAATTAATCCATCTATTGATAACATCCTCCTTTTTTTTAAAGTCGGTTAAAAAATAGGAACCTACAATGGTGATGGAAGGTAGTAGTAGGTTGCCTGGAAGAAATGCCTTTCAGTGATAAGGCCGTCCATTCGTGTAACTTACATTTTAAGCTTATTTATGTTTTGTTATCTTGTCTTATGTTGTAGGTACAAATAGTTATCTATCTTATATCTATCTAAGATTTTTCCTAAACATACAGATTAATTACCTACTTCTACAAGTTGTAGCTGTAGACATACATACATACTCGTATATTTGAGAAGTTTGGTGTGTGGTCGAAGTTTGGGCGTTCTAATCGTAAACCGAAACTTTCCCAATGCATCTTAAAACTAGTCGACTGAAAGTCAGTAGTGAAGGAAAAGTCGTGCGAACCAAGATGGTGGGCGATTAAAGAAGCCTCGAACTATAGCATAGCTAAAGGCTATACGAGGCATCTTTAATCGTAAATTAAGTTATCGTCATATAATAAAGGGGAAAATTTTTAATCTCTACATAAAATATATCAGACCCAAAAAAACGTTAGGTACCTACTATCTTTTAAAAAGAAATCAATTTTTGGAAGGTTTCTAAATTTGGCTGTGTTTAAATTTATTCAACGGATACATTTTTTTACACACGATGGAGATGCGTTTGACTATCTCACTTGATGGTAATTGAAGATATGGTCTAAGATGTAACACGCTCATCTAGAAAAACGAAAACGGCAGTGGAACAAAATCCAACCAGTCTTCCTTAGTGGAACTCAAGAAATAACTAAATAAATTACATAACTTTAGGTCTTAATCTGCTAAACTTTCTAGATCATATAATCTAGATGCTCTACAAAAAGCTCAAACTACTTAACCGACTTCAAATGCAGAGTGTGTCCCGCAAAGTGCAACGCTACCCAACCATCATCAAAATAAACAAAGACACACAAACAAACAACCTCTCGCCCTAAACGCATATACTTGCTCCGTTCCATCGTGGGTAAAAACAAATCAAAACAACACGCCGAGATTCCTATCGCCTAATTACACCCGGTGGTAGTGTGTACGCAATTCTTATCGATGTGACGGCGGGTTATTCCTCTCGGCTCCAAGGTTTATTGGTTACGGCTTCGAAATCAAAGGTGTCCATACTTCGATGCCACTTGGCACTAACGGATTCCTATCGCCCAATTACACCCGGTGGTAGTGTGTACGCAATTCGTATCGATGTGACGGTGGGTTATTCCACTCTGCTCCAAGGCCTATGGGTTACGGCTTCAAAGTCAATGGTGTTCGTACTTCGGTGCCACTTGGCATTGGCACTAACGGCTCGTAATTGTTTAAAAAAAAATACTAATATCCTAATACTTTCTACTTATATTATAAATGCGAAAGAAACTCTGTCTGTCTGTCTGTTACACTTTCACGCCTATACCGCTGAACTGATTTTGATGAATTTTGGTATAGAAATAAATAGGACCTTGGAGAAGGACATAGGCTACTTTTGATCCCATAAATTCATAAATTATCTTTATTTTAAAACAACATTTTTTATTTTGTAAAGTTCAGTTAAAATCTTAATTTTGTCTCTTCTTGTTTTATCCGTAACCAAAATGTAGTACAAATTCATATTTTGCAGTTTTATCAGAAATCTTAGAAAAGATAATGTTAGGTAGGTTGCTCGAAGCGAGTAGACCGTGCACTTATATAATACCTACATATTTTTAAGACCTTTTTACATACACACACAGTTAGAACAATACATTATTCTTATAGGTGGGCTTAGGTTAGCTCGTGGAGTTTAATCCACTTTTTCGTGGAGCGGAGTGGCAGAACCCGTGACGTCAAAGCAGGAGGAAAACCCGCCCAAGGCGGTCCCGCGGGACAATTACAAAAATTAACACTTTCGTACACGCAATCTCGTAAATGATGCCTTGTTCTGCCCCCTCCGGGATCTGTCCCAGATTGTTAATCACTTGCCTTAGAAACTACGTGACGTTTCTAATCATATTTTGATATATTATTTTGATGTTTTCTTTTAGGTATCTTGAAATTATTGTTGGCATGGTAGATATTGGATGCTTTCGGAAATAGAATAGAAATAATTTTAGATTTTCCTTCGGTTTTCGCGATGTTGGATTTCAAATATTTTTTTTATTTTTTCGGTTTGAATCGCATTGCTTTTTATTATATAAAACATTAGCTGCGTTCCGCGGTTTCACCCGCTTTTGTCCCGATCCTGTGGGATCAAAAGTAGCCAATAGCCTTCCTCAATATATGGACTATCCAACACTGAAAGAATTTTTCAAATAGAACCAGTGTTTCCTGAGATTAGCGCGTTTAATTAAACAAACAAACTCTTTAGCTTTATAATATTAGTTTAGATAGATTTACCAAGGAGATAGATGGCATAGCTTTGACAGGTTCTGTTTTTCACTAGCGCAAAATGGCCTTATATTAGAATAAGTATCTGTATGTTTTTAGCCATATTGGTTCAGGGAAATGAACCCACGACTCTATCTACGACCCAAGAGGCGCACGTAGAAGTTACTTCTCAATAAAAATCGCTAACAAAACAACTTACTCTTTCAAAAGCAAAATATTCGAACTAAAACCCACCCCTCCGCTTCAATAAAAGTGAAAACATCACTAAACAAACTCCAAATCTGCCCACAAAACAAGAAATTGTACAATTTTTCTAAAACTACCCTCATAAATACGCGTTGCGTCCACTCCGTCTTCCAAGTCCCCGGATTGGGCGGAATAAGGTTACCGTTGTCACATATTGTCTTTCCTCCCTTATATTTTATTGTTGGTTCCTAGTTTTTTAGGGTTCTGTTACCAAGAGATTAAAGCGAGACCATTTTAGTAACACTCTGCTGTCTGTCTGTCACCAGGTTGTAAATCATGACCTGTGATAGCAAGATAGTTAAAAATTTCACAGATGATGTATTTCTGTTGACGCTAAAACAAATACAAAAAAAAAACAGAATAAGATAAATAATTTAAGTGGGGCTCACGTATGGGGAATCCCAAAAATGTAATTGTTTTTTTTTTATTATTGTGTAAAAATCCTAATGCGGTTCACAGAATACATCTACTTACCAAGTTTCAACAGTACGTATATAGTTCGTATAGTTTCGGAAAAAAGTGGCTGTAACATACGGACGGACAGACAGACAGACATGACGAATCCATAAGGGTTCCGTTTTTGCCATTTGGCTACGGAACCTAAAAAAAGGAGTCTGGTCACTTAATGTAGGCAGTAGAACAAGAATTATTTACGTGTATAAATACCTAACACAAATTAAACTGCGTACCTATTTTACGATCTTAAAGTGCTTGAGAGACCTACCTAGCTCGCGAAGTAATAGAAAGGAGCCAATGAAAACCCATAAATAACCCGATGTCAGAACAATGTCGGGTTAAAATGTTTCGATAACTTTCATTAAAACGGTCCAACTTTGGAATTTAATTGAACTCGAGTTCTAACGATACTGGCTGATTTAAACAATGGAAACTTTTGATTAGTTTATTGTCAAAATTAATTTAATTTTCTATAACAGCTTTTAAAGCCTCATACACTTCAAATACCAAAGTTATTTTGACCAAAGGAGTAGGAGTAGCTGTATTTTCTCTATTAACAAAAAAATTATTTCACGATATTGAATAGAAATTAACCTCAGTTTTCGGTTGCAATCGCGAGGTGTTCATTACTTTTCGCATTGTTTTTATGTTCAACGTTTTGTCTAAAGACTTCAATCTTCAGTCGGAGCAGGTCCTCGATCTTGAAGAAGATGTAACCTGTAAAGATCTCCAAACGTTCAGCATTAAAACAATGTAATGCTTAACTAAAAGTAATAAACACCACGCGATTAAAATCGAAAAATTAGTTTAATTTCAATCCAACATCGCGAAAACAGAAGAAAAATCTATCTTTTGTACTTTTTACGTATATTTTTTTTTGTGTGTTGCTCGCCTTCGAGTATTTTTGACTAATAAACAATGTTTTTCTTGTTACAGGTAAGATTAATATTTCCTTTTCGGTGAAATAATAGACGTAAGTATTCCTATCTTCATGTCAATACCATCCCTACATCTCAGCTACTTAGGGTAAAACTTTAGGGAAATTTTCCCTAAATTTGCGGAGAAGCGTCAGTGTTTACAGTGTGTCGGTGAATCCCCTAATTCCTTATAAGTAAGTTGGATTTAATTAAATTCATTTACTAAAACGCTCACACCATTGTGGTTGAGGTGGTATGTGTGGTACAAGTGATAACAGTTTGCTATCAAGTTTCCATTTCAACATATTCTATCAACCAGAGCCCCGTGTTTTTACCCTCGTAAGTCCCGATCCCTCGGGATTCTAAAAATCTCATACCCACTCAGTTTTAAACGATGACTAAGTTTAGGTAACGTTCGTCTCTGTTTGTTAGGTTTAAAACTTCATAAAAGACAAACGTTAGTTATCTATACTAATATTATATATGTATATTATATATAAGAGGAAAGATTTGTATTTTTGTGTGTATGTGCGTCTGTATGTTTGTTATGAACAAACTCAAACACTACTAGACCGATTTCAAAAATTCTTTCACCATTTGAAAGCTACATTATCTAGGAGTAACATAGGCTACTTTTGATCCCGATATTCCCACGGGATCGGGACTTACGCGAGTGAAACCGCGGGATGCGTCCCGCGGTCTAGTAATCTAGTCTAGTAAAGTTTATAACTTACGCTCCACACGAACTACCCTAAAATCCGTATTTACAATCGACGTAAACATTTGTCTGTCTGTTTATTCGCGATATAATCTGCATATATTACGTGTTACATATTTGTTTTGAGTAGCTAGCTACCTACGCATAGTCATTGTAGCGACAGGAGATGAATTAAACTTATTAGACTTAACTGACTTGGAAATGAAAATGATCAATAAATATATAAATAGGAATATGATTAGGTAGTTATTTATTATACATATAAAATAATTAGGTTTTTGGAAAATTCCGTCTGATTGGGAACTTACGCGGATCTAGTCACGGACATGCCAGTTGATGATATAAAATCTAATCGAATAAATTTAATAACACCCCTCTTTTTTCGTCGGGGGTTAAGAAGATACCTATTTATTATTAAACTAGCTGGGTCCCGCGGTTTCACCCGCGTTAGTCTCGATCCCGTGGGAATATCGGTATCAAAAGCAGCATATGTTACTCCTCGATAATGTAGCTTTCTATTGTAGCAAGAATTTTTTAAATCGGCTCAGTAGTTTTTGAGTTTATTTATTACAAACATACACACACAAATACAAATCTTGTTCCTTTATAATATTAGTGTAGATTATTAAAAAATGAGCAAATGCAATTTATTATTGAATGAACTATTAGCTTGTAATTAAAATAAACATTAAACAGTAGGTATATGTAAAACTTGCTGGATCCCGCGGTTTTACTCGCATAAGTCTCGATCCCGTGGGAATTTTTAAAAGTCCTTTCTTCTCGGATGCCTACATCATATAAAGAACACACTCTCCAAATTTCAGCTCTCAACCATCAGCGGTTTAGGCTGTGCGTTGATAGAAAATCAGTCACTCAGGACAAAGTATTTTATAGATATCGATATACTACTTCAAAGTTTAGCTGAACTCGAATGTAGTCAATTTAACATGAACCGGTCAGAACTAACTTGAACCCTGCTATAGAGCTTTAACCACGACACATGTACCATGTTTATTCATTGATTCTGTTTGTCAAGTAAACATCAATACTCGCTAATTAATGTAATTAATTAAATGATTGCTATTGATATTGAGAGATTTCGCCTTTCATTGTATAATATAATATATTATAGGACATGAAAAGTATGTATACGAGATGAAAAGGTTTTCTGCATTTACAACAGATACGAATGTTTCAATGTACAGCAGCCATTCTCAAAGTGTGTTCCGCGGAACCCTGGGGCAAGTCTATATTGGGGCAATGCGAAAGTACGAGAAAAATGAATCAATAGAAAAAAACCCTTTGTATCGCGCATTCGGGAATAAAATTATTTACTAATTTAGTGCTTTTTTGAAAAAAAATGCTTTTTTAATTTTTGTACCTGGCGGGATTCGAACCCGCGACTACTGGTATTCCGTCCCAGCGCGATAACCGCTACGCCACTGGTAATCCTCCCGCTGCTAGGCCGAAATTAAGAAAGCTCGTATTCTTGCTAGTAATTTTAGTCTGGTACATTTTAGGGCTCCGTCAAATTTTTGTCTTTTCAAAGGGTTCCATTACCGAAAATTTTTGAGAACCGCTGATGTACTATAGTGAAGTGCCTGATTCATTAAATAACAGCTCCACAATATAATTTCTTACTTTACAAGGTAGTGGAGTAATAAATTTACGTCCTCAGTGGCGCGGGCGAACTCCCGGCTGCAACAAAGAAAGTTGCGGGTTCGATTACCGCCGGGGACAAGTATTTATGCCGACCATAAATGTATATTTCTGGGTCTTTGTATAAGTTTCATAATGTATAGTGTATTGAAAAACAAAAGTATAATAATATGTAGTATATCCTTTGTGTAGTACCCATGGTACAAGCCTAGTTGCTTAGTTTAGGGCTGGATTGCGTTGTGTGCTAGGTCTTGCAATATTTTAATAATAGATAAAATAATCAAGTTCTAGGTAGACATAAACCTAATACGGATCCTTTTTAGGGTTCCGTAGCCAAATGGCAAAAAAACGGAACCCGAACGGACAGACAGACAGACATGACGAATCTTTAAGATTCGTCATGTCTGTCTGTCTGTCCGTCTGACTATAAGAGCTATACTGTTGAAACTTAGTAAGTAGATGTATTCGGTGAACCACATTAAGATTTTGTCAGAAAAATTAAAAAAAAAAACAATAAATTCATCAAACGTGTGTGGGGGTATCTATGGATGGATAGGTCTTCAAAAATGATGTTGAGGTTTCTAATATCATTTTTTTTAAACTGAATAGGTTGCGCGAGAGACACTTCTAAAATGGTAAAATGTGTGCCCCTGTAACTTCTAAAATAAGAGAATGATAAAACTAAAAAAAATATATGATGTACCTACATTGCCATGTAAACTTTCACCGAAAATTGGTTTGAACGAGATCTAGTAAGTAGTTTTTTTTAATATGTCATAAATCGTAAACCCAATTTACCTTTCAAAACAAAACCTGTTGTATAGATAATGGTACGGAACCCTTCGTGCGCGAGTCGGACTCGCACTTGTTTCACATGAGATAGGTTAGCATTTTACCTCATCTCACCCGATGGGAAGCAACGATGAGTTCGTTGGTGTAAAAAAACCTATTCAGTATCCACTCCTGACTCGAAGACTCCAAGGTTAGGGTCAGGTTAGTTAGCCGGGTCTAGTTCGAACCTAGCAACTATTAAAGTACGAGTATGTACTTACATGTTCAGTCATAAATTCATAAAGTATCATAAATTGTAATGCCGTATTGTGTTTGTGAGATAGAGCACATCGTGACTTCAAACAATTTTTACGATTTTATCGTTCCCAATCGATGATTTTTAACCAATCTTCTTCATAAAAAAAACATCAACCATCCCCGTACTCAAGTCTTGTCTGTATATTGGTTGCCTGGATGAGATCGCCCATATCGATCGACTATAAGAACGCCTATTGTTTCATTTTAGTTTTAAAAAAATATTTGAATAATTTATTTGCTGTTATTTCAAAAATAAAGTCCAAACTAAATAAAAGGACAATTTAAGGTCAATGACCTCCAACTCTCAGAAACAGCTGTCTTTTCAACTAAACTTTAAGCTCAAAATTTTTGGAAACTGCTTCGAATTTCCAAAAGTCGTAGAACAAAAAGTTGTTCGCCTAGAGGTGTAAAACAACGTATATAAGCAGCTGCTGCATAAACTAAACACCTTGTATATTCATAACTTTGTCGCGCGCCTGAATTACACAGTATAATTTACATTTACTTTTTCATACGGAACACACAAAAGCTCCGATTTACTAAACACCGAAATAGTATTTCGCTTACATTCGCAACACACGTTAACGATGTGAAAACCACAGTTAAACCCACCGAGCTGCGCTGAAACCCGCCGAAACCGCCGCTAGAGCGAGCGAGCTTGTTTCGAGCATTTACACTATCGCCCACCTGTATCTAGAATCTGGAATATATCATAGTAAATATTGTTTTAAAACGGGATAATCAAAAGAGAGACGAAGCTAAACATTGAAATTTAATATACGATTTTAAACTTACATGGTTGGTTATCCTGATATTTTCGCGGAATTGGGACTTACGCGAGTGAAACCGGGGGACGCTGCGTGCCATTCCATTTTTATTTGACAAATATATTTTTAAATTACCCCAAATATCTATCGTGTTCTTAATCCCAGCTGTTTAATAAAATAAATATAGTTGCAATATGTTTTTTTTCCAGTATAATCCCGGAAAGTTCCGGATTAACCTGTCTGGTACCGGATTATCCGGTAATTCCCGACTTTTGTTCTCTTAATAAGGGACAGATAAATTTATGAACAATCTTAGTTTGAAAAACTTAAGGATGTCATGGAATTAAATGTATTTTAAAACAAGCTTTTACATGCGGTTTTCCCTGCTTTCTCAAGTTCTATATATAAATAGAAAGTTTAATATTCTTTAATTATATTTGAAACATTTTTTAACCTTCTTACTTTAGATTTTTCTTTCTGTTTTCGCGATGTTGTATTTAAATTAAAGACAGTTTTTGGTTTTAATCGCATGGTGTGTATTACTTTTAGCATTATTTCAACGCTCAACGTTTCGAGACCTTTCCAGGTCCCTTCTTCAGGCAGGATTGACTCATACTAACTACTTCCTACTTTCTTTACCTATTTACCTACTTAATATTCAATAACAATTGTATTGAGTGAAACTTTTGAATTATGTTTACGTTTGTTAAGCTGATTTGTCTGTGTTCCGATACGTAGGCCAGTGCAGCTAATAATGAGCTCGCTTCGCTTGCTGTCTTGATCTAACCTTTTCGCACCTATCACCACGATGTCGTTTCTGTGACAGGAGCTTTCTAGATTGTTTTACGTCGAATTTTAGCCTAAAAAATACCTATAATTCGTTATTTATAAAAATCATCATTACCTCCTTTTTGCATGGCAATAATCATCGTTTATAAGTTATATGAAGTTTACAAAAATGGCCAATTATTATTCCCTATAAAAATCCCTTCTTTTTATTAAAATTGGACATGGGCCTAAATCGCGTTAAAGAGTCTTCTGAGTCTTCTCGGGACCACGGCCGGTATAACCCGTTTGCCGAAACGTCGAAGTCATTTAAAACAATGATTATCTTTAACGTAAATCCTGTATGTTTAAAAAGTGTATCCCTTCTTTTTGCAGTAGTCGAGTAAAAATAAATAAAGAAACAACTTGACAATTCTAACGTAAAACATCTTGTGTAACAAATAGCAAACCATAAGCTAGCAAAAAATGCCAGATCTACTAGTTATATTTTTATCCGGGTTGAGACCGGGATTACGACGTCCCGGCCTGTCCGGATTATCCGGGTTTTTGCCCCGTCCCTAATGCTTCGATTATTAGATAACTATTTAAATGATGTTTTTAGTATTAAATATAAAAAAACCGGCCAAGTGCGAATTGAACTCGCGCACGAATGGTTCCGTACGATTTTCACAAAAAAATCACGTTTGTTTTATGTTTGACCTATCAACGTAGAGCCCAAACCGCTGGGCCTCTACTTGAATTCTACGAACGATAATTCCAGAAGAAAATCTGTCATATTTACATTTTCCCGGGTCTTTATCGCGTATTATTCCCCGCGTCCCCTCGCGACCAAGACCATTGTAACATGGTTGAAACGTCGAGGTGAGAAAATAAATAATACGCGATAAAGACCCGGGAAAATGTAAATATGATAACAAATCGTGTGAATTTAAAAAATCTGTCATCCGAAAATTTAATTTTTTTACGGTTTTGAAAGACGGATGACAGATTTTCTTTCTTTCGTTCGTTCGTTGGTAGAATTAAGCCTAGTCTTATACACATGAAATTTGGAAAGTGTGTTCTTTGTGGTGTGTAGGTAATCACTAAGAAAGTTTTTTTGGAAAATCCCGCGGGGTTGGAACTTACGCGGATGCATCTGCGGGACACTGCTAGTCTGGTATAATATTCCAAAACAATACGTTTAGCCATTTATAAGGTCGGCAATAAAGTAGGTTATCAATTATATTTCCACAGTGAAAATGACCCGAGAGTCCTGTAGGGCTGTATCTAATAACGGCGTTAGACGTAATAACGACGCAGGCTGTTCTTTATACAATAACGAGATATAACGGCGTATAACGAGATCGTAACTAACTCGGAGGCTTATTTCGAGGATGTAGTTTTTATAACATAGGTATAATATAATATTATAACGGTGGTGTAACGCCTTTGACCTTTTTCTTGTACATTGTGTCGTCGGGTATATTTTTTACTAGCTTCTTTTTGCGGTTTTGCTCACGTAAGTCTTGATTTTGCAGGAGAATAGGGATCAAAAGTAGCCCACCGTTATTTCAGAATTCTAGCTGTCTACACTGTGAGTTTTATCGGATCAGTAGTTTTGGCTTATGCACAAAAAATATTACATATTACTAGCTGACCCGGCAAACGTTGTTTTGCCTTATAAATAACTAGCTGACCCGGCAAACGTTGTTTTGCCTTATAAATTATAGATAATTAAATTTTTTCTGAATTTTCTTTGCTATAAACCTCACGGAGCCCGAGACCTTTCCAACGAATGCAAAACCGTGGAAATCGGTTCGTGCGTTCTGGAGTTATAGCGTCAGGAAGGAAATCCCGACTTATTTTTATATAGTAGATAGATAGTAGCCGATTCTCAGACCTACTGAATACGCTTATAAAATTTGGTAAAAATCGCTCGCGCCGTTTCGGAGGAGTACGGTAACTAACACTGTGACATGGAAATTTTATATATTAGATATATTTATACCTACTTTATAGTATTGGTAGAACCAGCTGCGTTTTATTTGCCTACATAATTCCTTATTCATTCAAAATATTGAAACAAAATTGCACTTTGTTGAATTATAAGATTCTAGCTATCTATGTATAAAGTTTTATTACAATTGAATTGTAATTTTAGTGAAAATAAAGAAAACCGTAAAATATGTGTTATTGTAGAATCACAAATAAATCATTATAAATATCTAACATACACACACCTTTCCTACAACTCATGTGACCTTTCCTACAACTTTATGTGACATTTCCTACAACTTTATGTGACCTTTCCTACAACTTTATGTGACCTTTCCAACAACTATACCTGACCTTTTCTCTAACTATATGTGACCTTTTCTACAACTTTATGTGACCTTTCCTACACCTTATTTAACCTTTCCTAAAACTTTATGTGACCTTTTTTACAACTTTAAGTGACCTTTCCTACAACTTATGTGATCTTCCCTACGACTTACGTGACCTTTTCTACAACTTTATGTAACCTTTCCTACAACTTATGCGACCGGTCCCAAGAAAAAAAAATGCATGAAAGATCAGCAGCTGTATGAAGTTCCAAGGCGCCAACTGCTTAGTAAACTGTGACTTTATATTTTCGAACTGAGCACACAAATAGGGTTACAAACTCCACAAAATTTCTCAAAGTTCGTATTTAATTTATTTGGAATAAAGAGAAAATTACGCGTTTCAAAATAATTAAATACCCAATTAGATATCAGAAAGGAACAACTGTTAATGAAATTTGTTCAGTAAAGGGCCAGATTAATCGGAAAGACGGTACGAGTTCATTTTGTTTAAATTTAACGTTTAAATCAGTTATGTTTCAAAGGGGCTTCAAATATTTCAATTATTTGAGGCTAATGCTTTAGATTGGAAATTATTTACGACGAAACTTTGTTGTACGTACTTAAGTTAACTTATTTCACGCAAA
This sequence comes from Idaea biselata, assembly GCA_958496205.1. NCBI lineage: Eukaryota > Metazoa > Arthropoda > Insecta > Lepidoptera > Geometridae > Idaea > Idaea biselata. The sequence goes on from OY292402.1 coordinate 13,973,654, forward strand.
CTAAGAAAGAAAGAAAGAAAGAACTTTAAGTACCAATATCTAAGACATGGTATAGGAACTAGTACTACCTACATTCTTTATTGTAATTAGTGAATTTTGTATTTGTTAAGAAAATAAGTTTATTCGGACAAGCACACAACACATCGTACCGTGAAACCGCGGGGCGCAGCTAGTTTTGTATATTATTTGTTGGGCAAATAAAGCGTACATCTTTATATATTCTATTTATCTTCAAACTAGCTGCGCCTTGCGGTTTCACCCGCGTAAGTCCCGATCCTGCCGGAATACCGATATAAAAAGCCTATGTGTTATTCTGGGTCTCCAGCTATCTACATTCCAAGATTCATCGCAATCGGTTTAATAGGGTTTGCGTGAAAGAGTAACAAAGTCACATACATACATACAAACTTTCGCGTTTATAATATTAGTAGGATAGTACAAGCCAATGGTAACAAAACAAATGAACATTACTACCACGTTCTCTATTCAAATTCTTAGCAGCTAAGTTTTATCGCTGTCAATTTCCCAAAGCCAAGTGAAGTCTAGACTAGACTAGGCTGTAACAATACCTATCTACAGGAGCGATAACGTTATGCAAATCGTGTCGTATCGGAGCTCCTCGGGCCGTATCGTCCTCTCTATATGTATCAGATAGTGACGATTCTGTTATTTATGGCTATTTGCTTTTACACTTACACTAGATAATTGTTAGGATGAGAAGACAATATCTTCTTTTTCTTTTTAAACTTACAAGATGCACTGTACTATCAACAACGAAAGTGGGTAGGTATACACCGTAAGGTCTAATTTCGCTTGCAAGGTAAATTTAGGTTCACTTAGTAAAGATACCTACGACTTTATTGTTAATTGTTTCCTACCTACTACCAACTGCTAGCAGTTGAAATTAAGATACACAAAAATTGTCACACATTTGATATTTATAGATATAACGATATCAATGTGTGTATAATATGTTTATTCCACGCTCGGCGCTCGGTTCAAACGAATCTTTCGAGAAACTAGATACCCATTTTTGTTGTTGACAGTACCTACTCTTATTTACTCATAGAACTAATAATAAATAAATAAATTCCGTGAACAACACACAGCGCCATCTAGCCCCGTGGTAAGCGACTAAGCTTGTGTTACGGTGACTAGATAACGGATATACTACTTTTTTTTTTCTTTTGTAAATACATAAATATTATACATAGAGGGACACCCAGACCAGACTCAAATATTTATTTTTTAAGCATAAATACTTGCACACGGCGGGAATCGAACCCGCAACCTTCTGCATTGCAATCGCGCTTTCGCACGACGCGCCACAGAGGTCGTCAACTGGACTAGTATTAGAGACTAGAAGGAGAATGGTCACCTGATAGTGATCCATTTCAAACTCTGACGGACGACCTTTACTAGTTCCAAAGACAAACTGTTCGGGAAAATTCTAAATTCTTCTATAAAAAAGATAAATCAAAAATTGAACGTCTTTGTTAGAATACCTACTAGGTATCCAGGTAATCTAACTTTACTAATTCTCGGGTCTTATTCGTATTTTTAAATTCTCTATAATTTTCATTGTATTGCATTGCAGTCGTGTATTCGCCCGACGCGCCACAGAGGTCTGTCATATAGGACTAGCTGCGTCTCGCGGTTTTACCCGCATAAGTCCCGATCCCGTGGGAATTTTCAAAAATCATAAAGAACACACTCTCCAAATTTCAGCTCTCTACTATCAGTAGCTTAGGCTGTGCGTTGATCAGTCAGTCAGTCAGGCATTTTATAGATATAGATAGTTATCTATATCTATAAAATGCCTGACTGAGATGAGATTCAAGATGAGAAGATGAGTTCATCTTAATTGTAAAAAGTTTAACAACCAATCAAGATCACCTTCACAGTAATAAAGTGGTAACATCGCACAATTTCAGTATACTATCATACGAGTATAAGACGTCGATAACTAGTCTATCGCGTCTTTACGACTCTTCTATATTAACTATTAAAACATGGCGGAACGACCGATTTCATCGTTAATGGACGTATGACAGTAGTTCTATGAGATTATAAGTAGAAGGAAAATTTATTGAACAGTTTAACCCCCAGTTTCTTCATCCAGAGCAAAAGTAGAGAAGTAATGAGCCACACCACTATTCGAAGAGAAGAAGATTGAATATTACTCACGTATGACTGTTTGTGAAAGTGATATTCTACAAAAATAACTTTTGCGAAAGTGGCCAAATTTTCTCGATGTTTTTTTTTTGCAAAAGTGACATTCTGCGTCAAGACCATTTTACTACAAAAATGGCTTTTTGCGAACTCACTCCCCCGTCGATCCTTATAGTCTTCAAGTCTAGGTTTCTTCTAGACGAGCTTTACCATCGACCTCATTATCGCTTCCCATCAGATGAGACGAAGTCAAACCCTACCTCATCAAAAAAAAAAATCGCGTGCGAAACCACAGAACCGCACCAGTATCAAAAACCAATATTATCATTCCAAAATTACACTCAATTAAATGTCATTATTAGTGTACGTCCCGCCCTACGCCGGCCCAATTTCCCTCGAGTGCGCCGCCCGCCCTCGATTGAAAAGCCCTACGTGCCTCGAATGCAAACCCCATAGTTTTACTGTTAAAGTGTTTCTTATGTACTTCAAAATGAGGATAATATACTTGATGGAAAATGGGATTTTCGAGTGAATTTCGTGGTACCACTGTCACATTATACTTGGAAACTTGACTTGGTTCTTTCAAGTTATATTACCCACGCTGAAATACGTTGTATTGGTGAATTTACCTACTCCTTTTCTAGGGTTCCGTACACAAATGTTAATAATGGGACCCTTTTACTAAGACTCCACTGTCTGTCACCAGGCTGTATCTCATGAACAGTGATAGCTAAACAGTTGAAATTTACACAGATTATTACTAATTCCAAATAAACTGCGAGTTTCATTGTTTTGTTCTATGTTTAATTTAACTATGTAAGCCCAAGAACCTTTGCGGATCAGGAGGGCTATTTCAATTCTACGAACGAACGAAAGAAAGAAAATCTGTCATCCGTCCTTCAATACCGTCAGAAAATAGAATTATCGGACGGATGGATGACAGATTTTCTTCTGGAATTATCGTTCGTAGAATTGAAGTAGAGGCCCAGATAGTTCCCAAAATCTGTTATTTTTACAAACCGAAATGAAAACAATAGACGATCAAAACAAAAACAATAGACGACCGAAACAAAAACAAAAGACGAACAAAATACACACACACCTACCCTAGAACGTTTTTTCGCAAGATCTCTTCTTAATTTATATCTACAGATAACACTATTGCTTCTTTATAGACAATCAGTTAAATTTGTATTATATAAAAATTAGGAATCTGTTATTGGCTATAAGATTGATTTATTTTGTGACTTGTAGTTTTTGTAAGAGCTGTTGATTCCATGTTAATAAAGAAAATAAATATTAAATAATAATAAAATAAAAACAAATGGCAATCGAAAAAAAAATACACGACCGAAAAAAAACAAGAGACTTCTACAACAAGACTTCAAAAACCAAAATTACAAGCCCAATTATTATAGTTATAATGAAAGTAATAAGATCCACAAGTCGGAACACAGTTAGATAAACCTCGAAATATAGAGAAAAGCTCATTTCCTAGAATAATACTAGAGCAAATAACCTTGTTGTCTTTATTGGCCGGTTTGGCGTGCATGTGTGTGTGTCACCGCGCTCTCTGATTGATGGGCTCGGAGCGTGCGTGTGTGCGTGACGTAGGGTTGGCACTGGACGTGGCGGCCGGAAAAGGTCGCTTTCAAATAAGAATACGTAAGAAAAAGGGTTGCTATGTTTATTTTAGTTTCTAGTAATAATGCTTTTTCTTCGTGTTTTATTGATACGAGCAGAGTTATACTGTTTTTCTCGTTTATGTAAGTATACAGTTTTTAAACTTATACGATTTCTGTCCATTATTATTATTAGATCTACTAAGGGGCTAGAACGCGTTGTAAATTATTCTAAATTATCTCGATGTCTCGATCGTGACTTTGACTGGTGTAACCCGTGCTGAAACCGTGCTGAAGCTGACACGGTTACACCAGCCGTGGTTGCATATAAATATTAGGAATCCTAGAATTTGTCTTATACCTTAATCGGTTCAGCCGTTTTTCACGTGAAAGAATAACATTCAAACTTACATTTATAATTGGTTACATTTCTGCATTTATAATTGTTAGGTATTAGTGATAATGATTTTCTTCTTTATAAAACTAAATATCTGTAATACCTACGTAAAACAGTAGGTAATACCTAATTAGAATAATAATAAAAAATAAAAAAAAATAAAAGGTAGATGCATAGTCATGACAGATATAGGTTTTATGGCATAAACATATTTGGTCTCATGTCTTCATCCAGGAAGGAAAACGTCAACGTTTGTATGGAGAAAGAGAATGGAGACTGTTCTCTTAAGTCGATTAACTCAATGAACTGATTTTTTCTCAGCTCTTAAAATATGACTATTACGTCAGCGATTTTATAATTCTGTTACTGCTTCAAAAATAATTAGTAGAATAAAAGTATATTATTTAATTGGATTTCCACCGAATATTAAAAAAAACGGTTAAGTGCGAGTCGAACTCGCGCGCCATAGGTTCCCTACTAGGGCATGCAACCCGGTTTTTTCGGGTTTTGTATTCTTCATACGGCAGTGAATATCTGCTTAAAAGTTTTTTTTAAGAAAAAACCCGAAAACCCTGGTTTTTTTTCTTCCGAGTTTGCATTACCTATTCTCCATTATGCCAACATAATGAAAAAACACCTTTATTGTATAGGAATCTCAGTATTCAATTTATTTTGTTTTAAGTTTATGGTTATAGCGGAACAGAAATATATCATCTGTGAAATTTTCATCTGTCTAGCTAGCTATCACGTACATGAGATACAGAAAGACGGGTAGTAGAGTCTACGTAAAAGGGTCCCGTTTAACCCATTATATGCGAAACCCCAAAAATATCATTTAATGACTTTTGTAATTTTAATACGTTAATTTTCGGCGTCTCGGGCCGCTGGCGCATGGCGCTGAGACAACCCTAACGGAAGTAAAGGGGCTTGTACTACTGACTTCTTAATCTTTACCGCAAATAGACCGTCAAGTTACAAACTTATGTAGGAAAATAAAATTAAACAAATTTTTCGATATTTATTACTTTTAGCATTGTTTCAATGCTCAACGTTTCGAGACCTTTACAGGTCTCTTCTTCAGGATTGACTGTAGAAAAATAAAATGAAAATTTTGAACCCCTGTATTAACTACGGCATTTGAAAATCGCCAATTACTTTAGGGTTCCGTACCCAAAGGGCGGGATTTTTTATATTTTTCAATTTGGGGATATATCTACTATACGTTTTGTTTTTTTTTCTTCTATTTATCTTCTAATTAGAAAACGAAAATAAAAAACAATTCGTAGGGGTATGGTCATGCATGGCAGATATAGATCTTATGGTATAAACATGCTCTAATGTCTTTATCCAGGAAGGACACAGTCGACTACGTTTGAATAGAAAAAGAGTAGGTATCCTTTCCTCTTAAGGAATGGCAAAATAATCAGTAATTTAAAACCGCTATATCTTATTGTTTAACCCCTACGAGATTAGAAGCCGGCGCCGCCAATAAAGCACAAACTTTGTCATCGGTTTAAAGTCCTAAGGATTTTTAGCTTAAACCTTCGGATATTGGTGCGCAGTCAATAATAATTATTTACCTACTTAAAACATTATATTATGTTTTACTATTTTTTCTATTGACTAGCTGGGCCCTACCGTTTAGCCCCTGCATAGAATAGGGTTAACTCATATCTTTCTGTGGGTGTCGTACAAACTGACTGTGGGCGAAGGGATCTGGGGGAGACTAGCAAACCTTAAGTAGTCCCCACGCGGTGGCGGATAACCTGCTATTTCCATAAGAGGGTTGTTGGCAGCCAAGCGACCCGCGTTAAAATAGGTACCTACTGCCCAATCTATTGGCAGAAAATGTGGCTAATGATGACTTACTTACTGCAACCACAAATAAAAAAATGAGGATTAGCAGACCCAGGCTCTCGAGAGGGATGCAACCAGGAACATCGTTCGAATAAGAAGGATGAGACTTTTCATCAATACTAATAATTATAAAGGAGTAACGTTGGTATGTATGTTATTTTTCCAGTAATCTTTGAAACCACTAAACCGATTCCAAAAATTCTGCCACCAATAGAAAGCTACATTATTGTCCTCGATAATGTAATTTTCTATTGGTGACAGAATTTTTGACAACAAAGGCTACTTTTCACCCCGATATTCCCACGGGATCGGTACTTACGCGGGTGAAACCGTGGTAATAAAATATGATAAACATTCAAAATATTTATCCAAGTCGCGAAGGAGCATCTTAAGCGAATCCAACTGATATATCAATTGAGCAAGCTAATGCATTCCTTACATGACAGGGGCGGGGCCGCGGCGTAGCGGTTCAATTTATGGCTTTCTCCCGAGAGGTACGGGATTCGAGGCTCGAACAACGGACTCTAGGTGTTTGGGGTTAGACTAAGCTAGATTTATTCAAGCAAGTGTGTATATCTTGATTTGTAACTAGGATTTAGTGTTCCTGGGACAATTTTGATGGGTACTTATACGCCTTTAGAATATGAAATATGGCACAACTGGCCTGGTCTGAGCCGTGTCCAATGTTTCTTTTAGTTCTTAGTACACATACCTACTGTTGTTTTTTTTGTACTGCATTGTTTTTAACAGACAAAAAGCAATATACAGGTCGAATTGAGAACCTCCTCTTTTTCTAAAGTTGGTAAAGAGGAGGTTATCTAATCGGATGTTTTTTTAAGTCGATCACTTTTACTGGGTAGATCCAGATTGTAGTGTGACTGCCCGACTTCAGCTTACATAACAGATAAGTCGGTGACTCCTATGTAAGAGATGATTTTTGAACCGTTAGTGGTAAACTAGCCCGTTGATTGGGCCCAGTTTACCACCACTCATTTAAGACGGTGTAAACTGGCCCGCCGCCACGGGTGAGTTACCTCCTAAGCCTTTTTTTAGGTATACATATATTTTTTTCATTTCTCCCTTATTTTTTATTTTTAAGCTATTGCATAGCTTTTATTGCGGGCTTTGAGCGCGGCCACCGAATCAAGAAATTCCGTAACTAAAATAAAACCTAACACCCCCCACTCCGTCAAAACAAATGAATAATTAGGTATAATTGCATAAGTTGATATTAAATGCTATGCAATAGCTTTACAGCGGCAGTCCCCGAGTGCCACACGTTTTTGTTTTCTGTAACATTTGGTAGTAATAACTTAGTTAGTAATGTGTCTCTACATAATATTATGTTCCTTGGAGATGATTTTTCTGAGGTCATATAACTTTCTAGGGTTGTCGTACTACCGTAACTAAAAAAAAACTACAAAGGACTAGCAGCGCCCCGCGCTTTCACCCGATTGCACGGAAATATCGGGTATAAACGTGGTTAGAATTGTTAATCCCGAACTCTAGCTGTCTGCATACTAAGTTTCATCGCCATCGGTTCAGTATTTTTTACGTGATTGATACACAAACATGTAAACTTTCTCATTCATAATAATACTAACTGTGTCCCGCGGTTTCACATGCGTAAACACCGATCCCGTGGGAATTTCGGGATCAAAAGTAGCCTAGTTTACTCCTTGATAATGTAGCTTTCTTTTAGTATATTTAAAATCGGTCCAGTAGTTTTTGAGTAAATTCATTACAAACATACAAACACACACACACACACACAAAAATACAAATCTTTCCTCTTTTTAATATTAGTGTAGATTATAGTGGGATTTATTATTAGACTAGTCTAATAATAAAGTCTAGTCTAGACTAGTTTAAATAAATAGCTATGTAGGTAGTAGTAACCCTAGACAGTACTAATCGCTAATCCGATGCGGTAGAACGCCTCGACATTTGCTCTCAGAAGGATTAAGCGGGTCCACACACTGGCTCCAGCTTATACCTTGTGTTATGTTTCATGTATACTGTGTACTTATCTTGTTTACTTACATAACATATTATCTTACGAAATAATATCTATAAGAAATAGTAGATAACTAAAGGAAAAAAATCAAAGTATTGACTCTTACTGACTGATCTATATAAATAACAAGGTAGAGCCTAAACCGCTGGTCCTAGAGACATGACATTTGGAGAGTGTGTACTTTGTGGTGTGAAGGTAACAATAATTAAATTTGATAAATCCTCATTCATCAAGTAAAGGGTAATTCTATGTTGTTCCTTTACAATTCGCATGCACATTGTGTAATCTTCTTCTTCTTCGTGACAAAAATTGTCAGGGGAATGTGGTCAAACTCGCCTACTCCAGTATATTACGAGGTATTTTGCGTTTCATTGGCTGACATCAGATCAGCCAACATACAGCTAATAGGGCTGGAGGGAAATACAAGAAGGTGCTGCATAGTTTGTTCGGGAGCTCCACAGTCTCAATAAGTCCGGCTTGGATCAACCATACCCCATCTTCCTAGGTTTCCCTTGCAGCGACCAACCCCAGTTTGTAGTATATAAATAAAGCGACTTCCACATTGTCCAGCGGGAAGAGTTTCTGCAGGGATCAGGAAATATGAGGGAGGGGAAAATTTCTTCTTCCACAGTTTGACTTTGTTTTCCAATAAAAATATTTAAAATGGTGAACAAAATATATAACAAATTTTATTCGTTACCTAACTTTAATCTATATTATTCGAGGGCATTTCGCACGAATTAGCACGTGCGAATTGTCCACTAACCCCTCAAATCGACTAAGGAAACATTACCATCAGTACAGATATCTATAAAACGTCCACCCGCTAGCTACTGTCGCAGAAGTTACATAGTTGTCGAAATAGTTGTTGCGCACCGACTGTCCCGTTGTTGTTTGTTGTATGTTGTTGTTACACATTAACACAGTTTAACATAGTTTCGCGTTTTGGGTTATAAGATCTTTAGTCTAATGTATTAGAGAGCATAGTGAGAGTTTTCAAGAGGATAGTCTACCTACTCTTTTCTCTATGCAAACTTTACAAACGTAGTCGACTGTTTCCTGCCTGGATAAAGATATTAGAAAAAAATGTTTATGCCATAAGTCCTATTTATATATCAGCCATGACCATGCCCTACGTTTTGATTTTTTCAATTTAAATTTTTACAGAATTTTATTTCTATTCTAATTAGAAAATAAAATAAAAAAACAAAACGTAGGGGCATATTCATGGCAAATATAGGTTTTATGACATAAACATATTTGCCTACTATATTATATTACATAAACTAATGTCTTTATCCAGGGAGGAAACAGTCGACTACGTTTGGATGGATAAAAAGTAGGTAGACTGTCCTCTTAAGGCACGCCTTCTAAGCAAATTAATTTACGCAAACATACCTGTTAGGTATAAGATGGATGGATAAAATGCATTTGCAAGTTTCACAGCGTGAGTCACCGACGCGGGAGGTCGATAGTAAAAGTCGCTCGGTCATGAAAATTGAGAGATGGTGGTTCGAGTCCCAGCTTTGCTTTGTATTTTTGTTGATGTATTTTATCTTTCAAATATTTTTGTGATGAAGAGTTGAAGAAAGGTTCTATCGAATAATTATGTTATGCCAAGTGCGAGTCGGACATGAGTCCTTCCTGCGCGAGTACAAAAGGTTCCGTAGAATTATCATAAAAAATCACGTTTGTGGTATATCAAACCCCACATAAAAATTGATTTTATTCTGTTTTTAGTACTTGTTGTTATAGCGGCAACAGAATTACACCATTACACCACCTGTCTAGCTATCACGGTTCCATGAGATACAGCCTGGTGACAGACAGACAGACTGGCAGACGGACCTAAAACACCGTATCAAACTCAGTTGGCTCAGAAAACATATCGGAAAACAGTGACTAGCTTCACTCTAGAGAAAATAGTTTCACAATTTTTAAATTCGCAAAAATGTGATAAAATTCTAACCAGACTACATTTTACACTCCAGGCCACGTAAATTGTGACGCGAATCGATTCCCGCTGCAGTAATCATCAGTAAATCGATTTTCCGGCGGCGTGTCGTCAAATAGCGGAGTCCAGTCGGCTCGCTCTAACTTATGTGGCAATTTCGACGCTACTAAATCACTGATGCTTCATTTACACTTCCTTCTAATGAATTTGAATCGGTAATTAATTGGAAAATGAAGAGAGAATTTGTAATACTTTGGTTGAACGGTGCATTAGCTTCTGCTTTGGGTACTGTGCTTAGCTTTTGTTGTTATGCTACTCGTGTATATTTGATACTTGTACGCATGGGTACACAAACATTATAATTAAGAATTATGTAGTGCACTTCGCTAAAATGTGACAATAGAAATGTGGCGGACGCCCACAGAATCAACTAGATGGCGTTACTAGTATGAAATCCTGAATCGCGCTATCAACTTTCTTTCCGAGATAAGCTCATATACAACTCCCGATGAGAGAACGTCGGGCCGCGGCCTACCGGGCAAAACCAACTGCCTGGTGGAAGATCTTCCCTTTGGAGGTACACACCATCTCGTACCTCCAAATTGGTTACCCCCGAACTGGTGACCCCGCACATGGACAAGAGCGCAACCTTCGCCGACATGAGCTTCAACCCCGCACCACCCTCACCTACCCCCTGCATCCTGCCAGCAGCAGCCGACAACCACTTCTAGCCAAATCGGTTGGACCACGACGCCTGTTTTACTACACAAGCACTGGTTCACCCTCCAACGGCTACACCACATCGCAACTGGGCACCTGCAGCACGCTGACTACATCCGGAACCTCATCGATTGGCCATCGACATACTGGATCTTCACGTGCTATGCCCCCTTCACATGTCCCGACTCACCGTGGACAACACTGTTCCAACTCACTGGAGCAGCATCCCGACTCACTGGGATATTCCGTCTCGACTCACTGAGACGCACGCAACACAACTGGCAACACTGGCAAAAACAATCTGCATCGACCTCCGGTCTTGAGGGGGAGTGGTGTGGCGGACGCCCACAGAATCAACTAGATGGCGTTACTAGTATGAAATCCTGAATCGCGCTATCAACTTTCTTTCCGAGATAAGCTCATATACAACTCCCGATGAGAGAACGTCGGGCCGCGGCCTACCGGGCAAAACCAACCGCCCGGTGGAAGATCTTCCCTTTGGAGGTACACATTATCTCGTACCCCCAAAGAAATTATCAATTTATCCAGCCAAAGTTATAGTAGGTACATCTAAGGAAACCTTATTCTATTACAATAATAATTTATAATAATATTATAATCCGATCGGCTTTTGTTTGTTTTAATCGATATGGAACGTACATGGAATTAAACGGATGGTTAAAATTCTCCAAGAACCCGTTAATGCCTCAATAAACGGGTGCCAAATGACCCAAATTATCTAATGAAAAGGGACCAGTAGCCTGTCTAAGACAAAAAAAAAACACATAAAACCTGTCCAATTAAAATATACCACTTTTATGGAAATGTTGTGTCTAAATTGATAAGCACACTTGGATTTCTTCTGTTTTGGCGATTTTGAATAGAAATTAAACTCATTTTTCTGTTTTAATCGCGTGGTGTTTATTACTTAGGTATAGCTTTTTTCAACGCTAAACGTTTAAACGATAAGTAGGTACCTACACAAACCTGACCAATTTTCAAAATATGTTTTTTTCTGTAGTGACTGTGTATCTTACTGTTGGTATACCAATAGGTTAATTAATAAATAATGAATAAATAAATAAAATAGTCCGTTTGGGTATTTTAAGGACCGACCTAATTCCATTGCTCGTAACATCCTACTATTATAACGCCTGTAAATTATGATTATATAGAAGTTATTGAAAGTAAATTAGTGTATAAATCATAAGCTCGTTGTTTAGTAATTTAGTTGGTATAGTTAGTTTATCGCGATCACAGATTACGTCGGGAATAATGGGTTTTGAATCTATTGCTTTTCGAAGCCTACTGCCTAGGGCTGAATGTTTAGATTGACTTTAGCGAACTTTAGACTACGATCGGCAGATAAAGTGCCGACTAATCGATATGTTAATAAGTATAACAGTTAGATGTGTTTAGGGTTCCGTAGGTACCCAAAGGGTAAAACCGGGACCATTTCGTTAAGACTCTACTGTCCGTCCGTCTGTCTGTCTGACCCCAGGCTGTATTTCTTGAATCAAGACAGTTACAGTTTTCACAGATTATGTAGTTAGACCAGTGATTCAATTATGAATATTAATTACTAGCTGCGTCCCGCGGTTTCACCCACGTAAGTCCCGATCCCGTGGGAATATCGGGATCAAAAGTAGCCTATGTTACTCAGGGTGAATGTAGATTTCTAATGGTGAAAAAAATTTTGAAATCGGCTCAGTAGTTATTGAGTTTATTCATAACAAACATACAGACATACAAAAATACAAATCTTTCCTCTTTACTATATTAGTGTTGTTGAATGAATAGATTATTGTCTAATATTTGTAACATTTATAGGTGACATTCTTTCCTACGTTTTGTTCAATGTACAAAGAATCATTATCGTTTCGAAGTCTGTTTTGCCAGAAATTCTATACAAAAAATATCGAGCCAATATAACTGTTAGTCCACCAAACCAATTTTCAATAACTCGACGATTTCACAAGTCATCGCTAAAATAAAGGAGAATGGCCAACTCGGGTTGACAATGGGGCTCGCGTTAGTCGTCGCTCAGTCGAAACGAGGGGGATGAAAAAAAAACGGGAAAAACATTACGTAAACGACCCTGGGTATAAACCTACCCTGCTACTTAGGGATAAGATGGGATGGGATAAACTGTTTCGAATACGTTTATAGTGTAGTGGAGTCGGCACCATTCATTACTGATTCGGAAATGGTTTTGATCGGGGTACTGAATTTAAAATAATATTTACGTACTTACGGGTATTATTATGTATTTGGCAATTTGCATTTTAAAAGCTGCTTTTCTTATTTAAATAGGAGATTATCGTATGGAACTAATATTGTTGTCGTATTCTTTTATCGTTATCATAAACGTTTTATTATGTGCATAACGTTTTATTAAGTTGACGCAAACTAGGTGCATTATTCTTGTTATTCTAAATGCATTTAAACTATACAAGAACTGAATTATTTTACAAAACAATATTAAGTTTTAGTATTTATTCTAAAAAAAACTTATTTTTTGTATTTTAATCGCGTTGTGTCTATTATTTTTGGCATTTTTTCAATGCCCGACGTTTAGTGACCTTTACAGATCTTTTCTATTTGCTTTATTTTTGATCTAAAAATGTTTTTAATAACATTGTTATTAAACGCGTAGTTGATATAAGTCCAAAACCACAGTAAAATCTCGACATTTCTCAACGTTCATGTAACTTAGACATCGTTCTTAATGAATAAATATATTTGACTTTGACTTTGCATTGTTCAATCAATTCTTCAAAAAAACCCCATGTCTGCACACAAAGAAAAGATGTCCACGACACCGGGGGGGTAGTGGTACCATCAATCACTACTACAATTTGTCGGTACGTATGTTTGTTTGTCCGGAACAGTCCGGATTCGGTAATTGGGTGAGTGGAACCGGGAAATAAATGATGAGAGCTCTAGGGTTGCCAGTCGACCGAGAACGAGCTTTGACTTCATCCCTCGGTTTGTTTGTCCTAATTATCTTGTAGTGGGAAGTGATTTCTTTTGTAGTTTTTGTTTAGTTTACTTTATTGGGGTAGCTTTAGGGATTTCTCTCGTGAGCTGATGTGGTTTCTTCTCTTCAATTAGTGAGTTTTGAAACCACACATCTTTTTAAATACTTAGGTTTTATGATTTGTTTTAGTAGTCGAAATAATAGTAGCTAATGTGTCTTTTAGTACATCTCAAAAAAGGTTTTTGAGATCTTGAATTTTGATTGTATGTATAGTGTGTATTTTATTTATTTATTATGTGATTTCAACTTAACTCAATATTTCAAATATTTTTTATTAATCTTTTACTAATTAGATACGCGATATTTAAGCAAAACTTTAAATTATTATGCGACTGCAATACAGAAGGTTACGGGTTCGGTTCCCGCCAGGTGCAACTATTTATGCTTAAAATAAATATTTATTTCTGGCCTGGGTGTTATCTATGTATCATACGAATATGTACGTATTTACAAAAAAAAGTATAATAGTTCCCATAGTACAAACCTAGTGCTTTGTTTGTAGCTTTTGCACTGTGTGTTTGTCGTTCTATATTTATTTATCTCTTATTTTGAACACCTTCGATTGAACGTCGTTACGGTGGATATCCACTTTTATGGCCTGACTATACCCTCTACAAGTAGGTAAGTAGCATTGTCACCGAGGCCCTCAGCCCCAAACCTAAAGACTATTACAGAAAGGAAATTGTGTGAGCAATGATGAATGGTTTCAGAGACGGTGGTTTACACATTTAGATGTGTCTCGAAGAAAAATAACGAATATCATCATATATTGTATTATTTGCCGGTTTTGTTTTACTCAATTTAGGCATTAAAAGTCTTTTGAGTTAGTTTAGTGAAACTAGTGTTACGGAGTGCAGTGAGTGCTACCATTCAAGAACCCAAGAACAAAGTTCCATTTTAATAGAGACCATAAGAAAAGTGCCAATGGACACATTCTTTACTTTAAAGTTTTTTAGCAAATTAAGTTGTATCTAAATTACTTATTAGCCTCAAGGCTAGATTGTAATTGTTATGAGTTAACCATTCAGTTACATCATAATGAAAAAAAAAGGCTGTGCATTGATCAGTCAGTCAGACAGTCAGGACAAAGCGTTTTATAGATATAGATTTCAGTGAGCAAGAAGTCTTTCTAGAACTCTTGCTTATGAGTAGACCCCAGTTCTACCCCAAGTTTAATTTCAATCCAACTTCACGAAAACATAAGCTAAATCTACGCCTAGTTTGCACAAGATCTGTACTTCTGGAAAAAAGGTAGGTTGCAAAGAAAATCGTTTGCGAATCATTCACCCTCTTCCACACTATTTCACTCGTTTTGCGAGCCGAATCTACCTATACACTGACACACGGACATCTACACTGACAAGCCTGTTCTGTGACAAGATGTTTGTATTACTTATTTGTATGAAAGGGTATGTGACAGTTGGAATTGACAATAATTAACATACACTTGTGTGTGTAGGTAGCTCAAAAACTTAACAAAAATAAACCTTTTAAACTATCACGATTGGAACGCAGTTATGTCATTACCCGAGTAGATCTTACGGTGAAGGAAAACATCGTGAGGAAACCAACATGTCCTAGGACTCACCACGGTCGGAAGACATGGGATATTCAGTGTTTTCTATGTATCATATGTATGTATTTACAAAAAAAAAAGTATAATATGTAGTATATCCGTTGTCTAGTACCCATAGTACAAGCCTAGTGCTTAGTTTGGGGCTAGATTGCGCTGTGTGTAATGTCGTGCAATAATTATAGATATTATGTATTTCTATTTATGTATACTTCTTACATATTTACTCGGGCCTTAATGTCGAGAAAAGTAAAAACGCAATTAAGACCCAGTAAATATGTTGTTATGTGTTTCTCAAATTAGATACCAATATATGAAAGCCTGTACAAGATTTTGTAATTCTACATTTTTGATGAACGCAATCATATTAATTTTTTTATTAAAACTAACAAGAGTCAAATTCATTATAGATTTAAATAATTTTAACTGTTCTTTCTTCATAGTCTTTCACCTAGTTACGGTTCCAGAACAAACATAGACCTGCATCACTCCAATAAGTATCACATTCACTGCGATCTGTCTCCGCAAAGTTAGTGATTCGTTCTCTATCCGTATCGACAGTGTGTCCGCAATGATAAATACAAATCTTGGAAAACATTGGGTGTGAACGCGGCCGACTGTGAGTGATACTAGTATGGTACCGCGGGTTCACCCGGGTCGCTTCACCTACTTACGCGATTGTGAAAGAAATTGATAGGTTTTTATACGATTTGTATTTTACGTTTGTAAACCAACAAGGGCATTCTTCTGTTTTATTATTTAAAAAAAATACTACGACGATCGACTTTTGTTTCTGTTCCAACCCCATTTGTTTTTTTTGCTTTTAGCGTTTACTATCTTAATTTAACAGGACAAAATGGGAAGTACCTACTGAAACAATATTTTTTTCCATGTTGGTCCTATCAACGGGACTGATGGAAAGTATCCATATCTATTAATTAACAAAAAAAGCGTTAAAATAATTATAAATTGCCTCACGATTGACGAATGAATAAAAGTACTTTGAATTTTGATTTTGAATTTTCACACATTGTCGGTCACCCATACAAGTGTTGACCGCGCCAGACGTTGCTTAACCCGAACGACTGTACAAGATCGCCGGGCGCAGCTAGGCCAATAATTTTACCAACATCGGGGATTATCGGAAATCGCCAAATGCAATTATAAATGTAAATTTAAATTTGTATTAATTCGAACAGTTATTTATATGCAATGATATAATTAGCATATAAACAAGCGATGCGCAATCAATTACAAATAGTACAAAAACCACTGTTTTGCTCCATAATAGCAGCAAAATGTAGTAGTTTATTGCAGGAAGTTTGCAAAACTAATAGGTTAAGCTGGTCCCGGCGAAACTAAACCGGAATAACTGAAGTGAGTAGTAAAAACAACAATGTTGCTAAATAACAAAGCATTACAAAACACGGCCGTTTGTAATTATTATTGTAAGTTATTGTTTCTAGTAGGTTTTTACCTACTCTATTTGCATGTAGCCCCGGGTTAGCGTGTAGCCCCTATAATGCCGTGTAGCCCCAGCACATATCTTCGCGTAGTTGTCGAAAAGGTGACTAAAGGACCTGAGTTCTCCTCGCGCGGCGGCGGATAAACTTCTTGGTCCCTAAAAGAAGAATTTACCTACTATAACCAACAGCAGCACCTCGCGGTTTCACCCGCGTAAGTCCTGATCCCACGGGGCTATCGGGATCAAAAGTAGCCTATGGCCTTCTCCAAGATCCCATCTATATCAAAATCAATTATTTTAATTAAATAAACTCACTGAGATGCGTTTCACTTACATACCCATTAAGATGACATCGCGATAAAGTAGTTTTAATTATCTAGACTCGAACTACTATTTGATATTAAAGACATTTTTCGGTTTGAATCGCGTGGTTTCTATTACTTTTAGCATTGTTACAACGCTCAACGTTTCGAGACCTTTCCAGGTCTCTTCTTCAGGACTCAATTCCACTCATCTCAATTTCAATACAACATCGCGAAAACAGAAGAAGAATCTATACTATTTGATAGTCAACCTACCTATAACTGCTTTATAGACCAAAACTGAATCGACTCAAACATTCTAATTATTATTATTTCGAGTCCCTACCACCACAAAAATACGACTAACTACAATATATTCATAAACACAAATAAACTATGTAATTTTCACTATTCACTTTGATTTTACAAACAAAATAGAGCAGACAATTTGCGAAATCCCCGAAACTAAATCAAATCACTAGCACCGCACGTCACAGAACTCACAGAGCAGGAGTAATTGACAGAGCGATATGACATTCTGCGAGAACCCCGCTGCGCTTGTATGGAACTTTAGTAATCTGTAACACAATGTACGGGTTGTAATTTATGCGGGAACTGATTTCGTTTTGGGAAGTTTTAAATTGATTTGGTTGTTGGCTTTAGAGCTTTGGTTTTACATCAGCTTTTTTTTTGTAAAAAAAATTACGTATTCGTGGTGTTTATTATTAGATTACTTTTGGCCCAAACTTAGTATAATAATGAATATTCTCCTTTATATTCTTATTTTTTTAATGTACTAGGCATTTTTACTGCACATATTTTACAAGGAGAAATTCATCATTTAAAATTATCCCATTTGGATTTTTGATGATGTATTTCTCCTTGTAAAATATTCTCCTTTATTTTTAAATTTAAAATATTTTTTTATAAAATTATTGATAATAAACTCACAGTTGATAGTCTAAGATCCCACCATACAACGACCTTCACCGAGCTGGTTAATGAATGAAAAATATTTTATATTCAATTAAATATATCAATAAATATATTGCAATTGGGTTGTCTATAAAAATTCAATCCAAACACCAGGACTATTTTAGTGTTTTATTTTCAATCAATTTATAAAAGAAACCGAAATCAAACTCTGTTCCTAAGAGCCCAAATACAGAATAGTTCTTTTTATAAGAGTTGAACCACAAAAATAATGGAAGCCTCCCACTTAATACGTAACAAATTGCTCGCGAAATAAATGATCTTTCTGCAAAAACAATCACTATAACAAATCCGTGTCACATGTCGGGAAGAATGTGGGGTGGCGAATTCGGGTGGCGAGTGCAGGGTGGCGAGTGCAGGGTGGCGAATAGTTGCCGACTCGCGACTGACACTGGGGGAAATGTAGGGGGAGGACTGGGGTACAAGATGAAGCGACAGTATTTTTTTGCTGTTAGGTTTTTGGTTCTACTGCTGCTATTTGATAGTGTAATATTTTAATTACCTAGCTTTTTCTAAAAAAAAAACATAATTAGACATTTTATAATTTAATTTTTTATTAGGTTTAATATAATTTTTCAAACTTATTTTTTTTTTATTGTTTGAGGCAATTATACAACAAAAACTATTCTGGGAAAAATACATCTTCAAAAAATGATTCGCGGCGAGGCTCAAACTCTTGTTTCTTCATCTACGTTGCAGCGTGTTCAACATTACACCACACGAGTTCCCACTCCGAACGATGAACTTAAGAATATGTGTTTACATGACATGTAAACACATATTCTGTGTTGCGCTTATTATTAATAACATTGTTAACGAAAAATTAGTTTAATTTCATATAAGGATAAATAGATATCCATAAAGCTAAAAAACATAGTTAAATCCAATCTCGTAATGTTTTTTTTATTTCAGACTTTAATCTGAAGTTTGGTCCCTAGTAGTTGTCATTTTTTTTCATCAGAATGTTGTGCCAATCGTGGCCTACAATTAAATAATTGTTTTATTTTGTTTTTAATATTTGTTGTTGTAGCGGCAACCGAAATACATCTTCTGTGAAAACGAAGTATAGGTAGGTATCCTCCCTCAGAACGATTTAAAAGTATAAGGTCTTGTCTCTTTCAACTTGTACCACACGTGAACTAGGAAATGGCTGAGTAGCGAATGGAAATAAGAGCTAAATGCCAAGAAGACAGTTTTGTTTCACCGTCCCGTCCCGTCCCGTCCCATCCCGTCCCGTTGCATCTCGTCCCGCCCAACGCCCGTGCCCCGTACCGTTCTGTTTCATTCCTTATTTGTTCATCCTATTTTAGTCACTGCATTTTACGGTGTTACAAATAAGTCCCAATATTACTCATTGCATTACAAACAATCTAAAAAAATGCCAATGATTGATTTCAACTCAGATAGTTCTATTAATAAACGTGGAGTAAGGTTGGAGTAGTGAGAACATGCTTTGTCTTTTTCCGTGACAAAAACTCAAAGTTGATCGACAGAAACAAAAAGTGGCAAAATTACTCCAACCTTACTCCCCATTTATTAAAAAGGCTAAGAATGTTCTGATCATTAATTAGCATTTTTATCGTATACCTATAGTAGACGAATGCGGGGTGATATTTACTAAAGAAATATCGTGTTTAGCCTACTAGACTAGATTTTGGGATCCTATGGTAAATTACGTATTTTTTACCATACTCTCTCAGTAGGAGTTAATATAATGTACGAGCTGCGCCCCGCGGTTTCACCCGCGTAAGTCATATCGGGATAAAAAGTATCCTATGAGTTATTCCAGGTCTCCAGCTATCTACATACCGAGTTTCATAGTAATCAGTTCAGCGGTTTTTACGTGATTGAGTAACAAACACACACACACACATACTCACAAACTTTCAGCTTTATAATATTAGTAGGATTATTTCTATCACATTAAAAAGAACAATTTCAGATTCTAAATATCATTTTATTTAACTGAAAACAGCTTTATATACTTTAACAAGAAAGATGATAGTATCATAAAAAATCTTTCTGTGACAGGATACGAACCCAAGCCCCTTGCTTGCCGGGCTAGTACCCTAACCGTTACGCCATAGGCTTTTATGCCATCATTCCCAAAGGAATCAAAACTTAGAAGCGCACTTATTTTTATTTTATTTTCCACTTCAAACTTCTATCCTAAACTTAATCATGTTTTATTATTATTTACAAGTTCTGTAAGAGTATTTTTCGTTGTAAAACTTTATACTAAGCCTGAAGTTTACAACTCGAATTATCTTTTCTGACCCTTCAATGAAATAACGATGTAATTTTTTGGGGTTAACAGCGCCATTTAGTTATAATCTACCAACATATTATTATAAGGAGAAAAATTGTGTTTTTGGATGTAGGCTCTGGCTACTAGGTATTTAGACCAATTTTGAACTAAACCTTAATGAATTTAAAAGAGGCATGACAAGACGGGACTCTATTATGAGGATAGTCTCCATTCTCTTTCTCCATACAAACGTAGTTTTTTTTCCTCCTTGGATAAAGACATTAGAGCAAAAATGTTTATGCCATAAAACCTATATCTGTCATGACAATGCATCTACCTTTTTATTTTCTAAGTAAAATAATAATAAAAAAAAGAAAAAATTAAAATTTAAACAACTTTTGTATGGAGAAAGAGAATGGAGACTATCCTCCTAACATTAATCTAGTACCTATCTACTAAAGGTGATAGGTCTCAAACATATTCCATGTTTCTTTTACACGAATG
Organism: Idaea biselata; assembly: GCA_958496205.1. Taxonomy (NCBI): domain Eukaryota; kingdom Metazoa; phylum Arthropoda; class Insecta; order Lepidoptera; family Geometridae; genus Idaea; species Idaea biselata. The sequence continues at coordinate 13,994,518 of OY292402.1, forward strand.
AAGCCGCTACAGCGCTGACTATAATAGTGTTACGTCTATCGTAAAAATTAAGTGTGCATTGCTACGGGCGCTAAGATGGAGCCGATGAATGACGAAAACGTCAAAAACATCAATGACGGCTGTTTACAACTGTAATTCTTCTGGTGTCATTCATATACGTTACGGTTTGGAGCAATTGGTAAAAACGATAGCAAATTTCGCCATATCAGTCAGTTAGTCATATTTCCCAAATTGTCCAAAAGTTGAAAAAGTCAACAAATTCAAATTACATTGTAAGCCGATTACCACGAGTTCCAACCATATTTCAATATCATTCTAATTAAAAGAATTGGTCTCCAAGGGAAATCTTCTTACCGTCCTAAATTTTGCGACGCAATTTTTCAACAAATCAAAACAAGCTCTTAGAAACCAAATATCTTTAAAGAAACCATTTTATACGGACTTTACGATCTGAAACCGCAGTTAAAATGTCCGTGTACCCCCGACGTCGCAACTCCTGAATTATTTAAAGGGATCGTTAAACGAAGTGTTGTAAAAACTTGGACCGATCACCGTACAGTAAGTTAACCGATTCCACGATTTGCAAGATCATTTAGTACTTTTTATACTGCGGTTCGCCACTTTCGAGTCTTATTACTTTTTACATGTAATATTGGGAAATGTGACCGTTAAAGATTGTAGGTAACATCTCTTTTATAGCATGTACCTAATACCTAAAACTTTGCAGGAATAGATATGAATCATTTTATCTACTTTGAATTTTAAATCTATCTATAATACTAATATCATAAAGCTGAAGAGTTTGTTTGTTTGAACGCGCTAATCTCCGGAACCGCTGGTCCGATTTGAAAACTTCTTTTAGTGTTGGATAGTCCATTTATTGTGGAAGGCTATAGGCTAGTTTTGATCCCGATATTCCTACGGGATCGGGACCAAAGCGGGTGAAACCGCAGGACGCAGCTAGTTTACTTATGTATATTCTAACTTCTTTCGTTATTTTGTAATTTTTCCGTACAAACATTACAAAATACAAAGACCAACAGTAACTTAAGCTTAAATAAATCGTATATACCTAACCTACCTAATTAAAATTAAAAGTCCAAAAATGAGTCCCTAGGTATGGTACCCAAAAGGCTGGCTGCATTGCATCTTTGGATAGCAATACCTATCCGTTTGCCAAGTAGCCAGCCCTTTGGTCACCAGATGCTAAAACTAATAATTTTGAATTAATTTTATTATTTTACCATAACAATTTAAATACCTTATTGGCGCGCCAATCGTAACGAAGTCCCGATCTCGTTAGTCCCGATTCCGAAAGTCCGATCGGATAGTTTATTACTAATAGAAAATCTAAGTAAATTCTTATTAAAATCTAGATCTCTAAATCTAATAATTCCTTTTCTTTTGTTCACAGGTACACGACCAAACATACCGGAGACTACTCTACTGTCTAGACTAATTACTAGTCTATTTAGGTAACCTAGGGTTATAGGACATCGGTTAGTACCTAGAGTACCTACCTACCTACAAAAAAGTTATGTAGTCTGCGGTTGGCTGAAATTTTAGGAATCAAAACCAATGTGTCGGATGGTATTGGGTTGTGAATGTGATAGTGATATATTTATTAACTTATTTAAACAGACAGACAGACTGAGTTACTTTCGCGTTTGTAATGTTAGTAAGGATTATTATAATGTCGATTATTGCTCCAGTTCCACTATTGTTTAATATTCAATATGCGGCAATGTGAACAACATCGCTCACAGCAAAAAAAAAACCGCATGAGTTTCTCGTGTCCTCTTCTCATTGGAGGTCGCGTTCCGAAGACACATTAGATTACTGACGATTCAAAAAGATCAAGTGAATGTCTTGAATAAAGCTGCAAAAGATAAAGCTGAATAAACGCAGCTCGTCATGTATAAACCGACTTTTAGAAAAGGAGGAAGTTCTCAATTTGTTGATTTCAAACGTCTTTGACAAACTCACAGAAAACCGTACAAGCGGCAAAGGGTTTTAATTCAAACCGCTTGTCTACCACAAATATAATACTGAGAACTCTAAAAACGTCTTCTTAAACAAACCCCAGACAGATATTAAGACATCTGAAAGCAAATTACCTATTATTTCTCATAAGCCAGTAATAAAACAAGGGTACCTAAGTTGGCAGTACTCCAGTCTAGAGTCCTAGGTACCCTAGCGCGGTCTGGGTCTCGAAGCTGTTAGTAATTAAACTAAACTTAACTTGAGTTGTACAAAAGACGACGCTTTTTTAACGTTTAGAATGTAGTTTATTGTGTAGAATCTAATGAGATAAAAGAGAAAGTGAGAAGTTTTTATAATTTTATTAAGAGGACGGTCTATCTGCTCTTTCTCCATACAAACGTAGTCGACTGTTTCCTCCCTGGATAAAGACATTAGAGCAAATATGTTTATGCCATAAAACCTATAACTGTCATGACTATACATTTACGTTTTTTTCATTTTCTAATAAGAACAGAAATAAAATTCTGAAAAATTAGAAAATAAAAAAATCAAACTAAATCATGGTCATGGCTGATATAGGACTTATGGCATAAACATATTTTTTCTAATATCTTTATCCAGAGAGGAAACAGTCGACTATGTTTGTATGGAAAAACAGACAAATCTTCTTCTTTATAATATTAGTGTAGAAGTGTAGATCCGAAAGTTCATAATAGGTGAACCTTGGCGACTATCGGCTTCCATTTTTTTTTACTTTGTTGTATCTTAAACTGAAGATCAGGAACTGCTATTAACATCAGATATCTCAAAGTGTATTTTTTTTCCTAATCTTTCAACAAACTTAACATAAAACGACCCGATTTATATATATCAACGCGTTTAGAAAAGGCTTCAGCTACCTTTTCCAACCATTTTGAATGCCCATACGTAAGCAGGCCATCCGCCGTCGATACCCCGACATCGACAGCCAAAGGCCCGCATTATCGAGACTACCCTTATCAAATGTCACGATACACAGTCGATATAAACAGGTAATGTTGTCTCGTCTGTTTATACAGTTAATAGTTTGCACGTTTGTATTTCTTAAACGTAGAAAAATCTATCTTTGTGTTATACATCACATACACATACATCTATCTTTGTATTATACCTGTGTATCATGATCATGAATGAATAAATGAATTGAATTGAACTTAATTGAAAAAATATACGGTCGAATCGAAAACCTCCTTCTTTTTTTTGAAGTCTGCTTATAGCTTAATATTGCAGGATGTAACACAGCACAATCTAGCCCCAATTCAAGCATATACTACTTTGGTTTTTTGAGGAAATACATCCCAAAAATTTATACCCGACACGACTTGAACCTGCAACCTTTATATTCCGTGTACTGCGCCAGCTAATAGCGCCACAGGAGCCTGTTCTGTCGTGATTAAATTATCGACTGCATTTCTTCGCGCTTACGACTTAGGCACGTAACGACATCTATTGGTGTCTTTACAGATACCTCGAAAAACCAAGTCATCTAAGTGTAGGAAACAATTTTAAAATAAATCAATTTAAAGTTGTATACATTTTTGATTAGCATCAAAATTTGTCCCCGTCAGGGATCGAACCCACAACCTCCTGCATTTTAGCCGGGGGTTCGCCCGACATATCACGGAACCTTAAATTTTACCTATTTCTAACATAAATGCTCATACAAAATTAAAGTACGCCAATAAACATAACTGGAACATGAAGCTAAAAGGGCTAAATGTTGCATGAGGTATTTAATGGACTGAAACCGGTATATTCTACCCTCAACGTGTGGTGCGGAGTTTTACCTAGATCTAGGTATTTTCATTTACCAGAAGATTTAGTTAGTTCCAGACGTATGTACCTGTTATTTTTAACCGACTTCCAAAAAAAGGAGGAGGTTCTCAATTCGTCGGGATATTTTTTTTTTTTATGTATGTTCCCCGATTACTCGAAGATGCCTGGACCGATTTGGATAATTATTTTTTTTCTCTGAGCATGCTGACCAGAGCTAAGAACCTTTATTGGTGTATACATTATTTATTTCATTTTTCACAACGTGAGGCCAAAAATTCAAAAATAAAACCGATTGAAAATTTGACCATTTGCGATTTTGACCAAATGCGACAGCATGGTCTATTTTAAATGGTTATGTGTGGTTTTTTTCTGTAGATTTTAAATTCGGTAGAAATAAAAAGTTGTAGGTATAAAACTTGAACAAAATAAACGTCAAATTATCTGCCTTTAAAAACTTTTTGATCAAAATTCAAAAGCAGATTTTTATTGTCTTTTTTGTTTGAAGTCGTTGAAATAAAACTGAGCAATGAAGTGCCGCGACCTATCTTTGTAAGTCGAAAACTTTAGATTTATAAACCAGATTAGAATTAATTAATAAAGAACTTAAGATTCTAGACGTGTCTAGATTTACTTTTAAATATTCTTAATAGGAAAGTGTACCTACCTACTCGTTCTTCATACAAACGTAGTCGATTGTTTCCTCCCTGGATAAAGACATTAGAGCAAATATGTTTTGTTTATGCTATAAAACCTATATAAATATGCTATGACCATGCCACTGCTTTTTTTTTTAGTTTTTACCTTAGAAAAAAAACTTATAAACACAAACTTAAATTAAAACTTTTTGTAGCCATGAAAAGTCAAAGAAGGCTCATCTAAAACTACTTATTTTTATATGAAATGTCACTGATCTTTACTATGTTTTTATTACCTAGATATCGGGTGTTCCGAAAAAGGGGTACTTAGCCGAAAGGGGGTTGTTCTAGAGTAGGGCATGAATCCCAGGATCCCGGGATATCGTAATCCCGGGATCTCGGACGCAAAAGTTTGATATTATAATCCCGGGATTGAGTGATCCGATATCGAGATTTGAGCAATTTACTATTTGGGTATAAATTAAGGTTTTTAGCTATATTTTTCCTCATGGAATGATTGAATAGAACTATTAAAATTAAACCCAAATTAGTCTACCCCTGATGAAGAGATCTGTAAAGATTTAGAAGCGTAGGGAATTGGTAAAATGTTTAAAACAATAAAAGTAACATGATTCATTGCAATTTTTAAGACAATTATTTTTTATACAAGCTCGCATGCAATTTTTTTCTGCTAACATCATTTTAGTGGTGCGCCTAGAATTTGGCGCGAAAGTTTAGACACTTTCGGGTTTAGGGTATTTGTCCGCCATATTTCCAAAATGATGGGGTGGACGGCCCTCGGGGTAACTTATTTACGTAATGACACCACTAGAGTCTTAAATATATTAAATATTTTAAATATTAAATATTTTAATATTTACACATTTTTATTGTATTAAATTCGCCTTTTTAACCATATCTAAAATCTCAGTATCAATCCCGGGATCCCGGGATTGAGCTCTTAATATCGATATCGTCCCGAGATTGAAAACCTTCCGATATTGCATGCCCTATTCTAGAGGTCAATATATTTACTGCCTAAACTTGATGTCTAAATGTCTTAAAACTTAATGTCTGTTTTCTTCTAATGTAGTAGTAGTTAGACTAGTATAAAACATGACATTTTAAAAACTGAACACGTAGCCCGCCATTTTGAACGGCATTCGCAAAAATTACGAACGAACAGAATAGAAAGGTGTTGTCTGATGTCTGTTAATTGTCACCCAAAATTGAGTTTTGAAAAAGCAATTTCACGCGTAAACGAACATTTTTCACAAAAACAAACCGAATACTTATTTGCTTTGTATTTTTGAATTTTAAGCATTTCAAAATGGATTACGGATAACCAGATTACAAGCATCAAGGTTTGTAAATACATACTAACTGTGTCCCGCGGTTTCAGTCGTGTAAGTCATGATTCCGCGTGAATTTCGGAATTGAAATTAGTCTGTGTTAATTCAGATCTCCAGCTATCTGCATACTAAGTGTCATCGCAATCGTTTCAGTAGTTTAGTGATTGATTAAAATGTAATCTACCTAAATATTATTATTTATACATTTGTAGAAAGTGAACTGAATACCATTTTCGAACGAAAACCATGCACAATAAAAAAAATCTTCAGTAGATATGTATGTAGTGGAGGTATTGTAGTGTTGCCAGTGTCATTTTTAGGGTTCCGTACCTTAAAATATATTTTCCCTATAAGACCGATCGATAGCAATACAAAATGGTCAGCTACTCATTAAACTTTATATTATACTTATAATAAAGAAATTTAATTTTTTACGCAGCCGCACCCTGTCAAATGTAGGTAACACCTAATTTTACCCATATTTACAAATAAAGAATTTAATTAAAATTCATTGATTTAAAAAGAATCGAGAACCTCCTCTTTCTGGAGTCGGTTAAATAATTATCACATCCAGAACCTCCCAAAAAGTCCCCTAACTCTATAAAACTACTTTAAGTTTCGGCAAGTGACGGTTTGCAAATGGCAGTACCTACCGACTACGCCACTCCCACGCCGGACTCCCGATACCAAATTCGATCCAAGCACAACTTAAACTCCTAAGCTACGACTAGAACGAGCTTAGGTACCTCAGAACTATCCTGCTTAGGAAATTAATTAAAATACGATTGACTTCGTCTTAACACGTTAATTGCCACGCGTCGTAAACGTGCCAAGTTGTGACCTAACTCTTCGAACATTATTGTGTAGTGCATTTCGAACGTGCATAGAAATACAGTTGTGCTGAAACCCCGCAAGTGTTATTGCATCACCGAGCGAACTTCTACATCTCAAAGAGTTAATGTTTACAATTTAATAAACAATCTGAATATTATTTCTTAGTATTTAACACACACATTAGGAAATACTGCTTTTTGAAAAAATGATTTTAAAAACTTTAGTATTCAGCTGTTAAAAAATAGTACAGTCAATACAGAAGATTTCTAGTTTGATTCCCGCCGAGTGCAAATTATTGATGCTTAAAATAAATATTTGTTTCTGGTCGGGGTGTCAGTCTCTGTATCTACACTTCTACATCGACACTTCTACACTTATATTATAAGAGGGTTTGTATTTGTGTGACTTTGTAATGAATAAACTCAAAAACTAAAGACCGATTTCAAAAATTCGAGGAGTAACATAGACTACTTTTGATCCCGATATTCCCACGAGATCGGGACTTACGCGGGTGAAACCGGGACGCAGCTAGTATATAATATGTATGTATTTACAAAAGACAATTTAATAAACTGAAGCATTATATTCATTGTCTAGTCACCATAACACAAGCTTAGTAGCTTACGACGGGGCTAGATGGCGCTGTGTGATGTTCACAGAATGTATTATCTATTTAATTCTAGCTATTTATTAGGCTCTCCAATGTTTGGCGATAAACATGTTAAATCACTGAAACTTTTCTTCTCAATTATAAAATCTTTATGAATTTATGAAAGCTTTTAAAAGAAGCTGTACAAAGTACAATAAAAATGTGGATATCCGTTGGGAATCTTTTCCGGTCATTACCCGGATTTGAATCCGGTATTTGAAACTAATCCGTCTCGGATTGTTCCTTGTTGATGTATTCTGGGAATATTCAATCTGTAAACAAAGAAAAAAGTGAATTAAGTCAAAAAACTTGTAATTAAAGACATTTTTTCTGTTTAAGAGGATAGTCTCCATTCTCTTTCTCCATACAAATGTGGTTTAAATTTTCCTCCCTGGATAAAGACATTAGAGCAAATATGTTTATGCCATAAAACTTATATCTGTCATGACTATGCATCTACCTTTTTATTTTTTTTCATTTTATTATTTTTTATTATTTTTTTAATTAGATAATAAAAATAAATAAAAAGGTGCATTGTCAGGACAGATATAGGTTTTATGGCATAAACATATTTGCTCTAATGTCTTTATCCAGGGAGGAAAATTTAAACTACGTTTGTATGGAGAAAGAGAATAGAGACTATCCTCTTAAATGGCGTGGTGTACGCGTACTTTTAGCATTGTTTTAAGGCTCTACTTTTCGAGACCTTTACAGGTCCCTTCTTCAGGATTAAAGAAAACTACTTAATAATTCAAGTTATGGTTACACCTTTGGTGATGTTTAGTGGCTGTTTAAAGTGCACTAAAAATCTCACGTAAAAAAATATTTAAGGCATCAAAACCCAAAAGGGTTTTTTTTTACCCAAACCCAAGGACAAAATAGCCTCACCAACATACCATGCCACCGGAGTATTTGTTACCTATGTAATTTGAAGTCGGGCAGTTTTCCTGGGTATACCTATATCCAGATTGTAGTTTGGTTGCCCGACTTTAGATAACATAACAGATAAGTTGGTGGCACTGTTTCTAGATGAGGTTATTTTGTCCACTTTTAAAGTCATTTTTATTATTTGAGGATCAATCCAATTAGACGACGAGTTTTTGGTAATGTCTTGGCCACACTGCCGGGGAATACCGTTTACTATCGCGATGATGGTCGTTAGACGTTTGTGTAGCCAGTCCATTAACGCGTAAAAATAATTGCAATAATTAGACATAGACAGACATTTATTTGCTATAACAACACACATACACAGAGAAATTACAAAAAATGAGTGCGAAACTCGCGCACGAAGGGTTCCGTACCACTATCACAATTGGGTACCGAACCCTAAAATCGTTTACCAATTTTAAAATTTGATAGGAAAATGTGATATATTTAGCTTCGATTCACTTCCATCATACGACCACACCACTAAAAAAAAGAAAAAAAAACTTTGGCACAAAGACAATCTGAAACTTATAATAAAGAAAGTCTTTGGTAAGTGAAGGCAGACTGGTATATTTGACAGATAGGGCAGCCATTTTGAATTTCATGACCTACTCGATGTTTTTGAAACACGTTTGTTGTATGGCCCCCCCTTAAATATTTGTTTTAATTTGTTTTTAGTATTTGTTGTTGTAGCAGCAACCGAAATACATGTTCTGTGAAAATTTCAACCGTCTAGCTATTACGGTTTATGAGATACAGCCTGGTGACAGACGGACAGACGGACAGACGGACAGACGGACAGACGGACAGACGGACAGACGGACAGACGGACAGACGGACAGACGGACAGACGGACAGACGGACAGACGGACAGACGGACAGACGGACAGACGGACAGACGGACAGACGGACAGACGGACAGACGGACAGACGGACAGACGGACAGACGGACAGACGGACAGACGGACAGACGGACAGACGGACAGACGGACAGACGGACAGACGGACAGACGGACAGACGGACAGACGGACAGACGGACAGACGGACAGACGGACAGACGGACAGACGGACAGACGGACAGACGGACAGACGGACAGACGGACAGACGGACAGACGGACAGACGGACAGACGGACAGACGGACAGACGGACAGACGGACAGACGGACAGACGGACAGACGGACAGACGGACAGACGGACAGACGGACAGACGGACAGACGGACAGACGGACAGACGGACAGACGGACAGACGGACAGACGGACAGACGGACAGACGGACAGACGGACAGACGGACAGACGGACAGACGGACAGACGGACAGACGGATAGACGGACAGACGGACAGACGGACAGACGGACAGACGGACAGACGGACAGACAGACAACGAAGTCTCAGTAATAGGGTCCCGTTTTTACCCTTTGGGTACGGAACCCTAAAAAAGACAGTTGTAATATGTTACAACAGCAAAAAGGCCCCGACTCAGCATTTGCCCAACCACGGTAGACCACGGTTGAACGCTGTTTCATGCGAAACGCGAGCAGCGGCAGTCGCGATGTCGTCATTATCGCGATGATAGGCAATAGCCCATAAGGGGACAGTCTACCTACTCTTTTCTCCATACAAACTTTACATACGCAGTCGACTGTTTCCTCCATGGATCTTTATCCATGGAGGAAACATTTACTAGAAAAAAATTGTTTATGTCATAAGTCCATGACCATGCCCCTACGTTTTGAATTTTTTCATTTTCTAATTTTTCCAAATTTTATTTCTATTCTAATAAGAAAATAAAAAAAAACTAAAATTTAGGGGCATAGTCATGGCAGATATAGGTTTTATGGCATAAACATATTTGCTCTAATGTCTTTATCCAGGGAGGAAACAGTCGACTACGTTTGTATGGAGAAAGATTAGACTGTCCTCTTAAGGGACAGTAATAGTGACGTGGTACCTACATGTGATATTCCGATGTAGTGGACATTTGGTCAAGCCAAAAAATAGTGTCATTTGGTCAAGCCTATAGTTACCGCAAATGAAAGTGTCATTTGGTCAAGTCCTTTTTTTTAATACAACACTAGACGATCGGAGTAGTTACATAGTTACATTGTTCCTAGTTACATACCACCTGCTCTTTCAATTTTGATTCACTAGAAAGGTGCTATAACCACGTCACGTAGTTGAGGCCCCAATTTATACTTCTCGGTTCTCCCTAAACAATCCCGCTCTTAATTTCCTTGAATAATTACAGATTTGGAAATTAATCAGGAGAGAACGATTTGATTAATGACTCTCGACTGAGCTCGGGTAAGGTAATGCTTTGAAGTAGGTTCGTTTATGATTTCGTAAGGTACGAGGGAATAAATAAGGGCACACAGCGCCATCTAGCCCGACTTGAGATACTAAACTTGTGTTGTGGTAAGGTAACCTTGTACAGGATATAGTGAAGAGAGACACCAAGGAGTTTTAGTGAGTAAACCTCTGGCCGCCTACCATCTTAGGCCAGTAGGGAGCCCCACACATCCCCACTGCTCGGATCGGTCGGATTTCTCCTCGATAAAAAAAGGATATAGGGAATTAGCAAGTAGGTATCAGGGCCTCTACTTTTATTCTACGAACGTACGAACGAAAGAAAGGAAATCTGTCATCCGTTCATCAAAACCGTCCGGATGGATGACAGATTTCCTTCTGGATTTATAGTTTATAGTTTGTTTTATCGTTCATAGAGTTAAAGTAGAGGCCCTGTTTAAGGAGTGCTTCCGTACATCTTAAAAGATAAGTCAATCTACACGATGACACTTAGGTACAAGTTACACTGCAACTTAAGAGGAGTATATACGCCAACGACCTTGAAACTGAAAATCCCTGTCGGGCTCATCGAAAATTGTTGATTATTTCATGACGGAATGTCGTAGAACTTTTTTTTGTGCACAGATTCCTACATTTTGGTGTAGTTTTAAGACAAGAACCTCCTATTGGTGCAAAGCCTATCCAAATTTTAGACAAAAAATGTCTGATTTGGCTAAAATGTCGATAGGCTTCAATACGTTTAGACATATTTGTATGGAAACTGCACTAAAATATCGGAAACAATGTCGCCTACAATCTGTATACAAAAAAAGTTCTACGACATTCCGTCATGAAATAATCAACAATTTTCGATGCGCCCGACATGGATTTTCAGTTTTTCAGAATAGGGCCCTTAACCTAAAACAGCCCACATGCACGAATTTCTTTATATGTGTGCAGCAGGCGTGGGCTATTTTAGGTTGAGTTCCAGTGTAACTTGTAAGTGTCATCGTGTGTCAAAGTGTCGGTGTAAGTGTCCGTCGTATATTTTGACTTTTTAACAAACAACTGTTCCACGACATTTGACATTTTAAAAGAACAACTTCTTTTAGGTAATGTTTTCTAAAGAATCAGCTGCTTAGATTTAAGAAATCTTGCCAATTACATACTTTTATTTCGCAAATATAATAGCTCGGAATCGAAAATAAATCTATCTCACCCTAATAGATCAAAAAACAATTGTGCCTCGGCGGAAATCGAACCAGCAACTCGTACCTAAATCCATTGACACATATACAAAGCTCAAAATACAATATCAGTGTTTCTATTTAATAGTGTAGATACAGTGAAAGCCAAATGAGTCGAACACAAACACGCAAAACGACACGAAAAAGCTCAATCAAAACAAATTGATTCCACCAACTTAAAAATCACGAGTGATATCCAAATGGAAATGGAGACCACCAGCTGATCTGAACCTTGAGGATTGGAAGGTGCATAGAAGGCCAAAGAGTGTGCAGGTCCAGAGAAATTCTGGGACATGGCCAGGCCGCCCTCACCGAGTGGGGGCGGCCAAGAACCTTGGAACTTCGCAGACCTGGGAGAAATTCATGACCAAAGGAATCTGTTGTGGTTGTGGAGGTGATTGGACATTCAGTGGGGGTCTGAAGGTAGACCTCAACAGTTCGGAGTATACGGGTTACAAGTACTGGTTTAAGAAACCAGGGTATAGGATTAAGGCCAGGTCCTGTGAAGATGCCAGGTTTTTACATATCAATTATGTGCTGCTGGCGGAAGTCAGGCATTTTGAAAAGGTAAGTGGTATTTTGGAGACGTTTTATATTATTACTTTACGATTACGGTTTTACTCGCATACCTATGTCCAGATCCCGTGGGAATTATCAAAACTCTTTTATTATCGGATGACTAAATTATAATGAAGAACACACTCTCCCAATTTCAGCACTCTACTGTCAGCGGTTAAGACTGTGCGTTGATAAATCAATCAGTCAGTCACTCAGGACAAAGCATTTTATGGAATAAACTAGCAGTGTCCGCTACTTAGTTCGCCTATTTTTTTAAAAATTAAATATATTCTATAGCCTTCCTCAATAAATGGACTATCCAATACTGAAAGAATTTTTCAAATCGGACCAGCGGTTTCTGAGATTAGTGCGTTCAAACAAACAAACTCTTGAGCTTTATCTTCTTTCTTCTTCTAATCTAATATATAAAATTTCCATGTCACGATGTTAGTTACCGTATACTCCTTCGAAACGGCGCGGCGCGACCGATTTTTACCAAATTTTATATGCGTATTCAGTAGGTCTGAGAATCGGCTACTATCTATAATTTATAAAGCAAAACAACGTTTGCCGGGTCAGCTAGTATTAGTATAGATTTCAAAGTTAAGATTTCATGTCTAACTATTTGTAAGGGAGAGTAGGTCATAAAGGCAATATCCGGGTAAACGTTAATATTTTTAAACTGGATATACCTACTTAGGGTACCTAATGTGGTTTCGTATAACCGTCAATATAATTAAAAATATTATTGAATAGGTCTTCTTAAATGTAATATTTTAGATATACTAAGGCGGCTTGGAAGAGATAGTTTTAATTATATTTAGTTAAATTAATTTAAACAATTACTTACGAGAAATCGAACATTAGACTATATTTCCATAAGTAGAAAATTATCATTATGTTATCACACTTTGACAGTTTTTGATATTTTGACAGTTCTTAATCACGTTTAAAAGCATAAACATGTTTAGGAATTGTGATGCAAGCCGGCCTTACTTATATTAGTTTCTACTTTAAATTATCAATAACCTGTTAATTAAATATTAGAATCCGTGTCCTAATCCTAGTTTAGGGCACTTTATCATTTAACTTGAAATATAAATTAATATGCCCCATGATACTACCCTACCCTTTCACTGGAAAATGAACTCTAATGAAGTGTAACAAGGCTTATTATTCCTTGTAAACTAAAGTCTTCGATTTGCTCTTTGTTTGAAATATTTATTAAACATTGTTTCACTTTAGTTATGCGTTATGTAATTTTAACTAGCTTCGCTCTATGGTTTTTACTATAGTTCCTGGTAATATTAATATTTAATGGCCTACTCCAGATCAAAGCTACTTCTGTAAACAGATGGACATCGAAATATTGATTTTACGAGGAAATTTAGCTAATGTTTTAGATATTGAACTCATTAACCGACTTCAAAAACGTAGAAAATAAAAACGTATAAAATGTCTGAAGTCGGGCAAATTAAAACTACACGACTTCAAAAAAATTTGATGTTTTTTTCCGGTTATGAAGTCGGTCAGTTTTCATTATTTATTGTTATCAGATTCAATCCCGTTGCTTTTATTATTTTTAGTTTTTGTCTACCAGTGACTGTAAAGTTATTGAAACGCCTGGCGTTAATAAAATGTTACAAATAATAAAAATTACTCGATTGAAACCGAAAAATGGCCTTAAAATTATATCAGCATCGCGAAAACTATAAAAAAGTGTTTTATTTAGGTCCCCAGTTAGGTTTTGTTTGGTTTAGATTTACGAAATTAAATGGAATTTAAACCTCAATGATCCATATTATCGGATGTGATAGCGTTTTAGGTATCTGTTTTTGGAAAATTAGACGTTTCAGGAAACGCGAAGCATTGTGTAAATTTTTTTCATTAGGATATTCCAAGAGTAATAATAATATTTAGGGGAAAGTGTATGAATACATATTAGGCAATATTGTGTGGTTTCGACGTCATAACCCATCATAAATCTTATGAAATGTAGAGTGAAGAGACTTAAAAACTATCCTACTAATATTATAAATGTGAAAGTTTGTGAGGTTGTTTGTTACTCTTTCACGCAAAAACTACTGAACCGATTGCGATGAAACTGGAATATAGATAGCTGGACACCTAGAATAACACATAGGCTACTTTTTATCCCGTAATTCCCGCGGGATCGGGACTTACGCGGGTGAAACCGCGGGGCGCAGCTAGTACACAATATAACACTAATATTCAAATCGAGTAATAAAGAGACAGACCCATTTTTGTACTACAAATTATGGTAACTAATGGACTTGATTTTTCTTCTATCTGTAATGTAAAAATAACAATTCTTACTGCTTATAAAATTAATCAAAAACATAACCCTCTCACAGCAGCGTAAAGCGAGGGATGTCTTTTAAAGTCAAGTTGGTTCAATCTTTAACAAACTATCGTAATAGCACAACATCGTAAAGTATAATCTTAAGATTGCTGAACTCCAACATGGTTATTATAAAATGAGTTTTAAGGTTCGCGGCGGTAACCTGACCTGGTTTTTAAACCATGATTTAGGCATAGTAAATCACTTAAAACTCATTTTATAATAGCATGGCAAAAGCTTCAAAATGTACAAATGCACATTAAAACCTAACCAACTTGACCGGCTAAGTCACTTTCACAAAATTGCGGTAACTTATCGGAATGGCCTAAAAATCCCTGTAATACGTCAGTATCAGTTTCGAAGCACATAAACGCAGTAATAAACCAGTACTCGGGTATCATTGCCCGCAAATTGCCCTAAGGGTGCAGACAAATCGACTCAACTCGATTACGTTAGGTAACTCACTTAGAGAGATATCGATGTACACGACGCTTTAGATTTACTCGGTTTGATCGAATTATGGTAATCGAGAGGTAGTGTGTCATTCGTGGGGTGTTGGATAGGTGATGTTTATTGAGTACGTAATATACCTTGAGGGTAGAGAGTGAAATCTATTTTTGCTAGTGTAGAAAAATGCTGAAAGTTTTTTAAGGTCCTCGATACATAACTTCGGGGCATGTTTTCGAATGAAACTTTTCTTTTTGCGAGTTTGTTGTGTCGCTGTCTGAATTATGACGATGGGAAAAGAATTTTGGAACAAACGAATACTTTTTTGGATGCTTATTTCAAAAAAAATCTGATACAAAGTATTTTGTACATAATTTTTATTATTAAATTTTACTAACATAATTATTTATAGTACTCTAACCCCCTTTATTCATAAACGGTGATTAACAGAAGCATAAACTATTTATCGTTTGTCTTTCACTGTGACATGAAGTTTCAAACTTGACAGGCAGAGACAAACGTTACATAACTTAGTCATCTGTTAATCATCGTTTAAAGTAATTGGGTAGATATATATTTATCATGAATTCAACTATTATTCGAAGCTCAATATTTCAAAAGCAATTCACGAGACAAAGCTTCGTAAATAATTCATTTTAAAATAATAATTTTAGTAGAATTAACAATATTAGGTATAAAAAATAGCTGCGTTCTGCAGTTTCACCCGCGTCAGTCGCGATCCCGGGATCAAAAGTAGCCTATGTTACTTTTCGAAAATGTAGCTTTGTAATGTTGAAAGAATTTTTTAAATCGGTCCAATAGTTTTGGAGCCTATTTGTTACAAACAAATCGTTTCTCTTTATAATAATTAATTTGCCCCGCATTAGAGGCAAAGCCACTACCTCCTTACCAATTATCATCCAAATCGATTCAGCCGTTCTCGATTTATAAATGTATAAATTTAAAATATAGTGTAACTAACATGACTTTCTTTTATATAGATAGATATAAGACATTGAATCTACGCTCTCAAATAATTTCCCGCGTCCCGCGCGTCGATTACCCTCAATATGTTCACCTCCCCTAATAAAACCGGATATAACATAACCGGATAAATACGGATCACGTACTCCAGTGGTGTTCGACTGTTCGTGCTGTTCCGCGCGCAGACCCGCGTCTTCGGAGTGCGGGCTGAATGCATATTGTGAGATAAATTAAATTAATAATTCTGAACCTTTAGCTGGATAATGGGAGTGTTTTAATGTGGTTTACGTGCAGTTAGGTAATTGATTTTACTTACAATATTTAATTCTAGCTACGTCCCCAGTTTTACCCGCGTAAGTCCCGATCTCGTGGGAATATCGGGATTAAAAGTAGCCTATGTTACTCAGGGTGAATGTAGCTTTCTAATGGTGCAAGAATTTTTGAAAGCGGCACACTAGTTTTCAAGTTTATTCGTTACAAATATACAAACTCACTTACACACAAATACAAATCTTTCCTTTTCATAATATTAGTGTAGATGTAGATTATGTTGAATGATAGAAATATTTTGCGAGGAGAAATGCATCATGCTTCTGCTTCCTCCCTGTTTTGTTCACCGTCAAGGCTCGGTTTGAACGTCATCTACCAAAACAGTTTCACAACTATTACAGTAGTAAAATGGTTTAAGTAATAAACAAGAATAAATATTAAGTAAATGACAATCAAAGAGAAGTAAATGATAATTATACTAACACAGAGATAAGACAACTTCTTTAGAAGAGGTTAGGAAAAACGTAAATCGGTTGATGTCACTACGGGCCAAAAGTACGAAAGGATTAATTACTTAACCCAACTGGGGTAGCTTTTGTGGTGCAGCGGATAATGCGGTAGATTAGAATACCACTAAATGCAAGTTAAAGTCCTGCTGGGAGCATTTTTTCTTATATTGAAAATTGGGTTTCAGACATATAACAAACAATACCACAATAAACTACTTACAAGTCACTAAATGTAAATCCAACGTAAATTATATTCCGGCCAACTAATTCAATTCACAAATAAGTAGTGAGCTCATAAAATCCACAAAGCGGTTGCAGTAACGAACGGGCGAACATACCTCCATTGAGCCACGGTCGTTATCGCAGGTGCCCGGCCCGGTTTCATCCGGTTAAATCCGGTTACAACCGGTTCCCGTGCCTGGGATTACTGCCGCGAACCGGTTCGCCAGCGCACTTGATTTACGCAGCGTTTTTCCGAATGTTCGCTTGTTTAACCGTTTACAGTGTATTTTCTTTTATTTTATGTAAGTTTTATTGGTATTTCTTTTTTATTTGTCTGCTTTATAAGTAGGTTGTAAATGGAAGAAGAGGCATTAGAGATTTATGGTGTATAGGTACCTACTTTGTTTTTTTTTTTATGTTGTTTTACTTACAGTGTTGTTCCAAAGTTAGAAGTGAAATGTAGCATTGTTTTCATCTTTCAAACGAATGCTTCTGATATCATTTGTGTAACTGATTGTTTTTATTTTAAGACACTACAGCGAAACACGAAACCACTTAAAATCACACCTTTGCTTCAATTGATAAAATGTATTTGTTTTAGAATCAATAAAATTAGAGGTATAGTAAAACTTATTTTTAATTTAGATACTTTTACATATATTAAAAAAAACGAGTAACTTACTACTAAAAAAATAACTATTAAATATTTTGACAGTAATAGCGTCTCCATTACTGTCAAAATATTTAACCTTAAAATATCAAATCCAACTGTGTCATTTTGTCCAATTTGCTGACATATCCCCTTTGACCTTTTTTATTCATGATCAAACAACTCAACAGATTTAAGGGCCCTATTCTGAAAAACTGAAAATCCATGTCGGGCGCATCGAAAATTGTTGATTATTTCATGACGGAATGTCATAGAACTTTTTTTTGTGTACAGATTGTAGGCGACATTGTTTCCGATATTTTAGTGCAGTTTCCATACAAATATGTCTAAACGTATTAAAGCCTATCGACATTTTAGCCAAATCAGACATTTTTTGTCTAAAATTTGGATAGGCTTTGCACCAATAGGAGGTTCTTGTCTTAAAACTACACCAAAATGTAGGAAACAATGTCACCTATAATCTGTGCACAAAAAAAAGTTCTACGACATTCCGTCATGAAATAATCAACAATTTTCGATGAGCCCGACAGGGATTTTCAGTTTCAAGGTCGTTGGCGTATATACTCCTCTTAACATTTCGCAAAAGTCATAGCAAGAACTTTTTATCCGGATGAAACTGCAAGAAGACAGTTTTATCTAAAGAAATACCATTGATCTCAAGCTTAACAGTAGATAATATTATGACATTAAAAGAAAGACAGTTGTAAACAGCCACTGCGGTAAATTATGCTTTTGACGTTTTTATTCATCATTAATTGACTTAAGTCTTAGCACACGGAGCAATAGTAATTTTATTATGACGATAGACCTAACAATAGACGTAAAAAAAGATTCAGTTTGGTCTGAGTTCTAGTAAAATGACTAGTAGATAAAAGAGATAACATTGTATTATATTGACTGTAGAATCTGAAACAAATAAATAAACAATATTGACAGCGCTGCAGCGACTTTTTACCCGACTACGGCGAAACCAAAAGGAAGGCTAATATACCTATTCATATTTATTTAGGGCAAAAGGAACATTAAATATATTGGAGACAACACTTCTAGACTAGTACATAATATCTCAATAATATTTACAGTTCACATGGTTGTTGATTCCAAGTAGATTATTTTAACTTTAAGTAAACAAACCAAGATTAAATCTCCAGAAGTATTATTTCAAAACTAAGATCCGGAGCAACGTCTCCGGTCTCCGGCTTTCTGAAACTTGTAAATCCTTTATCCTGAAATCTGTGTCTCCCGCCAGCAGGCACAATGCCAACTTTACTTTATCAAACAATTTCAATTGTTTTACAACTATGTTATTTTTAGTTTTTGGTCCTTTTCTTTCTTTTCGCTGGTTTACACTTCTATTTTTGGTTTGAGTTATTGTATAGAAGCTTTAAGAGCGACTATTTTCTAGTATTTCTTGTTTTGCAACTACAGTATTATTATAGTTGAATTGTTTTAGATAGGTATGCAAGTATACCATTAGGACAATGTTTATCTTTGTGTTTAATTAAAACAATAATACAGGGCGTCTAGCCTCTAACTACACTCTGCAACTATTGTAGTTTTATAATGTTTGTATTTACAAAAAAAAGTATAATATATTGTATATCCGTTGTCTAGTACCCATAGTAGGTACAAACCTAGCGCTTAGTTTGGGGCTAAATTGCGCTGTGTGTAACGTAGAGCAATACATTTATTTTATTCTTATATTTACAGTGGAACCAGGTTAAGATAGATAGATAACTTTATTTAAACAACATAAGACAAGGGAACAAAACACAAATACATAGGGTAAAGACTATAGAGATAGTTGGCCCCTCTATTACTGAGATTCACAATGAAGTCCCGAAATTTTTAAGTTAAAATCTTATTTTTTACATTAAAAAATCATTTACTTAATTTTACAATTTTTGATAGAAGTAAATAAAATCTAAACTCAATTAGAATTCTTCACTAAAAAAACTTAATAAATTCGTCGGCCGTGACAAATGATTATACTTGTAAAATTATGGTAAAATGGCGCGAAAACCACGGCCCGGTTTTATCCGGGAGATGTCCGTTAAGGCTTTAATCCGTACATTAACCATTCAGGCCACGCTGCAATCCTCGACATAACCGGTTAATTTGAACCGGATAAATTCTTACCCAGTTTTGAGTCTTGGATAAGGGCGTTGTCTGCTTGATTGATGTTTTTATTCAGCCGTAGGTATATTTAGACGTTCTATTTTATTAACCGACTTCAAAAAAGAAGGTGGTTCTTATTTCAGTAATTATTTATTATTTTAGGTATTTGTGATTGCCTTTTCAATACGAATATTATTAAGAGGTAACTTAAGTTACACTAATGTATTTTCTGGGTATTTTTTGTTTATAAAACAGAAAGTGTAGTTGAGAATTCCTTAGACATAACTACAAAATACAATCATAAAGAAATTATCTTATAATTAATTGTACGTAAATACCAACAATACAACCACCCGTAATTAAATACAAACAAAAATACACTGTCCAGAAAATTAAAATATTATTGCACATAAAACACAACTAAAATATTCTGTCACCGCTACCCAAAACAGTCCGAGCCGAAAGAAAACAACCGGATACCCGATCGAACCGCTATCAATAAATTAGCAGGCTATAAAAGCCTTGACGTGTAACCCTTCGCCGACTATACCCGGATTACCCGGTTCCTCTAATACCCAGTTTCTTGACATATCAACCACTTGGAAAGGGTTACATTTAATTTGCATATATATCTGAAATCCAGGGACCTGTTCTGACACAATCCAGAGTATTTCAGATTGGAGAGACGTGACTGGAATTTGTTTGGGAAGGTCGCTTGACACGTGACGTACTATAGACGGCTTTTTATTTTATTGTGTTGATGTTGGGTTGTTTTCGCATGAAAGACAGAGGGCAGCTTGCATAAGCTCATTTAAAAATATATTAAAGAGACAGTCAGCAAACTGTCTCTTAATATATTTTAATATATCTCTTTGCTCCATACAAAATTTACAAACGCAGTCGACTGTTTCCTCCCTGCATAAAGATATTACAAAAAATATGTTTATGCCATAAGTCCTATATCAGCCATGACCATGCCCCTACGTTTTGATTTTTGTAATTTTTCAGAAATTTATTTCTATTCTAATTAGAAAATGAAAAAAAAAAACAAAACGTAGGGGCATGGTCAATGATCATGGCAGATATAGGTTTTATGGCATAAACATATTTGCTCTAATGTCTTTATCAGGGAGGAAACCGTCGACTACGTTTGTATGGAGAAGCTAAATCAATTTAAAAATAATTTACGAAAAATCTAACATTGGACTCAATTCCCTAATATGTCGTCATACTTTGACAGTTTTGATATTTTGTCAGTTCTTAATAGCGTTTAAGAGCTTAAACATGTTCAGAATTGTAATGCAAGCCAGCTCAAGTTTTTCTTAAAATCATACTACATTTTAATTGTACCTAAATAAAAGTGTCCAGATGGCACAAAGTCAACTCGTCCACAAGTCGACACAAAATGTCGTAATTTTAAACACATTAAGACATTCTACATAACAAAGGCAAACAGTCAATAAAAAAACATCACATACATATTACTTTGAAACAAAATTGTCACTATCTCTACTTATTTTAACGTTATTATCGAGAAACTAGTAAAAAACGTATAAAATCACGTCATAAAGTGCGAGTAAAAACAATGATTAAAGTTTTATTGTCGGATCCGTGTGTATGAACATTTTATTTTATTATTGTTTTAACTATACGAAACTTACGATGTGCTACGGGAAAAGATTGGGTGTACCGACATGTGACGATCTGATTTTTAGGGTTCCGTACCCAAAGGGTAAAAACGCGACTCATTCATTAAGACTCCACTGTTCGTCTGTCTGTCTATCACCAGGCTGTTATCAACAACACACACTA
The DNA here is from genome assembly GCA_958496205.1 of Idaea biselata. Classification (NCBI taxonomy): domain Eukaryota; kingdom Metazoa; phylum Arthropoda; class Insecta; order Lepidoptera; family Geometridae; genus Idaea; species Idaea biselata. The sequence continues at coordinate 14,016,203 of OY292402.1, forward strand.
ACAACAGAATAAAATACGTATCTTATTAGAGCTCTCATCCAACAAACGTTTTTCTTTTGTCAAGTAATAATGGTACGGAACCCTTCGTGTGACAACCAGATAAAATGATCTTTCCGTTTTAAAATAATTAGTGTAGATAGGTGAGTTTTAGATCACACTGTTTACACAAAGTTAGTCTAAGATAAGATAGTCCAACTAAATTGTGGCCTTGTAGATACGAAGAGAGCAGTGGTGTTCTCGCCCAATGTCTGAACCAATTTCAAAGAATTTTGGTATTTGGATGTAGTTGAAAATGGTAGAACAGAAGTTTATTTTTATCCTGATCCTGATCCTTTATTTATAGTTAAACTTATGACGATATTCACATACTTATTATTTGACGACCTCTGTGGCGCGTCGTGCGAAAGCGCGACTGCAATGCAGGAGGTTGCGGCTTCGATTCCCGCCTGGTGCAAGTATTTATGCTTATAAAATAAATATTTGTGTCTGGTCTGGGTGCCCCTCTATGTATAATATGTATGTATTTACAAAAGAAAAATAAATATAAGTATTATATCCGTTGTCTAGTCACCGTAACACAAGCTTAGTCGCTTACCACGGGGCTAGATGGCGCTGTGTGTTGTTCACATAATTTATTTATTATTTATTTATTTACATATGACCCTTTGCGTGGACTCAACTCCTTTTGATTGTCTTACACATTTCCGCTGGCGTTGATTATTACTTACAAGAGCAAGATAACACACTATGCCAAGCATAGGATGGTTATAAATACGACTATAACCTATGTTATTTTAAAATGTTATGTTATTACTTACAGAGTTAGTAAAGTAGTAAAATAGGGCGGAGTCCATATCAATTTAACGATACTCAGTTCGAGTTTGAGAACACCTGTGACCTCGTCACAGAGTAACATGCGTACAGATGTGGCATTTTGTATGGAACATTCATTAGGTAGGTACCTAAATTCGAAAGCTTTTTTAGGATAAAATTAACTCAATTCATACAGAAAGAATTATTTATCTCAGGTTACATAAAAGATTTTTATTTCAACATGATTTATTTATCCTATGAGTAGCTTTTTGATAAAAACATTTTAAAATGATTTCGAACCTATTAATTTCAATTCAATTCAAATCATTTATTGTTTGTAAGTCCAGGATTACAATATTTAGTTCTTAACATAATAATAAGTACGCTAGACCTCACCTTAATTTGGTATACAAACATAAAATTCAATTGAAATGAATTATAAAATTAATATTTTCAATATTATTGACCATCGTTATTATCATTATGATCAATTTTAATAAATTTTAAATACAGTAACAAACACTGTTGATGAAAAACATGATAAATTGTAATAAATGGCCCATAAAATCGTCTGGACCAGTCGTGTGGTGTCCATAGTTTCCATCCAACAACGAGCAAAGCGTGTAGATATTTGTAACACGGCATTCTGTGGTTTTCGCACTATCACTATAGCTGAATAAATGGTAGTGAATACAATTCAATGGGGAAGTAAACAAACCTGACCAAAACTAAAGGATTTGAAAATGTATTTTTAATATCTGTGTGGTAAAAATACTATGCTGGCTGGGGTATCGTATGTTGTTTAGGATTTATTTAGGTATCATTTCTTTTCTTGATAAGGCTGAGGTTGTGAGATCTATTCATCAGTGCCCTGTTTACCAAAACTTACACGACTTGCTATCATTTCACTATATATCCATCATATTGTTTCGAAATAGCGTAGGGAACCCAATGTTAGTTAGATGTCACCCTATATCAGTTTGTCTCGGTTACTGTGAAAATACCGCGCTACATATTAGAATACGAATCAGTCAACTTGGTGCTACGACTTAGCCGGCCTTATAAATAAATTACAATATATAGAAAAAAATATATATAAAATTCTAGACAACTTCTATACGTCACTTCTAAATTCGTAGAACCGTATCTGTTTTTCGCAATTAATACATAATCTTTGGCCTTCACCTCTAGAAGGAAGTATAGGTACTCAACTGAATCTGCCGCGTAATAAATCTCAACAAGGCGGGTGTTCGAAAGAAAGATGCCTTTCTAGAGATAAAACACCTCTCAGACAAAATTAGACTAACCTAGAGGTAGTCGTGAATTTGTACAAAACGTCGGAATTGTTAGGTTTGTAACAACCGTCCCGGTCGCCGTCCTGGTACGGTGTTGGTATCACACTAAGTCTTTGTGTCTTAGCCATCCCGGTTGAGACCCAACGCCTCAGTCGAGACGGGAGATACCAACTGTCCCGGTGAGGGTTTAAATTAAAACGTAAGAATCCAAAACAAACCAATTATTATCAAAACCAAACTAAAAGACGTTAAAAACAAAATTTGCGAGTTCAATAAAATTTGCTTTATGAAAGAAGACCTCACTGGCGTCAGCGTGAGAGTATTCTTGGTTTGCGCACAATGTCTCTTGTCTCTTTCACAAAATGTCTCCTAGTGGTTAAACGTCTCAAAACTTGCTGTGGGATCTAATTCATTCAACGCCATAGAATATCGACTAAATTAAAGACTGACTAAGCGTTTTCGGAATCGGCTACCTATGACCTATGTTAATCAGATGTAATAGTTTTAGAAGTAGGTTAGATTATTTAGGACCTAAATGTTGAGTTCCTAAATTGCTCAGTTTCCCCGAATGTAAAATCGCAAAATGTTGAATTTACCAGAATGTTATCTTGCAAAATGTTAAATATCCCAAAGTAGGTCCTATATTGAAATGTTCACTCTACATTAAATCACAACAATAAAACTACTATGTCTCTACAAACGGCTCCCTCTGCGCTTCAAATAATATTCGCTTATAATTAAAAACGTGATTTCTTTCTCGATATTTCCTTGAAAAGTGATATATTTCCGGGAAACCCCCGGGATAATTACATTATTATTTGATGAGAAACTGATTTATGATGGACGTTTTCTCTAATGGGATTTTTTAGAGTTCGGACTCACTATGTCGCGGAGATTAAAATAAAATAAATAAATAAATTCTATGAACATCATACAGCGTCATCTAGCACCATGTTAGGATACTTGGCTTGTGTTATGGTGACTAGACATTGAATATAATAACTTACAGTCAGAGCAGTCGTTAGGTCAAATAAGAGGCCTTAGGGCGACCTGAAAACTCTAACACTATAGGTACTCTATTTCAGAATATTACATCTAAAATGAATTTATATTTATTCAAACATTTATTTGAAAGTGACAGCACTTTATTTACTTTTTCCTTTAATATTAAAAGTTCTTTGTTTACATTTTTGATTTTAGATTTTTGAATGGATTCTAGAATAAGTACTATTTATGTATTCTGTGGTAGGTATAGGTGAGCCACATCACTATAGTCTATACGTAAAGATGAAGAAGTGCGTTTGTTAAATTAACAAATTGCGGGTGAAACCGCGGGGCGCAGCTGGTTAATCATAAAATTAATCTAGTCTAAATTAGGCTCCGTTTTAGGCTAAATTCGTTTGTGAATATCTTCATCGGAGAAGGGTCTTGTAGACAGCATTCGTCCAATGAACAGACAAAGATTTATTATGTCATTAAGCTGAACGGAGACCGGAGGCACGCGGAATTACAAAATAATCTAGTTTTTTTTTCTACTTTTGTACGTTTGAATTGTAGACTATGATTTGGCACATATTTTTAGAACAACAATATAAAAAATACATTTTAAAGAAAAACATAAACATCTTATATCTAGGCGGCGCAATGTGCGTCTATGTCTGTGAAGAAAATATGTCAAATACTAAGATCTAAGTCTGAAATTAAGAAACGAAGTATAAGTAGGTAAGCATAATAAAATAACCCTTATGTGAAACTAATCTAAGATAATTGATTGTATTAGGCGTTACTTTTCGGAACTCCATAACTACTCTGTAAAAGAATAATATTTAGTTTTTAGTCCCGACACCCGACTAGTGTTATAACACAGCGTGCAGTGTGCAGCTTGCAAAGAGCACCACCCTCCCACCGCTCTTTGCATGCGGCAGAAATATGCTTTAGTGTTAGTGACACCAATCAAGCATGGTTAATGATTGGTGTCACTAACACTAAAGCATATTTCTGCCGCATGCAAAGAGCGGTGGGAGGGTGGTGCTCTTTGCAAGCTGCACACTGCACGCTGTGTTATAACACTAGTCGGGTGTCGGGACTAAAAACTAAATATTATTCTTTTACAGAGTGAAACTAATCTATTATCTGATTAAATGATTAAGCCAGTGAGAAGTTCATTGGCCTAGCTGCAGCTGCCGTTCTTGAATGGTCGTGCGGGTTAAGCAACGCTTGGTGCGATCATGATGGGTGACTGATAATTTATGTTCCAAATAAATATTTTGTCGAAGTATAGAACTTTCATTTGTCGAGCATTCGAGCAATAATATTTAATTAGTATTTAAATACTAATTAAATTATAGCTCTACGTAATAGCATAATTTAAACCATTTTTTTTGTTTCTTAATTTTGGCTGGCGTCCGGTGCTAACATCCCCTTATATAAATCAACTAAAGTACCTTACATCTACGCAATATACTAACGCCACGTTTATTTTTCTTTGATATATTTGCCCATTTGATTTACCGTAGTGGTAGGTACACTACAAACTGTGCTACTAGGACCACAGATCATGGTTGAAGTAAAAGAAGCTAAAATGAAATTAATTTGGGGATTTTTTATTTATTTTTCGTTCGTTCGTTTAAATTCTTTATTGTACACACCATATTAATTACAATTCGTACATAGAATACATACACCCACTTAAAACTTAAAACTAGGCGGCCTTATCGCTTAAAGCGATCTCTTCCAGGCAACCTTTGGAAGGAAAAGAAGCTAAGACAAGTTAAAGGTGCTATTTCATTAGTTAAGTAAAAGCACCTAAAGAACAACTACCTTATTTTTAATTAAAAAAAATAACGAGTTGAAATCCTCCTCTTTTTGAAATCGATTAAAAATTATCGCCTTTAACACTCTAAAAAATCAATTTTTACTTTTCACATAAAAGAACCACCGCCTGATTGACACCAACCCTTCTAGAGACCAAGCAGTTTATCCGCCCCCATGCGGGCACGTCTTAACATTTGCTAGTCTCCCTCAGATCCCTTAGTCGCCTTTTACGACACTCACAGGAAGAGATAGGATAACCTGTTCTCCCTTTTTCCCTTTTTTTCTCTGAAACGACACAAACGTTTTCATATAACCTGATTATTTTCTAATAAAGACACGAGACCGAGTGGGTGTCCTACCTACAGCACCCAGCTCATTAATATCCCGTCTACTCAACTGTCGCTCTGTGATTGATTCAGCAAACAAACCCGGGAGACAAACACTAGCGTTGTTAGCTATGAATGACCACTGTTTACCTTTTATGGTAGGACTTTTGGTCAGAGTAGGTAATAAGGAGGGGTGGTTTGGTGGGGAGGAGATCGCTTTTGATTTGAGGGGTTGGAAAGTTAGAAGACATTTTTTTATAATGATATTTTTTAACGACGAATACCCGACTGTCCGAGACATGTCATGTCCGAGACATTGCAGAGAAATTGCAAGAATGCCGCTTACGGTGGTACGGCCACGTTCTACGAAAACCGACTAGTTACGTGGGAAACAAATGTCTTGCCATGGCGCCTCCGCCCGGCCGCGGCAGATTGGGAAGACCCAAGAAGTGCTGGCTTGACGTTGTAAGATCGGATATGCGTGCAAATGGCCTCACTACGCGGGATGTCGAAGATCGTGCGAAGTGGAGACGTAAAAGTAGGAAAGCGGACCCCGGGCTCTCGAGAGGGATGCAACCGGGAACATCGCTCAGATGATGATGATCCGACTGCAATGCAAAAGATTGCGAGGTCCCAATGGAAATATCGGGAAAAAAAGCAACCTATATGTTAATCTAGGTCTCCAGCTATCTGCATACGAAGTTTCATTGCAATCCGTTCAGTAGTTTTTGTTTGAAGGAGTAATAAACATGCTCGTTTACATTTCGTGAAACCTAGTTAAAATGTGTGTGTAAATTGTTTAACTTCGGGGGCATAATTAATCAATTTAGTTTCGTGGAAGTGTACAAGTGTAGTTAAACTTAAAACCAGTGCAAAATATGGACTTAAGCGTTGTTTCCAAACCTCGTGAAAAGGTCATTGTAAATAGCCGCCATTTACCTTCGCTTCGACTTGACTATATAATTATACTTATTTAAATGTATTTATTTATTTTGTTTAATTATTAGGCGAGCGTGCACGACAACTTTCGAAATCAGTTTCAGTTTCGGCAAAAGTTTCGGCTAATAATGGCCTAAACCGAAACTGCTCCCGAAACTTGACTTTTGTCCGAAACCGAAACCGAACTTTTGGTCGGACACTAATTATTATACTTGGCACTGGCCACATTCCAAACGGCCATAATCGTTTCATAACCGATAAAAAAATAAAACTATCTACATTGTATCTCTACAATAATGAGTTTGAATAACAAAACCCATTTTCACCTGACGGTGTCCCATAATTGATAATGACGTCATAATTCAAGTTTCCACCCGGTGTAAGGACATAAACAGAGAGTAATGAGAGGCTAAGGGCCTGTGTACACAGCGCCGTTAACGGTGGTGCTTACCGCGCGTGTGTACACACCCTTATTTAGTATGTGGGGATCATTAGGATACCGTAATAAGAGAGGAAAAACGGTAGGTACTATTATTAAATTCTCATTCTCATAAACATGGTTAGGTACATATTGTGGTCCGTCTGTCTGTTTAAAGATTTTGTGTTATTTCGGACATGAATAAGGAAATCCTTTTTAATTCGCTGTCAAGTTTTATTAAATAAAAAATGGAAAACTAAAATTGAAATATTTTTCTTCTGTTTTCTGTGATCGGATTAAAATTATACTCATTTTTCGGTTTTAAAAGCGTGCTGTTTATTACTTTTAGCATCGTTTCATGCACAACAAAAAAAAAGTTTAAAGAATATCGTTTTTTGTATATTTATAATCTAGATTTTTCTTCTGTTTTTTTTTAAATGTTTTTGCGATGTTGTATTAAAATTAAGAAATTAGATAGAAACTAAATGTTGAGCGTTGAAACAATGAAAAATGTCTTTGATTTTATTTAAAATCTTATTTCAAAAGGTGATGAGTTTTAAATTGGTAATGGAATTCTATTGGACATTTTTATGTCTTGTAGGTATATTGAAAAATCAACCCTAAAACAAACAAAAACAATTATATCTCGTCAACAAAGGCTATAATATCGCTACATTATGCCGGCGACACCTGCCGGCCGCGCGGCGCAACTCGGCCCACCCTCCCCTACCGATATTGATGTTGTTTACCCTACATATCGGTATACGCGCAAAAACCTTCATATTAAGGTGCGTGTGGTACCCGAGGCGAAGGAAATTACAATATTCTTTGATAGAAAAAAAATGGATTACTTTTTAAGTAGTTTAGTTTTAGATTCTTCTTCTGTTTTCGCGATATTGTATTGAAATTAAAGACATTTTTCGGTTTGAATCGCGTGGTTTTTATTACTTTTAGCATTGTTACAACGCTCAACGTTTCGAGACCTTTCCAGGTCTCTTCTTCAGGATAGGAGGATAGTTTAGTTTTATTAAATAATTTAAAATGGACCTTAGAAGTATTCTAATTCTTTTAAATAATTACCTACATATTATATTATTTATGTAAAGTTTTACCGTAAGAACACGTTATCTAAATCTATACTAATACTAGCTGACCCGGCATACGTTGTTTTGCCTTATAAATTATGGATAGTAGCCGATTCTCCGACCTACTGAATGCGCTTGTGGAGTTTGGTGAAGATCGGTGTAGCCGTTTCGGAGGAGTACGGTAACTAACACTGTGACATGTAAATTTTATATATTAGATTATAAAGAGGAAAGATTTATCTGTTTCATGTTTGTTTGTTTGTTTGTAACGAATAGGCTCCGAAACTACTGGTCCGATTTAAAAAAATCTTTCACCAATAAAAAGCTACATCCATCATCATCGAGGAGTAACGTAGGCTACTTTAGATCCCGATATACCCATGAGATTGAGATAAGCGGATAAAACCGTGGGACACAAATAGTTTGTCCTTATCCGAGACGCCACTTAAAATTTGAGGCGTACCTACTTAAAATATTGAGCAGCTTCTAAATTTAAAAATTGTATGGGAATTTTTGAATTCGGGAGGTGCTTTGTTGTTGTAGAACTCAAATTTTGAGATGCGTTTCTGTATTCGGCCGTCAGATAAACAAGTTTTAAGTTTTAGAACATAATTCTCCAAATCTTATCCTATTTTCCAATTTGAATTTAGGTTTTAAAGCTTAATTCATTTAAGTAGATAGTTAAAAATATGCAGCAATTACCTGTAGGTAGGTACCTATTTTTCAATTTCTTACTGAAATGTTTGAATTTCCCTTGCACCCGGTGACATTCAGGCTGTATTAAAATAATAAAGGGGACGGAACCCTCATGGACTGTTTCTTTGTTATTCTAATATTGGGATGTATTAGCGGTCGTATCTATTTCTTTAAGAAATTTCGTGAGATATTTTTTGTGATAAGTACCTACCTATGTAGAATTCGTTTTTGTTTTCTAGGGCCATAAAACTTCAATCCAAATATTTTAGTTGTGTGTATAAAATAATGGATAATGCTGTGTGAATCATATGAAAACTGCCTAAAAAAATTCATGAGTTTCTTGGGGCTTTTTCTCATTCGAGATCGCGTTCCGAAGACATACTAGATTGTTAATACTACAGGCGATTCAAAACGAACATGTGAAAATATTTCACTTTGAGTCTGGGTGTGTATGTCTGTGTGTATATTCAATAGTGGTGCCACCTGTCACTTGTTTTTGTGAACATTTTGGCGCGGGATCAGCGCGTTTAGTCGAGACTCGAAAGTGAAAAGCGTCGTAGACCCGCTACGGAGTCAACAGCTACGAGATACGTAGTAAATTCGTAGCCCCGGGAAATCGTAGACAGATAGCGCAGCAGATAAGCAGACTGAAATTTAAAATATATTTTTTTGGGGAATCACATAGATATTGCTTTTTAACAAGGTCATCTTAAAACTGTTTACCTTGACCTCTATGGGTCATGGGTTTGTCGGCACAGTAGCTAAGTCTATATTGACTTTACCTACTGCAAATACATGTTGTGGCAATATAATCTAAGGTCTGCCTGCCTGCCTGATACCCTCCTTGGGAACAATCTGTTTACCCACACAGCGCGGGGGCGCATAAACTACTTTTGATCCCGTGAATCCCGGTGAGATCGGGACTTAAGCGGATGAAACCGCGGGTACATTTTACATAACTAACAATATTTTTAAACGCCCACCACAATAAAAAAATGAATTTTGTTAAAAAAATATCCATTTTAACCGTAAACCGATATTTCAACTGAAAGTACGGATAAGTGTAAAAATTGGCATATCGCTCAATGTAAACACAAATTGGATTCACAGATGCGATTTTTAAATTTAAAATGACAGGGTTTTTAAATTGTTTTTAATTTGCAAATACACGGCTGTATGCTGTATTTTCTATCCGTTATGGGACTACTTAATATAGAAATTGAACCTTACTGGTCGGAGATGGGGTAAGTTATCCCTTCCTCTGAACCATAACATTCAGCGGATTGTACTTCTTATATGAAATAATATATAAAAACGCGTTAATAATATTATTAACGCGTTTTTCTTTTTTAATCGATTTTAATTTATTATTTTTAATATAGATATATAGATAGATCAACGGTGTATTGTACCAAAAACACAAATAATATCCATTTATATACAGAAAAACTTAATACTAAAGTGCACAATGAGCGGCCTTATCGCCTATGGGCGATCTCTTCCACGCAACCAGTGAATGGACAATATTTACTTTTATGGAGATGTTCTGTATAATTGGTAAACAAACTTGTCTATCTTTCAAAAAAATAGTTTTCTGTAGTAGATATAGTGTATTTTACTGTTGGTGTACCTAATAAATAAATAAAATAAATGATCAGACGTCTAGCTAGCTTAATGCAGGGTCGATTCCCCCAAATATCAATAGCCTAGGATCCGTCTCTGGAACCCATAGTGATCAACGGACGGACGGACAATCAAACATTTTGCATACGTAACGAGTTTTTAATTAATGTTCAATTGAATTTCATTGGTTTTTTAACCGATCGTTGTGATTGATTCGTTCGGTAACGTTATTTGATATTGTTGTATGTTGTTGCAAAATGTAGGTACCTACCTAAGTCGAACCTGTTACAATATATTCAGAGAGTGTTCTCAGCTAAGTGGAAAACGACCAAAGTTGAAAATATGAAATAAATATTAAATCAAACTGTGTTTATTTATTAGGTAGATAGGTACCTACTATAAAAGTTATTAAACATTTCTCAAATTACATTTATATCAGACATTGGTTCTACGCTAAACACTAGCAAGCTAATTATACAATCGGAGACGCAACTCCTTTCAGGATTTTTCGCTATCTCTTATAGTTTAGGATATCCCCCTGAAGGCCCGTTTAAATGGTTCACCCTGTATAGTGTAGGAGGTTACTCACAGCGCAATCTAGATGAAGCAACTAGGCCCAAACTAAGCAACTAGGCTAATTCTTGTGTCACTGATGTGGGTAGGCGAACGCTAAGTCGCTTGGTCATGAAAACTGAGAGATGCGAGTTCGAGTCCCGGCTCGCGTCGCCATGCGTTGTGTTTTTGTAGACGAATTTTTAAGTCCCTTAAATATCATTATAAGTGGTTGATTCTAGACTACTTTTTTTCATTGTTTGTGTTTCCTATCATCATCCGAGCGATGTCCCCGCATCCTTCTCATCGTCCCTCTCGAGAGTCCGGGGTCCGCTTTCCTACTTTTACGTCTCCACTTCGCACGATCTTCGGCATCCCGTGTAGTGAGGCCATTTGCACGCATATCCGATCTTACAAAGTCAAGCCAGCACTTCTTGGGTTCCTAATTTGACAATAAATCTATATGCTACACGTTACACCAATCAACCTATACGTATTTACACATAACATGGCATACACATAACATATCATACACATGTATAGACACGGAATGCGAGTGACACAGCACACGCAGCCTGCACGTATGTAAGCATGTAAGTAATGTAAGGAACATCCCGGGACGCGCGCATTTGTCACGAGATCCCGGACATTCCTGCTCGCTCCTACAAATTGATGTCTTCTACTTCCCAAACTAAGAACTGAACTATTTCTGTGTGATTTTTCAGGCGATTTACTGACGTTTGTGTTTATTTCGAATAAAAACTACTGTTGGTACAGTGCCGTGCAAAAGTCGTTGAAAACTTTAGGGTATGGTGGGTCTGGACTTCTGTCTAGAAGTTGATCTATATTACAAGCGTAGTTCATTAGTTTGAGAAAAGATATCGCTATGTGGATAATCGTCTTAAAATATGTTTTTCCTTCTTAGCGGAAGTAACGTTTCCCAACCACACTTCCTAACCTAATGTTAAGACCTGTCAAAGTATTCAATGCAAAATGTTAAAAATATATTTTATGTATTTATTGAACAAAATCTATAGCTATTATGGCTGAAACGCAGTATAAACTAAATGTATTATAATTATACCTACATACATAATAGAAAAAAATCGGCCTAATAAGTTACATATTATACAGCTACATCATACTATGACATCACCATCACTAAACTTACGGCCAAATTAAAGATAAATCTAACTGTCGTAATAAAACGCAACAAAAACTTTTGTAAGGAATAGGTACCTGCTGATATTAATTTTGTCATCATTTATTTTCTTATATAAATACCTATAAAATTTCCATGTCACAATGTTAGTTACCGTACTCCTCCGAAACGGCGCGACCGATTTTTACCAAATTTTATATGCGTATTCAGTAGGTCTGAGAATCGGCTACTATCTATAATTTATAAGGCAAAACAACGTTTGCCGGGTCAGCTAGTTTACTAAGATAGGTATACTTATGCCCCTTTTTCTTTGTCCCCAGGACCTCCAATCTGAGATCGAGACCCACCGCGATGTGTACGCCTCCCTCACCGGGACCGGCCGGCGTCTCCTGGGCAGCCTGTCTTCCCAGGAAGATGCCGTCATGCTGCAGCGCAGGCTAGACGAGATGAACCAGCGGTGGCACCATTTGAAGGCGAAGAGTATGGCTATTAGGTGAGTCTTTACGGGACTATTTGATAGCTAGTAATCCCAGCTTCAGTACCATACTATAGATGTGGGATGGCTTCTCTGTCGGCCTAAGAGAGGTGACCAGCGCCTCACTGAGGTGCGAGTGGTGAGCAGCTTTATTGTTCCGGTACCTGTCTGGACAATCAGGTAGTGTCACTTGGGCACGAGGTAGTTCTCCTTTATAGAGCACCAAACCTAAGGTTGTCCTAGCAGTAGGACTGATAGATAAGTAAATGTTTTATTTGCCCAACAAACAATAACAATTTTAGAACTTATACCTTCTTTAAATAAAACTGAACGTTATTTTTTAGTGTTTATCACACTAGGTAATAATGCTTTAGAAGGCCTTACTCGGAAGAACACGTGAAAACGCTTTCTTAAATTCGGCATGGGCGGGAGGCTTATCCGTGGCGTAGCGGCTATCGCACTGGAATGGAATACCAGTAGTCGCGGGTTCAAGTCCCGCCGGGTACTAAAGCTTTTAAAAGCGTTTTTTTTTCAAAAACCATTAAATACAAGACAAATATTAAAAGTAAAACGTAGTAGGACAAAACCCCCTACTGATTACCTGGTCAATCAACCAATCAGTCAGGATTTTGAATTTTATATGTAAGTATCTAACGCCAAATCATATAGGTAGGTCTGTGCGTATCTATTCAACTCCCCATTATAATAGGTTCTGAAATAAGCTCACCCAACATTTATCTAATAAAAAAAACAGTTCACAATGAACAAGCGTTATTTTTTCCCTCCAAAATTGCCATCTGTCATGTCTCTTGTGACAAGTAACAAATACTCGCAGACGCGACACTATTCGAAGTTTTTGCAGACGCACGCAAATGTTGAAGGTTGCGAGTTCGATTCTGTCTATTAAATAAATTAAGTATTGTAGTATAAGCACAGAAAAATGCATAATAAAAATCCTCCTTTAACAAGGTTGGAATCCGTACCCCTTACGAACGATTGCTCTAACTTCGAAAGATTCCATTTTCAAAAACGAAAACCGGACACAATGTAGTTTTTTTTCTTTTTTCTTTACTATTTTAAAACGGGGGCATAGTAGTGATACCACTGTCATTTATTTTTCGATTTTACGAGCGATACGAAGTCCACCAGACCAGCTATTATTGTCGAAAACTGTACACTATTTTCAAAAACATATTACCTAAATATGAGCTTAGATTTTTTGTAATATAGTTGTGTTAAATATGACTACGTTACTGAACTTCGAAATATAATTAGGCGTGTCTAATAGAAATATTTTTAACGAAAAACAGTTACATCTTTTTAAAATTCACTCGCGGCAAGGGTCGAACTTGCGTCTTTGGGTCAGTATCCTAGCGTGTTAGTGAAATACGCACATAAAGTAACATAGGTACATAAGATGATTTATTTTCTCATACAATATAAAATGTAGCAAACAATAGCAAAATAATCTTCGAAAGATTCCATTTTCAAAAACGAAAACGGACACAATGTAGTTTTTTTTTTTCTTAACTATTTAAAAAGGGAGCATAGTTAGTGATGCCACTGTCATTTATTTTTTCGATGTTACGACCGATACGAAGTCCACCAGACCAGCTATTATTGTCGAAAACAGTACACTATTTTCAAAAACATAGTACCTAAATACGTACCTAATCTAGTTTGGTTTGGTCAAAGTAATTGGTCTTTTGTTTACAAATTCACGGTTTAGGTGTGACCAATAGGTTTGTTTTTTAAAGCTACGTAGGTATTTGAGGCTGCAAATGGTTTTTTTATCGTCCGAACGTAGGACAATAAAATAAAAAGCTCTTTCAATTTTACAAGCTTTTTATAGCGTTTTTAAAAGCGCTTGAATCGAATATGTATGTACCCATCTAAGAGCGGTGTTGGTCTAGTGGTAGATACCGTGACTTTCATTCTGAAGGGCGTGGTTTCGACTCCTGGCAGACCGCGCATCAGTGTCCTTTTCTTTAGGAAACATTTAAGTGCGCTATTAACATCGCTCTTACGGTGAAGGAAAACATCGTGAGGAAACCTACGGCTTAAGAGGAATAACAACGCCAACGACCTTGAAACTGAAAATCCCTGTCGGGCTCATCGAAAATTGTTGATTATTTCATGACGGAATGTTGAAGAACTTTTTTTTTCATTCCGTCATGAAATAATCAACAATTATCGATGCGCCCGACATGGATTTTGAGTTTAGCAGGTATAGGGCCCTTAAAGTCACACAAAAAGGCCTAGTTATAGGGCTAGAAACACACAGTAAAAGTAGTAAATAGGTATACCTATGTATGTACGTGAAGGAGTAGGTAGATATATGTATGTTGTAAACGTCAGCCAGCTTCCACAACAATGGCGGGCAGATATGATTGACTTATCATTTGCATATCATTGCATTCGGATAATATACGAAACATACTGGGATGTATCGGGGATTGATAACCTAGATACCTACTGGCCATGCATGAATTCAACAGCGGTATATACACCGGCCGCGGCCCCCACAGTTATACCGAAAGGTGGGTAAGATGTGTGTGCGACGTAGTCTATTAAATAATTTAAGCAGTGTATAGTAAATTACAAAGAGGTAACGTTGGTGACTTAGATTACCTGCCTAGATGGTGGGTATTCTAACAACGACGTTCCAATTTTGATCCATGTTTTTAAAGGTGGATGAGTAATTTCCCGAACAGTTTGACTTTGGAACTGGTGAAGCTCGTCCGTAAGGGAGGAGTTTGAAACGGATCACAGGCGACCTTTCTCCTTCTAGTCTCTAATAGAGACCAGTCCAGTTCTATGGTTCGTAACATGTATGTATGTATTTTTCGAATAATCTCTGAAATCACTGAACCGATTCCAAAAAATATTTTGTTAATAGAAAGCTACATTATTATTATCTCTACCCAAAAATCAAACTGTGCAGGATGGCGTACTATATTATGTTTAGGTTCCCTTCCGAAGACACACTAAATTGCTGACGATTCAAAACGATCATTTGAAATCTCATTTAATATTTTGAATTTGAATTTATAATATCACAAAAAGTTTCATCTCCGAACCGTAACAAATATCAATTTTAATAAAGTACGCGCCCGTAAACCTGAAATATTTGTCCCTCGTTCCAAGATATGCAATATGATGCCTCTACCTACATGGCAACCCCGCGCATAGTTCACGTTCCGAAGCGAGCCCGAAACCGCCCGACGAGCGACGTACCGAAAGCGCCCAAATCATCCGAGCTTTCAGGCGTACACATAAGCTTGCCAAAAGCATTTTTGTTCACATATTTTTTAAAGTTATTATTGTTAAAATTGCAGCGTTTTTGTTTCGATGTTTCGACGGTATTTTATGCGAGTTTTTTTGTGCTTAACGCATTTTTTATGTGTCTGGGTTCAGAGCGGTTAAGGCTGTGCGTTGATTTGATATGTCGTTCAGTCAGTCAATCAGGGAGTTAATACTTTGAATTTTATATGTATAGATCCTACTTAATATTATAAATGTGAACGTGGTGTACGTAGGTAAAGGAGTATGTTTATTACTCTGAGGAGGTCATTGGCCTAGCTGCATCTGCCGATCTTGAACGGTCGCGCGGGTTAAGCAACGCTTGGCGCGGTCATTACTTGGATGGGTGACCGATATTTTGTGTGGCAGAAATTCATTTACTCGAGCTCCTCCGTGTTTGAAGGCACGTAAGCCGTTGGCTCCGGTTGTTATATCTGAAAGCAGTCATTAGGTCAAGTTAGAGGCCTTAGGGCGATCTGAAACCTCTAACAATAGGTGAGCCACAACCACTACACGAAAAGAAGAAAAAACTACTCTGTCACGAAAAAACCACTGAACATGAACATACCAGATGAAGGTTATTACAAGAACAGAAAACCTATACCTACAAGGTACCGAGTACCGACCAGCCACATATTTTGACTAAGATGTTGAGTTTGTGATTGTGAAGTAAGGTGCTTGTGGACTTGGGGCATGTAGAGTTATAAGCCGAAACTACTACTCTATTTCTACGAACGAAAAACGAAAACGAAAATTCCAGAAGAAAGTCTGTCATCCATCCGTCCGAAAAAAATATTTTCTGACGGTTTTGAAGGACGGATTTCTTTTGTTTCGTTTAGTTCGTAGAATTGAAGTAGAGACCCTGGCTAAACATGATATCTGATAACTAAATGACATTGCATACTGCATATCGTATATGGTCTCGATCTCGTCTGGGCTACATTTTACAAGAAAATGTCTTTTGGGGGGTTCGTTTGACTTGAAAACAAATGAGGTTCCTGTAATAACGTGGAAACAACCCCATGGGAGTTATTGAGGTTATGAATACTACAGTATTTCAATGTTATAGGTATTACATACAGAAATACCAAACTCTTCTCTCTTACTCCTGTGAGAATACGCCTCTTTCTTGGTCACAGTAACTCAGTTTGTATCGAGTTTGCTTCACAAAAATCCTTACGTTTCGCTACAGCCTGTCGATTCTGTAGAGAACTTACATCTATCTCATGACAGATTCCGCAGTGTATTTTCATATTGGTATTCTGCAACAGTGTGTCTTGAACGGTAATATAAGCCGAAAGGATAGGTTAGGAAGGTTTTCTAGGCGTCTCGTCGAACAACTTAATCCTATAACTTTTGGGTGTTTTAAATTTATTTAAAAAAATAGATTATTTTAATTTGGTATCTGCAACTAACGAGCAAATATTATAGAATCCTTGACACTGGTTTATTTTTAAATGGCCATAATCGGTTCAAGATCGAAAAGTAAATAAAATCGTTTTATCGAGCTCCTTCGTGCTTCGAAACGCACGCTAAACAGTTCTGTTGGTCCCGGTTGTTTTCTCCGATAGCAGTCGTTAGGTCAAATTAGAGGCCTTAGGGCGACATTACAACTCTTACACTAAGAAAATAAAATAAAAAAAGAAGATAACCTTCTCCATCCAAAGGTTGGAAGAAATTGCTTCTAGCGATAAGGCCGCCCATTTGTGCAACGTTTTAGTTTAGCTTGTATTATATTGTTTGTCGTGCAAATAAAGCGTACTACCTATCTATTAAGTGACGTGATATTCGAGTCTTATAGAATAGCACCGCTGATACCGCTCCAAAAAGCTTTATTGAAGCCAAACAAATGTCTTAACATTAATAATATTATAACAACAATAAACTTGGACCGAGGCTGTAGATCAAAGGTTTAGGGTTCGTTTAACCGCTGCCCGGTGACCGCGGCCCCGGACCGCAGACCGCAGACCGCGGCCTAAGCCGGGACCTTTGCGGCTCACTTCGCTACTCTTCGGTTACCGTCGTGCAACTAGCTTTCAACCGTGGTTTAGTTAGCAGTTCGAATTAAATTTTGAACTAAAATAAATCAAATCAAATATTGATTTATTATTAAAATACTTTAAAACACAAACGCCCCGCGGTTTTACTCGCTATAGTCCCGATTTCGTAGGAATATCGAGATTAAATGTAGCCTATGTCATCTGCAGCTATCTGTACTTATATGAAGTTTCATTGCAATTGGTTTAGTAGTTTACGCGTAAAAATCATACCGAACTTACTTACAGCCGAATACAGAAACGCAACTTAAAATTTGAGGCGTACTTAAATAATTGAGCAGCTACTTAATTCAAAAATAGTATGGGAATTTTTGAATTTGAGAGGTGCTTAGTTGTTAAAGTAGAACTCAAATTTTAAGTTGCGTTTCTGTATTCGGCCGTTATAATCTGTGCTTAGACACAAATGTTCACATTTAGGTTATTTTGTGTTTTTAATTTGCAGGATTTCCCAAATTACATTAGAAATCGATTTTACACAAGCTTAGTACACCGCACACTTACGCACGCAGTAAACTTGATACCAAAATACCTTCTTCAAAAGTTAAAGGGTGCATTAGTTGGCCCGCAGTTAGATTTGGTTTCAATTTACAAAATTGAATTTCTTTTATTTCCGAAAGTTTCATACTAGCATTAATTTTCAAAGAAAATGTCTAGAAGCTTGCTACGAGGCTTGTATTATGGTGCCCAAATAACGATATCCCCCTGCTCCCCCAGGAATCGTCTGGAAAGCAACGCGGAGCACTGGTCAGCGTTGCTTCTCTCTCTGAGAGAGCTCACCGAGTGGGTGATTCGGAAGGAGACCGAACTGAATGCGCTCGCGCCGCCGAGAGGGGACCTCAATGCCTTGTTGAAGCAGCAGGTGAGATGATTGAAATACCATACTTGTATGTAAGTTAATTCAAGGGCGTTCTACTTAACTGGTGGGGCAAAGTAGAATTGATAATTTTGTATTTCCCGAGCCTTCCCTCGCGACCAAGACCGTTGTAATACGGTTAAAATTAAAAAGGTAAAAATCACGCGATTAAGACCCGGGAAATACAAAATTATAAGTGTTAGTTTAAAAAGTAGAATTGGTTATTTACATTTTGCAGTGGAATCTTTTGTCGACTGGTTACTTTTAACGATCACCCTGGTGGTCAAAGGAACTTTGTACGTCTGTTTGTTCCCATTTGCCACCCAAATTATATCGATGACGGTCTATTCTTAAAACGTAGGTACTCGAAATTATGGCTAGAAATTAAGTAAAATAATGGCAAAAATGTCCCAAAACAGAAGCCTAAGTCATAAGTCAAATAATGATAAGTTTTGTACCAACTGTTTTCATCTACCTAGCTACCTACATTCATTCACTAAAACAATGCAATATGACCAAAAATCTGGCCAAAATAATGAAAGCAATATCGCAGCGCCTATTTCTATCTGCCCAACTCGTTATTCCCCAAATGTTACATTTCGGAGATAAGTAATTGGGAGCGCGCGCTAATCCGCGCGTAGACGCGGGTAAATCAGGTTTCCCGCCAAAACACCCAGCCATTTCGGTCATCACGCTCGCCACAAAATGGCGTCGATTCCGACGCCAGTGTTGCGTGATTAATATTGACTTAATTTACGTGTCCGTTTTAATCATTAACAGCAAATTACATGGCCGTGTGGTTTGCAAATTGATTTTAATCAAATATTATTTGCATCGACCATTTTGCTCTGATTTTGTTTCTAAAAGCGATCTTTTCCAGGCAACTTTGAACCTTACTTAGTCTTAGTAGGTAGTTGGTAGATGTAGGTACCTACTTAGGCTACTGTCTACCAAGGTAGGCTATAGACAGGTACAAATAGGTACCTATAAATTCAGCTGTTCTAACATCTTAACATGAATTCCAGGACGACCACCGAGCCTTCAGGAGGCAGTTGGAAGACAAGCGGCCGGTGGTGGAAAGTAACCTCCTGAGCGGGAGACAGTACATCGCCAACGAACCTCCTTTGTCTGACACCAGTGATACTGAACGTGAGTACCATTATAATGTGCTTTGATCTCGAACTTAACAGTATACGTCGTTTATAGGGTTCCGTACCCAAAGGGTAAAACGGGACCCTATTACTAAGACTTCGTTGTCTGTCCGTCTGTCTGCCCCCAGGCTGTGTCTCATGGACCGTGATAGCTAGACGGTTGAAATGAATGCATTTCCGTTGCTGCTATAACAACAAATACTGAAAACAAATATTTAAAGGGGCTGCCATACAACAAACTTAATTTATGACATAAAAACGCAATGATACCGCGATGTCTTTTTCCCACTAGCGTCATCTAGTGATTAATTGATAGACTAAGCGTTCGAGTTGCGGATTGGATTGGTGGGTCCAGTGTTCATTTTAACGTTCCTTACACAATTGTGATAGTCGTATGAAAACCTTTAAGATAATAGTCTGAAATTAAAAAACGTACTTATTATAGACTATATACCTATGGCTCAAACTCAAAAATCTTGGTAATTAAACTGCAAAAATGTAAACTTTTCATTTCGACATTCCAATGCTATATCTTGTATATCTGCTAATGAATTCCCTTGAAAAGGACTAGCTTACACCAAGCACGCGCTTGGGAGCGAGCTCGGTGCAATATCGACATTCTTCATCTACTAGCTCGGAAAATATTGCATTTAGTGGGAGCGTCCATGAATGTTCTGAAAGGCTTTGTTTTCAAAGGCTGTATGGTATTATTTAATATTACATACCATTCTGTATTTTGTAATCGAATCCGTTTTAGAAATAATTTTAAAACCTAATGATCAAAAGTTGAAAACTTACTGGATTTTGGGGAGCTATCTCGTTTTTCACTCCGAAGATTTCTCACTCTGAAGAGTTTCAGATCCTTACCAAATTTGGGACCATCTTGGAGCTCCCACTTTTCAATAAAAACAAAATAATTTCAATTGGTCAAGCCGTCTTCGAGTAATCAATCAGTGAATATTTTTAGGAAACATCCCTAAAAAAATATACAGAGGGCAAATTTAAACGGGTCTTCAGGGGGATATCGTTAACTATAAAAGATAGCGAAAAATGGTGAAAGGAGTTCCGTCCCCGATTTTGCCAAGAAATATTATTTAGATTTTTGAAAAAAATTAATACCCATTTAATAGAAAAAAAAAACACCCTATATTATTGTACCGATCGATAATGTTGCTAATAAAGATCAAATCCTGAAACAAACATAGTGTGGTAAATCAAAAGAAATATCTATTTTTTCAATCAAAATATTTAATGACGAGCGGCGCAGACGCGAAAAATTAAGAACCTCCTCATTTTTGGAAGTCGGTTAAAATTAGACGTTGGTCCAACTTTACCTAAATAAAGAAAGAGGTCTCCAATTCCAATGTTTCCTTAATCGGTCTATCCATCGACCATTTTTATCCACGACAGCAAATCTTCATTCCCATTAGTTTACTTGACAAGTAAATTCCTCAAACAAAACCGCAGAAAACAAACCGCGTTTCCACGAACCAAACAAATCCCAATCCGGACATCATCGTCGAAATAAATAACTTTAACAAACGAATATTCTAGAAAAATGTCCCACCCTCCACCCCCTCGCAATTCTCATAGAGGGTGGAAGATGGCACCACTCGATAAGAGTGACCGGAGGAAATATGATCCATGAAACGTCACACGATAATGTAGGGTCCGGTTATCGACTAGCCGTTTATTCGAGGACATAGTTCTCTTGAGGACATCTCTTTGAGTAGGGACATTTTGTTGGTCGGAAGGAGGTAGATTGTTTGGCTTATTAAAATATAGCATAACTCGCATCTTAAGTTTTCTATTCTATCAGCTAGTACCTATATAATGTAGGTACACTGTACAATAAACAATACCTATAGGTACAGATTAATAATATCTACATAGAACATACATAGAAAAATTTGTCGTTTATAGAATCGGTCCTTTATAGAATCGGTCATTTGTAGAATCAGCCATTTATAGAATTGTACATTTCAAGAATTGGTCAATTTATAGACTACTAGCTGACCCGGCAAACGTTGTTTTGCATTATAAATTATAGATAGTAGCCGATTCTCAGACCTACTGAATACGCATATAAAATTTGGTAAAAATCGGTCGCGCCGTTTCGGAGGAGTACGGTAACTAACATTGTGACATGGGAATTTTATATATTAGAAAGAAGAAGATAGAAGAAGAAGAAGAAAAAGATTTTTCATTTCGAGAATCGGTCATATCTATACTAAATCATAGGTACATAAGTAAGACAAATAAACAGAAAGCTTAAAACTGAAATGGTAAGTAAAACGGGTAGGAATGTTTGTCTCTCCTTCACACAAAAACTACTGATGCAATTGAGATTAAACTTGGTATGTGGATTAGATCTGGATTAATACATTGGCTACTTTTTATTCCGATATTCCCGCGGGATTAGGACTTAAGCTGGTGAGAGCTAGTATAGAGATAAAAAGTACCCACAAGTAAACCGACGGACACATAAACTGCATCAAAGTACAAAACGACTTAAAAATAAATAGTCTTATTTAAAGTCTACAAACTTTTGTTAAATATTTTTTTCCCGGCTAAATCAGTTGTTTTTTGAAGTTCCATTTTTAATTATTAATGGCCTCTTTATTTTTTAATTTAGGTGTTTGCATAGGAACTTATTAAAATATTCTTTTAAGTAAACCTGAACTTTGATGCAGTTTATTTGTTACAAATACAAAATAAACACACAACAAATTAAGAAATTAGCTAAGCTTGTAAGCTTAGCTAATTTCTTAGTTTGAGACTAGTCGACGCTCGCATTGTGCTAAAAATAGTTTAAAGAAATGGGCTTATTAGTTTAACTATGAAAACGTAACGAAATTCTATATTCGTTATAAAAACTTCCAACAGGAAAACTGGCTGTCCAATCAAATAATAGAGCCCTATTCCCCGCACCCGAGTGACCTACTAACTCGGGCCCATTTCGCCGCCTCACCGTGTCCACTGGCCACTGGTGACTGGCCACTCTCAGGGCCACTATCAATGGCCACAAAAACATAATAGTGACGTAATCAATCCTTGCTCGATGATTGCTGGCTACTCTCAGCTTTAGATGGGGAGTCAGGGGTGGATTTAGGGGCAAGTTGGTGGGGGCGGGAATAAGAAGACGTTGCGTTGTGATGAGAACGCATACTGTTTGTTTTAAGAATTAATTGAGAATGATTTTGTCAAATATGTTAATTATAAATGCTTAAATATTAGTATTCAAAATGCTGCTTTTTGGAACGAAGTTTCTTATCGCGCGTTGCGAAAGGGGGCTAGACGGAAAAAATTAAGACCAAAAGTTGTAACGACACTTTTTGCTATAGTTGTAAGCCGTGCGGCGTGCGCGTGTTTCTCTGTCTCTCTCTCTCTCTCTCTCTCTCTCTCTCTCTCTCTCATAGAAAGGAACTTCATTCCATCCGGGTGTCCCTTGACACCTCTCAAGTTTTTTTATAATTCAACGCCTTCGATAGCATTTCAATTTGTGCCTTTCAAATTCGACATGGCCGATTTTGAATTCGACATGCTTAGTTAAACGTTTAAGCTCCTCTATTTTAAATTATGTGATAAGTATGGTTTTCGTTATCTCGTGGATATCGTAAAAAGCGACTTAAGTACTACGAACATGGACTTCTCCCTGTTCATTGGTAGGTAAACCACTTGACCAACACGAAAAGTTGGCGTCAGGCAAGGAGCTAACCGTAAAAATGTAGCTAAATCTATTTACAGTAGGTTTTGTCAATGAAGACTTAGATCTTTGGTATAGTAGGTTAACTTGGTTAATACTTGATAACTAATTTTCTTATCAAATACAAACACAAAATACAAATACTAATTCTTATTTTCCAAAACTAGAGTTACAGAGTATCAGTTTCCAGGAGATTTCACACAAGACTGAGCCTGAATCTTGGACTTTTAATAGCCCCTGATTGTTATACTTTAGTTTTCCCTCAGTCCGGCCCAGGACCGAGATTGATTGAACGATGGCCGTCCATCGCTACGGAATTCGCAATTAGCGCTCTCGGCTCGCTTCTAATTGCGTTCACTAGCTCTATCATTCATTCATTCAGTCGTTCATTCACTTCCATCCATTGTTTTCAATCGTATTACTAACTGTTTTTCACTTTATCTAAATTTGATTTTAATTAATTTGAGAATTGTTTTTTGAGTTTTGTACCCAAGGGCCCTTTTAGTCTTGTCTGTCTGTCTATCACCAGGCTTTACTCATGAACCGTGATAGCATAACAAATATACGAAAAACAAAATAAAATAAATACTTAATTGTGTCCATACAACATGCGGTAATTGTACGGAACCCTTCTTGTGCGAGTCCCGACTCGCACTTAAACCAGTACGGGACCCTAAAATGAACACTAGACCAAATAATCCGTAAACGAAACGCGGACGTTAAAATTATTGTTACCACTGGCGCCAGTCTATCACTCCATCATTAGATGGCACCAGTGGTAAAAATACATCGCGGTATCGTTGCGTTTTTATTTTAAAAACCACATTTGTTGTAAAACAAATATTTAAGTGATAAATATTTTGTTTTATTTTGTTTTTATTGTTGTTATAGCGGCTACAGAAATACACCTTCGGTGACCATGGCTTATGAGATACAGCCTGGTATCTCAGATACCAGGCTGGACAGACGGAGATACAGACAGACAGCGAAGTCTCAGTAATAGGGTCCCGTTCCCGGAACCCTAAAAAGACAATCATTTTTAAACGCACAGACAAACTGTGTCTGAAAAATCCAGAAAAGACGATTATTTTTATCATAGTTAGGCACTTATTTTTTAAATCTCTAGACATCTCATCGCTCTGAGGGCCTTCTGGAAGTAATTGGATAATTACTGCCTTCCTCACGCTCCAGATGGCGCTGAAACCGTTGCAGAAGACTTGCTCGGCTTTTTATACTTTGTTGGAGATTTTCAGCTTATTTTATTGAGAAGTGGTACTGTGTTGCGCTGTGGTTTTTTATTTAGATGAAAATCCACTAATTTATTCATGTACCTACTGTGCTTATTGTTTTTATAATCCAATCCAAACGAAAATTGTTTATTTTGCTCGAAAATGTTAATGTTGTTTATTGTTTTTGTTTGTAATAAGTATTAATTGCATAATTTTATGGAGCAGTAGGTATTTCTTGAATTGTGATGGAGAGTAGGTTCAAAAGTCGATAACTTAACTTAATCACATAGTTTTTAAGTTAAAGGTTAAAAGTTATAATATCATTAGAATCAATAAATGAATGATTTTTTTGAAGAATTAATTTTAATAACCAGCTAAGTTAAAGAATTTGAAAATCATAAAATTTTGAAATCCTACTCTATTCAAAAATACTAAATTGATAATTGTCTAGAATTTGTTCAAGGAAAAATACGCATTCAAAATTGTTTACTTGCGGCGAGGCTTGATCTCGCGTCTTTGGGTCGGTCGTAATGTTATCGAAGCCTAGGCACCCAAAATTAGATACAAATTGACTTTTTTGGTTACCAACCCTATGATTTTTTGATCCTACTGCCATCTACCCAAGCAACATGGAACTATCCGCATTACTCTTCAAACCCTCATTGTAACCTTCTGTCGTAGAACGCGACAGCGAAGGCGACTCCCGAGGGTACCGGTCCGCGGAGGAGCAGGCTCGGGAGCTGGCGCGCTCCATCCGCCGGGAGGTGGCCAAGTTGGCAGACAAGTGGAACACGTTGGTGGACCGCAGCGACGCCTGGGGACATCGCCTGGATGACGCTGTGCAGGTCAGTACCTAATTATCTATGTCTATCTTCTACAAGCAGAGTCCCGCATTTCCTCGCGTAAGTCCCGATTCTGTGAAAATATCGAGATTTAAAGTAGCCTATGTTACCCAGGGTGAATGTAGCTTTCTATTGGAGAAATATTTTTTTAAATCGGTTCAGTAGTTTCAGAGATTACCCGGAAAATACATACATACATAATTGTCACCAACGTTACCTCTTTGTAATCTTCTAATATATAAAATTTCCATGTCACAATGTTAGTTACCGTACTCCTCCGAAACGGCAAGACCGATTTTTACCAAATTTTATATGCGTATTCAGTAGGTCTGAGAATCGGCTACTATCTATAATTTATAAGGCAAAACAACGTTTGCCGGGTCAGCTAGTATTAGTATAGATTAGCTGACCCGACGAACTTTAATCCGCCCCTAGAGGCAAAAAGTACCTACCCCACTACCAATACCTACTAGTAAAAAAAGAGAGTTATAAAAATAGTCTTTCTCGACTTTCTTTTATCTATAGAAAAATAGAATATTTATAAAATGCTTTATCCTGAGTGACTGATGTGATTGATCTATCAACGCACAGCCTGATAGGAGAGAGCTGAATTATGGAGATTGTTTTTTTTATTATTATGTTTGCATTATTTTTATTGCTGTAATAAAAAGATTTTACAATATGAAGCAAGTTACTCTGTGTAAATTTTGAAATCAGCGACATCTTTCTTCTTCGACTCAAACTATCTTACTTTCCATCGACTGTTCGAACTTGTCACTAAGACTTACAGATGGCGCTGCTTGTACAGTTCTATTTGAAAATATGATTTTAAATTGTAGAGATAAAATTAATATAGAATTATTTTCTTTCTCTGTTTCTTCTTTGAAACATTAATTTTAACGACTCAAAAAACTTTACTTAAAAATAAACTTTATAAATACGATTTGAAACTAAAATATTTTGTTGCTTGTTGACTAAGAAACGGGTATTTAAAATAAAATAAAAAAAAGAAAAATTAGAAAATAAAAACGTACATAAAAACGGGCGTGCTCAAGGCTGATATAGGACTTATGGCAAAAACATATTTTTTCTAATATCTTTATCCAAGGAGGAAACAGTCGACTACATTGTATGGAGAAAAGAGTAGGTAGAATGATCCCTTAAAGTGTCAGTTTTTAGAGTAATGTGTGTGCACTCCCAATTCGTGTTATTTTATAGAAACTAAAACCACGAAACCCTACACAGCTCGTCATCCGACAAGGCACGCACTTATATTTGTAGTAACAAATATCTATGTTTTTCTTTAGTGGTACTAAGGATACAAAGCTGTGTCACTTGTACCATCAATGGTACAAATCATTGGTACAACTGACACTATTCGTTCTCATGTATTCTCTACCACAATATCTAAGTGTATTACCTCTAGTCTATCTCTAATCCGGACGTGTGTAAACGAAGTCTGTTCTCAATAGTTCTGTAACACAATATAGGTTTAAGGAGAGGAAGCGTGTCTCTGTGTTAATGCTCTCGTGTGATGGTCGATCACGGCTCGCGACCGGATACTGGCCGGTCGATGCTAGCTAGTAAAAATAGGTACAAATATATTGGACGTTGCATACGTAATCTAGCACTTCAATTAGACTTTAGCAATTAGGCTTGTACTATGGGTGATAGACAACGCTTATACCTACCAACTAAATGTTAAACATACTCATAATCAGAAACAAACGTTAATGTTCAGCATAAATACTAAACTTGGGGACAAGTACCCGCCATAGCTTTAAGGCCACAGAGGCCGTACAGATGCAGTACCCAGTAATCAATGTAATCATTAATAACTCAGCACTCTATCAAAATGGCGTCCGTGTCGCTTAGATTGTCGTTCGCCGTGTCGAAGCTGTTAATTCAAGCTGCATGATCAATAGCTCGTAATTGCATGTTGGATCGACTTCAACAGCTTCATATTTATGTACTAGAAGTTCTAGTCTAGAACTTGTTACTACAAATATTTAAAAAAAAATGGCAAGTGCCGTGCGTGTCTTGTCGGGTCACGAGCTGTGTAGGGTTTCGTGGTTTTAGTTTCTATAAAATAATACGAATTGGGAGTGCACACACATAACTCTAAAAACTGACACTTTAAGGGATCATTCTACCCACTCTTTTCTCCATACTACTAACTTTACAAATGTTTGTAAAGTTAGTATGGAGAAAGTTTAGTTTACGTATTATGCCGTTCCTTGTTCATCTGCCGTGTAGCCCCACCATAGAATAGGGTTACCCCATCTCTTCCCCATCTTTTCCCGTGGGTGTCGTAAAAGGCGACTTTAGGGAGGACCAGCAAAAACTCTAGTAAGTTTTCGTTGCTTTATTTTCAAATTATAACCTAACCTAGGCTACAACCAAGTGCCACATGTAGGAACCAACTTAACTGCTGGCTATATGAACGCCTGCCACTCGCTCTGCTTTTGTTCGTACTCGCTCACTGTGACCTAGCCGAGCCGTACAGACAGACAAGACACATAGTACAAGATTACTCATGTGTCTATGCATTAGATATGCTTCCTCAGTCAAACTTGCTATACAGGATGAACCATTTAAACGGGCCTTCAGGGGGATATTCTAAACTATGAGAGACTAGCTGCGTCCCGCAGCCCGTTTCATCCGCATAAATTCCGATCCCGCGGGAATATCGAGATAAAAAGTAGCCTTGTGTTGTTCCAGGCCTTCAGCTATCTACATACCGAGTTTCATGGTAATCGGTTTAGCGGTTTTTACGTGATTGAGCTTAGTAGGATAGCGCTCAAAATTCCAAGTTACTTTTCAGTCAGGCAGTTAAAAGTCTCGAGTTAAACTGTATTTTCTCTCATAGAAGTCCTAACTCCGTCTTAGTTATTAGCAAGTATATAACAAACAAGGCAAGAACCGACCCCCACACCCTACGCAGTAAACAGTAGGTAGGTGCCCCACTTTAATATATGCGAAGCCACGCGCGCGTGTATGGCCGTTGTGCCTGAGCAAGCATTTTTGTCCTTTGTTTGGGGCAGGATGTAATTAGGAGGAAGGAAGCGTAAAGGTCTAAGCTCATAGGATCATTTTGCATCTATAATATTATTTAGTTCATTTTTGGAGCTCATGGCCTAGCTCTACCTGCCGATCTTAAACGATCGTGCGGGTTAAGCAACGCTTGGCGCGGTCATTACTTGGATGGGTGACCAATAATTTGTGTGGCATAAAAACATTTTCTCGAGCTCCTCCGTCCTTCGGAAGGCACGTTAAGCAGTAGGTCCCGGTTGTCATCTGTGATAGAAATCGTTAGGTCATGTTAGAGGCCTTAGGGCGACCTATAAACTCTAACACTAGGTGAGCCACACTACTACAAGAAAAAAAAAACAGTAATCCTGAAGAAGAGACCTGTAAAGAACATAGGCGGTCTTGATATCACCCAACAAAAACGTCTAAAAATGAGTGTATAACGAATGAATTTCAATATTTTTTTTGTGATTTTTGACACTATTAGTTTATTCAAAAGGACGAACGTTTTTAAAATAAAAAAATAAGTTATTATTACTATTACTTCAACTTCCGATGCACCATATTTAGACTGAAACTTTTTTTTTTTTTCTTTTTTGGCCCCGGACTCTCGAGATGCCATTTGTCGAGATACTGAAACTTAATGTCAAAACAACTTAATTATGTAATGCTGTTATTGTAATTGCGTGTAACGTCTATATTTTAATCACGTATGTATTTTATTTTCTAATATCAAAAAACACGCAACTGTTTTTTTAATTCCTCATTAATCCAACATGGCGACAACGGCCGAGAAGGCTATTTTAAAATACTCTTATCTTTTTAACTTCGGTGATTTACGGTGTTTTAGTTAGTTTTATGTATTCTGGGACTTCTGTAGATTCTTCTAGTATTTTTTTTATATCTAGACGCCTAAGTTTTAAATTGATAAAAACGTTGTTTGGCGACCTGCCATTGTTCTTTGTCGAAATTTTGAGCATTGAAACAATGCTCAAAGTAATAAACACCACGCGATAAAAACCCAAAAATGAGTAAAATTTCAATACAACATCGCGATAACAAAAGAAAGTCTATGAATGCTGGTGCAGACTTTGTAAAGCATTTTTTCTAAAAACTCAGACTTAGAAAATAGGTTTTTTTTGAAGATTTTTTTTCTAAATTCTAGCCCGGCCCAGGCCAGCAGGACACGAACCGGAGTTCCTACTAGGTACTCAAAATACAAACGACTTTATTTATAAACTGACAAATTAGATAAAATAATACTGCGAAGTAATAATACATTTAAAAAGTTGTCTGTCTGTTGGTCTAAATCGAACGTTCGAAATAAAATCTGACAAAAAAAACAAGCTGTAAACTAAATTCGAATACAACATCGCGCATACAAAAAACAATTTGTTTGAGCCGTTTGTTTGCAGACAGGAGATAAATAGTCGGCCGATTGCGCACCGTGTTTCATCCGCATAACAGTTTCAATCCTGTGAATACCTTAAGGGCCCTATTCTGAAAAACTGAAAATCCATGTCGGGCGCATCGAAAATTGTTGATTATTTCATGACGGAATGTCGAAGAACTTTTTTTTGTGTACAGATTGTAGGCGACATTGTTTCCGATATTTTAGTGCAGTTTCCATACAAATATGTCGAAACGTATTGAAGCCTATCGACAATTTAGCCAAATCAGACATTTTTTGTCTAAAATTTGGATAGGCTTTGCACCAATAGGAGGTTCTTGTCTTAAAACTACACCAAAATGTAGGAAACAATGTCACCTACAATCTGTGCACAAAAAAAAGTTCTACGACATTCCGTCATGAAATAATCAACAATTTTCGATGAGCCCGACAGGGATTTTCAGTTTCAAGGTCGTTGGCGTATATACTCCTCTTAAAGGGTAATAAATAAGTAGTTCTGTCTGTTTTACACGGTTATCGATGAATTTAATTCATCATTTAGATTGAGATTTACTAATTAAAATAAGGCTTTGTCTAATTTAAGAATTCCACATACATTTTAGAGGTAAATGTTAGTGTCGCAAAAACTACTGAACCGACTGCGATGAAACTTGGTATGCAGATAGCTGGGGACCTGGATTAACATAAAGGCTACATTTTATCCCGATATTACCGCGGAATCGGGACTTACCCGGGTAAAACTGCGAGGCACAGCTCGCACAGAAGAGTAGAGGCCCAAAATCAGTTTACACAAAAACTGTATGCGACTTATCCTTATACAAACTTACTCTTTTTACTGCATAATAATATTGAATATTAAAAATAATTATCAATATAAATTTGTCATAGTTATTATTCATATAAATAAGTCGTAGTTTCCTCCATGAACAATCCGCCGATCATAAGTCGCAAGTCGGCAGCGTCCACCATTTAGGTTAGAGTGAAAAGCTGCCGGAAATTCATTCATTTCCTAAAATCAATTTACCATCCATTGAAATCTTCATCAAACAGAAATACTCAGTTAACTAAAAGGCACGAGCCTACTGTTTGGTTGCAGTCACATTGGCGCGCGTCTGTCTGTAAGTGTGCGTGCGTCTAAAAACAGGGGTTGTCTAACTTATTTGAGTCGCGCCCCCTTTCGACTGTAAAAAAAAATCCGCGCCCCCCCATCCTCCAGTCCAGATTATCAGTTCAAAATAAAAATGGATTTCATAACAAAATAAGTTGGTATTCTTATTGCTCATTAAAGTTTTACAAAGTCATACAAAAGGTATTTGGTAAGAAGTACTAAATACCTTTGATAGCCTCGAGATTGGCGCGGGGCCAGGCTAGAAGCTGATAAAGTTCTTAACATTCGCCTACTGAAGCCTCAATGAGGTTCTTGACAGGCGTCAATTTCAAATATTTTCATTGGTCGTATCGAGCAGTCTGGAATGCATTTTCTCAGGGATCGCAAGTTTTTCTACACAGGTGGCCCGCGCCCTCCTGGAAAGGTCTCTGCGCCCCCACCTGGGGGGGCGCGCCCCCCACTTTGGGAACCACTGGTCTAAAATATAGCAGTTTTAGTACAGTGGCCGGCAAATAAATTGGAAAATTTGACCTGGAAGGGGAAAGTTTGCGCATTTTAGCAGTCACATTTTACATGTGACTTCTATGAAAAATCGACTTCTGCGCATCCGCCATTTTTTTCTTATTTACCGGCCACTGTATGTGTATGTAGTAATGTGTTTCATTCACGCATCATCATCATGATATTTCTCTTCTCCTTAACTCTCATTGGCTATTGAGTTTCGTGTACAGACCAACTCTTAATGTGATTGGTTCATAGTTTTACCTTGTATGTATCTCTAGCTTTGACTGTTGTAACATGGTCGAAACGTCGAGGTAAGAAAATTAAAAAGTAAAAAGTCACGCGATTTTGACCCAGGGTATTAATATTAAATTATGAGTTCCAATCGTGTTAGTTTAAAAAGTTGATCACTAGCATTTATTACGTTTTAGGTAAGTCCTACCTACTGAAAATATTTCTTGGTGTTTTAAAAAAAATAACCTAGCCCCAACACTCCTTCTGATAGGTGCTATTTTTAGTAGGTAATGCATTTCTCCTTGTAAAATATTTCTGATCACTAAGTGGTATCTATTTGTAAATTCTCTGTGGTTTTAAACCCGACTATATTCCCTCATTCGATTACCCTTGTATTCGACAGAGCGTTATAAAAACCACAACATTTCACTACGAAAACGCAAAAAGAGTAAATAGCTGGAGTAAAAATAACCACTCAAACAATATAGGTGGGGTACCTACCTAGGCTACATATTTTGAAACATATTTCCCTTTTATAAAACTATGTGAATACTATGCACGTTGCGACTTCTGACTTCATTTAATAATACCTAATAATAAACCATTTATTTCAGGCAACTAAGGCCCATAGATACATAATATAATAATAATAAAATAGTTTATTTCCTTGAACATACATAAGTTTATCTTACAACTAATGTACTAAGTATCTAGAATCCAGAACATGATATGATATACAGTAAAATACGTTAATATAATAATAAATAAGGTAAGAGACACTTACGTATACAAGTTTCAACGACAATCAACTGATGAAATGTGTAGACTGTACTAGGAGATCCTGTGCTACAGTCCAGTGCCGTAACTAGGGCGGTGCCAGCAGTGCCCAGGCACAGGGCGCAGACCCTGGAGGGGCGCAGAAATGACCAGACTAGTATCAAGTATTATCTCATGCATGGTAGCTAGTAGGTACATTTTGTTTTATTACGAACATGGTGTAGACGCGCCCTACTGTACTATCTATATCTATATCGCATTTTTCAAGCGATCTACAGCTACAAGCGAACACATGTAAAGGTGGATTATCGGTTTCATACATTTAGTATGGTAACGTTCACACTAGTGCGTAACTAGTACGGTCATTCTATGTTTTGAGACAAACAAATTTATAAAGTTTTGAAACTTTCGTGACATATACCTTTGGATGTGGTCTTCAAGATCCACCACTCTCCCCCCCCTCTCCACCCGCCGCTATACCCCCCCTAACCGTCAAGTTTGTCCAAGGTAACAGTTTTATCACTTCTTTGGGAAAACTAGGTATAATAGATGAAAGAAGTGTTAAAAGATGAAATGATCCTCATTAAATCCTGAACAATTATGTCCTGTGTCTAGTTTTGATAGGCTTGATGGTTTTCGAGCTGTGGCCTGTTTGGTTTTGGAAAACTTGACAATCTATACATGTAATAAAATTGTGACTGAGCGATGTCTGTTGTAGAATATATTAAGAGTATAGTCTCCATTCTCTTTCTCCATACAAACGTAGTTTAAATTTTCCTCCCTGGATAAAGACATTAGAGCAAATATGTTTATGCCATAAAACTTTTATCTGTCATGACTATGCATCTACCTTTTTTTTTGCATTTTATTATTTTATATTTTTTATTATTATTTTAATTAGAAAATCAATGTATGGGCATCAAACAGTACGAAACTTTCCATAGTTTTGTATATCCGGAAACCATGTTTTGACATATTAGTTTAGAACAACATTCAAATTATTTATGGTAAAGCAGAAAAAAAACATAACTTCCGGATAACCGGACATAAAATCCGGATAATCGGACATGATATCCGGATAAAGAAAAGTCTATATGTTCGAAGTAAAATCGAACTCCGAAGCTAAATTCATCCGTAATTTTTCAAATTTTCTGATATCCGGAAATCATGTGTTGACATACTTTTCGCTATAAAAATAGCGTATATATTAATCAAAGTCTAACGCTATCTTAAAACTAAATTTGGTTGCATTCGGATGAGCCGTTTTTCAGATTCACGTAGACATAGCCACAGACCTATAGACAAACTAAAAACAGATAAACAGACAAACAAACGAACGGACAAGTAGAAAACATGAAAATAAGTTCTATTCCTTCAATTCAAGGTGCCCATAAATTTTATTTATTTGAATATATTCTACAACAGATATCGCTCAGTCACAATTTTATTACATGTATAGATTGTCAAGATTTCCAAAACCAAACAGGCCACAGCTCGAAAACCATCAAGCCTATCAAAACAAGACATAGGACATAATTGTTCAGGATTAAATGAGGATCATTTCATCTTTGTGGAATGATTTGCCTACCTCCATTCGACAATCGAAGTCGTTAGCGGTTTTTAAAAGTAGCGTTTTTAAGTACTATATTGGAATTGCTGAAAAACGTTAGGTTTCTTAGGTTCAAACTCGTTATTGATAAGTATGTATTTGTTGTGTTATGTATATGCATAGGTATATTTTTTTTTTATATATAAATGTATGGTATGAATGTATCATTTATTATACTACATATGTATTTATATATATATGTATGTATCATTTATTTATATTTATATGTAATATGTATGTATTATTTATTTATTATTTTTATTATTATTTGTATGTATTCCATTACTATTTGTATGTGTTACACCATGACTACCTACCTTTTATCTTTTATCTTTCTATACTTCTCGTCCATCCAAAGGTTGCCTGGAAGAGATCGCTTTAAGCGATAAGGCCGCCCATTGTGTCACCTAGATATAAGTTATTTTATGTATTTCTTTGAATTGTTTTTTTTTTATATTGGTGTTACAATAAAGAATTAATCAATCAATCAATCAATCTTTTGACACTTCTTTCATATCTATTATAGTTTCCCCAAAAAAGTGAAAAAACTGTTACCTTGGACAAACTTGACGGTTAGGGGGGGCATACACAAACAAAAGTACCTACTTATACCGTTATTTTCAATGATATCTCACAACAAAATAAATCTCCAATAAAAATATTTTTATTTGTTATAAAAATAAAAAATAATCAAAGCCTGCTGGTTTGAGCATTTTTCAGGGGCGCAGTTTTGAAAGCTCGCACCGGGTGCATAAAAGGCTAGTTACGGCACTGCTACAGTCTACTTATTTTCATACCTTATAGACTAACATACATATTTTATAGTAAAGTAAATGTGTTAATAGATAGCTTAGAACTATGTTAGTTAGTAGCACTTCCATGACACTAAACTTTAGTCTCAATGTCATGGACATTCCATTTCATGACTAAAACCTACAAACTTTAAACATCTGAAAAAAGCGGTCAAGTGCGAGTTGGACTCGCGCATGAAGGGTTCCATACCATTATCACAACACAAGAATCATTTTTGTTGTATGGGAGCCCTGCTTTTATTTTATTCGGTGTTTAGTATTTTTGTTGTTCTCAATGAAAAATCAGCTGACAGACAGACAGATATTACAAAACTATGAGGGTTTCTTGTTGACTACTAAATCTTAATACATTGAATATGGCTAATTACTTATTTCATGTGTAAAAATAAATATTTGGCTACATTTTCTTCATGTGATTTTCTAGTCTGACCGACAAATTGTGTCGCGACGTGCATAGTACTTGTTGTAGTCGCCTCTCCTATAGGCCTCCATGTAACTAAGCTTGGAAACAGAAATACAAAATCCGCGCGAAAAAATATGGAAAATATAAATCCGAAACGGTACCCGATAGCTGTACTAACGAGAGACCTAACCGCTGATTCCTTTTTGTAGTGTTGGAACATACTTTATCGATAAGTTTATTTAGGTACTTATGGCATATTTTAAATACAGTCGAGTCGTTCGAAATTTGAATTTCTTAAACCACTGGTGGTACTGACTGTGAGGTCGCAGATATAGCAAACAGAAACAGTGCAGACCGATGACAGACGCAGTGCAGACGCAACGCAGACGCAACCCAATTGCAAATTTGAGTTTTCTTTGTAATTATGTTGTGTCTGCGTTGCGTCTGCACTGCGTCTGTCATCGGTCCGCACTGTCTGTGTCATCGAACTGGTATGTAATTATTTACGGAATCGAGCCTCAGTACGTTACGACTATGCCTATTTATAGTGCGAGCATTTTTCGGAATAGTTTTGCTACAAAGAATAAGTTTTCTTAAGGCCTAACGAGTCTGGCAACATAGTTTAGCTTCGGAGAAAAGTTTTACTAATTTCGCTTATTGATGCTTAGAACTTGTCTTTTATTTTTTTTAGGGTTCCATACCCAACTGGTAAAAAGAACCCTTTTACTAAGATTCTGCCGTTTGTCTGTCTTTCTGTCACCAGGTTGTATCTCATGAACCGTGATAGCTAGACAGCTGAAATTTTCACAAATGGTGTATTTCTGTTGCAAATTCTAAAAACAAATAAAATAAACACTAACTTAAGTGGTGCTCCCATACAACAAACGTGATATTTTTTTGTGTGCGTAACCCGTGCTATTCCGACCCCTACTTCGCCGGGCTTATTTTATCTTCTTTATCATGGGCATTTTTTTAACTCATAATTTTGTATTTCCCGGGTCTTAATCGCGTGATTTTTAACTTTTTAATTTTCTTACCTCGACGTTTCGACCATGCTACAACGGTCTTGGTCGCGATTGGACCAAAATTCAAAATTATAAGTTCCAATCGTGTTTAAGAAGTTTATTTTTTATCTCTTCAACAAGTAGTACATTTTATCGATACGTCGATACTGGTAGGTAAGCGCGGCACATCACTAGACAGCACTCATCGCAAGTGGTCGCGTAACGACCGTCTATAACGAACTGCAGTATTGTCATCGACAAATGCAAAGCAATACACTTTCTATATATAACATAGCTGCGTCCCGCGGTTTACCCGCGTAAGTCCCGATCCCGTGGGAATATCGGGATCAAAAGTAGCCTATGTTACTGAGGGTGAATGTAGCTTTGATTTGGTGAAAGAATTTTCGAAATCGGTCTAGTAGTTTTTGAGTTTATTTGTAGATTTGTATTTTTGTGTGTGTGGGTGTTTGTTATAAATAAACTCAAAAACTACTGGACTGATTTCAAAAATTCTTTCACCATTAGAAAGCTACATTCACCCTGAGTAACATAGGCTACTTTAAATTCCGATATTCCCACGAGATCGGGACTTACGCGGGTGAAACCGGGGGATGCAGCTAGTATATAATACATAAAAACACCCACCCATTATAATACTTATATTTAAATCTGTAGCAGCTTGGCAGAAATTTCGGTACAAAAAGTACTAGGCAATATGTTCAAATCGCCAGCTCTACCTACATACCAAAAAGATACCAGGAGGGTTACTTCGGTTCGTTTCGATACGACAACGATACTGTCATAGCGATGGTTCTACTGTCACCCTACTATCAGAATGTGACAGTAGAATCATCGTATGACAGTATCGATGTCGTATCGAAACGAACCGCAGTAACCCTCCAGGCACAGACAAATCTCTGCCGAAAGCCACAGATTAAAATTAGTTTAAAGTTTATTTAGTCTGTAAAATGTACACGATCATAACACGAAAGCATGTGTTACTCAATCATCATAACATTTTGATATTCGACCCGACAGCTCCCGCCCTCAATCGCCAGATGCTTAAGACATGAACTGCTTTGTGACGCCAAATACTATATCCTCTTGTAAAGGTTGTAAATGTGGACAATATTTTAATTGAGTGTAGTAAACATTAAACTTACATCTATACTAATATTATAAAGCGGAAGAGTTTGTTTTTTTGTTTGTTTGTTTGAACGCGCTAATCTCAGGAACCACTGGTCCGATTTGAAAAATTCTTTCGGCGTTGGATAGTCCATTTATTGAGGAAGGCTATAGGCTACTTTTGATCCCGATATTCTCACGGGATCGGGACTTATGCGGGTGAAACCGCGGGGAGCTGCTAGTAGTAAATAATAATGGCAATGAAGTGCTGTCGGAAGCAAAAAAAGGGGAGGTTAGAAATTAAAAAAAACCCGCCTGCTGAAAAACACTATAAAATCAAAACCTAAAAGATTATTAAACTGAAAAGAAAATAAAACAAGTCCACAAGTCACGAAACAAAGCGACTTTAACAGTTGCGACCCATTATTGAAAAGGTTTATGATGGTCTAGGTATGTAGGTATTTGTTGTTATAGCGACATCAGAAATACATCATGTAAAAATTTCAACTGTCTAGCTAGGGTCCCGTTTTTACCCTTTGGATACGGAGCCTTAACGACGACCTCTGTGGCGCGTCGGGTAAAGGCTCGACTGCAGCAATGCAGAAGGTTGCGGGATCGATTCCCGCCTGGTCTGGGTATTTTCTATGTACCATATGTATGTAGGTATTTACAAACAAAACGTATGTATGTATATATATAATATGTAGTATATCCGTTGTCTAGTACCCATAGTAGGTACAAGCCTAGTGCTTCGTTTGGGGCTAGATAGCGTTGTGTGCAACGTCGTGCAATATTTTTATTTTAATAACAGTTGAATTTGTTTATTTTTTACTATTACCTACGTAATATAAAATGTAATAGGTAGGTACCTACCTACTATTAATATATTCTGAGGTTAAAACCTACTATAATAAGTTTGACCGAATTCCAACCACAATGACTAACCTAAATAAATGAAACAGCGTGTAGGTACAACAATTAAATAGATCCTATGACTAAACCGTCTCCGATGCAGTTTATCTGAATCGATAGGCGTGGTCGCGGAATACGTGACTAATTCGTTAATAACGACAGATGTTATCTTGTCCGTTCTCTAATTCGTTTGATGTAAAGGTGCAGTCACACTTAACGTAGGTACAGCTAAAACGAAAACTGACAGACGGACTGTGGTGTCTTAGTAATAGGGTCCGTTTTGACCCTGTGACGTAGGTACTATAGCACATCATCATATTTTAATGAAAAGATTTCATGGACATGATTGTTAACTGCTCTTGTCCAAATTACAGATACGTATCTGTATTATGACGATTGTAATTTAACACATGACCAAAAAAAAAACCCTATGAGTTTCTTGTGGTTTCTTCTCATCGAAGGGCGCGTTCCGAAACCACAGTAAATTCTCGACATTTCTTAACGTTCATAATATGTAACTTATACATCGATCTTAATGAATAAATATATTTGACTTAAAAACAACAAAAGTTTCGGTAAGGAATTAAAAGAAAGTAGATAGGTAGTTAACTATAGTACAATTTTTTACTCGCTACACACCGATCATAAATCATCATAAGACCCTCGAGTGGGAGGGAGAGAGTTCAGTACTCTATGTACCTACCGTTCCCCCGATTTGTGCAGCGAGCCAAAAACTGTCCCTACTAAATACTTCAGATTCTAGTTAAAAAAAATTATTAAAAAATAAGTAGGGAAAATAAATATAACATAAATTAAAGAAGTATTTGTTTGTTTGTATCGAACAGCCTATAAAACTACTACACCTATTTCAAAAGTTTTTCACCAATAGAAAGCCACATTATCAAGGAGTAACATAGGCTACTTTTGATCCCGATATTCCCGCGGGATCGGGACTTACGCAGATAATACCGCGAGACTCCGTTAATTTACAAAAGTAGCATACAATAATCCAGTGTGAATACTCCGCAAGTGAGTTGCGCGCGCGCCGCTGCACAATGCACATTGACAGATATACGAGGGCGCCACCGTCGCATACCGATC
Organism: Idaea biselata; assembly: GCA_958496205.1. NCBI lineage: Eukaryota > Metazoa > Arthropoda > Insecta > Lepidoptera > Geometridae > Idaea > Idaea biselata. The sequence goes on from OY292402.1 coordinate 14,055,569, forward strand.
TCATATTGTGGGACACAATTGAAAATTATTGCTGTTGTACGTTTCTGGCCTCTACTTCTCATTTTACACTTAGGTACAATGTGGTCTGTAGTATCTACAGTGGCCGGCAAACAAGTTGGAAAATTTTGACGTGGAAGGGCAAAGTTCGCTCAGTACATTTTACATGCGTCTTCTATGGAAATCGACTTCTCCATTTCTCCGCGCATCCGCCATTTTTTTCAACTTGTTTGCCGCTCTTGTGGGTATGGTACCTTTTTTTAATTGTAGACTGATTTGACACATCTCCCTGAAGAAAAAATGTCAAATACCTACAAAGAGACAAAACGTGAGATCGTAGTCTGAAATTAAAAATCGAGGTTTAGGTGGGTATACTTTGCGTTGTAGGGACTTGGTAATTTTGTAAAATACTAGATCTCAAATTTTTAAAATAAAAATATGAACTGAAGTGTTTCTAAAATAAAAGAAATATCCAATTTCATATGGAGAAAATCTAATAGAAATCGGTAAAATGAAAAATAAAGCTTAGATCTTGTGTAGTTCTATGTATTAATTTTAATTAAGTATTATTGTTACAGGTAAGAACTTCATCTTCTTACTCCATACATGCCTACTTCAATAAAAGTCAAGCTTTCAAGGTAAGTAACTTGTGTTCAGGGGATAATCCTTCCCTTAGACGTATGAATGAAAGCGGACTGTACGTTTTATGTAGTTTATTAATATAAAAGATTATAAAGAAAAAAGGAATGTCGGCGCGAAACGTATAGGTTATCCAGCGAAGTCAAAAGTGACAGCTCGACCCCGCGCGCCCGATCTCCCCCGGGCGGCTGCGTTTCGATTCACGATGAATGTTGCTCAAACAACTTGAAACATGTGCCAACAAATTATAGGTAGATATGCTCTTACAATTTTGTACCCACTGTTACGTAAAAAGTATGCAGAAGAAGTTAAAAACGCCTCTCTTTGAAAAACTTAGTATTAATAAAATTTCTGTTTTAATCGCGTGGTGTTTATTACTTTTAGCATTGTTTTAACGCTCAATAAAGGACCTGTAAAAGTCTCAAAACGTTGAGCGTTGAAACAATGAAAACAATATACAAAAAACAATAAAACCGAAAAAAAACATCGCGAAAACAGAAGAAAAATCTATTAATAAAATTGACAAAAATAAATATTTGTTTCTGATCTTAGGCTTATTAATAAACGTGTAGTAAGATCGAAGCATTTTTTTCAATTTTTTGTTTCTGTCTGTCAACTTTGAAAGTTCTTGTAACGAAAAAAGTCCGACCTTAGATAATCGACGTTTATTAATAATTCTATCTATGTATGAAAAATAAATACAAGTACTATTGTATCCGTAGTCTCGTCACCATAACACAAGCTTAGTAGCTTACCACGGGTATAGACTTGCGCTGTGTATTGTTCACAGAATAAATAAAAAAATAATTTATTTCACAAGTGCCCGCGAAGTCTTAGCGATAGCACACGGCTTTTACTTATCTCTAATCAGTCTATTAACTGATAACAGAGTTCTAGGTAATAAAATATTTCTAGAATGTAATGCCTAGTGCTTAGGTAAATATACTTATTATGTAATGATTGTATGACGTGTTACAGTTTTTAGAAATAAGGTAAGTAGGTAAAAGAAATGTATTTTCTCATCTGGGGCTCATTGAGTTCCCTAGGAAAGCAGACAGTCCGTACTACCTATCCTTTTTTCGAATAGATATATTTTTTTGAATATTTTCCAAAATTCTGCACCCGACAGGACTTGAACCTACAACCCCTACAACTCCGAGGTAATGCGTCCTTACACCACTACGTCTTTGCCCTTTGAGGCACCTGTGTTCCTTTTGGGTAGGTAGGTACAGATTTACCAAAAAATATTCAAATTCTATTCAAAAAACTAATAATCCAAGTGTAGAAAATATCTGATACTCTAACCTGTAATCTGAATTTATGCGAGTAAACCTGGATACTAAAATATGCCAGTTGCATACAACACATTATACAGAAACAAATCTACTAGGTATCTGTTTCACGGCGGGAATTGAACTCCCACCTTCTCCATCGTAGCCAAGTATTCGCCCACCGCACCACAGACGTCGTCAATAACCCCGTGATAGATTTATCAAGGAACTAAACTTAAAAGCTAAGCTCGTTCAAACGAGCTAAGTGGTCAAAATCTCCGTGTCGTCGGTCGTAAGTAAAAACGACGTAAACCGTATATTTGCATTTTGGCGTATCTCCAATACGGGCCGCTGACTCGATATTAACATATTAATGTCGTACGTTAGGTGTTAGGACTATCGATGCGTCTGACGAGGGGTAGGATGGAAGGCAATAATTATGCATGGCTATGCTCTTTGCTTGCGATGAGGCGTTTCAACAAAAGAAATCCTAAAACTTAATTCGCTTTTAATGCCGGTTTTCATAGAATTCTAAACATGTGTCAAAATATCAAAAACTGTCAAATTGTGGCAACATAATAGCAAGGAAATATAAAATAAATCCAATAAAAATCCAATAATCGATTTGGCCACGTAGTTCGATGAATTAAAAAACGTGAACATTTTGTTCCAGTGTTCGAACCACGAGTTTTTGAAGCTCCAAAAGTTCGATCAATCGGAATACCTATCTGTAAAAAAAAATTCAATTATTCTAGCTAAACATTTTTGAGCTTAAAGTTTACTTGAAAATCAATTATGAGAGTTGGAGGTCATTGACCTTAAATTGTCCATTGAATATAGTTTGGACTACAATTTAAACAGTAATTGCCTGTATATTTATTTTTGCAAACCGCCCTAAGTTATTTTATTTGTTTGAAAAGAAAAAATTAAATGTTGCTCAAATCAAAATATTTGTGTGATATGAAAAATGAAAATATCTTTATAACTATACTAGAAAAGAACTGTGAAATTACCCTCATACCCGTAAGGAAAATGTTAATGCAGGTAAAAAAAAACTTTTATAAAAATATATCAAAATCTTAATATTAAACCTTAAACTTAATAAAATTTAAAGTTCTAGTATAAAAATCAATGTCAATTCACGTCTGTTTTCCCGAAATAGTATCTGCTATTTATTTAGTCGCTGTAAGTGCCACTTTAAACACTGTCTTAATTAACCAGAACCGAGAGAAGCTGCAGCGGTTAGGGTTCGATGTTAGCGTAAGAGATAGCGAGCGCGGATATTTTATTACATAATTTTAGTCAAAAACTTGTTTCATACTTGTTGTTGTTTAAACGTGTTGACATTTTGATAAATATTGTAAATAAATAGCAATAGTCAGTCAATATTTTACTAATTAAAACTTTGTATATTTTTGAGCTTACCTTAGTTCAATATGTGTACAATTAAATTAAAATGTTGTTATCTTGTAATGAGCAATTATTTGATTTTACGCTCTAAAATTTACGTCCACGTTTAATGCAAGGGAAATTAAGATGTGTCAAAAGATTGACACATCTTAATTTCCCTTGCACTATCCCTGTCACGCTACGCTATTGGCTTCTAAATTCAAAATTATACTTCGTTTTTTAATTGTAGATTTAGATTTGAGACATCTTCCTGAAGAAATAATGCCAAATACAAAGAACCAAAACGTCAGATCGTAGTCTGAAATTAAGTATGAGAATTTTTGAGTTTAAAAGCTGCTGCTTCTTTTTCTTTTCGTTTAGTGGTGTGGCTCATCTGGTGTTAGAGATTTCAGGTCGCCCTAAGGCCTCTAACTTGACCTAACGACTGCTTTCAAAGATAATAACCGGGACCAACTGCTTAACGTGCCTGCTTAAAAGCTGCTTAATGGTCCAAGCAGCCCTCAAATTTTGTGTAGCGTACTGAAACCTTGAACAATTTCATGAATGTACCTACTCGTAACAACGTAATGCAGTTCTCGCTCCGCCTCTCAAAGTAACCTCAACACTCTCGGTTTGCATTTTCCGGACTGCTCATAAATTCATAATTAAATAGAGCACTACTGGCTCCTCGTTATGGAGCTCAAATTTTATTTAATTTTTCTCTCCTCCTTCCCCCAGCCTCCCCCTCAAGGCTACAGTTAGATCCAATTTCAACAGAAATTACAGAGATGAATCGCTAAATACATACTGAGTTATTTAAAACTCAATTTCCTTGCTGAAATTGAGCGGAAAACTTGTTTTTACGTACGTAGGTAGTTAGTTGTCTGTTGAGGTGTTTTTAGGGTTCCGTACCCAAAGGGTAAAAACGGGACCCTGTTACTGAGACTTCGCTGTCTGTCTGGCTGTCCGTCTGTCTGCCATCAGGTTGTATCTCATGAACTGTTATAGACGGTTGAAATTTCCACAGCTGGTGTATTTCTGTAGCCGGTATAACAAGAAATACTAAAAACAAAATAAAATAAACATTTAAGGGCCAGTGTTATTTTTAGGGTGCCGTATCGAATTGAGATAATAGTACCTACAGAACCCTTCGTGCGCGAGTCCGACTCGCACTTAGGCATTTTTTTTCGATATCAAAACGTTATATATTTATGATTTACCTACAAATTGGATTTTAAATATTTTCGATGAGAGTTTTGTGACAAAATTTCGACGCTTCGACGAATCTACTTACTTACTCAATTATGTTGACCACGTTGTTTCCGTTTTATTCAATTTTGCGTTGGATTGTTGTCTACTCTACCATGCAACGATTGTCAATTCAAAAAGTCTGAATGAATATACATATCTGAATGAATCTATAATACAGCTTTTTTTTGAGGTTATTTAAGTTGAAAGGGGCTTGGGTTTCTATTCGTACCTACACTTTTTATTCAACCAATTTTGGAAATTCGAAATATTTTTCGAAAATATTAAGTTTAAAGTTCATCTAGGTAGGTACATTAAAATAGGCTGTTTCGTAGAGTTTGAGGTCAATGACCATTAGTCGTCCTTTTATTTAATTCCAACATTAATTGCATTTACTTTCAAGACTACTTTTTTTTTTCAGTGAAACTTAACTTTAAAATTTACAAATAAAAAAGTTCAAGTTTCCAAAACTTATAGAACAAAAGTTGGTCGCCTTGACCTTTAAAACAATCCCCTTTCTGCTGATATTAATACATACTATATATAAACTTAGTTATATGTCGAATCCCTCACAAAACAATTACAGCATTCAATCAATTCAATCAGTCGGCACCGAAAAGGCAAACTCTACTAAGTCACATATCTCAATATTATAACATGCACCTATAATTATCAAACGTTCATTAAAGACCCAGCCCGGAATCAAACCCATACTCTTGGGAGGCATTGTGTCAGTATTTGCCAACATCCTGCCCCGCACCTAGAGTTCATCGCCCTCCCAGCGACACAATAGCGATAACACAACGATAACGAAACGGTAATAGGGATATTAGAGATTTAACTACGAGCTAGGGTTGCCGATACGTTGATCGTAAAATGTAGGTAGTATTTATTGCTGAAAAATGAAGTTGGTAGGTACAGGTACAACACAAAAAAAAACAAAATTTCAAAAGACACATATGTAAAAATCGAACTGTGTTCTTCTATATATATACTACCTATATAATATTATAAAGAGGAAAGATTTGTATTTTAGTGTGTGTGTCTGTATGTTGGTTTGAATAAACTCAAAAACTACTGGACCGATTTCAAAATTTTAACCATTAGAAAGCTACATTCACCCTGAGTAACATAGGCTACTTTTGACGATATTCCCACGGGATCGGGACTTCCGCGGGTGAAACCGCGGGACGCAGCTTGTGTAGAATAAAGTTGTATTTGTTGCTGAAAATAAAGTACCTAGGTACCTACATCCTTAGCTTTTGGTGAGAAATCAGTTTATCAAAAAATATAGTAATTTTGCGTTCATTTTTTTTCTTCAGTATTTAGTAGTTTCTTTAGTATTTAGTACGGTGAGCTGAAATAAGTACCTTTAGCTATAATATTATAGTACGGTTGTCAACCCTACAACGAGCCGTTCCTGCCTGCCTGAGAATAGATTGCTTTATTGGTGATTTTGTTTAATTTATTGCATTTTAATGTCTCGATAGTGAAAGTTCTTTATCTAGTCTAATTTATTGATTTTTGAACTATTGTGCAAACACAATAGTTTTAATAAAACAAAAATATTAAATTAAATTAACAAACGAATAAAAACTAAATTCGTCCCGTGGTTTCACCCGCGTAAGTCCCGATCCCGTTAAATTAAAAAAACCCTTCCTTAGTATCATATCTACACATTACAAAGAACATACCCTCTAAAAAGACTACTCCCTAATACCAGCGGTTTAAGCTGTGCATTGATTTACATAAAGATCACTCAGTTAATTAATCAGATAGGGCTGTAGGTACCTAAGTTCTAAAATATCAATGTTGTAAAACTAATTAAAATTTGAAAGTGAATGTCACAAAGTAACCCATAAACAGTTCGGAATAATGTTGACATTTTAATCAATGTCCGCGCGCTCATTTGGCATTGCACTGCGAGCAATCTCGATTCGACAATGTGTAAAGCTCCCGATTCACGATCGAGCCTCTGATGCCGACTCGACTGTAGAGCATGCCAATAGATTAATTTCATTAATACTGGCTTTCCATATATTCAAATAACGTATACTATTATGTTTTTCTGTTTATAGTTGAGTCCGAAAGAAGTATATAAGTCTATATATAAGTCTCCTATATAAGTCTCTTCTTCAGACTTTTCTTATGGATTGGATTAGTCAATTCAATTCAAACGTTGATCATTGAAACAATGCTAAAAGTAATAAACACCACGCGATGAAAACCGAAAAAAGAATTTAATTTAATCCCACATCGCGAAAATAGAAGAGAAATCTAAATAGACCAAGTTTCTTAAATGAATCAAGTTTCAGTTTGAACTACGAAACATTAATATTATTTTATTGACCGAACTTGCTCGGGCGTGCATAGTCCGCTTCCGCAAGGAGCGAGAGCTTTATTTTAATGAATTCCCTCTAATGATCAGTGCCCAAATAGTTTTAAATGTAATTCTACCCTCAGAATACTTGCCTTCATTGCTCTAAGCCGGCACATAGCCAAGGGATGCCGTTTTAAATTGCCACTACTTATTTCTAATAGGAAATTTCCTAGATTAGTTATAATAGGATAAAATTTGCATTTAGTATTATTTTCATAATAACTAGTTAGGCTGTAGTTATCTGTGGAGATCTGCTGTGGAGCCACGGGGCTGAATTATTGACAGAATGGGTAAATGTAGCTTTCAATTATAGTTAATGCGCCATTAGAAAGATAACTGTTGTTTAAGATGATTGCGGAATTTGGTCTGCTTATAAGTTTTACAGTTGACATTTGTAATTTGAACAAGTTGGATTGACAAAAAGCGGCTATGAAGTTGGAAATGATTTTGTTTTTGTAGTAAATTAGTAGGTAACTAACCAAATTCATTCGTAGGTACAAGATATACCCACAATATCTTTTGAAAATAATGAGCATTCAGTTATAGGGTTGTTCTGTAAGTCTAGGTGATCAAATTTTGTTCTACGACTTTTGAAAGTTACAATTTTTATTTTCAAAAATGATGAGGCTATGTTTATTCGTAAATCAGCTGTATTTTAGAGTAAGAGGTCATTAATCTCGTTTACCCTATATCGGTTATTGACCTATTCTCTAAGCCAGTCCAGTAAGTCAACGCAAAATGACCAGTCTAGCCAGGCCATTCCAGATGACTACTTCTGGTCCTTTTTCACACGATCCATTTTCACTGCTTCCCCCGATTGGCTTAGTCGCTTAGTAGTATTCCTCGGAAACGGATACCGTGTAAATGGCATACCTCTGTTAGTGTAGTACAAATTGTTGGTTTCAAAATGATTGATCATCTTTGATCAAAATGGTAGAAAATTACAAATGTAGTCGTGTCGGAAATCACTTAAGCTAACGGACATGCTAACGGGTAAGCCGATATCCTTCATATAGTTTTGTATCGAACATAGTAGGTTCGTACTAGGCTATTCAAAGGTAAATTAAAGCATAATTTACTGCGATTCTGGATTAGATATCCATTTGGTATTTTGACCAAGTTACCATTATTTACCGTTTTACGGAGATATAGGTAATTTTTTAACAGCTGGCGCGATCGTCTTTTGTTTCGTTACGTTTGTGTATTAGTGTCTTAGTGGCATAGTGCAATTGTGTGAAGTATCTAATCTACCTACATCGCTACTTCTTTTTTTATTTATTTAATTATTCAGTAAACAGGGCGAGTCTAACCAAGCTTTCTCCCAACAGACCTCAATGGAAAGGAAACAAAATAGGTCTATTTAATTCTCAAATCAAAATACCAATAAAACCATATCAGTTAAAAAAACAATATTTCACAAAAAAAAACCCTGACCCATAATTGAGTTATATTTATATCGCGTAAAAAGCATCGATTGCAAAAAAAATACGCCCTTGAGTTTTGTGCCTAAACTTGTTCCAAGGAATCTCGACGAGCTTTCTGCCACCAAGAAGTTTGCATTATAATAGGTACGTATGTAAATTCGTACGAGGAGTGCGCCCGCGCAGCCAGTGTCATGGCGGACGCCGCTCGGGCGAACGCGCCCGGCGCCATGTTGAAAAAGTAATTTAAAAAAGAACATGTTACGGAAGTGAGTGAAATGCAAAAATTTGAAAAGTGCAATTACGTGTTTTAGTTTCGGAGCGTCAGAATGTGTGCGTGAGGTTGAAATAAATAGTTTTATGTTTAATTAGGTATATGTCGATTAGCAGTGCATTAGTTTACTTACATTGAATGAATAACTAATGACGGGTGTGTGTTTACCTGAGTGGAAAACAATAATTTAATTATTTTTTTTATTTGCGTGATATTTTTTCTTTTTATGTCAACGTTTCAACCATGTTACAATGGTCTTGGTCGCGAGTCGACCCTTTAAATATAAAATTATGGGTTCCAATCGTGTTAGTTTAAGAAGATTAATTATGTAATTAAGTTAATTACTTATTAATACATATTAATTTTAATTTACCTTTTCCACACATAAAATAAACACATTCTAAATAACTAAGTGCATCCTTTCTTCTTTTAGGGTTCTGTATCTAAAGGGTAAAAACGGGACAATATTACTAAGACTTAGCTGTCTGTCTGTCACACAGATTTTCACAGATGGTTTATTTCTGTTGCCGATCGCTATTACTTAGGTATCAACAAACACCTTCAGAATAAAATGAATATTTTATGAGGGCTCCCATACCATAAACGCCTTTTTTTTTGTAATTATGGTACGGAACCCTTCGTCCGCGAATCCGACTCGCATTTGGCCGGTTTTTCTTTAATATAGGAGTCTATCTACTTAAAAAAGTCGTGTTATTAACACTATTTACAACTCAAGAACGGCTGAACCGATTCGGCTGAAAATTGGTAGGAAGGTAGCTTAGAACCACATACATAGACAAACATAGGACATACTTTTATACCTCTACGGAACAAAGTTCGCCGAGTCAGCTAGTATTTGATAAACATATTATGGGCACATGGCGGTACGGTAGTCTGTTTGTCTGTAAGGCTATCATATGACTGCAGCTATCATCTCAAATAACATACCTAAACCTTAGATGAAAACAAAAATAGGTAGATACGGTATATTCTAACATTGCGTATTCGAAAAATGAGCTAGAAACACCTACAGGCATTTTCATAAAAAAAATGTATTTAAAACATTTGTCTTCAAGAATGATTCAGACTTTGTAAATAATAAGCAAAAAGGCATTCTTATGGATGTCAAAATGATAAGCGCAGTGTGACAGCACGTGATCACGCGGCAACGGTTCGACATACGACTGAGGCTAGTGCGTCAGCTATACGCAATTTGATCGTCTCATTTTCCGAGACTAGGTACCGTAACTTTAGTTTTTTGTTTTAATCTAAGACCTAAACTATTGTTTATAAGTAGTATACAGAGTACCTACATGTAAATAGAGCTTTAGGCGCACATTCAGGTATTCCTATACATTTCAATTGATTCTGATACGAAAGTAAAACTCCTATATTGTTTTAGTGATACCTTGTACTATTTATATTATGTATGTGGTTAATAGGTTCTAGATGTAAAAGTAAGGCTTATCTAATATAGATTCAGTTTGGTCTAAGTTCTATGTTATGTAAAAGGGGTTACATTGTATTATATTGACTGTAGAATCTGAAATAAATAAACTCAAAAAACTACTGTGCCGATTTCAAAAATTCTTTCACCATTAGAAAGCTAAATTCACTCTGAGTAACACACTTTACTACTTTTAATCTCGATATTTCCACGGGATCGGGACTTAGCGGGTGAAACCGCGGGACGGGGGTATATGTATAGATTTGCAATCCATATTGAAACCAGTATAAATAAAACGTAAGAACAGACATGCTAGTAAATTGATCCAAAAAGGAAAGGAATCTTTTGCCAAATAGATAAGGCAAGTCTAGTACTTTTATAGGCCTAGGGCAAGATACTAACGCCTAGGCATAGATTACATGACTCGTTTGTTACCTATACCTGGTACCTATCGTAACGAGTCTTGATATTTATCCACCTACCTACCTATACCGTAATCTATCATATTTTAGCTGACAAATAGTAGTATGATATTGAAATTCTTATATATAAAATGTCCATGTCACAATGTTAGTTACCGTACTCCTCCGAAACGGCGCGACCGTTTTTTACCAAATTTTATATGCGTATTCAGTAGGTCTGAGAATCGGCTACTATCTATAATTTGTAAGGCAAAACAACGTTTGCCGGGTCAGCTAGTCTTATATATAAAATTTCCATGTCACAATGTTAGTTACCGTACTCCTCCGAAATGGCACGACCGATTTTTACCACATTTTATATGCGTATTCAGTAGGTCTGAGAATCGGCTTCTATCTATAATTTATAAGGCAAAACAACGTTTGCCGGGACAGCTAGTAAGTATACAATATTTGTTTGTTTAATTTACTGTAAATTCTGTTTATTATGACTCTGCTTAAGTTGACCGAACCCTTAACTAAGACTGAGCTTAGCTGGGAATAACAGCCTAATTTGGTTATTATAAAAAAAACTGGTTTTAAAAGTTGGGTAAGTATAATTAACACATGTCGCTTATTTTGACATACTTTTAACACTTTTAACAATCATGTTTACATCTGTTTTAATAGGTGAGGTCTAGTGGACTCTAAGCAGCACAATATCTAATGTTAGCTCTGCTCTAGCTTGAGCTCTTAACCTTAGACTTACAGACAAAATAAATGATTAATGATTTTAGATGTAGCTATACCTAATAGATAATTTCTATGGACTTTGTTATAGTTGTCAAAAAAATCTGGAAAATTGAAATTAACGCAACGCAACGAACTAGAAAAACTTAATGAAAAGTAAAGTTACTATATATATTTATTTATAAACTGCATTTATTAAAACAAGAATACCGCTTTTCGATTTCTATTTCTACAATAGGTACTCGTATTATTATTAAATCGTAGCCGATCAACTTTATAAAATCAATGAAACATAACTTCATTTGAATGAGTCATACTAAAGCGCTTCCTGTGCGTTTTACGAGCAAAACAGACCCTATACGAAGTGCTTCAATCGACCGTAGAATCCTCGCTAGCCCTTTTGTCTTTTAGCATGTAATTTGAGAAGAAATGTTCTAAAAAACAGGTACTTGTTGGGCTTTTGTTTTTTGTGAGTAAAAATGAGCTGGGAAACACTTACCACCTTACTTATTTCACTGGAAAATAAATTTACTTTTCTGTAATTAAAAATCTTTGGGAAATATTTGATTAAATATTGTTAATTTGTAAATTGATTGTAAATCTTAAAACTAAATTTAAAATGCTTTGTCCTGACTGATGATGATCCACGCACAGCCTAAATGCTAATAGAGAGTAGAGAAGTGAGTTCGTTTATCGAAATTCCCACGGGTGACACACTTATGCGGATGAAACCGCAGGACACAGCTTGTAGACCAATAAAACTATAAACGGTCTTCTATAAATTTCTTATGAGTATTTAATAAGCAAACAATTTAAAGTATTACTAGGTACTTACTAAAATTTTAATTGTATTAGTAATTGTCAATTAATTAACAATTACTTGATTAATTGACAATAATAATTGCAATTAGAGCAATATTCCTAAAAAAAGCTATATCAAAACCGCTTCATAAAGTAATAGATACACAGACACCAAAAACTTAAAACACTTTTTCCATAAGAGAGACAATAAATCCTCTTACAAATCAGTGAGAAAGTGAATTTCACAAAACAAGTGAAAACTGGCGAAACCCAACAATGTGATGTGAATAGTTTGGGCACTTTGTTCTGATTTGGTGTATATTTGTATGCGGAATGTGTCCTAATGAGGCGCGGGCGCAGGATCCGATGTCGCACGTTGATCTAGACGCGATGGTATTGAACATAACAGCTAATGTTCATTGACTTGGTTCATTTGAATAAATAAATATTGCACGACGTTACACAGCGCAATCTAGCCCCAAACTAAGCACTAGGCTTTTACTATGGGTACTATACTACGGATATACAACATATTAGTCTTTTTTTTTGTAAACACATATATTATGTATGATACATAGAAAACTCCCAGAACGGAAACAAATATTGAATTTTTAAGCTTAGATACTTGCACCCGGCGAGAATCAAAGCCGCAACCTTCTGCATTGCAGTCGGGCCAACCCCCGATGCGCCACGGAGGTCGTCAATATTGTTATTATTGAAAAATGTTGTATATAAATTAGGTGTTTTTGTATAGATGATAAAAAAACATCACAATAGTTTTTTTAACGAAAATGTTAAAAAAAAACTCAAAAAGGTATGTTTTATCCAGTCAACAAGATAATATTATACCTACTTCTATACAAATACATGATAACTTTTGTAAACCGTCTTAAAATTAAAAGTTTCTGATGAGAAGAACCCACATGAAACGAATAGGGGTTTACCTCTAGTGTTACTTTACAATCGTCATGAACCAAACTTACGGACTTACTTTTGCATAAACTGTACCATTTACTATCACTGGGATAAGAATTTGTAAAATTTGTAAACTACTTTCATTTTACCCAAATAACAAGTAACGGGCAGTGTTGCCATCACTATCATAACTTTAATTAGCCCCGTGTAGGTACTTTACTTGCAAGTATTTCTCGAAAACGTTCCTCAACAGTACAAACCTCGCTAATTAAGCTAATTATAGGTGCTAACTACATTCGGATCGGACACGAACTTTACCTTTTACATTCCTATAGTCGAGACGGTTCTGATTTAGATAGCTGCGCGCGCGCACCCCTCACACAGATACGTACACGTATGTGTGTGTGGTTGCAAGCGTACACATAGTTGCATAAATTCTTGTTTGATCGAGTACGGAGTCATGACAAGCTGTGTTTTAATTTACGTGTCGTAAGGAATATAAAATAATACCTATAAAGAGTAGGCAAAGTATTGCGTGTAGTAAGTATATTCGTTGTTTAGTACCCATAGTACAAGCCTAGTGGCTTAGTTTGAAGCTAGATTGCGGTAAGTGCAACGTCCTGTAATATATTTAATTTGTTTTTATTACCTTTTAGGTACGCACAGGGCGGCTTGACCTTTTCGATACTTCTTATAACTAAGATCACATTAGGTGAGGTATGTTTGTCCTTCACACTAAAACTACTAAACGGATTGCGATGAAACTGGTATGCAGATAGCTGGAGATCTGAATTAACACATGTGGGCATTTTTATTCCGATATTGTCACGGGGTCGGGACTTACGCGTGTTAAACGACAGGGCGCAGCAAGTAAAATTATAATTTTCAGTCAATCGTATGTTGTAATGCATTGCTTAAAACAACATTAAATTCAATTGAAAAAAGTGTGACTAACTGGTCATTGACTCATCAATTTTATAGATTTTTCATCAATGAACAGTCAACATAATAAGTCAATGACACAGATTTTCAAAATCGGTATAAATCATAATTGTATGGTGTCAAAACAGGACCAACATTCTGTCAATAAAAGAGAGTAGTTAACGTATTCGCCCGTCTAGTGAGGAGCACAGGTTCAAATCCTGTCACGGAAGAATTTTTGATGATGTATTTCTATTTGTAAAATGTTTATCTGTCTGTCTTTAACGCCTCACAAATTATAATATAGGCCCTACCTATACAGCGATATACAGCGATTTTGAAAATATGAATATCCTAGTCATCGACTTTAGAAGCTTACCTTACCTACTATCTATGCTACTATAGAACACATTAAACCTACACCTATTTTTATTTTTTATTGGTTATTTCAAAACAGTTCCAGTTTTGATATCTAAATGCACTCTAAATATTTTAAAACAAACGGACCTTATCTCTTTAATAAGTCATTAATATTAATTATTTAAATTTTAACTACTTAACACGGGCGTTGTGCTGGGCCGTTAAGTATTATGCAATTAATTTAATTAATTTGAAAACGGCTTTGCTCTATTACATTTTAAGGAAAAGGGTTAGTTTTTCTTCTGCTGTTGGTTTGAATTAAAAAAAAAACTAAGAAAAATTCATCGAAAATTCTTCCATGTCAGGATTTGAATCTATGACCCTCGCTTGCCGGGCGAGTGCGCTTACCACTGCGCCACACGAGATTTCTAGAAAAAATGCCTTTATCAATATGCCGTGTAGGTACCTATGTGTTTGTTACCTACTCAATCACGTAAAAACCGCTGAACCGATTACCATGAAACTCATTATCTAGTTAGTTAGTTTCGCTGAGCCTTTGCGCACTTAGCCTCACAATTGGGCCATTGTACGTGATTTCTTAGAGGGCTTAAAACGCCACGGGAGCCTACCCCGCATCGGCGAACCGTGGTTTATCCATGCCTTCGGACCGTGGTTTATCCTAGGACATGTCGGTTTCCTCACGATGTTTTCCTTCACCGTAAGAGCGATGTTAATAGCGCACTTAAATTTTTCTTAAAGAAAAAGACGTTGGTGCGCGGTCGGCCTGGATTCGAAACTACGACCTTCGGAATGAAAGTCACGGTATCTACCACTAGACCGCTCTACTCATTATGTAGATACCTGGAATAACACATAGGCAACTGTTCATCCCTATATTCCCGCGGGATCGGGCGCAGTCAGTCATAAATCAAAACGACTATTTCCTCAAAGTTTCGTACAAATATTTTCTAAATTTTCTCCGAAAACATGCTTAGCGCTGGCGCCAGTTAGTTCTGGGATAAAGCTATCAACTTAGTAAGTGCTTATAAATAACAAATTCTAGATTTCCGCAAAAGCTATATATAGGCACCCCGGTAACGGATGGAGCCGGTCCTGTTTGCCAAGTGCAACATCTAGAAATAGGTACCTACTTCGATACCTAAATACACACAAAGCAAGTACCCATTTCGTTTGATACGTTGTTATTATTTAGAACCGATTACTTGCAGAGCCGCGGTGTGCCTTTTAAATTGATTTCGTGTAGTATACTAGCTAGGTATTCTTTTATAGGATTTATTTAACATACCTAGTATATTATGTACTAGTATTCAGACGTGATATTTCAAACATCAGTTTACGCAAAATAAATAATGACAAGTCGATTGTTACGTATATCCCAAAAATGATATGTTTATCGCTGCGAGCGTTAAGAGGAGTATATACGCCAACGACCTTGAAACTGAAAATCCCTGTCGGGCTCATCGAAAATTGTTGATTATTTCATGACGGAATGTCGTAGAACTTTTTTTTTGTGCACAGATTGTAGGTGACATTGTTTCCTACATTTTGGTGTAGTTTTAAGACAAGAACCTCCTATTGGTGCAAAGCCTATCTAAATTTTAGACAAAAAAATCTAAATTTTAGGCTTCAATACGTTTCGACATATTTGTATGGAAACTGCACTAAAATATCAGAAACAATGTCGCCTACAATCTGTACACAAAAAAAAGTTCTACGACATTCCGTCATGAAATAATCAACAATTTTCGATGCGCCCGACATGGATTTTCAGTTTTTCAGAAGAGGGCCCTTAAGATGAGGTCGATGAATGACGTTTAAAACGTCAAAAGCATCATTGAGTTTGCGGTAACGTTACCACAGTGGCTGTTTACAACTGTCTTCCTTCTGATATCATATTCTACTTTGTTAATAATATCTCAGTGTTTTTTTCTATTGGTCTAAATCAATTAGAAATATCTTACAACAAGAAATGCATTATCAAACAAAATTTCCGTGACAGGATTCGAACCTGTGCCCCTCGCTTGTAGGGCGAGTGCGATAACCACTACGCTACATAGGAACCCACGTGTGGCATTTCTTTCTCCCTGTTTTTGTTTACCGACTAAGGCACCAAATAACTGCACATCTTATATCACCTTTTCTGTGGCTCAAGGTTTGCTAGAAGAGAACTCTTTTTAGGGTTAAGCTCGCCTATGTATATGTCGTTAACAATGCTCCTATGGATCTATGGTGTGTACATTAAAGAATAAATATAATGAATAAGGCTTGGTTTGAACTTCATCTACCGTTTTACAACTACTGTTTTACTAATATTTCTAGTAAAATGCCTAGAGCAATAAACATTAGAAATCCTATCATAGATTTTTCTTCCGTTTTCGCGATGTTGTTGTATTGAAATTAAATACATTTTTACATTTAATCGCGTGGTGTTTATTACTTTTAGCATTGTTACAATGCTCAACGTTTCGAGACTTTCCAGGTCCCTTCTTCAGGATAGACTGAGATGTGATTTGTCATTCTAATGTATTAAAAAGTTACAGTGAAACTACCGTCTTATCAAAAAACAATTATTAAAAAGGTATCACAGGAACGTTTTGATACCGTTTTGATACCGTTGAGCGTTGTCACAATGCTAAAAGTAATAAACACCACGCGTTTCAAACCGAAAAATGTCTTTAATTTCAATCCTAACATAATTTTCCAAAATACCAATTGTAATCTCCAGACCTACTAGCAAACGGAAATACTCAATTGGTATCGTCATAATTCACCGCGTTCGCGATGGGTTATTGCGCTTTCAACGCCATACATCACAGGGTATACTGTGTGACGAATCTCACGTTATTTTTGGCGTTGTTTGCGGCGACACAACGACGAGACAGGACTATATTTGTTTATACATGACTGTACTTGAAAGTGGATTTGTGGTTAGGTTAGGAGAATCGGAAATTATTGTATTTTTAGTACTTTATAGGCTCTAATTTGCGTTTTTTATAAATATACAATGATCGTTTTCATAGCTCGAAAAAGACTTAAGACTGATACAAGGGGCCGGCAAACAAGTTGAAAAATTGTAATAAATTATTACTTTATTGTTATCCACTCAGTTAAAAAAATTAGGTAATCTGAACAGAAAAACAAAAATAAACCAAAGAAAAACTTCTGTGCTATAAAACAAATAAGTGAACATAATAGTATATAAACAATGAAAATGCACGTAAAAAGTGATATACCGTGCGAAATAACGTACAATTCGTGCGAAATGAAGAAAGTGCGGGATTACAGTCCGTGTGAGATGACGAACGTGCGCGGCTATAGCCCGTGCGATATGGAGAAAGTGCGCGAATACAGTCCGTGTGAGATGACGAACGTGCGCGGCTATAGCCCGTGCGATATGGAGAAAGTGCGGGAATACAGCCCGTGCGATATGGAGAAAGTACAGATATCGGAAGAAGCTCAGATGCTGTACTATGAACTGATCAGCGCAATGGAGGCAGAAGAATCGGTGAGGCACACGTAATAACGTTGTTTTGACTTACATATTTACTAATTTTATTATATTATTATCTCCATCTTTTAAATAACAACTATTAAAGTAGAGTCGCTGTTTTTTATCTGATTATTTGCAATTTTTTTATGTAAACCACTCTGCAACGAATTTTGTTGCGAATTTATTATAAGACAGCAGCGCCTTGTTGTTTCACCCACGTGAGCCCCAATCCCGCTGGAATATCGGAATAAAAAATAGGCTATCTGTTATTTTAGGTCTCCAACCATCCATACTCCAAGTTTCATCGCAGTCGGTTCAATAGTTTTTGCGTGAAAGAGTAGGTAACAAACTTTGAATCCCGATTTTCTTCACGGGATCGGAACTTACGCTGGCAAAACTGCTTTGCTCTGCTAGTGACATAAATAAATAACTTTTTTATATGCTTAACAAAAATCTTAACTTAACGTTTTCCATGCCAATTAAGAAGGTGGTAACTACAACAACAAAACATCAATTTGTCTATGTCAGTTAGTGTAACATATTCGAGCGGCCGTGCGCGGGCGCAGCTGGGGAACAATGCGCGCGCTGTCACGAGCCAGACGTGCGCTGCGCATGAGTCACCCGTGTTTAGACAAAACTGATGGAACGCCGTCATATTCATTGCATTCCAACACTCTAATTAGATGTTCGGTGATTTGTCATCTGTAAAACAAAACATAGGTATAGTTGGCATCAAAAGTCGATGGCCACTTTCTGATTTTCAAAATCGCTTTACCATCACATTATTTGTGCGCTGTTAAAATAATCTGAAATTAAAGAGAGGTTTTTACAGAAAGTCTGTCCTGATTTTAAACTTCACAATTACTTTGTACTAGCAAATTCCGTACTTACCTATAGTCGAATATCGTCCGGTTACCATACAACAAGTTTTTATTAAATGTTCATATACCCACCACAGTTCAGGATATTTAATATGCGACATTTTAACCTGGGTAGGAGCTTCGTAAAACTAAAACTGGTTTTTAGTTTTTTCTCAGTTTTATATTCTAATTTTATAAATTTTAGAACTCGCCGGTAGAAATGCACATTTTTTGCCAAGTGGCGTGGCGTGTAGACATGTGGTGGGGTCAACGACCGTATTGCGGTTTTTTTACTGTTATACCTACGTACCTATAATGTTTTTATAGAGACCATGATTTAGATAATTTCTGTTTATGCGGGCCTGTCCGCAATCAGATCCAATCTGCGCCAAATTACAGTAGATAATTATAATTCTATTTTCTATTTGCGGTTTTAATATTATCAACTAAAATTCTGATTGTTTGGTGAGCCAAAGAATACCTACCTACAGTTGAAGAATGTTACAGGATTATTTTTAATTATGATTTTAAATTATGAATTTCATTATAAGCGCCCCTGAAAAAGTAATAAAAAAATGTTTTGCACTTACACACTCTTTCATCGGGGTCGTCAATAAATCGACTGCAATCAAAATTGAACCTTTTCTCGAGATGGTTAAGTCGTCTTATCATTTGTAAAACTTAACTTTTTTCATTAGCCACATGTTCTGTGTTTGATGGTGATAGTGATGTACTTAAACTCTTTGATAGTCGTTTCAATAGATAGTCGTTAGGTAAGGAAGGAGCCACCACTAAGTTAGTCGTTTTAATAGTAGGTAAGTATCTAACGGTAAAGCAGTGTTGGTCTAGTGGTAGATACCCTACTTTGATTCCAAAGGCCGTTATGGCCCGGCCGACGGCGCACAAATATTATCTTTCTTTAAGAAAGAACATAGCTCTTACGGTGAAGGAAAACAGCGCGAGGAATTGGGTCATTGTACCTACGTGATTCTTAAAATCACGTACAATGGCCCAATTGCCAAAATCCACCCTAAAAACATAAAATAATCTAAGTAGTTATAATATTTGTTGTCTTGTACCAATAGTACAAGCCCAGTTGCTTAGTTTGGGGCTAGATTGCGCTGCGCGTAACGTCCTGCAATATTTATTTTATTCAAACACGCCTTTGAATCCCATTTTTATAATTCCAAAGACAATATAGTACAAAACCATCTGTTTTATCCTTTACAAATCCGGTTCGATCCGGTTATATCCGCTTTGGTCCGGTTGCGTCGAGGCGGCCATGTTTGTTCGTTTATGACGCCTTTAGCCCTGGATTTGTTGGTTCTATTAGAAAAAGGATTCGCAAAGTAATTTGTAGATCATTGACAGTTTATATGGGACTGGGCCGAGGGAAATAAAGTTATTGAAGAAGATTAGGATGGGATGCGAGATGAAAACCCCTAGTTGTTCTGTGTAAAAGAGTGTAGTGCTAAAGAAGAAATCATTAGTTGGTTGGATTCGGCTGCGACCGTTCGTACCTAATTGATGTGTGGTCTGAGATGTCGCAAACTCATTTAAAAGATGGCAGTAGAACAATGTCCGTCCGACACGTCTTCCTTAGTAGTCACTAATCGACTTACCGATCGACTTACAATCATTTCGAGTATCGATGTGAAAACTGTACCTACCTACTATTAGATAGACGTAGATATAGAAAGTATGCACTTCAAACTTGTTTAACTTACACGACTTGTACATCTCACCGGGACCAAGACTATTGTAAAATATTCGAAACATCGAATATTCGAACTTAAAAAATAAAAATACAAAAAAAACGGTAGAAATGTAGGTGTTACCTAAATACATTAATGTACATAGAGTGTGTACTTTTCTAACTACAAACTTAATAATATCCAAATCCAGTTATTCTCAGTACAAAGAATAAACAGCACTGTTGACTAAGGAGAGGATAATGTGGTTTTACAGTTGCTTTACTACGTCTAGTGTAGGCGGTCACTGCAAAAAACAGTCCACATCCGACGAGCGAGACGCGCGGCGAGTCGCAGCGGTAATTAACTGCTCGTATTTGGATAGGTTAGGTCAATATTATTATTGAATTCGCACCGCGTCTTGTTAGTTTTACAAGTCACTCTGGAGATGAAGCTTCTGTTTTTTTACCGTTAAGTTTTTTTTGTTTTATTTGCTTGCGATTTGCTGCTTAATAGCTAATAATTGTTATTGGCGCTCCATTGGTTGTTTTAAATATAAAAATAGTACTAGAGATAGTTTTAGCTTATTACTTAATAATTGTTTTGTTTCTGTTTTCGTAAAGAAAAAATAAAACAAGCAATATAAACCCGGAAGAAGAATCTTTAATGTTATATAAAAATCGTTTACATAGATATCTTCCTTCCCACTCATATTATTAATGTGAAACTTTAGATGTTTGTTGATTTGTTTGTATGTTTCAATCACGCAAAAACTACTAAACCGATTGCGATGAAACTTGATATGCAGATAGCTGGTGATCTGTATGAAAACATTTTATAACGAAATTCCCGCGAGACCGAGACTTACGCGGGTGAAGAGCTAGGTTGCTAGTATATAATATTAAACCATATTAAAATCTAAAAAATAACTAACCGAAAATAAATATGAAAACGATACTCAAACACCGAGAAACAAAGACATTTTAAAAGACAAACAGCTATACGAACCGTATGAAATACAAAACAAATATAGGAATAGTTATCGATTCGCCTCGAGCCGTGTCCTAAAATAGACGATGTGTCTATCTCGTCTATCGTTCGAATACAGTGCACTTGTAACCTTGCTCCCAGTTTACATAAGCAGGAGATAAAGAAGCCCTTATTGCTTCCGGTTTGTGTTTACACTACTTACACTGTTCGGTCTTGTGTGAAATTACCTTATTTTGAAGTTGAGTTTTTAAGCTATTGCATAGCTTTTATCACGAGCTCTGAGCGCGGCGACCGAATCAAGAAACTCCGTAACGAAAATAAAACCTAACACCCCGCACTCCAAGTGGCAGTCCCAGAGTGACGCACGTTTTTTAGGTTTTGTTCCTAATGACAATTTCTTGGACGGAAAAGACTATTGTGGTAGGTAGTTGTGGGGGAAGCGGGAATGTGACAAATATAATATAGACTAGCAGAATCCCGCGGTTCCACCCACGCAATTCCCGATCCCGAGGAATTTTACAAAATCCCTTTCTTAGTGGATCATTACACGCCACAAAAACACACACACTCTATATTACATGTCTCTTGGACCAGCGGTTTCGGCTCTGCGTTAATATATAGATCAGTCAGGACTTTGAATTTTATATATACATTTACAGATATATAGATTTACAGATAAAAGTACTTTGCTGTCCAAGTTTCTGGCTCTACTGTGACTATATGAATCTCAAACATAAAAGTATACAGCCACTGCTGTTAATCAATTATGGTTTTAACGTTTTAATCGTCTATCATCGACTGCATCTAAGAGCACGCATCCATGCTTATTTCATTTTTATGTTAGACGTAACAATTTTGTCAGCTGCAGCGACTTTTTATATTTATTTCGTGTAAAAGGAATCTTGGAGTGTATATTATTATTATTTCTTTAGCGTCGTTCAACGCCCAAGACAATGGACAAAATACAGCTAAAAAATACCTATCACGTTTCATTACTAATAAGTTGCAAAATAGTGAATACAAACTTCAAAATTTGATATTGAAGAGCATTGAAAACAAATTTAAAATTATACATCAGGTAAGGTAAATTATACTATAACTTTTAAAATAAAAATTAATAGCCCATGACCGCTTCATATCGTCGTTGTTGCGTAAAACCAATAACATTCGAAGAAATGGCTTATTGCTGTTCAATAATGCAGATGTGCAACTATAGCATTTTGTTTGTTTTTATTTTAAGTGCATTGCAGTATTGATTAATTGGGGTTCCGTACCTCAATAGGTAAAAAAGGTACCCTTAAATTAAATATTTAGAGGTCTTTTTGTAATACAATCCGCAAACACACATTTTTTTTTTCAATTTAATCTTTCTATCAATAACTAAGTAGTAGTTCTTTACTTACTTACTCACTGACTCACACACAAACTTTGAACTTTATAATATGAGTAGAATTATATTCTGGATTAGTCTAGATTAACAGATAGAAAAGCTTCATAAATAAACAATCTAGATTGAATAAATGTTGTTTTATGAAGCTGAAAAGTTTGTTTGTTTGAGCGAGCGAGCTAATCTCAGGAACTGCTGGTCCGATTTGAAAAATTCTTTCAGTGTTGAATAGTCCATTTATTGAGGAAGGCTGTAGGCAATATTCTATTTTCAAAATAATTAGGCGGACGAAGTCGTAGGCACTGCTAGTAAACTATATAACATTGAACACTTAACCGATCGAACCGTAATATTTCTCAATAAAACATAACAATACTGAAATCAACGTTTGTTATTGCACATGCATACTTATTGCTTATTACAAAATAGTCGTTTAATATTGTGTCGCGATTTCAGCACCTTCACGGTGTCCGCTCGGACTATTTTTTGTATTAATTAGAAGTATAAATGTTTATAAATTATCTAGGTGTGTTTTCTGTTTATTTTTTGTTAGGTTTTAAAATAAATATAATGGCGAGGAAATCATTTTGTAGTAGGTATGATACAAAGCGCATATAAGGAGTTTTAAAATTATGTTCTAAAAACGTCTGTATTTTTTTAATTCACAAAAGAAGTCGGTAACATAAAATATCTTGTGCATAAATGGCCTCAAAAACTCTTACGAGTTTTACCGTGCACCAAATAATCCATAAAAAACTAAAACAGGACATAAAACGATCATTTTTACACGCTTTTATTAAACTCTATGATGTATGTAGGTACTCTTGTTGTTGACTGTCAATTTCAAAACAAAAATACACCGACTAGATACGCCTGTCTAAATAAAAAACCTATTACACAAAACCGCCAACAAAAATCGTAAAAAGAAAGAAAAAATATCCGGATAAAATAGTCGAGTATCTCACTTAAACGTCAAAAGCACACCAGAGATTTTTAATCCGGATAACCGGATTTTAGGATAGGGTATCCACGCCCGGGCGGTATTCAGATCGGCCGTCCGATAATACCCCTATAATATCCTCAAAATGAAAAGATATCTAAGTATAGATAGATATTATAACAAAAGCCTAATTTCGACCAGACAATAGAATTTGTATTTTGTAAAATCATGTCCAGATTATTTTGGAAAATTCCATGGTTAATGTTATTGTGTTGTTTAATCAGTAGTTTGGTGTTTGTTGTTTAAACTAATTTTCAAGTTTTGGCAGTTGGAAGTTAGTGGTTTTAGTGCCACCAATTTAGTAACCTACTAACATTATAAATGTGAAAATTTGTGTATAAGTAAGTAAATAAGTATGTTTGTTACTCTTTAGCGCAAACACAACTAAACAAATTGTGATTTGGGACATTTTATCCTGTTAATCCTGCCGGATCGAGACTAACATGGGTGAAATCGCGGGACGTAGCCAGTTACCTAATATAATTTTTGGATGTTAGATAGGTACTTAGTGGTTAGTATATATGTTTAAATTATCTTTAACTAACGAACTGCCCTGAATTTGCATGTGGGTGTATATTATACTTAAATCGAACCTATCGAAGAAACCTTCGAAAAAAAAAGATCTAAACACGATGATAAAAATATCGCGCCAAAACCATTTGCGTAGATTAAAAATAGTTTACAGATAAACATACAGACCTGTTTGATATACCTAGACTTGATATACCTCCCTAATGAAATAAATTAAAATGTTACTGAATTATTCCGTTTGTCAAGTATCTACCAGCGAAAAACCCGGATAATCCGGATTTGTACATGATAGAAATTATTTTAAAATCCGGATTTGAGATCCGTAAGCGTGCGTTTAAAAAAACAGAATAGGTATCTAAGTCCAAGAGGATAAATTAAGAAATACGACGGTATGGTACCTGCGTTAGAAAAAGACCAAATACCTACAACTGAAAACATAATAATATCCGGATTTGATCTCGCCGGATATCCCAGATATTCGTCAGTGTACCCTGTTGTTTTCAACCGAAGCGTGGTATTAACTTCCATTTTTAGCAGTAGAGATAAAATGCGTATAGATATATTTTAATAGAGATTGCCCTCTAAACTATAAGAATAAAATAATTGTATTTTTTTTTAAACCTAGCTGCGTCTCGCGTTCCCGATCCCGTGAGAATATCGAAGTCAAAAGTAGCCTATGTTACCTACTCCTCGATAATGTAGCTTTCTATTGGTGAAAGAATTCTTGAAATCGGTCCCAAATCTTCGCGACTAAGGGATCTGGGGGAGTTCAGCAAACCTGGAGTTGTCCCTGCGCGGTGGCGGGTAAACTACTTGGTCCCTAGGAGTGGCATGCAGCCGATCGTAAAAATATTTCTAAGTCAATTTGCAGTAGGTCTCTGTTGTATTTAAATTAAACTGGGTCTATGTTTCATAATGTTTTATATCTCTAGTATCTAGAGTAGGTAATCTTCAATTTTTACCAAAAATATATATTTTTTCATGCCACGCGAGCCACATTACTTCATATCTTGACGATTTAGCCAAACTTATTTTTACGTTCATTTTCTTATCTTAGTGGTCACATTTATATGTAGGTACTTACCTACTAGACTAGGGAGAGCATTTTTATAACATTTTCTCGTAGTTTTTTTGCTAGGAATATCTGGTTAAGCGTCTTCACTACTCTAAAACTGATTTTTCTGGCATGGTATCTGAATAAAAGTTATATGAAATAACAGCTTAGAAAAAAAACTTATTAACGTTACGAATAAGACATCATGACATCACACACACACGAACATGATTTCTGAAAATTTTATCAAAAGAAAGAAAAAACACAAATTTCGCTCTACATTTTAATATGAAATGCCTTAGAATGCCTTGAGAAATAAACACAACAAGAAATATTAATATTTTGGTAAAAAGTTTGCATAGTCGCATCTTACATCCTTCTTTGACACATCTGAAATTCGCTAGCGCCATCCTTGTCACGCTATTGTGTTATTTGGCGAAAAATCTATGTTTTTTATTTTTACTTACATTTCAACCAAAACCCATTAGAATATCACGACAAAGCCACATATCAGTATCGATTAATCTCACGAAAAGCGGACAAGTAAGGATAGAATCAGATAAGAGCAAGTTTATTTCCTGGACTACTGAATTGATTGTGATAAGATTTGCCGTTTTTGGACAAGCAGTTGGATATGTATACATAGGGGGAATCCGCAATGAAACGGACGTGTTTTGAAACGGACACTATCGAAAATATTATATGTTATTTGGGTGTTGGCATCATTGATGACCATAGACCTGATCAGTTGCGCGCACTTTACTTTCATTCGCCATCTTGATGACCCAACACTTTGCTCCATATAAGACCATAGGCTTATACTTAAAAATACCAACATAAACCTAAAATGGTAAGTCAAATATATACGTAGGGGGAACCCGCAATGAAGCGGACGTGTTTTGAACCGGACACTATCGATATCTCAAATTTTTGATAAATTTTTAATGTAATGTTTTAGGATTTTTAAATATTGGCATAGGCCTACAGTAGGCCCAAACATAAGCCTATGGTGTTATATGGAGCAAAGTGTTGAAAATATTTTCAAATTTCTTATTCCATTCTGGCCAAAAATATTTTGGTACGGTCGACCAAAAATAACTAAAGGTAATAATTTCTAATAAACTAAAAAAATCTAAAGCAGCGGCCATTACAGTAGGTAGGTACATAAACAGCTTTGAACTTGTTTCAAATAAAACGCCATAAAATATCGCCATGTAGTGGAGATCACTATAATAGCGTTATTTCATGACAGTTTTATTTCAGAATCCTGAAGTATACTAAAAGTAAAAGCATTCCTTTTCAATTCTTACAAAACGATTAAGGATATTTAAAAGCTTTAGGTCTAGCTATAGAGAAACCATCTCAATATTTTTGTTAACAAACACGCTAAAAAATCGTGCGCGTGCTCTTAGATCATCCAAATATGATAAAATTTAATTGCAAAAAAAAAAAAAACAAATAAACACAACATAATAAAAAATATATCTAAGTACTTAAAATTATTATTTAAGTAAAGGACGGCCTTATCCCTAAAATTGATCTATTCCAGGCAACTATTGAGGTTTTCGTTCAATGACGTTACCTCTGGTTCAACTTAAACATCTCGAAGAAAGAGCCAATCTTGTGTTATTGGACCCAATTACTTGTTAACTCTATCGTTTATTTTTCTGTCTGTTGTCACGTATGAGACGATAACATCATTTATTAATCAACAAACGGACTTACTTAACCAATTTCTTGGTAAAGTGAAGTTATTAAAGTATGACCACTTCTGTGACGCAACGTTTGAACAGTCGACAATGTCGACATCGACACATAGATGATAAAAGGATCTAAGTGCATCCTACCTAATCTATACTTCTATACTCTTTACTTATACTATGAAGAGGAAAGATTTGTTTGTTTTTTTGGCTTCGAAACTACTGGGCCGACTTCAAAAAATCGATAGGAAAAACCAATAGGAAGCTACATTATTAGGGACTAATAACGGCTAATGTTGATCCCTATATTCTCGCGAGAGGCAGAAGGTGATAATATTATAACTATAAAAGTTTGTAGGAGCAACAAACTTTTATAGTTATAAACTTAGCTTGTACATAGCTGGAGATCTGGAATAACATATAGGCTACTTTGTATCCTGATATTCCCACGGCACCGAAACTTACCTACGCGGGGAAAAATGCAGGGCCCTGCTCGTAATTATTTATTAAAAGAATGATAAAAGGTAAGTACCTCAGCTAAGCAGATGCTATGGACGTATTGGTCTAGGTCCTAGGATACGATATTATACCAATTATTTCAAATTTAACGGATTCTATACCTTATCTCCGATTAAAAACTTTAAACGCTTGTTTTTAAAGTAGGTATAGAGTAGGTAAGTAACCTAGACGTCATAGTTCTCGTCCATTCATGAAGTTTATGAGACAGTGACCTTGCGTGCGCACGTCCGTCCTTGTGCGGCCGTGTCAGATGTCACTGAATGCATCTAGACCGCAGGGTCTAGGCTTCTATAGGCGACTGGTTTCCTGGGTACCTAGACTTGCTTACGAAATACTTAAGTAGGTAGGGGGAATCCGCAATGAAACGGACACTATCGAAAATATGTTATATTTTTTGGGTGTTGGCACCATTGATGACAATAGAGCTGTGGGCCTGTGACTATAGACCCTTGTCTGAGGTCATCAACGGTGCCAAGTTGCCAACAACTAAAAAACCTAAAATATTTTCGATCAAAAACTTGAGGTTCCTATTGATAGTGTCCGTTTCAAAACATGTCTGTTTCATTGCCAATTCCCCCTACCTACTTGTGCCGGTTTTTCTATGCAAAACGTCTTTGTATGCCAGAAAAAAAATCGAATCGAAAAAAACTATACTTTACAAAATTCTGTCCCCGGCAGGATTTGAACCTTCGAACCCTCGGTCACCGTTTACATGCACCAGAGATGCCCATGCCACCGGCTTGATGTATGCATTGCATTCTTTCGTATTAATATTTTTATGTGTTGGAAACACTAAAAATAACATCTTGAAGTAAAAATGATTATAAAACAGAATCATTCAGCTATCACGAGCAATTATTGCCCATAATATCGATGCTATTACGACCTCGCTACAATAATATACCTAGAACATGAAACAATAAGTAATTTACTGAAGAATCTGAGTATAATTACTTAGATAATGAAGTTATATAGGTATACCTACTTAATACATAGCTGCTTATGCGGATAGTACCTACTGACTTACCTTCAATAATTTATTATTTAATTCTTAATTTTCAGTAGGTACAGTCAGCATCAAAAGTCGATGACCACATTTAAAGTTTCAAAACCGCTATACATTATAATATACCAAAATTGATTAACATAACAAGCGCCATAATAGAATAAACATTTCTTAAGTTCAAAACTTGCTGAACACTACAAAGTCAAAAATCTCTGAACATCTCATTGTCAAAAATTACTGATCATTATAATTTGCAAAAGTATCTTAACATCAAGCTTTACAAAACTGACTGATCAATAGCAAATCTTTGTTTCGGCCGGATATCTAGTGTAATAATCATCATAATGTTCAAAAATAACTTAACATAATAAATGAACACAAGTAACTGAACATTAATTTATTTCGGCTACCTAGTGAATAAACTTTCTAATAATAATAGTAACTACTTTCAAATTTATCTAATTACCAAATAATGTAAATTATTATTGTAAGTAAATCTTAAATAAACAAAAAAAAATTGACTGTGGATAAAACTAATATTGTGCAGGTATAAAAATAATTATTGTGGGTATTTGGAAAAAGATTTACCCACGAATGTTAAAAGAATATTTCCACTTAATTGTCAGTTATGTATATCGGATATTAATTGCGGTTGCGGGTTATTTTATCATCTATTTATTTTATCATATATTTGGCACATTGTTTTTCAAATACCCACATGATTTTAACATTTTAAAACACGTTTTTTCCACAGCAAAAATAACTTTGTATATTTCAGATTTATTTATAATTATAATTGACATAATTTGGTATTTAGATAAATCGGAAAATAGTCACTAGCTAATTTTTCAATACCCAGTTCAGCTACATTCAAACGTTTACATCAGGGGTTCCCTAAATGGGGGGCGCGCCCCCCAGGGGGAGCGCAGGGACCTTTACAGGGGGGCGCAGGGACCTTTACAGGGGGGCGCAGGGACCTTTACAGGGGGGCGGGGACCACCTACGATCGCTGAGAAAATGCATTTCAAACTGTTTAATACGACCAATTAAATTATTTGAAATTAACGCCTTTGTCAAGAACATAATATTGATTCTTTAGTGGGCAAATTTCTGAACAATAAGAACCATAACAGCCTTTAGACTGGCCCCGCGCCAACCTCACGGGAGCTATTTAACGTATTTGGTACTACTTATCAAATACCTTTTGTAAAACTTTAATGAGCAATAAAAAAATATTTTGTAATCGAATCCTTTTTAGGGTTCCGTACCCAAAAGGTGAAAACGGGATCCTATTACTGATATTTATTCCGACCTTATAATCTGGACTGGAGGAAGGGCGCGGATTTTTTTTTATGGTTGAAAGGGGGCGCGTCTCAAATAAGTTAGGGAACCCCTGGTTTACATACTAGGTAGCCAAAATAAATTAATGTTCAGTTACTTGTGTTCATTTATTATGCTAAGTTATTTTTGAACATTATGATGATTATTACACTAGATATCCGGCCGAAACAAAGATTTGCTATTGATCAGTCAGTTTTGTAAAGCTTGATGTTAAGATACTTTTGCAAATTATAATGATCAGTAATTTTTGACAATGAGATGTTCATAGATTTTTGACTTTGTAGTGTTCAGCAAGTTTTGAACTTAAGAAATGTTTATTCTATTATGGCGCTTGTTATGTTAAGCAATTTTGGTATATTATAATGTATAGCGATTATGAAACTTTAAATGTGGTCATCGACTTTTGATGCTGACTGTACCAAAAATCTCTGGATATTCACAATAGATAGGTAGATAACTAGATAACTATTTCGAATTTAAAAAACAGATAGCAAGAGAAATGCAAGCTAAAATGCAATTTACCTACCTGCTAATCTATACTATTATTATTATAAAGAGTTGTCGTTGGTAAATGTATATAAGTATGTATGTTAGGGGTACCTAATCTCTGAACCCACTGAACTGACTTTGCTGAAATTAACTACGAATATACAGTACATCTTTAGTATAAACATAACTTACTGACAAGTCTTTTCTCTCATTTTCCAGCGCGTCCGCACATTCACAACCTCCCTCGAAGAGCTAGCAACCCGCGTGCAAACAGCCGAAGCTGCGCGCGCATCATGGCGTGCACCAGGCGACGCGCGCGACGCTCGCGACCAGTTGGACGCGGTGTCGCGAGCGCGCGCCCAGTTGCCTCCGTTGAGGCGACTGGCCGACGAGCTGCATGCGCAGGCGCAGGCGTTGGCCCGGGATAAGATACAGTTGCCGGAGCATTTGTTGGCTAGACTGGATGATTTGAATACTAGGTAAGTTATTGAGGAATTTTAAAACACCTGTAGTAACCACCTTTCGTTTAGTCAGCTGCCTATGCCTAGTGGAAAGAACTGATCAATATGTCTAGACCCAACTAAGCCTCATTTACTAACTTGTTGTGTCCCGCGGTATCACCCGCCTAAGTCCAGATCTCGTAGGAATTTCGATAAACCTTTCTCGGCTCCCTACATCACGTAAAGGACACACTATCCTAATTGCAGCTTTCTACTCTGCCCGTTAATTTGTCCTACTGCTGGACAAACACCTCTTAGAGGAGTTAGGCGGTAAGACGCCACAGAAGCCTACTCCGAATCGGCGAATGTTTTCGGGCAGTGATGAGTCCTGGGCCCTGGGACATTCCAGTTTCCTCACGATGTTTTCCTTCACTGTAACAGCGATGTAAAAGACAATAATCATAAAAGAATATAGTTTTATAGGAAAAAGTGGTAGCTTCATTACATGTATTGTACGTCATATGTGCAGGGTATCAGGTTTGTCTGCGGGTGGAGAAGAAAGAGCTCGTCAACTGGCCGGCGTGGCGCGCGACGGCGGCGCGGGCGCGGCGCAGGGCTTCCTTGCCGGCTCCGTCGACCCGCCTTGGGAGCGCGCCGTCACGCCTGCCAACGTTCCTTACTATATCAAGTTAGTATACTGACATCATGATACGTTGAGAATTTCTTATCTCTGTCTCTCTCTTTCTTTCGATTGAACTGTGCGAGTATGGTCTAAATAAATGCTAAGCTAATATTGATCTACGTAGCAGCAACAGAGGTATGGTTATCTTATAACAAAAATCCTCTTCCCTTAACTTATCCTTATATACTTACCTACCCCTGCGAATGTCCTATTTGCTACAGCTATCCTAAGATATAGGGTAGGGGGGAGGGGAGTTAGGATAGGATTCCTTACTTGCGAGGATACGCTAGGGTCTAAAGTTATTTTTGTCCCGCCATTTCAGTATCGGGTTTTCCAACATTAATGGAAACAATTGCGGAATTGTAGAGTTAGAGTTAACATATTTATAATACTTACCTAATATTCTCCAGCCACGAGCTAGAGACGACACACTGGGACCACCCGAAGATGATCGACCTGATGAACTCTCTCGCCGACCTCAACGAGGTTCGCTTCTCTGCCTACAGGACCGCGCTTAAACTTAGAACTGTACAGAAAGCGCTTTGCAGTAAGTAGACTGTACTATTCCGATCGATTGAATGGTTTTGTAGACAATAGACTCTGAGGGTGTTGAAGATGAAGCTCCTTCAAATTGGAGACACCAGTGATGGGCAGTAGATACAGTTCTGCACGACTTGCCTTTTACGTGGGAAATGTCATCATGATTTTGTGTCATACAGTCTAAGATGTTGCTAAAAACAACGGAGTAATTGAAAAACTACATTCCATCACTTTTAGAAAGAAACCGCATGAATCTTTTGTATATGTTATAAACAACAACCCATGAAATACCTTGAACAACCCCCTATGTTTATTCCAGTGCACATGCTGCAGCTCCCGGCTGCACTCGAGGCGTTCGACTCTCACGGACTGAGGGCACAGAACGACAGACTCATCGACATTCCCGATATGATTACTGTACTGACTTCGCTGTATGA
Source organism: Idaea biselata (assembly GCA_958496205.1). Lineage (NCBI taxonomy): Eukaryota > Metazoa > Arthropoda > Insecta > Lepidoptera > Geometridae > Idaea > Idaea biselata. Next base: position 14,087,958 of record OY292402.1, read on the forward strand.
GGTAAGAATCCAAGGTCCTAGTAGAGTACAAAACATAAGCTAACAATACAAAAACTCGAAAACTCGTAAAGTTACTATGCTTTCTAACTTCTAGCATTACCCAAACACCTAGAGGCCAAATTAAAAAACTAAATTTCCCAAAAATTCTAAATCTAAGACACAGAACAGCCTCAGGCAACTGACTCCATCAACATTCCAGGTGATAGCAGCAGAGAATCCTAGCGTAGTAAACGTGCCCCTTTGCCTGGACTTATCCATCAACTGGCTGTTGAACGTGTACGACAGCCAGCGGACCGGACAGATACGTGTGCTCAGCTTCAAGGTCGGCCTCGTACTGCTTTGTAAGGGACATCTTGAGGAGAAATACAGGTAAGGGTGCCATCATGACAGTCTAGGGAGGGGCTAGAATAGTTGTTCCCGCAAGATTATATATCCAGAAAAACAGACTTAAAGTGGAAGATATTAGCAAGTGATTCAGATAATTTCGATTAAGGTCATACGTTTTCCCTATCAAATGTTATGGACTTACATTATAGTGTATGCTGAAATATTTTTCTTTTTTATGTTATGACTTACAGTAGACCTTATCTGTGCTGCTATTTACGCGTCCATAGAGTTAAATAAATATCCAGAAAGTACTTGGTTTCAGGATGAAAAAAGTTCAAATCTGAAATTTGGTTAAGTGCATGGTTGGAAAAATCCACTTAATTACACTTGTAATTTTTGTCGTAATTTCCAGGTATCTGTTCCGACTAATAGCGGACCCGTCATGTCGCGCAGACCAAAGAAAACTTGGATTGTTACTACACGACTGCATACAAGTAAGTTCTTTTAAAATTGGACTCCTCAAGACTAAACCTTTCCTACATCCTTTGGAATTTTACTAAATTAATGTTGTGACAGGTGCCTCGTCAATTGGGAGAGGTGGCAGCGTTTGGAGGTTCTAACATCGAGCCTTCTGTGAGGAGTTGCTTCGAGCAAGCTTCGGTTGCTACCAAGGAGGGGAGCAAAGCTGGGACATTGGATAGGAGAGCTGGTAAGAATGCCTATAGTTGTAGAACTGGACATTGTAAAGAAGTATTTACATTTCAGTGCAATATTTCTTTCAAAAATGGTTTTACTTCATATTTCTCTGAATGAGTAATCACATTTTATTTATAAAGTCGTGGTAGTCACACCTCAAGAACCTACTTATTTATAACTCAAGATTGGCTGAACCGATTTGGCTGAAAATTGGTGGGGAGGTAGCTTAAAACCAGGAGACGGGCATTTATTCCTCTAAGGCGGAACTAAGTTCGCTGGGTCAGCTTGTATACTATAAATTCAAATTGTGGAGACTGAAACCCGCACAAAGATTTGTGACAGCCCGTTTCCCAGGTCTTTAAGCTTCCACCATCGGATCAAGGCTACAACATAATGCCTAACCATAAGTCTACATATTACAATCTATTGGTGTCCTATCCCCAGACAAAGACAAAGACAAGCCACCAGAAGACAACAAAGACAAGACCCTGGAGCGCGACGCGGACGGGCAGCTGCAGTACATTGAGGCGTTCCACTTCCTGCAGTGGCTGCAGAAGGAGCCGCAGTCCATGGTGTGGCTGCCGGTGCTGCACCGCCTGGCCGCCGCCGAGACCGCGCGCCACCAGGCCAAGTGCAACATCTGCAAGGAGTACCCTATCGTGGGCTTCAGGTAAAAAAAATTGCCATATGCGCTCCATGTTTCATGTATGAGGCCCAACTAGATCGGTGGGCCTAAGCCACCGATCAGATAACCCAGCCAACCTCACCTGCTAGCTTGGTGCAACTGCTGAAGAACGGACGAGGCTCTGGCGCAGACTTTCCCTTCGGAGTTGTGAGGTCAGACGGCAGTCGCTCCTGGAAATTCGAAATTAGCGAAACTTGAATTTGAAATTTGTTTTTGAAAATTGTCATACCCCCACTGGAGGGGACAATAAACCATATTGAACTTCTGCTGTTAATTTTCCTTTGTTTTCTGCCAATTACCTTCTGCCGAGTGCCGGACGAAAAATTAAAAAGTATCATCAGTTTTTAACATAGGAATATGGATTGAAAACATTTCATTAGCAATCTCTATTTATTTTTTTCTGCCTGCTTTATTAATGCCGAGTGTCGTCCGTCTTAAACTTTTAAGATTACTAACACAGATGAATCACAAGATTATAATAACTATCTATTCCAGGTACCGATGTTTGAAGTGTTTTAACTTCGACATGTGCCAGAAGTGCTTCTTCAGCGGCCGCAAAGCCAAGAACCATAAACTGACGCATCCGATGCAGGAATATTGTACTGCGGTAAGACTTCCTTTCTAATCATCGACTTTCTTTCTTAAGGAATTAGCTTTGCAGGCATTTTATCATTGCCGCTTTCCATCGGATGAGATGAAGTCAAATACATTTTAACGGGATCCTCTTACTATTAACAGATATTTAAGGGGGGCTCCCATACAACGAACGTGATTTTTTTACATAAAAACGCAACAATACTGCAATGTGTCTTTACCACTAGCGCCACCTAGTGATAAACTGGTGTTAGTGGCAAACGTGTGTCGTCGTTGCGTACACGGATTTCGCTTGGTCCAGTATTTATTTTAGGGTTTTGTTACACAATTATGATATTGGCACTTTGTGAGCGAGTCCGACTTGCAATTGGCCGGGTTTTTTTGCAATCTCTCCCATAGACTATAATTGCTTTACAGACGACATCAGGCGAAGACGTGCGCGACTTCACGCGCGCGCTCCGCAACAAGTTCAAGTCTGCGCGCTACTTCAAGAAGCACCCGCGCGTGGGCTACCTGCCCGTGCAGACCGTGCTGGAGGGCGACGCGCTGGAGTCGCCGGCGCCCTCGCCGCAGCACGGGGCGCCGGGCGGGGGCGCCGGCGGGGGCGCCGACATGCACTCGAGGCTAGAGCTCTACGCCTCGCGCCTCGCGCAGGTTGAGCTTACGCATGCGCATCCTGACACGCCGGACAGGTAAGACTGGGAGTAGTCACATTTCTTCTTTTCACCACCTCAGGAATGAGGGAAATACATTACATTTTGTTCCTTTCATGTCATTGCCATTATTCAAGAACTGGGAATCCACTTCATTTCTCATGTTTCACTATCTTTCCTCTCATCATCATCAAATCATTTTATCAGGAGGTGGGACTGCGATTGGGACTACACTTAATTTCTTATTTTCACGACCATTTTTCTCATTAACACTTAATTTATTACTTAATTTATAATAGCAGAAACTGGAACTGCTTTTGAAACCACAGTTCATTTCTTCTTTTCACCATCTTCCGTCTCGTCATCATATCAGCCATAGGACTGCTGACCATAAGCCTATTGACTCATCAGTCGGTCAGGACAAAGCATCTTATAGATCATAACCGAATCCTTTTCATTCCAGTGACGAGGAACATCAGCTGATAGCAGCATACTGCCAATCCTTGAACGGCGGTGGAGGAGAGGAACCTCCGCGGTCTCCTGTCCAGGTTGTCTCCATCATTCACCGGGAGCAGAGAGTCGAGCTCGAGGCCATGATACGGTGAGGGATTGTTTTCATAGAGTTAGGGTAACGGAAGGGGTATTTGACTCTTGACTTCTCCAGTCTTCTGTGATGCTGGGCAAGAGAAATCATCTAGATTTGCTCTGTATTATTATGTTTGAATGACAAATAGCTCCTGTTCAATTCCGTGCGTCGATCATCTGTAACCTTCCTTTGAACTGCAGTGAACTGGAAGAAGAGAACGCCAGCCTCCAAGCGGAGTACGAGCGTCTGAAGGCCAAGTCTACACCGGGCTCCACGCCCGAAGACCAGCACCAAGACAACAGGAACGCACCGCCTGACCAGGTATGTAATACCGGGATACAAACTCCTCACGCATGCGGGGGAATTTGCATGGAAATCCCGCGTGCGTGAGCAAACACTCATTGACACTAAAAACGCTCTCAGCTTACAAGCGCTGCCTGGTGCGCTTGTTCGCCAGCTTCAGCAGCATCTAGCATTTGGGGACACGATCGGTCTATAACAGATCCCTGACGGTTGCCCCTGGGGGTGGCCTGACGGTTGCCCCTGGGGGTGGCCTGACGGTACAGCAGACCCCTCTCTTTATACCCTTGCTGGTTATGAACAGCCCCAGCTATGGCTGGGGACGCTATAACATATATGCGTAGGTATTAAAGAACTGGGTTTGCTTGTTACTCTGTAATTTCAATCGTTTCTGACTTCTCCATATATGTATTCCAGGACATGATGGCGGAGGCGCGGCTGCTGCGGCAGCACAAGGGGCGGCTGGAGGCGCGCATGCAGATCCTGGAGGAACACAACCGGCAGCTGGAGGCGCAGCTGCAGCGCCTGCGCAGGCTGCTCGACACACACGAGGTAATACAGCTTCAAGTTTTATCTAGAAATCAAATGAAAACCAAAAGGCCAAAGAGAATGATGAGGATGATGATGATCTTCTTAACGTGTAGTGGATGGTGTAGCTCATCTAGTGTTAGAGTTGCCAGTCGCCTTCAAGCCTCTACCTTGATTTAACGACTGCTATCAGAGATAACAACCGGGACCAACTGCTTGACGTGCCGAGGCACGGAGAAGCTCGAGAAAACGATTTTTGCCACACAAATTATCGGTCTCACCCATCCAAATAACGACCATGCCAAGCGTTGCTTAACCTGCCCGACCGTTCCAGATCGGCAGGTACAGCTAGGTCAATGAGCTTCTCTGATGATGATGAAGATAATAATCAGGATAATGATGATTACATTATAGATAGTCGTCCACTTACCAATACCATCTGCGTAAGTCCCGATCCCATAGGAATGTCGGGATTAAAAGTAACCTATGTTACTCAGGGTGAATGTAGCTTTCTAATGGTGAAAGAGTTTTTGAAATCGGCGCAGTAGTTTTTGAGTTTATCTATTACTATTATAAATTTGTTTATTTTTGTTTGTTTCTTTGAACGCGCTAATCTCAGGAACCGCTGATCTGATTTAAAAAAATCTTTCAGTATTGTATAGTCCATTTATTGAGGAAGGCTATAGGCTACTTTTGATCCCGATATTCCCACGGGATCGGGACTTACGCGGGTGAAACCGCGAGCGCTGCTAGTTCATTATAAACGTACAAACACACACACAAAAACAAATCTTTCCTCTTTATAATATACCTATATATTGTATATTTTACCTTTATATTGTACCTATAGTGTACAAAATGTAAGTCCACCATTAACGTACGTCCCCCCCACAGCCCGCGCAAGGCTCCCCGCCGGCGCGCACGGGCACGCTGCAGACGCGCTCGGTGACGGCCTCGCAGCTCGCCACGGACTCTCCCGCCAAGATGCACAACGGACTATACCACGACGCTCAAACCAGTAAGTTGATTTCACTCAGGCTTTTGATTAAGTTCCCCAGGGATTTTTAGGGAGACGCCCTAAAAATTCCATGTTATTGTTACCATGTTCCTGGTTTTTAGCAGAGCTCCAAGTCATAACGTAAAAATTAATGGATAAATTATTTTTACCTTATGGATGGAAATGCAATTTTCCACCCGGCTAATCTACCCATGAAAATTCAACACATCCTGAAGTTAAATATTGTAGATTGTAACATTTCTTTACCGATTTTTTTTAAACTAAGTCTTGGTATAAAATAAAAGATGGCGGAGGTCGATGGGGCGTGGGTTCCGAGCGTGAAGCGGAGCGTCCGCCGCCGCCGCCTCACAGCGTCCACTCCCTCATGCACTGCGCAGGTGAACCTTGACTTTAAACAGCGGACATTAGAGTTCATTTTGGATTGACAGCTTTTGAAGAACTTGTAACATTTTTTTTGAGCTTTGTACATTATGCGATTTTCTGCAAATGTTTTAGACTTTTTTCGTTTGTTGCTCTAGGATTTATTTTTAAGGCTATTTGATTTCAATTATTAATCAGCTTAGTTAATATTTTTCGTTAGCTTCGTTTGTTTTCTTTTGAGTTAGGAAGTTGTTCGTCGCTTGAATGTGCATGTTTGTTAGTTTTGGATTGACATTAATAAATTGACAGTCGTTTTTTTTCTGTTTCTGCTCTCTCAACCACAGGACGCATACCTTGAGGTAATTGGATTTTATCAAGCAAAAGTTCTTACCTTAACAAAGTGTTGTTATTATTGTCATGTACGGGCTAACTTTTTGCAACTAGGCCTCTGAAATTGGGGCACTTTTGCGTAATTGGTTTATTCATTGATGAAAAATAACAACCTATCAATCTCTTCAATAAAGGCCACAAGATGTTTTTTACATTTTTTTTTGGCATTACACTGATGTTTTATGGCACATGTGTGCCTTTTTTTTCATTAGACGTCGCGTTCCGACGACACACTAGATTACTGACGATTCTCAACGATCGTGTAATAAATATCTTATTAAATAAACATATTTTTGAATTTGCTTTCCAGATGACCTGGGCCGTGCTGTCGAGGAGTTAGTGTCAGTGATGACGGACGACCAGCCCCCGACCTCGCCCCCGCAGTACACGAACGGGAAACCGGCCAACAACGAGTAGCACGGTGCTTGTTGCCAACGCAACTACCCTTCGATCTGGCAACACTGCTACTGACACAGATATTACACTGCGTTTGTAAATAAATCGTACTAATTTTCGACTCATCACTAACATTATTTCTCACTGTTATCCGGCCTTTGGAGGTTGATTTTTTCAGACAAATGTAACATCAAAATTATTAACAAATCATTTATGAGCTTGTCACTGTAGGTTGTTTTTATTTACACGTTATCTATGGTTTCGTACATCATGTGAATCCAAAACTTTTAAATGAATTTGTAATGTTGTTCAAGTGAAAACGTAACCCACCTATGTATTTCAAAATAAGATAGTTACACAAAAATCTGAATAACCTCAAATTTTAAGGTGACATTTTGTTATAAATTTTGCATACATTTGTATGGAACATTCAACCTACGAGGACAATTAAATGGTTGCCTTATTATACAAAAGCTATCACATTCCATACACATACTTAAGAGCAGCACTACACAAACGGAATTCCGTTTCGGATTTCGATTCCGAATGTGTAAATACAGCATGGACAAAAAAACGAAAACTTCGATATTTTTCTATTGTGCTGATTTACATATAGTACCTACAGAATTCTGTATGTATGTGGCCGTTTTAATTGGGCTCTGTGAGACGGGGGAATAAATTAAATCAGTAGCCTGTATGCTATAGGAACTAACAAACGATGCAATTTTAGTTCGATATAGCTAAAACAAAACGAATCGTGTCGTATGCAACGCTTATTGTATCAATAAGAGCACTCGAATGTTGCAGTACGTATCGTGATTGAGTCGATTTTTCTACTATTTTGGTATATTTTTTCTACCTATGGTAACATTTAGATTTTCTACCTATTTAAACCTACTATTTGTTTTCCCCCTCCGAAACAGTGTTGCCAGAACGAAACGTTCCAACGAAAAAGACATGTTTACGAGCATTTATGTATATTAACGTACCAAATTCGTATTAAAATTATTATAATCGTTTAAGTACATATCTTATTAGTACAATCTTCATTGTCATATCACTTCTTGTATACTTCCATATCATTTTGCTGTGTATAAATAACTGGCACGTGTATAAAATATCACGTTAATATCGAAAAAATCGATTTTTACGATTTTTAAATCGTTAGTATCGATATCATTTTATACAATGGCAGCTTTAGTGGCCATTTACATCTAAAAATTTCTACCTCAGCAGTTTTAATGGTATGAAATGGTAGATTTTTTTAGGAGCTGGCCACACTGAAGCTGGGAGCTTTAATATCACAATATTAGCTTTAAACCTTCCGTTCATACATTTTTACAAGTGACGCAACACCGGTTATGGCCTATGTTCTAGTGAAAACATTGTTATAGTCAACATATCCAAACTTAATGCCAACATGGCGGTAGTTAAATAAAAAAACAAATGGTTACAGTTTAGTAGTACGTAGTTTGTAGACAAAATGAATAATCAAGGCATGTTATTACGTACATAATTGTACAATCGACGATAAAAGTGGATAAACACTGTTGGACCCCAACAATGGCCCTTAGGGCAGCCACACATACGGAATTCCGGACAGAAATTTCCGAAATACCGTACCATAAATAAACCATGGAAAAAATTAAAAGTGAATTTGTTGTGTTGAAAAATAATCTACAAATTGCATTAGGTAAACCCGATTATCAATTTTAAAACAGGTGTATATCCATTTTTGTTGGCTGATTACAATTTATTCATGTTAACGACATTTATATACCTAGTTAGATGGATTATTCGAAGCTTCTACGCAATGTAGTGGAGTGACCTCTTCTTAGACTCGGTGTGTATCGGAATTTTTTAACAAATACAAGAGGCAACGTGGTCGTGGCGGTTTGTGCCTCCTCCATACATATATACAGTAATCGCCTACCTTTTTAGATAAGATTTATTAAAGAGACAACTTTTATACGAATGTTAAGTAACTGTTATTAACTTTACATTTAAGCGGTTTCGAGTTGTTTTAAAATTTTGAATTTTACTGTAATTTTTATCATGGCAACATTGGAGTTACAGAATATTCGGATGCTATATTTTTCATTTATTAATTTGGCTAATATAGGTAGTAAGGGAAAGCACAATTTATGTTATATTTTAACAAAACACTAATATTATAGTATTTGTTAATAATTTTATTATTATATTTTCTTTTGGTATAGTTTGTAGTTTTCTTTTTTGCTGATTAACTATGGCAACTTTATATACTTCGCATTTATTTGTTTATTTTACTGTGTTTATGATGTTTTAGAAGTTAAATCCAAATAAACATTCTGCATAGTAATTATTTGTTTTATTTTAAATACAAATAAAATATATTAGCATACCAAAATTATTAATTAATAAACTATAAAAATAATAATTAATAAAAATACAATTTTTACAATTACATTTACATTGACAATTAATTAAAGTATGCTAAAACACTTTACATTTTTAGCAAATTCTCCAGTAATTGATAACGTAAAAAATACCTAACTAAAAAAATAAATAAAAAATAAATAAATATTGCACGACGTTACACTAGGCTTGTACTATGGGTACTAGACAACGGATATACTACATATTATACTTTTTTTTTGTAAATACATACATATGATACATAGAAAACACTGAATATCCCATGTCTTCGGACCGTGGTGAGTCCTAGGACATGTTGGTTTCCTCACGATGTTTTGATGAAAAAAACGGGGCAAGTGCGACACTCGCGCATAAAGAGTTCCATACCACTATCACAATTGGATACGGAACCCTAAAATGGTTTACAACAACCAATTTTTTAATTTTATAGGAAAATATGAAATATTTTTCTTCGATTCTTACTCCCTCAAACGACCGAATCACTCAAAAAAAAAAAACCTTGGCACAAAGAAAATCTGAAACATAAGAGAAACTCTTTGGTAAATGGTGTTGGTGGAAGTATATTTGACAGATATGGCAGCCATTTTGAATTCCATGACCAACTCGAATTGTCCTCCTGTCCCTGTTCCTGTCCTGACTCCTTGTTATTTTTGAAACACGTTTGTTGTATGAGAGCCCCTTTTAAATAATTGTTTTATTTTGTTTTTAGTATTTGTTGTTGTAGCGGCAACCGAAATACATCTTCTGTGAAAATTTCAACCTTCTAGCTATTACGGTTCATGAGATACAGCCTGGTGACAGACGGACAGACGGACAGACGGACGGACGGACGGACGGACGGACAGACAGCGAAGTCTCAGTAATAGGGTCCCGTTTTTACCTTTAGGTACGGAACCCTAAAAAGGGATGAAAATGTAATTTTCAACCCGGCTAACTACACATGAAAATTAAACTTTCTGAACAAGAGATAAAATTTTATTTAAAAACTTGTCAATAGCGAGTACGGTTCGCACTTGGCCGGTTTTTTTACTAATATTAGGAACTGGATTCAGAATATCTTCTAGCCAATCAACTCGGCAATCAGCAACGTGTCAATGGTTTAGTAGGTATATCTATACTCCATTGAAATATTACATTTTTTTGGGCTCCGCGTGCATTTGTCAGAGGACGCAATTTTATTTTTTAGATATCAAGGGGGGGTTAGTTTAAAGTTAAATAATAGTTTGTGGGGTTTTGGCTCTTGTCCCATGGCCGCCATCTTGGAAAAACGGGTTCAAATGGTTTTTATGGTTTATTTGACGAACTATAGGTCTCACAAAAAAAAAACCGGGCAAGTGCGACACTCGCGCACGAAGGGTTCCGTACCACTATGACATTTGAGTACGGAACCCTAAAATGATTTACATGTAATTTTTAAATTTGATAGGAAATATGAAATATTTAGCTTCGATCCTTACTCCCTTCATACGACCACACCACTCAAAAAAAAAGAAAAAAAAATCTTTGGCACAAAGAAAATCTGAAACTTTTGAAACTCTTTGGTAAGTGAAGGCAGATTAGAATATATTTGACAGACAGGGCGGCCATTTTGAATTCCAAGACCTACTCGATTCCCTTGTAGTTTTTGAAACACGTTTGTTGTATGGGAGCCCCTCTTAAATATTTGTTTTATTTTGTTTTTAGTATGTGTTGTTGTAGCGGCAACCGTAATACATCTTATGTGAAAATTTCAACCTTCTAGCTATTACAGTTCATGAGATACAGCCTGGTGACAGACGGACGGACGGACGGACGGACGGACAGACAGACAGACAGACAGACAGACAGCGAAGTCTCAGTAATAGAGTCCCGTTTTTACCCTTTGGGTACGGAACCCTAAAAATAGCATTTTGTATTGTAAATAAGATTATCTACAACTTTTGTAAAGCAATTTTTAGTTGTAAAACTAAAAATAAAAAGTTATAAGCGAAAATCCATGGAAATTTGAGAAATAAATTTCATTGGTCATTTATGAATTTGATGATTATTTTTTTATTCGGAAGGTAAAAGTCCCAAGGTGGCTCCATAAAAAAATGATATGGATCGGAGGAGGATCTTCGGAGTGATGAGCAGAATAGTTCCTCAGAAAGTAGTAAATTACTTACTTTTGGACTTTTACCAGTAGAATCAGACCGTGTGCTGCTGGTTAGGGATTGATGAAGCACCTGTAACCACCTTCTCATCAGAGAACTCCTCAATTACTGTATGTAGGTGAGGTTATTTTATGTTTTTTTTTAAGTTGTTGTTTTATTTCATCCTTTTTAGTGCACCTACTTTTATCTACCACTAAAAATCATTAAAATTTTAACCATAGCTTTAATCATTGAGGAGTTCTCTGAAGAGAAGGTGGTTACAGGTGCTTCATCAATCCCTTACCAGTAGCACAAGGTCTGATTCTACTGATATAAGTCCAAAAGTAAGTAGGTAATTTACTACTTTCTGAGGAACTATTCTGCTCATCACTCCGAAGATCCTCGTCCGATCCATATCATTTTTTTATGGAGCCACCTTGGGACTTCTACGTTCCGAATAAAAAAATAATCATCAAAATCGGTTCATAAATGACCAATAGAATTTGTTTCTCAAATTTTCATGGATTTTCGCTTATAACTTTTTATTTTTAGTTCTACAACTAAAAGTTACTTTACAAAAGTTGTAGATAATCTTATTTGCAAGACAAAATGTTAATTTTTTTTTTTGTGAGACCTATAGTTCGTCAAATAAACCATGAAAACCATTTGAACCCGTTTTTCTAAGATGGCGGCCGTGGGACAAGAGCCACAACCCCACAAACTATTATTTAACTTTAAACTAACCCCCCCCCCCCCCCCCCTTGATATCTAAAAAATAAAATTGCGTCCTCTGACAAATGGACACTCAAATGTAACATTTCAATGGAGTACTAGTGTAATAAAAGAAGTTTTTAAATTAGGTACATATTTATTTAACCATTTTAAACTAAATCAAACTTAATAATAAGATAAGCTACATTTTATAGGAACCTCTTTCTAGGTATCCTATGTATTTAGTCAATAGTTAGGCACTTTGTTTGTGAATTATTTTCTTATTTAGATATTCACTATAATATAATTAGGCACCGTTTTATAATAATATAGTGTAGGTGAGTACCTATAATAATGTGAGAATGTAATACCTTAGTATTTCTTAATATGCTTTTTTGCTCAAGGCAATCTATGTAGGAACTAAAAATATTTTACATAGAGAAAAGCATCATCAAATAATCTCCCGTGACACGGTTCGAATTTGTCCCCCTCGAGTGTGCTAGTCAGGGGGGAATTTTGCATTTCTTCTTGTTAAATATTTTTAATAGGTACCTTTTTATGAGTTTTAATTGGTATTCAATATTCCTACATACCAATTAGGAATGTTACAAGTTTGTAACAAAAATTAAGTTTCACAAAATAAATATTCGATAGTTATTAGCAGACTTGAGCAATGAATATTTTTTTAATAACTGGACCGATTTAAATTATACTTGGCAATCGGTGTTCGTAAATCCAAAAATTAAATATTGGTCAACTTATTAAAAATTATCAGCTAGCTGATTCTTTTATCATTGCATTTAATTAGTAAAACCATGGCATCCGTCAGAGAATAGGTTGAACTAATATGTTTTATTATAATTGTTTCCAAGTAGGACAGTAAACAAAATTTTAGGGTAGCATTATAGGAACTCGAGTATTTTTTGGAAACATTTAGCTGGTACACATACAAAATATTAAAATACATGGGAAGAAATCTCATTAATTACATTGTCGTCATTTTGGAAAATAAAATCGTAAATAGTTACTTGAAAATCAGTGTAATATCATTCAAATGTTGAATTATTAAAGAATAATCAATTTGTTGTAAAAAATTCTATTTATTTATTATTTATTATTATTATTTTATTATTTATTTATTTATTAGAGATGGGCCAATTATGGCTTTTGTAGACTAGTCCGTTTTAAAATTGCTGACTAGTCGGCAATGCAGATAATTTGGAGATATTTAAGTCAGTCATCATCACTCGGAAACTGTTGGTAATTTTGCAAGAATTCGCAAAACTTTACAAAACTTCCAAACAATGGTTGAGCGGTTTCCAAAAAACTAGAATAGAGTTGTGGCATTGTTGAGGACATTCTTTGACTACTATTACGACTAGTCAGTTGGTTAAGCTGCCAACTACTTGGCCCATCACTACTTATTATAAGCAGGTTAAATTAACATTCAAACTTTCACAGCAGAGCTAGTATTACTGTCTAATCCATTGACAGGAGGCTGTATGTCAGCCCTAGGCCTCCGAAACAGTAGAACATGGGGTTCAGGGTTGTGTACCATGAAGTGCAGCCAGCCAGGACTCTGCTGGACTCCAAGGTTCCTCCATTCTGTCTCCGTCATTAGGTGGGACTTGGGGACGAGGCGTGCGATGTCCGGTGGAAGAATTACATGCCTGAAACATAAAATTTCAAGTTAGCTATGATTTTGAATTTTAATAAAAGCACCTACTATGAAAACTGAATAAAATATGTAAGTATGGGTATGTGTCCATGATTAGGAGGCCCTGTAAAGTCTTCGAAACATCAGGTGTTGTGAAAAATTTAATGATTTTGATGAGTGTAGATAGCTGGAGTAACAAAGCATTTAGACACTGATTTTATCCTGATTCTAAACCATATGAAGAACAAGTAATATGACCTTTACGTACCTACGTAAGTAGGTAATCTTATCTAATCATTTTAAGCTTTACTGTGCCTAATTGTAAAATTCCTATGATTAGGTACCTACATTAATCAGAATATTTCAAATGAAATCCTATGATTTCATTGCATTCCTCTCAGGAGCCCATGACCCATTAAAACCCCTACTTAGTTGGGGTCGACACAATAGTGTATCTGATATTATGTCATCATCGTCATTGACCACACCCTACTGCAAATAAACTTGGCAATAGTCTTACAGCTGGTCGCATGACTGACATAAATTCCTCCCTCTTGTTACCTTGGGAGCAACCCGTCACTGCTCGGGAAAACTTCAAGTTCTTTATCTCCCTCAGATCCCTTAGTCACCTTTCACAACACCCACGGGAAGAGATGGGAGTAGCCCTATTCTATGCCGAGGCTACACGGCCAGACAGAAGGTATACTTATTTACTTTTTAGAAGAGTGAAAGCAAAACACCATTTGCCCGAAATTTTGTCAAGTTCCATATGGCTTATATTCAACTTGTTGTCTTTATACCCAGACAAGCACTGCCATTTTTGGACCTTCTAATGCACTCGGCCCTTTTCATTTCTTTGAATAAATTGATAAAACAAGCAAGAAAACACTAGAAAACAAATTAAATCACCTGTATTCGTAGACGTCATCCGTGTACCTCTCGGAGTATTGTATCTGATCCACTGGCATTTTCACAACGATTTTATCACAAACGGTACAGCACAGATATTATCAAGAAAATTAAAACGAATTTGATATTTTGGGCAATAATTGTCGCAAAATAAAAGTATATTGCCTCAGCACTCAGCTCAGCTGCTTACGGCTCACAGCCAGGGTTGCCAACTCCTTATCTTAGGTGGGTGCTAAATGACTTCTCAAATAGTCCTAGATTGATAAAAAAAATAAAAAAATAGTGCTATTTTTAAGACATAAAATTTTTCTATGTGTTTTTTGATTCCGAACGCCGCTTGATTTCAAATATTCTTGCATTTAATTCTGTTTTGCAAAATACACACATTGCTTTCAAACTATCTCCAAGCACAGGTCTAAGCCACTTTTTGTATTTTGGATCGTTCTCCCACTCATTTGTGTAACTTTGAACACGACTTAATTTTTTGCTTCAAGAAATTTGCATTTTTGTAGGTTTTATAGTTCACGAAACAATAAATTGACAAAATCACAACTAAAAACATTCGCAGTTCGCTTCTACAGTGACCGGAAAAAATCAGGATGATGGCTGTTTAGTGCTAAATTAAGTGGTAGGTGCTGAATGTTAAAGAAGATCGGCGTTTTTCCTTAGGCATTTTACCTGGGGGTTAGAGGTACCTTAATTTTATTTTTTGTGAGACGTGACGTGACGAGACATGGATTATTCATTTGATCTAAGCGAAATAAAGCCATGGTGTTAGTATTTTCGTCCTACTCTTGATAAGTTAAAAGATATTGGATGTTGAAGTTTCACATTTGGGAGTCAAGTGTTAACACAAAACACCACAAGATGTCGTTACTTGTCTTGAATATCCATAAATCTGAATTGGTATACCAATAATATGGCAGTTAGTCAAGTCATCTTGCGGTCAATAAATCTTATTAGTTAAAATAATTATTTTCTTTATAAATTCTGGACCGATACGTGGAATTCTGTAGCCATTTATTGGTTTTACAAATTCAGATTTATGGATATTCGAGACAAGTAACGACATCTGGTGAAATAAGTTCGCGTAACAAATTGTTTGAAGTGCCGAATATGATATCTGTGGAACATAGCTGGTCCATTTTGAACGGTCTTCTTACAGTGCTGGAATGGGGTGCCACACGCAAAGCTGTAAGTAGATGGCGCTGGCATCAGATGATCTTTTTTTTTTCGATGATGGTCCTCCACCAATGGAAACGCCGAGTTTTTTTTCATTCTTTCGGTCTCAGACCGATATGGCCAATTTGGCGCCGAGAGTTGTAAAAAACACCTGTTTGACAGTTCTTAATTCAAAACTAAGATTAGTCGACAAACGCCCTCTGCCGGGATAAAAAGTTAGTGTTCCTCCTCATTGCGAAAATAGTGCCAAATCTAACACCGAAAGTGCTAAGTTGGTAACCCTGCTCACAGCAAAATCTGACGTTTCAACCGCTGCCAAATTCAAAAAATGACAGAAAACGGCGGGAACTTTCGGAGCGAGTAGGCGGGATTTTTTATTACGTAAAATTTAAAATTTAATTTATTTATTATTTCGGGGTCAGGGGAGTTATTTGTATATTTATTTAGTAGTATTTAGTGTGTGTAAATATTCTAATATTAGGTAAGTTTTAAGTATAAGTATTTAAGTAAGTTGGAACAATGATGAGGCCGCCGGACCCCGGTGGCGGTACTTGGGCAGATGCGGAGGACCTTGGCGATAGCCAGGGCACTCCTGTAGTAGGATATCACATCACAGTATCCTCCACCAACGAGTCGGGTATGGAATCCGATGGTCAACATTGCAATAAACAAGGGACATCGACTGCTCAGAAACGCAAAAAACACTGTAAAGACTGCCATAGGCGGAAAAGAAAATTTGTTAAAGCCAAAGACATTGAGGCTAACCGACATACTATCTGTAACTGTAATTCAGACAGTGACAATAATGTGGGGAGAGAGATAGGTAGCGTTCGTGATAGATCACCGTTGGCGCGCTCCGCGCCTCCAGCAGCCATTGTCTCAGCAACCAAATCCACACCGGCTCCAGCAGTTGCACAGTCTGGTGCGATGGAG
Source organism: Idaea biselata (assembly GCA_958496205.1). Lineage (NCBI taxonomy): Eukaryota > Metazoa > Arthropoda > Insecta > Lepidoptera > Geometridae > Idaea > Idaea biselata. The sequence goes on from OY292402.1 coordinate 14,104,412, forward strand.
GTAAACTCACGTAGCTTTATTGGCCGAACTGAGTACGAAATAACAGATAGCAGCCCCTATATTGTACACGTATTAAAAGACTCGTCTCATGATGGTCCTACTCTACATCCAATAACCTTTGGCAAATTTTTACAGCACAACCACTTTAGAAATATAATACTTGGGAGTGTAAAAAGAATAGGTCGCAACAGGATGACTCTCTCCTTTTCGTCACACACTGATGCAAATAATTTTTTAAAACATGGTAGTTTAGCCGATCAGAAACTTAAAGCATTTATACCTACATTCAACATCACAAGGATAGGCTTAGTTAAGGGTATACCATCTGATTGGTCAGAGGAAGACATTTATACAAATGTTACTTTGCCAGTCGGATGTGGCAAGATTTTAAAAATGAGAAGGCTTAATTATAAAGTGATCGTTGATAACAGCCCTACTTGGAAACCATCACAATCAGTTGTCTTCACATTTGATGGTCAAGTTTTGCCAAAAAGAATATTCATATGCTATAACTCTTTACCAGTAGAACTCTATACTTACCCCACAATCCAATGCTACAGCTGCTGTCGATTTGGCCATACTAAAACACAGTGTAGGTCTAAACCTCGCTGTTATAGATGTGGCCAAGATGGAGCGAACTGCAACATCGAGGAGAATAGTGCATCTTGTTGCCTATGCTCTGGTTTACACTTCGCAACAAGTAAATCTTGTCCAGAATTATCTAGGCAAAGAGCAATCAAAAAAACAATGGCAGAGAGTAGTATTTCGTATGCAGAGGCAAGTAAATGCCATCCAGTCATAGGTAAATCATATGCTGATATTCTTAGTGGCAAAACAGCTACTCAGTCTGAAAACAATAATAAAAATAGTCACTATGTAACTTCAAGTCCTTCCACATCATACAGGAAAACTATAACTTTAAAACCTCGATCACTTTATAAGCCATCTAACACACATCAATATGACCGCGCTTTACATCAATCCCTTATAAGGGAGTATGACATGCCTGCCCCGACTAACGGTTGTGCTTTGAAGTCACCAAACAATAATGGACCTCTTGATGTTATTCAAATTATTACTAACCTTATAAATTCACTGTGTCAATCAAATTTAATAGAACCGAACCACGCTGCCTCGATAATTGAATCAATCAATAAAACCTTAACTAACAATGGACCAAAGTCCAATTAAACTTCTACTACAGTGGAATTGTCACAGCGTTCGCTGTAGAAGAAGTGAACTAACTTACTTGCTTAATAAATATGAACCATCTATAATAGCTCTCTGTGAGACCTGGCTTGCGCCAGGTTCCACATTCAAAGTGAATGGGTACTCTTGTCTCCGCATTGACAGAGAAGATAAGTATGCTGGAAACGCCCTACTCATTCACAATTCTATCTCTTTTACTCCCCTTCCCCTTCCTTCTCATAGTGATACATTTTCTATGATAGCTGTAACTATAAATAATATATGTATAATATCTATTTATATACCTCATCCTTCTGTATCTATCTTTCAAGAACTTTATAATATTTTACTATTTATTCCAAAACCTTTCCTTATTGTTGGTGACTTCAATGCACAACATGTTTCATGGGGAAGTTCCACTACAAAGTCCTATGGTAATGCACTCATGAACATCTTAGATGAGCAAAATCTTTGTATTCTCAACTCGGGTGTAGCTACTCGGCGCACAAACCCTACTGAGGGCAGGAGTGCAGTTGATTTAGCAATATCAACTCCTAACTTAGCATCCACATTGTCATGGTACAGGCTTTCTTCTACACATGGTAGCGACCACTTTCCAATAATAATTAGATTTCCTTCTTCTAGTAGGAACAATAATTTACCAGTTACATACAGAAGTACTAGAAAATATAAATATTGTGATAAAAGTAACTGGAAAATGTTTAGGGAACACATTGAGAGCAACATAGACAACTTACCATCTTTGCATAATACAAGTGAGAATGTATGTTCTGATGCTTTTACTCAGTTACTTACAGACTCGGCTGATAGAGTGTTTCCAGTAAGAAGGAAGTCAACCAAAATTCCTTCTCCTCCTTGGTGGGATAATGAGTGCACTCAGGCAGTTAGGGTTAGAAAACAGGCAGAGCTGACTTATAATGCAGATATGACCACTGATAACTTTAATAACCTAATAGAGATACAGAAAAATACAAAGAAACTATTTAAAGAAAAACGTTTTAACGGTTGGAGAAGTTTCTGCACTAGCATTTCCCCTGACACTCTACCCAGCGTAGTGTGGCAGAACATGAAGCGGTTCAAATGTGCCATGTCCGACACTGGTTTTACCACTCTTCCAGCTTCACGTAGCTCCGAGTTTTTAGACCATCTTGCTCCGCCTTTTGTACCAGAGGAAGTTCTCTCCGTTCCTCAATCTTTACCAACCCACATTCCACAATGTGATCTCAATGGTCCCTTTTCCCTTGAAGAATTAGAGGGTGTGCTTTCTGATCTTCGTGACTCTGCTCCGGGAGAAGATGGTATTCCTTATATTTTTATTTCTAACTTGGGTACTAAAAGTTTACATTTTTATTTACAAATCATTAACGCTGTCATTTTGACAGGTAACGTCCCAATGTCATGGAAATCACAGATAATATTACCCATTCTAAAGCACAATTATAACCCAGCAGATGTCACTTCCTACCGTCCTATTGCCATGTCTTCCGTAATAGCAAAAATAGCTGAACATTTAGTAAAAAATAGATTAGAATGGTATATAGAACACAATAACTTGTTGTCTGATTCCCAGTATGGATTCCGCAAGGGTAAAGGTACCATTGACAGTATTAGCATTCTCGTAACCGATATCCGTTTAGCATTTTCCCAAGAGAAGTCTCTTGTCGCTTCTTTTCTCGATATTAAATCTGCATATGACAATGTCCTTTTAACGATTTTAAAAACCAAACTACAAAATTTAAATGTGCCTCCTTTACTTAGTAATTTTATCATCAACATAATGTCAGGTAGGTTAATAAAACTTGGTTCTGAATCTCGAGTATTATGGAGGGGTTTACCACAGGGCTCCGTATTAAGTCCGCTGCTTTATAGCATTTATACCCACGACTTGGAAAGATCCCTAGGGGGAAACTGTAATTTACTTCAGTATGCTGATGATCTAGCCCTCTATTGCTCGGATAATCTTGTAAATGGGGCCTGTTTTGATTTGACGGACGCATTAACACGGTTAGGTCAATGGATGCACAACAATGGGCTACAGCTGTCAGTACCCAAATGTTCTGTAGTGCTCTTTACTAGAAAGAGATTACCACCTCCTTTTACTGTAAAATACAATAATCAACCGCTACCTGTTAGCAACCAGGCTAAATTTTTAGGCGTCATACTCGACGCAAAACTCACAGGTTTGCCTCATGTCGAATATATTAGTGGTAAGTGTGAACGCAGTATTAACCTGCTCCGATGCCTTGCCGGGGTTTGGTGGGGTGCCCACCCATATTCCCTGAAGCTGGTCTACAACGCTCTAATTCGAAGTCTTCTAGATTATGGAACCTTCTTATTGGAGCCATGTAGTCAGGCAGCTTTGGGGAAGTTGGATGGTATCCAGTCAAAAGCCTTGAGGGTAGTCACTGGAGCGATGAAATCTAGCCCTACAAATGCCTTACAGGTAGAGTGCGCTGACCCACCATTAAAATTGAGACGCCAATATCTATGTGATAGGTTTTTATATCGCGCTTTACGATTTTCCAACCATAAGGTTATTATGAAAATCAATTACGTATTACAAAATATTCATGTCAGTTATTGGACTCATAAACAATTACCATGTTTAGTTAAGAGTATGCAAAAGTTTTTAAGTATAGATGCACCTGCATATCGCTCTTCTGGCCTTCCGTTATTTAGTAGTCCTTATAAAGCTCTAATATCATCTCCGAATGTACACGATAATGTGGATGTTGACAAAAATAGTGGATGTGCTAATGAAGAATTTAAAATATCTGCTAATTCTCGATGGACGAATTGGCATTTTATATTTTGTGATGCGTCTAAATTTTCTCCAGATGGATGTGTCGGTGTGGGAGTTTATCACCAACAATATAAAATTTACCAAAAAACTAAATTACCTCCTCAATCATCAGTGTTTACTGGAGAGTGTGTTGGTGTACTGAAATCAATCGAATATGTATTGCTTTTTAAACTCCGTAAAACAGTGATATTCACTGATTCGAAGAGCTGTCTATCAGCCCTTCAACGGTTTCCATTTAAAACCAGAAATCACTTCCCGATTATTTTTGAAATCAGAAATAAGTTGCATGAGTGTGTGACGAAAGGATATTCTGTTGAGCTGGCTTGGGTTCCTGGTCACACAGGTATTCTAGGAAACCATAAAGCTGACGAGTTAGCTAAAGACGCTGTAGCCACAGGAGATATGGACCGTTATATTAATTATCCTCATGACTTAATGAATCTGTCTAGACTTTCTCTCCAGGAATCTTGGAATAAGGTTTGGATAGACAGTGCTAAAATCAAAGGTAAATACTATTTTAAAATTAATCCGACAACCAGTAGAAAACCTTGGTTCTATCGCATTAGACTTTGCAAAACAGCCACGTCTATCTTGATAAGGGCACGTCTTGGGCATGTTTGCAGTCCTGCTCACTTGGCCAGGATTGGTGTTGCACAGGATGCCTCATGTGATTGTGGTTGCGAAGAGGCAGATATTAATCACGTAATTCTTGGCTGCTCTCTCAACAATGGTGTTACACTGTATGAAAGCCTTTTAAACTTACATGTCGAACTTCCAACTAATGTCCCTTGTTTGTTGTCATCGAATGATCCATATATATATGAGGCTCTATCTATATATATAAATGATAATAATATTAAACTGTAATGTACATTTATATAATTATTTTATTTTGTTTTATTATATTTTTATATAATCTTTAATTCAACTTTCCTGATTTCTTTTTTCCAAATTTCGTTTTTATTTTTGTACATAGTTCGTTGACTGTAAATATGTATAAAGTTCCCTATGTTTAATATAAAAAAAAAAAAAAAAAAAAAAAAAAAAAAAAAAAAAAAAAAAACTATACAAAACAAAACAAAAAAAAAAAATAGTATCCGAAAACAAAAAGAAACGCACAAGAAAGAAACAAACTTTGACACTGGCAGATGGAAGACGGGCCAGTTATTCGATCACTGTGCTGATCGACAAAGAAAAAAAAAAAAAAAAAAAAAAAAAAAAATGACAGTGACAGACTGACAGATATGACAAGAACTACGTGATATCTTTTTTAATTTTATTATGGGTTCATGCGACTTGTTCATCAGCAAGTTACCGTTTTGCGTATTTTTAGTTTATAGAACCGACTTCCAAAAAAGGAGTGGGGTATTTTTTGTTTTGTTTTTGTTTAATTTAAATTACTTACTATATTGTAAGTACATAGTGCAAACTGCAAGCTGCAAATGCATTATCAAAGTGTTACATCAGGTATTAAGGTACCTACCTACAAACTTATTCACCTACCTAGTTGCCTACTAAAATGAAGGCCAGTACGTAGACTGTACGTAGTACGTAGACTGCATCTTTTTAATATGATGATTAAAATAATATATAATGGGACAGGAAGAGGGACCTAGATTTATGTGTTATGCCCACCTACTAACCTACCTACCCAGAGTAGAAATAATAGCTACGTAGTTATTTATCTGATAGACAACTGCTACCGGTGCTATTATCCAATCTATCGACCCTACATTTCTATCATACTCCCCTAATAAGTGTAGGGTGACCGTACCATTTTAAATTTATGGATACGCAAAGTTCTTTTGGAACAAAGTTCCTTATTTCTTCTTTTCGTGTACTAGCTAGTGGTATGACCTAATGTTAGAAATAGGCAAAGGAAAATGAATATAGGTACTTACCTATACTTTGCCTGAATTGGGTTATAAATTCAGAACGAACCTACCTACTTACTTAATGATCGTTTACATCTCTCCAACGTACCAGCGTACCAGCGTACCGGCTAACATGACCTCCGCAGTTTGCAAACCTCTCTCATCAGAAACAAATGAAAAGTTAGGTAACTCTTCATCTTGAACCATGGTCACCCTCTTCGCTAAGCGATCCCAGCTAAGCATCATTCATCCGAGGGTCCGTGGCAGTCGTTCAGTCAATCAGAAGTCGTCAGACGCTCCTGTTGCACTCAACATGGCGGAGATCAATCTGGAGTTTCTTCAGAGTCTGATGAAGGAAGACTATCCTGATCTGACGATCACGGAATTTGAGGTTTGTAACGAAAAGGACCTTCTTGTACCTTTTCTAAGTAAAGGGTACTAGAGTTACTTAACTTCGATGTTGCGTGCACTGGACCACAGGAACGTTAGGAATTGAAATTCCTGACGTTCCGGTACACACGACTGTTAAGACCATTCTGGTCAGTTTTGTCTGTCAGACCTTAGTAGAGGTAACTGACGTACACTATTAAATTTACTAAGCTTTTCCCCGTGAGCAACAACAAACCGTAACCATCCAATACGATACTTCTTCTTTCTTACGATACCTACAGTAAATTGAGGAATGCCAGGGGCCCGCCAAATTCCACGCCATTTCTACACTACGATTAGTAGGCGAAAACGTAATCGAACATCTTCTTTACAGGGTGCCCCTGGATCCAAAAGAGGGGACAACTACACCTCCATGCTGTACAGGATATCCTTAAAGGGCTACCGTCAGAATCCAGACTCTGAACCTTGGCAAGGGTCACTCATCTACAAACGGCTCCCAGAAAGCAAGCAAGCTCGAGAAGCTTTTAAAAGCGACGAGCTTTTCTGCAACGAAGTAGCCTTTTACACGAAAATCTGGCCAGCATTTAGATCTTTCCAAAATCAGTGGGATGGAGTCAAACCTTTCGATTCCATACCTAAATGTTATTTAGCTAAAAATGACTGTGTGATTCTCAAAGATTTGAAACCATTTGGTTTCGTAATGCCGGATAGGAAGCTAGGGTTGACCACCGAGGAGTGCTATGTCGTGATGAAGCATCTGTCACATTTCCACGCACTCTCGTTGTCTATGAAGTTTCACAACCCTGAGGCTTTTTATGAGCTGATCAATGATAAAGATAGCATAAACGAAGGTACGCACTCTTGATATAATATCATTCCCGTAAGTTTCTCCTAAAATTTGCAGAGATTGCGCCCGTAATGACTATTTCTTAATTTGTGAATCTGCTCCCTCTTTGTCTCCCTTACTTCTTAAGTATCTATCGATCTCTATCTCTTTCTGAAGTCAAAAGAAGTTCCTGCAAATTGGATAGTATGATAGACGCCTTTTACCAGTTTAACGTTACTAAGATTTTCTTTCAATCAACAGTCTACTTCATAGAAAAAAACGTCGATTATTATCGAGATTACTACAACGAGTGTATCAAAAACGCCATCTGCATGGTACAAGAGGAGCTGGCAGACCACCCTGACAAAGACCTATACTTGGGGAAATTGAAACAGTTCGGCGTTGAAGAGAGTTTCTTCAAGATGATGGTAGATGTGGTCAAACCGAGAGAACCTTTGGCTGTGATTGGACATGGAGACTGTTGGACTAATAACTTCTTGTTTCGGTATGCTGAAGGCGAAATTGCTGAGGTAACTTGGGACATGTGACTCGGTGAATCATATCTTCATGTCTCTGTTTTTTTTCGACATTTTGATGATGCATCTCCTTGTAAAATGTTTTTAATCTTCTAGATGTTTTTTGTGGACTTCCAAACGGTGCGGTACGCGTCCCCAGCTCTAGACCTGGTCTACCTGATGTTCCTGTGCCTGAACCGGCAACAGCGCCGCGAGCATCAGGCTTCTTTGCTGGAGTACTACCTGGACAACCTCCATGCGAGGCTTGAGGAGATGAGCGAGGACGACTCCGTGTTCCATGGAGCTATGAGTCGGGAGAAGTTGAGGGAAGCGTAAGTGCCTAGGCTAATACCTTCTTCTATTACTTAGGCCGGTGCAGTCATCATGAGCCATTTTTATCGGTTTTCGATGCATTCCACTGAATCAGTGAAAAAGGTTTTCACTGGATTGGCGTGTCAGTCTGGCAGACTTACAGCACTTACAGTCATTGGCTAGCAAAATAGCTCAAAAATCGGCCTTGTCTAAGGAGTACAGCAATACGTCCCTATGTGAGCGTGCTACGTCTTACGACACCATCATCATCATTACATAATCTATAGATATATCTATAGAATCTAGTGAAACTTTCTCATACATATAAGTATGAAGAGCCAGGATGGCCTTGGATGGCCTTCATCAGAACTCATACTGTAGAACTAAGAAGGTAGATGGGCGCGGGATATAAAATAATGGTGTCCATTTACAATCATCGTAGTTTTATTAACAATTGCTGTCTATATTCACAAAATAACTATTACATCGCTTAATTTATAATGGTTACTAAGTAGGAATCAACTCAATTATGTTAAGAAAAGACGTGATGGCGGAAATACAAAGCGATTCGTCAAGTGCGCGGTGCACGGCCTCCGTCTCGATCACAGAATATGACAAGATGGCAGCCCCGAACAACCATCGACGATGACGCTTCGCTAGGTTGACTGATGACTGTGACAGTCCATCAACCTGATGCTTTACATCGGCGGCGCCGTCACGGCCGGACTGACTTTCGACCGTCCTCGGGCGATTTATCTGAAACAGCAATCTATGATCAATGCACAATCCGCTCGTTCATCCTGACTGCCGTTAACATCTTCCTCTTTATCAGCGCACAATCAGTACCAATTACTTAATGACTTGGACTAATCAATGTATCGCTTCGATCAACCCCTTGGGGTATGATCCAGATGATACTTGATTTTCACCAGTCAACAACAACCACATTATGTCTAGACAAGTCAACCATGAGAATGGTCTGACTCGGACTACCTATTTTAGTCTCATCAACCACGACTGTCAACATTTCGGAAAAGCCAGCGACGAGTATCCAACTCGGACGACATATCTCGTCTGATCAGAACCACCCACGAGACAAACCAACCTTCAGGTATGGCTTGCACGACACATTTCGTCCACAGAGACAAGCCACCCCTCCAGATGTGGTTTGGACGACACGTTTCGTCCACAGAGACAAGCCAGCCCTCTAGGTCTAACTTGGACGACGCATTTCGTCTACAGAGACAAGCGAACCCCCAAGGTCTGGATTGGACGACACATTTCGTCTAGCTACTACACTACACACGATTGCCAATAAACGTCTGTATTTATCTTTGCTCTGAATTTGCTTAGTACATTGTAGATACGTTATACCCGAGTTAGTTGCGATAGCTCTCTTTCACTAGGGAACATGAAGATACACTATCAAATAAAATGGGGCAGACTCACCGGGATATGTTTCCAAATGCCTGTAGAAGGGCGGTGCTAACAATGATTTACGTCCTTGACTGTAGCTTACAACCATTTCTCCTCTCCGGGCAGTTAGTTGCCACATGCCCTTTTTGTCCACACGCGTAGCGGGTCACAGAGGACACGTTCTTCAACGCGCGTAATGATCTCGGCGGATTTTCTTGAAACTTAAATCCGGAATTTTCTCGACGTTTTTGACATTCGTTTTTCAGCATCCAGTTTTTGGTTGTTTGGCCCACGTATTGGGCTGGATTCGATCCCACTTCTGATGAAGAGCCAGGATGGCCTTGGATGGCCTTCATCAGAACTCATACTGTAGAACTAAGAAGGTAGATGGGCGCGGGATATAAAATAATGGTGTCCATTTACAATCATCGTAGTTTTATTAACAATTGCTGTCTATATTCACAAAATAACTATTACATCGCTTAATTTATAATGGTTACTAAGTAGGAATCAACTCAATTATGTTAAGAAAAGACGTGATGGCGGAAATACAAAGCGATTCGTCAAGTGCGCGGTGCACGGCCTCCGTCTCGATCACAGAATATGACAAGATGGCAGCCCCGAACAACCATCGACGATGACGCTTCGCTAGGTTGACTGATGACTGTGACAGTCCATCAACCTGATGCTTTACATCGGCGGCGCCGTCAAGTATATAAAAACTTGTACAGAACCTATTGACTTAATCTCATGTCGATCTTCAGATGATTCATTCATTGTTTTTCTTTCTTCAGATTGTTAGAGGAGTACAAATTGTGCTCTCACTGGGGTTTGGGCATCGCTCTGGACATGTACCCCGTCATGACTTGCAACAGCGATGAAGCACCTAATGTTTATCAACCTGAAGTAAGTGTCATGAAGGCCACACACACTACGGTCTACCGGATAGACCGCCTGCGCATTGCTTATAAGTACAAGCAGACTGGGCTGGGTCTGTTGCTTCTAGTAAAGAATAGACATGGACTAAAGGTCTAGCTGATTTGATTGCAGTAGACTTAAGAAGAAAATTGTCTCTTTTTTCTCTTAACCAATAAAATTTACCGAAATCATTAAATTAGACTTAGACAATGCTTTCTTTACCCACACTTAATTTATAGCAGTAAATTGAGGACTTGGTTTGCAGGACGGCTTGGACAGTCAATCGGAGTCATTTCAGCCAGTAAGAACAAACAATCTGGAATGCCGGAAGAAAATGAAGGATTTGGTACAGGAGCTTGTTGATGAGGGCCTATTATGAAGAATTTACAGGGATTCTGCCAATCATCATCATCCGAGCGTGTTTCCCGGTTGCATCTCTCTCGAGAGCCCGGGGTCCGACAGGGATTCTGCCAATACGGCCCAGTAAACTATACTTAGGTACTGCGTACACAGACTGGTAGTAGTTTGGGTTGTGATTAGACAATTCTATCGATAGTTATATCGATAGTAAAAACTAAAATAATAGACAAGTAGATAAAAAAAACAATATTATGTGTAGGTATATGTATACATTTATTGTATATCTTTTATTTTTAGTAAATAAACACTTAAAAACTAAAAGACGTTGGTGTTAAATCTTACCAAATATGTATTATATTTTAGATAATATCTATGAATTTAAAGAATGATAAAGTAGGGCATGTAAAATAAAAAATATTTTTCAGGAATATTTTTTTCATTGACTTCCCTAAAGAAGTCAATAAAATTATAAATCGTATAAAAATAATGTGACGAATTGACGATACAATAACTAAGTTACTGAAATATTTTTTATTTTATTCGCCCCCCTTTACGTACGAATTTTGTGACAAATTATTAAGATCTAGCTGCTATAATGTTTAAAATCAGATCATAAATATCTGTCAATGTGAACTATATTCGTTTATTAAAATTAAGATAATAATAAAATATTTGAATAAAATGACTTTGTATAATTGACTGAATAAGGGCTTCAAAATTAAGAAAATGTAGCATTGTCATTTTTTTCGCTTTCGTGTAGTTAGTAAAGTCAATTCAGACTGATAGATAGTTTTATTAGTTTTCGTTGATTTGATATCGATATTTTCGATTTTATCGATATTCGAAGTTCGATTTCTTCTGCACCTATTCCTATCGAGTAGGCGTCTTAAGAAATACGATACTTTTTTTCTTATTTAAATAAGAATTTGTAGAATGGATTTTTTCTTCTATTTCCTATAGTAGGTATCCAATTTCAGATGAGTTTTAAAACTAGATGTAAACCTCGAAAATGCCCTTAATTAAATAAAAAAATATTGGTAATTTAAAAAATACCCGTACTAAGTCGTGGCACAAACATCGATTACTTACGTATTTTCATAATTAAATTAAATTAAAAATAATAAAATAATACAAAATTACGTACGGGCTTACGTATTAACAGATCTAAGTATAATAAAATAGTCAGTCATTGAAAGCTTCAGATTGTTTGATGAGATTCTAACGCTTCTTATCTGAAGTTTCCAATAATATATTTTTTTATAATTTTACTTGTTAATTTATTTAATTACCTAATCCTAAAAAGACGTCATACATAAAGGCACTGGGAATAAAAGTTATCAATATTTTACTGAACTATGCTACCTTTGTAAATGTATCGATAACGTAAACATCACATCACTATTTATTTGATTCTACGTCAAGAGAACTAGTACAAAATAGCACCTCGTTTGAGAAAATAGTTACCATTAAAAATGCCTAGATTTTCTATAGTCCCAAATTATTTCAATTTAATACTTACTCACCACTTTACTTGTCACTTGACTTACTTGTCGCATCTACTTAACACTAGCCCTCAAAGCCGGTTGTGATGTCACTCCACCTCTACCCTTAGACGCTTGCGTCGGCCTCATGAAATTAGAAGTCTTAGGGGTAGTTTTTATAGGAGGACGAGAAGTTCCCACTGAACTGCCGCTGGATGAAGACCTGGAAGCCGGCATCCGAACCACTGGCTTCGGTACTGGTTTAGGAACCGGTTTCTGTACCGGCGCTTTCTTAACCGTAGCCACCGAAGCGGAACTGTTGAGCGAACTTCTGGAACTGCGTAAAGATGCGCGAGAAGCCGACCGTTCTACGCGCAAAGAACTCGCGCGTTTTTGAGGAGCGACTCGTTTCGGGTCTATCGGGGTTCGTGGCGGTGTTCTCAACTCTTTGGTAGATATCTTCTTTGGGACTGTAGGTGATTTAGATTTCGGTATCGGCGAGTCACATTCGACGTTGCAACCTGACGAAGCTCCTTGGGAAGCGCTTTCAGAATTCAGACTTTGTGTTTCTTCGAAACCTTCATCGTTCAACTCGTGTTCACTTTTAACTTTGGATATTCTAGGAGATGTTGTCCTTTCTGGCATTTGACTTTTAGATGGGACAGATTTCCTGTAAGCACTCCTCGACCAAACTCCTGTTGGATTCTCTGTTGGAGATTTCAATTCCCTTATGGCTTTCTGGACATCTTCTTGGTTGATAGAAGTCTGCCGTCTCATTCTTAAATAAGGTTTAGGTTCTTTGGTCGGAGTTTTGTCTGTACTTTGGTCTGGTCTCGTGGATCTGTTGCTAAGTCTGTCTTGCCAGCGTTTGAGTCTGTTTTCTTTTTCATCCTTTATAACTTCAACTGGTTTTGATTCTGGAACTTCTGGGACTTGTACCGAGTAGGATGCTTGGACTTCTAACTTCGTTGGTCTTATCACTTGAGTTTCAGCAATCAGCTCTGAAGGTTCAGGTTTCTTTTCGTCCTCAGGAGAGCTTGAGTCAGTGTTCCTCTTGTATCGCCTGGTACGTCTGGCTGCTGAAAATCTGTCGAATTGTCCGTCCCCTAAGATCTCTTGACAAAGGTCCTTCATTTCTGCTGTCGCTTTGTCATTGTCACTCTGTCTGTTCGATCTTTTTGGGAATGATGGTTGGAATTTTCTGCAAGGCTCTTTTTCTGGAATTAGAAAATTATAAATTTAGTACCTAATAAAAATACCACCACGAATTTCGCAGATGCACTGAACTTTAGATGCATTATATTTCCTATTTTTATTTTTCTGTTGCTAAATATCTACATACCTGGAGGTGGATTGAACATCTTCCGCTGCGCTGGTGGAGTCTCAATATTATCCGAGTCTATCTCAACCCTGCTCATGTCCTTATCCGGCGACACCTGTACTTGTGGTAACTTTCGCTTATCTTCCTCTGTGATGGCAACCAGAGGTGCCGGTTCGATGGTCTGACGTGATCGTTGTCTCCGGAGACGGAGTCTCATTTCTTCGTTCTCATCTGTCTTTCGCCAGGGCACTTTCTTTTGAGGTTGTACGTCTGGGAAAATATAAAACATCGTATTTTTAAGGCGCCATCTCTTAGATTTTTCTTCTGTTTTCGCGATGTTGTATTGAAATTAAAGACGTTAAAACGTTGAGCGTTGTAACAATGCTAACAGTAATAAACACCACTTGACATCTCTTGCCTGTTTTTGGACTGGGTTAGGAGAAGGCAACATTTGCATCGTCTATGAAAGAAACTTTTGGTATTATAGCAAAAAAAAAAGATTGATATCCCAGGCAAGATCTTAAGCAAAATATGATACACGCATTTTTATTAGGCCCTGTCATCAGCACAAGGAGAGTAAAAGCAACTGATAAAGTGACTTTTTACTGATACCTACTCTAAAATTTAGAACAATGCATGTGCAATTGAGTTAAAGAAGGAAAAGATGAAGGATCAACGATGATGAAGAGCATTTTACCTTCAACAGCCTCGATGGTGCTGACGACGGCCGCGTCGTGCAGCACTGCGGGGCGCCACTCCGCGCGGCCCTCCGCCAGCGGCTCCAGGCCTCCGCCCCCGCTGCCGCAACTCTCTGGGATATAAGGATATGTGTTAATAATGGCTAAAAGGTAATTCAAATCACCGTACTATCCTATTAGTGACTATTGCCATGACTATCCAATGGTATTGGCTGAAGATGGGAGAAGTCTGTGTTGACTCATAGCCCAGTACAGTCACTAAAGAAGCCGGACCTACCGTCATCAAAGAAGGTTTGCACGTGGCCTGTTCTCGTAACCAGAAGGTAACGTGTGAACATGGACGACCTTCTAGACCTCTGTTTAAACTACATCATGTCTTACCATGTTATAAGATAGTGATCAAACGATCACATAATAACATAACACGTGTTCAGTACGTACCGGAATCGTTTTCCAAGGACCGCCTGTTGGCCTGCAACCTGCGCGCGCGGTCTCGGAGCTCCGCGTCGCGCTTCTCTCCTTCGCTGTTGGCGCGCAACCACGACTCGATCTTCTGACGCCATTCCCTGTGACACACATTTAACATTTGTAACCCTACGCCAGATAAGCAGTTATACAAGTTGGTTAATTTGAAAGGATAGCGAAAACTAAGTAAAGAGTCTCTTCCTTCTTGCCATTCTGTTTTTTTTACACCCTTCACGCAAGCGTTCGGCTGCACTATTCGGCAGACTTTACACGGGGAAGCTGATGGTATTGCGCCCGCGAGCACATATTATGAGGTCACAGCGTAGACCACCTTCTTCTTCTCTTCGTACAGCGATGTGACTCACCTGGTGTTAGAGTTTTCAGATCTCCCTAAGGCCTCTAATTTGACCTTACGACTGTTTTCAGAGATAACAGATATCACGACATCATAAGAAACGCAGAAACGTCAAACTGACCTATCATCCGATGTACCGTCAGGTGCTCATGCAGTAGATGCCTGGGATCAGATATATACAGTTCGTGTCCCAAAAGCAAGTGTTCGTTCTCTTAAAGTAGATCTGCCTCGATCCAAGATTGGACACGAGAGGACTGTAATGGATGGATGGTGAAGTTCAAGTAAGGTTGATATTAAGGCATACTTGGGTTTGGCGTTGGTGTCGGTGGGCGTGGAGGGCGCCCCCTCGGGCGGGGCGCGCGGGGAGGGCGCCCGCTCGCGGTCTCCCGCTGCCAGCTCCAGCCGTGGGCGTGACGCCCCACGCCGGGACCACGACCGGTCTGGAATAGAAAGTTTCATTAAATAACTGCTTTCCTTTTCCTACCTACTTCTCCTACCTTGTATATATGACATCCAAAAACTACTACTTCGTAAAAAGGCTTCCGTTGCAGTTTGTCATCACTAACCGGCTTAAGTCATATCACCTAGTGGCCTAGTCTAAGATTAATCTACCTACCATTAAGGTTAATTTCATTCGTATTCGATTAGGTAAGCGTGCTATATCTAAGCCTTTTGTATGACCCGGCAGTCAACGCTTGGCCGTTGTTAAACGGCCAAGCGTTGACTGCCGTTGGCGACTGATGAATCAAGTCGCTCACAGAGGGTCAGTATCACTTCCAGACATCGACCAAGAGAAAGCCGTCCCCAAAGTAGACAAAAGGTTAGACTGCATCGTCATTCACCAGTTGGTGAGATGCATGCATAGTGGTAACTGCTCATAAAAGTTAAAAGATACGGCAGTCAATAGGTCCAAGAGATTTCGAAGCATCTGATTATTAAATCGCTCCCTCAATAAAACTGAAAGATCCCTGTTCCAACTAACAATAATAATAGATCCAAATCCTAAAATTTCTAGAATCCCTCACCTAAACTGCCCCAAGCACTCCTCTCCCTCAGGTCGTTGGCTGCCGGCGAGGAGTGTCTGAGGAACTCCAGCAAACCTTCCTCGTCTCCCTCCCCTGGACTGGCGCGGCTGCGGCGTCGGAGGCTGCCCGTTGGAGTTACATCTGGAATTAGGAGAACTAGGTTAGCTCTTTACTAATAAACTTAACCAAAATAAAACAGACGTACACCAAATAAAATAGCAATAAAAAGAGAAAACATAAACAACTTAAATCTAGGTGACATAATCTAGACGGCCTTGTCGCTTAAAGCGATTTCTTGCTGGCAACCTGTGAATAGACAAGAAGTGAAGAAAGATGAAAAGTAGGGTGTTTAGACAGGCAGGAGAACAGATAAAGTCTGAAGATTGCTCCTCTGGATGTTTAGACTTTGTTTCAATAGTCATGGTCAGAGAATGAGTACCACTACACATAAATTATGTTTCAGCTTCTGTTTGTACTCATAGCTAAACTCAAATTAAAATATAGCCAGTAGGTAGAAGGAAACGCTTACCAGGCGAAGGTGAAGCATCATGCGGTCCTGGTTTTCTCAAGGATCTTCTGCCTAGTCCGTTCCTGATGTCCAGCAGTAGAGACTCCATTAACGACTCACATTCCGATACCGGTGTGCTGCATACACTGCTGCTACCTGCTGGAAATACAAGGTTTTATTCGGAGTCTTTTTCTTTTCGTATAGTCACAGATCACATAATACTAACGTAGTGTTGTGTTGTGACTCACCGAGTGTCAGAGTTTTCAAATCGCCCTAAACCACTCTCCTAACGACTGTTATATAGAGGTAACACTTGCTTATCTTGCATTACGGCGTACGGAAGTGCTAATGAAAATGATTTTTTGCCACACACTTCAGTAAGTTGATACCCAACCAAATAATGACCGCGCCAGGCCTTGCTAACCCATACGACTTAGGTTCAAGATCGGCAGGCGCAGCCAGAATAATGAGTTTATCCGAAGTTATTCCTCGTTCACCCCCCAAAGGTCACGATGAGTGTAAAGTTGAGTATGCAGTTACCAGTTTTGATCTTATTGGAATGTAGTTCCCTCGCGCGGCGTCGCGCCGCTGCCTGCTCCTCGTGCGCGCGGCGTCGCGCGTTCTCCGCCACACCCGACCGGAACTTGCAGCAGAACTGGACGAACGTCTGGGGGAACATTACATGATCAAAATTACATTTTTCATCTGTTGTCACGAAGTTGGATTGAAATTTAACTCATTTTTCCAATGAGATGTCAATCCAATTTAGCAAGAGGTCTGGAAAGATCTGGAAACGCAGGGCGTTGATTAGACCCTTAATGTAATAAAAACAACGCGATTAAAACCGGAAAAATGAGTATAATTCATATGATCAAATTATTAACTGTTATGTACAAGTCACCGTTTGTGGTGATAATATTAGTACTAGGGAGGGAGGGACAGTCGTGGAATTGTAAGGTGATGCCGGTGATGTGGTCTTCCTTGTTTTGGATCTTGGCTTTTTATACTTCGACAATATTTGCCTATTTTAATTATCTTGCATAGCCAAATAAGATTTACATATATTATTTACCTTGAAGCACTCCTCAAGTTTGAAAGCCACTGGATCTTCACAGAAAAACTCCGCCAACTGCTTCCTCATGCCTTCGACTTCCTCCATATCTTTATTCAAAGCGGACACTTCTTGCTCGGCCACCTAAAGATAAAAATGGTTTTAATGGCGTATTTTTTATACCAATAACTCTGTGACGCGAAGCCTGAGAAAATCATAATAGCACTTGTAACTGTTCTGCATGAGCTACTGGTAAGAAATAGCATAAGACAGGGATGGACGATTCCGGGGTCAAGTTTGAATATTCTTGTCACGATAAATAACAAATTAAACTTTAGAAACCTCGAATTCACGAAGGTTATTTTTGGTCTCGTTAAAGTTTTAAATACAATACTTTAGCTAGGTATATTTACCTGTAAGAAGTCTCCCATCTGATCCTTAATATCCTGCTTGGTGTTCGGTAGCTGTATCTCCCGTTTCAACCCTCGGATCCTTTGGTCCAGGGTCTTGATTTCGTTGGTAAGTTGTTCCACAGAAGCCTTCGCTGCTTCTTCCAAAACGCGCGTGTCGTCCGCGAAGTGGATCAGCTCTTTGTTTTTACGTTCTGCTTGCTGTAATCGAACATTGGAATACATAAGATTACGGTGTCATGGTTTTGGTTAATCCGTAAAGGGATCGAAACGTTTAGGCAAATAACTTTGATATATATCACTTAAAACAAAAATATGGATACTGCAGTAGAACAAGTTCAACCCGCTGTTCCTGGTTGATGTATTGGAATATTGGCTACTCCGCTTAGCGCCTGACTTCGTTCAGGTGGTTGGTGACAACAATGAAAGCATGATGGTAAATGCGGTCCCGCTCTTCTGAACGATTCCTGTGGTTGAGGACATCCAGTAATACATGTCAGGAAATACAGACGGGAAGAAAATTGAAAGGAATAACCCAACGAAACGCTTAAGGATATTCGTTAGTTTATCATACCTCAGCAACATAATGCATGAGAGTGACGCCAGGTTTGTTAGCGCGTATGTCCGGCAGCTTCTGCAGCGAAGACAGGCGAACACCCGCGGCGCCGCCCGCGTAGCCTCCCGCGTTCAGGAAGTTACCGGCTATCAGGGCGATGTAGAGGACTTCCTGTCAACATATTATGTTTGCTAAGTTAGAAATGGACCTAGACAATACCTATTTGTTGAGAGGGACAGAAATGGACCTAGACAATATTTGTTGAGGGGATCACGATAGCGTGATGATCTGGTTGCGTCCGATGCTGTAGATAGCCATAGCTGGAGATCGGGACAAGTTAAAGGAATTGGTGAACTGCACCGGCATACTTTTCCAAGAACGCAAGCATTTCGACTCTACGTTTTTATATTTGTAATTTAAGTTGTATTGTACCTGCAAAGCTCTAGAGTTCATGAGGTCGTCTCCAGCCACAAGGATCGCATTGATAGCGCTCTCCAGGTATCCAGCCGTTGATGGCCATTCCTCCTTCAGCAGCATACATTCTATACGGAGTTTATAGCTGGAAAGGTAACATGAGGTAATTTTAATCCTACTTGTAAATTGGGTAATTTTTATTTATTTTTAAATGCTAATCAAGTGTTCCTGGATGATTCTTGGTGTACTTACAAGTCGCCTTCCTTAGTTAGTACTATCATTATGTAAGAATACACGCCAAGAAACACTAACTACCAGATAAACTGTGACTGTACTAATCGCAGTGGTACTAACTTGGGCAAATTAATAAGTTGAAGAAGGAACCGCTCAGCGTTGCCCAGCTTAGCGTGGTCTCCGGAAAAGGCTCGCAGCATATCCACCTCATCAATCTCCGGAAGAATCTTGAGCAGACCACGCAGCTTCTCCGTGCCGATCTCGTCGTGCTGACCCTGGCTGATCAGCTGGATTATGTCGTCGTTTGAGCTGGAAATAGACAAGTCATCTGAGTAAAGCAACGAATTTGGTTATCATGAAGTTGTGGTAACTGTTACATAGAAAACGCAATTTTCTGTACGCTTTTGGGGTTTTATCAGTCCGTGAGCTTTAGTCCTTTGTTGTCTCACACGATACGTGATCCCTGGATGATGCTAAAGCACCTGCTTGGGCCGTGTAGGTACGATTTATACAGGTGAATAGTAACAAATCGCCTTAGACCGTCGTCACTTCACATGCCATCCAGAGCAGTGGTGTTCATAACTTTAAAACCGCTCAAGAATACCTACCTCCTAAATTGCTTCAAGAAGATGTTAACATTAAGACTTCTCTTGCCATCCAGCAATGTGATCTCGTTGTCCTTGCGTCTCCTTTCCCCACTGTCTCCGAGGGGACTGCGGCCGAGGCGTGGGCTAGAGCCTGCTGAACCGGGAGGCGCTTGCTGTAAACCAGAGAGTTTGGTTTTAACTTTTTGGAAGTGTAAATTTAAAGGGAATCAATTTTAATTATGAGATCAAGTATCTAGTAGTAATATACTAGTAGGTAAGTTACCTGTTGACAGAAGAGTCCCTCAATCTCGGTCCAGTCCAGCTCTGCTGTCTTAGGCGAGTGTTTATGGCTCGACGCTACTAGAGACCAGATGTTGTTTTGACCTATCACCTGGAACAAAATGCAGCATTCATATTTGTAGGTTAGTTCTGGCACCTGCCATAGCAATATTCATGCACGTAAAATAGCAAAAAGAACCATCGTTGGTATGCCAAGTATTTCAAACATAGCACTGAGGCACGTACGCACGTGAGGTGTCCATCATTTAAAGGTTTTTACTCCCACTTCATCAACTCTATTATCTACTGATATATACATAGTTCTGGACAATGAATTATTTCTACTGTATCCGTGCGTAGCCTAAAGCGTCCTTACTAACCTTATTGTTAGGGATCTTATTCCAATTGATGGTCTTCATCTTGGTCTTCGGTATGGGAGTCTCCTGTTGTGGAAGCTTCACGTCTATGGCGGGGGGAGGAGGCGTGGGGGCAGAGGGGGGAGGAGGTGCTAGGGGAGGAGGGGGTGCCATGGGCGGGGGCGGGGCCAGAGGAGGGGGCGGTGGAGGTATACCTGGAGGAAGAGAAAAAATTTGGTCAGTATATTACCTAAAGTTTTGGGTAGGGTTCCCAGGTTATCGCATACTTTACCTACCAGACAGTTCAAATTGTAGGTTTGAAGTAAAGAAAAAATGTATAGTTTCTAATTAGGTTTCAATATGTAGAATTGAAACTAGTAGGGATATTTTAAAAAACGTGTGGCACTCGGGGACAGCAGCGGTAAAGCTATTGCATAGCATTTTTTTTTCTTAGGCTACATGGTAGGCTAACCTAACACCCCCCGTGTTTGGTTTTATTATCGTTACGGAATTTCTTGATTCGGTCCCCGCGCTCAAAGCCCGCGATAAAAGCTATACAATAGTTTAAATGCAACATGCTAAATCCATAGTAAATTATCTGCTACATCACTCACAAGGCGGCGGTGGTGGCGGCGCTGCAGGTGGTGGGGGCGGTGGAGACAGCGCTCGCTGAAGGCTCTGCTTGCGACCACCAGACATGTCGCGGTGTTGGCACGTGCAACCCATCTTAGCCTGGAACGAAGCAAGGTTAGAAGTTTAAGACAAGTGGACAAACGCAGCGCCTTGACATTATAGAAAGCCTGGAGCTTCGGGAGAAATGCCTGATCGATCAATGTATGGCACAAGAGATTCTTGGTGACGAGAGTTTTAGTTTTTCGTTTCCTAATAGACAGCAGGTAATCTTCAATTATTATCCTCATTCTTAACGTCAGATTTAAATCTGTAAAGTGCTTACGTCACAAACCATCAAAAGGTTAAACCTTTTAAATGTCATTCACTGCATCATTAGGATACTATTAGACAAGGGCGTAGCCAGGATTCTATATAGGGGGGGGGCAGACAATGAAAATCTAAGACTATTTTGTTTTAATCGCGGTTTTTTACATATGAGTAGAGGAGATTGGTAGTGGAGAAAAGTAAAAATAAAAATACCTTTATTACTTGACTAGTAATCTGCGCCGATCTTAACAAAATCTATTTAAAACTTCTCCTACAATTTTTTTTGGACAATTTTCCGGTGTACGTTTGTTATGCAAGGCTGCAAAGTTGGTTTTTGCAGCGAGTACTTGTATTGAAACCTGAACTAGCGAAGTATTCTAGGATTGAACCACGAGCGCAGCGAGAGGTTTAAATATAGAATGTTGAGCGTTTTAAGGATTTCAAAGGTACAAAATGCAAAAAAACTTTGCTGCCGAGTGAAACACACAATTTTGCACCTCACTACAGCGAGGAAGACGCTAGGTGCATTTTTTCCGATAGAAAACTCAATTCGGCATTATGTACCACTTCCACTAACTCTGCAGTTTTTAAATTAATATCTTCGTCGCGGCAGGCCAGTGCAATTATTCAAAAAAATGAGGTAGGTATATATTTTACCTCTCTCCTCAACCTATACAATTTTTTGTCTTTCGTAAAGTGGGTAGTTATATTTTTGTACGCTATACACGATGTTCCGAGGTGGGGGTATTAAGCCGAAAGGGGTTTGTTCTAGACGTCTAGGCGAACAACTTTTAGAAATATGAAGTAGTTTTCGAAAATGTTGAGTTTAAAGTTTGCATGAAAATCAGCTGTTTTTTAGAGTTTGAGGTCTTTGGCCTTAATCTGCCCTTTTATTTAGTTTGGACCACTACAATCTTAACATCGATTGCCTTTATTTACAAAAACAGCTGTTTTTTTTTCAGTGATACAACCTCAAATTTTCGAAAAAAAAGTTCGAATTTCCAATTTCCAAAAGTCGTAGAACAAAAGTTGTTCGCCTAGATCTCTAGAACAAACCACTTTCGGCTTAATACAGGGGGTATTAAGCCGAAAGCGGTTTGTTCTAGAGATCTAGGCGAACAACTTTTGTTCTACGGAACAGCCTGTATATAGCGAAAAAATCATATATGATTCCTCGTTTTTGTAAATAAATAAGTAGACAATCTCTAAATCGAATAATTCACGAAAAAAACCTGCTTGATACTAATAATATAATAAACAATAAATACGACATTGGCAGATGAGCAACAAGACTTCGTGGTTCGATGCCATGAACAAAAAAAAAAAGGAATGAAGTTGGCGCATTTTCAAAGGACTTGCTTTAGAGAAAAGTTTGGATAAGACAGATTCGAATTTTGAAAAGTCTTTGCACGGTAAGAAATCTGCGCGCAAAACCAGATCCTTTCCAAGGTTGTGCGGTGAAAAAGACCTGCAAAATCACATTTTGCGCGCTACCGTGCAAAGACTTTTCAAAATTCAAATCTGTCCCGGAAGTAGTTTTTAATTTTTTTCAGTTTATGAAAAAATATCTAACTTACAAAACGGAATATAACTTCATTTTATAATCTGCGAAAATTAAACATTGTTTCATAACATAACTAATACTAGCTTAGTTGATTGACCTTTGCAACTCTTTAGGATTCTAGTTTTCCAATCTTTTAAACTCGGTAGAGATCGGTTTATTATGCCTTATACTGGTGACCGACCGCTCTTCTAGGGGGGGGCAGCTGCCCCCCCCCCCCCCCTGCCCGTACCTCGCTACGCCCATGCTATTAGAGCCGAAGCTGGGGAATAATGATAGTGTTACCTGAACGCTGGGAGCTCGGAGCAATTTAGCAGCATCTTCATTGTTCTCCAACAAGGTAGCTCTGTGTACAAGCGTCTCTGCTGTGTCCCAGATGATGTCGCTCACGGCTTCCTTTGGATCTATTCGAAGAAGATGCTGGAGAATGCTTAGGAATGGAATCTCTTGTGGCGTGTCGGATACCTGTAAGCAGCACAATAAATTGAGATGATAAACATAGATCAGATAAAGGAAGTCGTAACATTTTTGAGGCCTGTATTTTCTGATTTAAAGGCCGGTGTAGCTAGCAGACACTGAAATGCAGACTTTTTTTACTATTTAAGTACGCTAAAGTAGGTTTTAACTAAGTACATTAAAGTCTACCTAAGTACTTCTGCGAGGAGTCAAATTCCTATATTATGCTGGTATGTTTGTGGATGATATACTCGTCACTATAAACTATAAATCTTAAATAAATACTGTAGTTTCTATTGACATATTCAGATTACCTGTTTCAATATGGCATAGAAGACATCAAGGTGCGAGTTTAGGTTGATGCCTCCAGGACCCTGAGCCTCGTCGCTTTCTCTCTGCTCCTCGAAGACATCTAGCTGAACGCCTAGGTCTGGATGACTGGCAGCTTCTTGTCTAGAAAAGTTACAGAGACATGAGACATCTAAATCAGATTTCAAAATCATGATTGGCCAACATTTAGAAATGGATGAGGATAACAAATGCGGACATACTATTGTGCTTTGCCAAAAGCAGAACCAAAAGTCCATAATTGATCGTCGATCTTAAAAGCGAAAAAAGAAAATCACTTATTAGCTGAAAATAATAGATAAAAGGTTGTGAGCAGTAATTGTAGACGCAGTAGCAGATTTATTTCAAGATGCAAAGCATTATGTACCTTTTAAGGTTTTAAAGTCATGGTACAATTTGTCCCAGAATACACAGTGGCTATTGTTTGAACTAAACAAATAAATACATACACTGTAAGTATAGGTACCCTACCTACACTAGCTAAAATCGTGATCAGCCATAACAGGATAAAAAAAAGTATAAAAGCCATTTTCTAAATTGAGTCAAGTGTATTAAATGATTACGAAATACCGATTATTCATGTTTTTGCACTCGGTTTACATATTAATCTTATTATTCATGATCTCGTACCATATTTGGTAGCTCCTCGTTGGTCTGCGCCCACGCAGTTAAGCTTTTTGTTTCCTTTATAGTGTAGATTGAAGAAACTAAGGTCTTTATTTGAATATAGGTTATCATTCAAACTGTAATTTGTATTAGCATTCTGAAGGTTGCAATCCGTAAGAACTTTGTGTTATTTTTCTACAATAAGACAATAAAGATGGTTTCTTTGGACATTATGCGGTCAAACATTTTTTACACCAATAGGCAGAGAAGTCAAATTTATATTACCGTATCGTAAAGCAAAAAGCTGTGAACAAAAAAACACGACAAAAACATGATCGCTAAAAAGCGACATCGATGTATTTTCCTTGAAGGCATATAAAATATCATCTATTGTTTTCAAATCCCCTGCTGTGAGATATTATAATTGGTTTCTGTAAAGACTAATGAATTGACATTTAAAAAGATTTGTAATATAGTACTTTTATGTATAAGTAGATCTAAATATTATCTTATGAACCGTACCCTATCTAGCATGTTTACATAAGCCCAGAATTTAGTGAAACATCTGCGTCTCACTCCCTATTTATTATGGACAGGTTGATAAGTTAAATTACTTTGACTAAGTAATGCAATTTGTCTCGCACTTGTCAGTGGTTTACAACGTCTGCGAAAATGTGACAGAGATTTTACTTAGCCAGAATAATTACTCGATTTGTCTATAAATACGGAGATCACTCACTCTCTTTTCCTTTAGCTCCGAAATAGAAGCAGTTTTGTGGATAGATGTATTACTGAATTAAATATTGACAGAGACTGTTTGATAGTTTATTTTTTATATTACTATGGTTACTGGTTAACTACGCAACCTTTGACTAATTATCAACGCCCACACTGACTTCCATTGAGTGACAAAAACGCAATTAGCAGCCGGCATTGGTCAGTTTTTGTTGCTATTATATTAACTACGGATTAAAACAAAACTAGTCTTTTAATTTTATTAATTAACTCTTTGAAGTCAATTTGGTATAATAAACCTACCTGTATGTAAAATTAACCATTTCCGCAAACATTACCTAGTAATTTAAATACCACTATGGTCAATTATATAGATTAAGAAATATAGTGTACCAAGAGTCCAAAAGCGACCCCTGCGGAACACATTAACATAGGTAGTTGATAATTTTAAAAGTATCTATTGCTTACCTTAGGTTATTGAGCGTCGGCAGAAGACCAAGTCCTGAAAAAAAAACGAAAAATCTTTTACAAACAGAAGTGGTTCTTTGTATAATTTATATCTATAAAAGACTAATCCTGAATGACAGACAGCCAAAACCGCGGGCCGGTACATTTCAGTTCAATGCCTGACTGACTGATGAAGAAAATACATTCTTCTTCTTCTTTTCGTATAGTGGTGTGGCTCACCTAGTGTTAGAGGTCCCCCTAAGGCCTCTAGCTATACCTAACGGCTGCTATCAGACATAACAACCGGGACCAATTGTTTGACGTGCCTTCTGCAGCACGGTTCTTACCGATAAATTCATTCCTGACCCTGATCCTATCGGGCAGTCTCGGAGCCGAAATGATGAGGCAGTTGACGAAGGCCAGGAGTGCGGTCTTGTAGTCCGTTGTGGAGGCGCTCTTCAACTCCTCGACCACCACGGCAAGCCGGTACCGCTCGTTCTTGAGGGCCTTTGGGATGGAAACGAGGGAGGTTTAGTACACTTGACATGTTTCGCAGCTGTATTCATAAGCGACCCTATGCGTGGCTTAATGCTTTGTCTTGATCTTGTGAGGGATATGACAAAAGCAGAATCCACGCAAAGGGTCGTTTGTAAGCGGTCAAGTGAGTGAAATCAAGTTCTGGGTTAAATAATATTAGTCAAGTTGGCCCGCTTATTTGTCCCACAGCAGGGCAAGGGCCTCCTCTTAGAGGGATTAGGCAGTAACACGCCATGGTAACCATTCCGGATTTGTAGGTTAAGTTCTAGACTTAAAATTCTAGCTTATTCTTTTTAATTCGCAGCTTCTGCCACAGATTCACTTACTAGCTGTGAAGTTCTTAGCCATCTCACCTTCTGTCACCTTATCCATAGCTAGCTACCCACAAGTTAATGCTTAGTGACAAATGATATTGCATGGACCACAAACGCCGCATTTTGTAGCGAATAGCGACCACTGAGGTGTCAACCGCGTGGAACGAGTCCATAGACCAAGAATGAGATGAGGAGTGAGGCAGGATGCTCCTCAAGACATAGGAGGGCAAATTGTATGACACAGAGTTTGCAGTTCTTACCTTATATCGATCGAGGGTGTCGACCGCTCTGGCATACCCCTCAGCATTGTAGACACACAACGCTGACAGCAGCTCGAACACCTGTAATATTTTGTCTCATTATTGTAAAGAAATTAAGAAACCCAAAATATGCCATTTTATCACCAACTGAAAAACAAGTTGTCTATTGCATGCCTTTAATGGGATAGTTAAACCTACAATATAGCATATTATGCAACTAGTGAATAAAATACGGATTTAGTGCGAGGGCCGTAGATGAATCACGAGCAAGTGAAGGATTCTAACGACTGAATCACGACCGTAGGGAGTGATTCATGATGATTGAATCACGAGCGTAGCGAGTGATTCAAGTGTTAGAATCCTGAGCGACGCCAGTGGTTCATGGCCCTCAATCTAAATCCGTACTTTATTCAAGAGTTGCATACTATACTTTATACCATGACTACGAGGAAAAAAACCGGTCAAGTGCGAGTCGGACTCGCGTCGCGTACGAAGGTTTCCGTACCACTATCACAAATTTCGGAATCCTGAAATGAACACTGGAGCGGCAACCAATCCGTGAACGCAACGCGAACGTTAAAATTTATTTTACCACTGGCGCCAGTCTCAATGCATCACTAGATAGTAAAAAGTGCTAGGTGCTATGTCAAAATCACATAAAAGTTTTTTTATCTATTTGTTGTTATAGCGGCTAAAGAAATACATCTACTGTGAAAATTTCAACTGTCTAGCTATCACAGTTTATGAGATAAAGCCTGGTGACAGACGGACAGACAGACGACAAAGTATCAGTAAAAGTGTTCCGTTTTTATTCTTTGGGTACGGAACCCTAAAAAGAATTTGTATGTCGAGTATTCTTAGCGCAAGGAGTTTGTATCAAGTTTTTTTTCACGCAAGGAGGTTGTATATGCATTTAGTTATATGGACGACGAGTAAATTGTGTTCTAAATTCAAAATTCAAACAGCGTGAGTAAAAGTCCATTTTATTCACTGTTTAGCGTGAATAAAATAAGCTTTTAAGAGTGTGAGTGGTATAATAGTATATTATGCAACTAGTGAATAAAAGACGGATTTAGTGCGAGGGCCGTAGATGAATCACGAGCAAGTGAAGGATTCTAACGACTGAATCACGACCGTAGGGAGTGATTCATGATGATTGAATCACGAGTGTAGCGAGTGATTCAAGTGTTAGAATCCTGAGCGACGCCAGTGGTTCATGGCCCTCAATCTAAATCCGTACTTTATTCAAGAGTTGCATACTATACTTTATACCATGACTACGAGGAAAAAAACCGGTCAAGTGCGAGGCGGACTCGCGTCGCGTACGAAGGTTCCGTACCACTATCACAAATTTCGGCAACCAATCCGTGAACGCAACGCGAACGTTAAAATTTATTTTACCACTGGCGCCAGTCTCAATTCATCACTAGATAGTAAAAACTGCTAGGGGTGAAAATACATCACGGTATTGTTGCGTTTTTATGTCAAAATCACATAAAAGTTTTTTTATCTATTTGTTGTTATAGCGGCTAAAGAAATACATCTACTGTGAAAATTTCAACTGTCTAGCTATCACAGTTTATGAGATAAAGCCTGGTGACAGACGGACAGACAGACGGCAAAATATCAGTAAAAGTGTTCCGTTTTTATCCTTTGGGTACGGAACCCTAAAAAGAATTTGTATGTCGAGTATTCTTAGCGCAAGGAGTTTGTATCAAGTTTTTTTTCACGCAAGGAGGTTGTATATGCATTTAGTTAGATGGACGACGAGTAAATTGTGTTCTAAATTCAAAATTCAAAATTCAAACAGCGTGAGTAAAAGTCGTTTTTATTCACTGTTTAGCGTGAATAAAATAAGCTTTTAAGAGTGGGAATGGTATAAAGATCTTTGTCTTCTTAACTTAGCAATAAATGTCATGATTTCTTGAAACAAAAGACAGTCGAACTATCTATAATCCAAGACAACATACTATGCACAATTCTTAATCACGTTCACTTACATCCTAGTTTTTATAAATAAAAACCTCCTAGTTTCAAAACCATCTACCTAGATTCGAACTCCCGACCTTCGCATAGAAAGTCAAGGTCTCTTCCCCAAAGCTAACCTTACTTATTTTAAGAGAAAATATCAAAATAATAAGCGCAGCGAGCAAGTAATTCGATCTGTAATCAACCAGCGGCCTTCGTTTGATAAATTAAGACAACCTTTTGAACTTATTCAGAAAGTGGTGTAGGTCGGGGTCTCTTTTGAAGACCGGTCAGATTATTTGTGTTCCTACGAGGCAGTAAAGCTGGACCATTTCAGAGCCATTGATGAACCCATAGGTACCAAGGTTATACTGGGGGGAACGTATTAAGTCTTGGTAGAAAGGGATGCAACGACGATAGTTATTTCTGTGTTAGAATTGTCCAAAATTTATTTTCAACATCATTGCAATTATAAACAATACCTACCTACACTTTAAAATTAAACTGTAACTTGTAACTGGATTGCAAACGACACTTTTTTGACTAAAAAATGTATTGAAAACGGTACCTATTCTCCAAGACCAAGAATCAATAATATTTGTTTAGGTGATGTAAGTATAAAATACAATTTTGTCGAAAAATGTCAAACCGCGCACATATGTACGCATGGCCTTGTTAGCAGTTCCCCTTCTTAGTAGCTTCTTTCTACGTGTAAGTCATCATCATCCTCACGATGTTCCCGGTTCTATCCTTCTTGGGAGCCTGGAGGGTTACTGCGGGTCTTTCGACACGACAACGATACGATAATTCCAGCCGATACGATGATTCTACTGTCAACCCTACTATCACAGTGTGACAGTAGAATCATCGTATCGGCTGAAATTATCGTATCGTTGTCGTGTCGAAAGAACCGCAGTAACCATCCAGGGGTTTGCTTTCCTATTTCTACGTTTCCATGCACTTCCCACGATCTGGAGGGTTACCTCGGTTCGTTTTGATACGACAACGATACTGTCATAACGATGGTTCTACTGTCACCCTACTATCAGAATGTGACAGTAGAATCATCGTACTTATGACAGTATCGTTGTCGTATTGAAACGAACCGAAGTAACCCTCCAGATCGTGCATCCCGTGCAGTGAGGTCCTTTGTACGTGTAGGTACCTAAGTATTTATGTTTTAAACTAAATATTTGTTCCTGATCTGGGTGTTTTCTATGTATCATATTATGTATGTATTTACAACAACAAAAAAGTAGGTATAATATGTAGTATAAGTATATCCGTTGTCTAGTACCCATAGTACAAGTCTAGTGCTTAGTTTGGGGCTAGATTGCGCCGTATTTATTATTTTTTTAAGTACCTATCAGCCCTAAAATGGGTACTTTACCTGTTTTTTAACCGGCGCGGCTGGCGAGGTGAGCGCCGCCGCGAGTTTCCCCGCGTATTCTGCATGCTCTACGATATAGTCCAGCCCCACCCGGCTCTCCATGCCGACACTGAAACAATCAAACAAAAAACCTTAATAATGCAGTCCTTAACAGTCCAGGAGGGTTACTGCGGTTCTTTCGACACGACAACGATACGATAATTCCAGCCGATACGATGATTCTACTGACAACCCTACTATCACAGTGTGACAGTAGAATCATCGTATCGGCTGGAATTATCGTATCGTTGTCGTGTCGAAAGAACCGCAGTAACCCTCCTGTTACAGCTATTTGATCGAACCGAGTTGCAGGTTCAAATCTTGTCGGGTGCAGAATTTTGGAAACTAAAGGACTCATTGTACGGAGACGCTGGTGATGGAGTACGCTTTGACTCGCCCCTCGAAATAGTATTTTTAAGTTAATCGGCCTACCGAGTATTATACCGACTAACTTAAAAGACCTACCTACTACAGGTTTTGAATGGAAAAATATAAAATACACAGTGCCCTTGTTGAATTCATAAATCTTAATCCGCTTTTATATGCAATCCGGTAGATACTTAGGTAAAATTTAAAATATTCATGATAATTTACACTATACTTAGTAAGTAGGTAGGTAACTATAAAAATTTACGATCTATCTTTTTTTTAAACCAGTAAAATCGTTAATCGATTAAACATTTTATGGTCTTCAAAAGTGTACGATTTTAAATAAAAATACCTTTTTTGGTAGCCATACGAGTATATACCTAAATTCTGTCATTTTAATTACATTAAAATAAATAAATTAGTTAGGTATGCAAAATCTTTCAAGTGTTCCGTATATACAGGTAGGTAGGTTATTTTAAATTTGGATATTTTACGGTCTGCAAAAGGTAGAGATTCTTGTATTGTACCTACCTACTTCATTTGTAATTTGTTCAAAGGCTCGTTTTTCGCAAATAGACCTCCTCGAAAAAAACCACGAAAAGGGGACCTAATTTAAGGTCCTCTTTTCGTGATGGTTCCTTTTGTCAAGCCTAAATCTTGTAGAGATTCTTACGATTCGTTTAAAATACCATTTCAAGGCCAGTCAAAACGCGCTTCTCCATAAAACGAGGTCACAAAGAAAAGAAAACCTCTTTTTCTAGCTAATAACATAATTAGTGGAGTAGAACAACCCATCTTCCTTAGTGGCTGCACCGGTCTACATATCGGATAGGTAACGGACGAGTATTTTGTTTTATATTAAAATTGTAAGGAACTCAAATAGACTTTTTATTAACGTGGAGTAAGGTCGGAGTAATTTTTCAACCTTTTGTTTCTGTCTGTCAACTTTGAAAGTTTTTGTCACGGAAAAAGAAAAAGCATGTTCTCACTACTCCAAACTTATTCCACGTTTATTAATAAACAGACGGACGGACAGACATAACAAATCTATAAGGGTTCCGTTTTTAATGCCATTTGGCTACGGAACCCTAAAAAGCTTTACATAGTAACGTTACAGATCAGGTTATATTATTTATTTATTTTATCGTTTCTGATTATAGATAAGTTAATTCTAAACATCCATTATTCGAGTCGAGCTGGTTCCTAGGTATTTAATTTATATAATTTGTAGTACCTAAGTCATAAATTATAGAATTTCCTTCTGTTTCGCGATGTTGTATTAAATTTAAAGACATTTTTATCACTTTGAGCATTGTTTGAACGATCAAAGTTTAGAGAAATTTTGAAGGTCTCTTCCTCAGGATTGAATAATTTTAATAAATTATTATAAATCGTCTTATTATAAACCGCAATTCTTTCTTGGTGAATACTTACATATGGCAAAGAACATGTTCTCCAAATTTCATGTCCCTAGCTCGTAGTTCAGTCAATAAGTCAGTCAGGACTTTTATTTGACTTTATGTATCTACTTATAGATTGGTAAATAAAGAGCGCGAAACAAATTTTCTTCTCAAAGGCAGAAAGGCAGGTTTTTTTCAGTTCATTGCGTTCGTTAACAATTTCAAATTTCAAATTCAAAAATATATTTGTACAGTAAGATATTCACATGGTCGTTTTAAATCGAACCCCTTATAAACTGTAACCTACTTAAGTATTTCACACGAAGAATTCGATGACAATCATCATCGCATCATCACATCATGGTAGTTCCAGAAACACTAGGTCATTATGTAACCTAAGTTAAGCATATAGAGATAAAACACTTTTAAAATGCTATCGTAGAGTTCACACCATTTTTTAAGCTTTTGATAACAAATCTTCGTGTCCGTTTTCGTTCAACGAATTCGGCCATTGGGAAAAGCTAGCGGTAAATATCCGTTGATTGGGAAGGGAAAATAGAAAAATCCTATTCCGTCTTTTGCTTGACTGAATATTATTGATATTATAATAGATATAATGCTGGGCTGAGTTCAGACGGGCCCAGGCTGAATCGCGGCTGACCGAGGTTTTAAGGCATAACTTTTACTACTCTTTCCACCATATAAGTCTCCACTTGATACTTGATGAGGTAAGATTTCCAACTACAGGCTCCTAATCTAATACCTACCTACCTATTGAAAAGGTTCTAGGTACATGGTCGTATAAAAGTATTATATGTCTACACTATAGTTAAGTCATAAGTAGGCGTTCTAGGAACCCTATCTATCCGTCAGCGTAATCTGCATGTTGGATGCATGACAATTGATACCTGTGTTGACTGATGTTACGTTGAAGTCCAACTTAACAACTGCATTAAAATTCTATTGATAACCCTACATAATCATCCTATTTTATAAGAACCGGCCAAGAGCGAATCCGACTCGACCACGACGAAGTGTTATTTTATTGGAACGAAGTTCCTTATCGTGCGTTGCGAAAGGGGTCTAGACCTGTCTAGACGGAAAACATTAAGACCAAAAGTTGTAACGACACTTTTTTTTTGCTTGGAACTTCGTTCCATCCGGGTGTCTCTTGACACCTCTCAAGTTTTTTTGTTTTGTTTTCAGTATAATTTGTTGTTATAGCGACGACTGAAATACGTCATCTGTGAACATTCAACTGTCTAGATATCACGGTTCATAAGATACCTACAGCCTGGTGAGTGGTGACAGACAGACGGACGGCGGAGTCTCAATAATAGGATCCCGTTTTTTTAACCCTTTAGATACCGTAACTTAAAATCGAACTACTTATTTACAACTAAAAAAATGGTTACATTTTCCCTGGTCTTTATCGCGTATAATTACCGAAATAAAAGTTTCTAATCCTAATAAGTATTTATATATTGGAAATCTGCTTATTTGTTAAAAACAACAAAGGTTATTTTTTTAGCAAAATCTCAATTAGGTCTGAGAGTCAAAGAGACACACATAAATATAATATAAGCATACCTCAAGTAAACAATCATACATTTTATAAAAGTTCATATTACACCGCAATAAAAATTTATAATCATTTACCCCTACACATTAAGTTACTAAACGGTGTTATATTCCAAAACAAATTGAAAGCTTGGCTCATATCTAAGGTATTTTATAATCTTACAGAATTTTTCGACAACGACGAAAGGTAATATAAATATTGTTGTTCTACTTTAGATTAAAATTATATTTTAAGGCCCTACTGTCACCTTACCCTATTGCATGCTCGAAATGAGTAAACTGTTGAAACTATTTATATTTTAAGACCTCCAATGTACACAGTTATAGCAATAAAAATATTCTTATTCTTATAATTATTTATTTTCTTAACTCGACGTTTCAACCATGCTACAATGGTCTTGGTCGCGGGGGTATGTTAACAAATCCGTGTGAATTTAAAAAGTTTAACTAAAAATATATTTAATAAATCGATTCTGTAAGCAAAATAAGCCACTTATTACGAGGCGCCTTCATAACATTTACCCCGCCATATCAGCTAGCAAGTCAAGACCATAAAATAATGACTTAAAGTAAAATGTCGCCGTCCACTTCCGGCGTCTGTTAAGGCGTAAACTCAATGCCATCTGCTAAGGGCAGCTACACCCGATGACCTGACCAAATCGGGCCCGACCTCGTCGGGAGGTCGTCTTGAAGGGTTCAAGCAAAACCTACTTTTATATTATGAAACAGACAGATGGAGAATCGCAAAATCCTTTAGATAAGAAAAACTAACAATGGTTATAATAATAGATTATGGTTCGTTAATAGAAGAGCGTGTTACATCTTAGACCATATCTGCTAGCAACTGCATTACTGACCATTACGTGAGGTCAAACGCTCATCTGTCGTGTGTAAAAAACTCAGTCTATTTTTATAAGGTTACTAGCAGCTCCCCGCGGTTTCACCCACATAAGTCCCGATCCCGTAGGAATATCGGGATCAAAAGTAGCCTATAGCCTTCCTCAATAAATGGACTATCCAACACCGAAAGAATTTTTCAAATCGGACCAGTGGTTCCTGAGATTAGCGCGTTCAAACAAACAAACAAACAAAAAAACAAACTCTTCCGCTTTATAATAGTAATAATAGAAAAGATGGAAAAAATGCTATGCCAAGATTATTTGGAATCATTTTGAACGTAGATTCAAAGACCGCGTATTCGAATCCTGCGTAAGCATAATTTAGTTATAGTTCAAAGTACATACTTATAATTACTAGGTATAACTTTTTAATACACCTATTCGTATCATATTGATAGGTTTCATTTGTTACAATTAATTACAATCAAAATATAAAATGAATACAAAAAATGTTATTTTACATCCAGATTAAATTACAAGTCCTTATAATTTTAACCGTTCAGGTTTTTGCGGTCACCCAATACTACCTACACCTACGTATTTGAGACAAGAACCATTTTTTCCCAATTAAAGTCTCATGTGTCTCAAGGGATCACTTTCAAACCCACGATATAGCAAT
This sequence comes from Idaea biselata, assembly GCA_958496205.1. Lineage (NCBI taxonomy): Eukaryota > Metazoa > Arthropoda > Insecta > Lepidoptera > Geometridae > Idaea > Idaea biselata. Next base: position 14,139,243 of record OY292402.1, read on the forward strand.
CTGGTATAAACTGACGTATTAGACCGAGAGCTGATATTAGTCTGACTTACGCCAAGTTTTCTGATAAAAAATAAGTATTTTAAGCCGTTTAGCAACAAAGCCGCCGCCGCTACCGCCGCCGTAAACAGCCGTAAACATTCTCTCTAGCTTTTTATAAGTTGTTACTGAATTAGAATTAAAATTAGAATTATTTCTAATTTTAAAACCAGCTTATTTTTATTACATTTTTTTTCTATTCTTTCGAGGGTTCAAAATGGTGCATAAAACCAGGACAAAAAATCGGATTCTACACTTACGCACACAAATCGTAAGAAAACGTCGATGTGTTTTTGTAGTTTTAGTCGATTTTTGCTGTGGGTGTGTGGATATCATTCAGTTTTCGTCCTATATGTAGCCGTTCTAAACGTCAAAACATGTACCCATATAAAAATCAAAAAAGTTCAACAACCGTTTTTGACGAGGATTCAAAGTCAAAGTCAAAATCATTTAAAATAATAAAACCATTTTGATAACAGAACTATTTTGACGTTTTGAAACTACACTACTACTTACACTCGTATTTATACTAAATTCTAAGTATTTACTTGTCTAAGTAATGTACATTGTCACATTCTTGCTGACGTTAAAAATCACTAATAATCACTCAGATTCATCTATAATTACGGGTGTTAATATTTATACTTGAGTGTCTTCGAAACGCAACCTCCAATGAAAAGAAGAGTCAAGAAATCTAATGTTTTTTAGCAGTGATCAATGATCATGTAGTTCACTTTGTCGGTTAGAATAAACGTAGTTGTTGCTACGATGTGCTCCCACTCCATCAAGATACAAGCAAGTATCAAGTGACGGTCATCGCACCGAGAGCTCGTTAGCTGAATGCTGTGTAGGAGACCTTTTTGTTCTTGTTCAGAGATTACTACAGATTACACAGCTTTTGTAGTTGCACTCCAGATCCCTCATGTCCACTGACCTCCATGGTACAAGTCGCTGGACAGGTCATAGCGCACTGAATTTTGTTCCTATTTGATCTGCGCCATGTTGCGCTGTTGTCGGGCATTTTCTATTGAATGTGATGGTGACCGTCTCCGGAACTATTAGTTCCACGGACGGTCACCATCACTTTCAATAGGAAACGCGCGACAACAGCGCAACATGGCGCTAATCAAATCGGCACAAAGATCTAATGTCATTTTGTATGGTAGGTATACCAATTCCAGCGTACTTGTATAGTTTTCATTTCAGTGCTCATGTCAGATCTATTTACCAATGAAGGGATTTGAACTTCGTGAACTTTAAGCTTCTGTAGGCAAATTTCTACTAGTAATATACGAGTAGGTATGTTTGTGAAAACTACTGAACCGATTGTGGTGAAATTTGATATGGAGATAGATGAAGATCTGGATCTGGACTAATATTTTATTCAGATATTCCAATGGGATCGGGGCTAACGCGGGTCGCGGGGTCACAGAGGAATTTGGAGAGTGTGTTTATATGATGTAGGCATCATTTTCATCATCACATTGCAATAATTGATGTTTCGTCGGGTTCGTCGTTAAATTGGGTAATCTCTAAAATAATTAAAATGATAAAAACAGAATCACAAGCTAATTGTTCAATCGAACTTATATTCTTAATCCAGAACTGTCTATATTTCAAGCTCATCGCAATCGGTGTAGTAGTTTTTGTTACAAACATTCAGTAGTTTTTGTTACAAACATTCAGTAGTTTTTGTTACAAACATTCAGTAGTTTTTGTTACAAACATTCTCACAAACTTTCGCATTCAAACTATTAAGATACGATTGAATATTTCCCTCGCATTTGCGCAAAACTATTGTCTACTTAAAGTTTCTCTGTGCGCACGCGCAGTGAAAGCGCCCTCTGACCTTTCTCGTGAGGTTTTATCCCTAAAACGTATGTAAGGATTGATTTTGCTATTAAACCTGTTGTCCTAAGCGAGCGACGCGATGCGACGCGACGCGACATTATGGCAGCATTAAATAAAATAAAAAACAAATATTGCACGACGTTCCACACAGCGCAATCTAGGCCCAAACTAAGTATACTTTGTACTACTACTAGACAAAGCATATATTAACAACATAAATACTTCTTTTTTGTAATTCCATAGATAGGTACAAAGAAAACAACCAGACCAGAAACAAATATTTTTATTTTTAAGCATAGCTAAATACTTTAATCGAACGCGCAACCTTTTGCATTGCAGTCGGGCCTTCGCCCCTGAGATCAATAAATTGCAGCTAAACTTCTGATTGACAGACAGACACTATTTTACATCTTAGCGTCGTATTGCCGCATTTGTCGTTCACGTAGGACAACGTGCTATATAATTCCGTATTATTAGACAACGAAAACGGTACCTAAGTCATTTTCTCCGATAGTTTAAAAGGTTTTCGGAGTTTTCTAACCTCGTTTGTTTTCTAACTTCGTTCGTTTAGTAGAGAATTCATTTGGTAGAGTTTAAGATAGGATAAATTGTAGGTACCTAAGTACTATAGCCATTTGCCGTATAACCCCGGCATAGAATAGGGGTACCCCGTCTCTTCCCAATACTTCCCATGGGTGTCGTAAAAGCCGGATAAAGAAGACTATCAAACCGCAAGTCGCGCCACCGCGCGGGGTGAACTTGCGGATAAACTGCTTAACCCCTAGGAGGGTTGGTGTCAGGCGGTCAACCGTAAAAATATTGTCAAATCTATTTCTCCATTAAATCAAAACCTAGGGACATGTAATAGCTCATATAGATTTTATGGCATAAACAGATTTGCTCTAATATTTTATCCAGGGAGGAATCAGTCGACTACGTTTGCATGGAGAAAGAATAGGTAACTAAGTAACTACCCTCTTAATTTTGACGCTCCACAATTTCGATGTATCATCGTAAATTTGAAGCTGATACCAAGAGCACAATATTTTTTTACTCGACTGTATTTCGTCGAATCAAAAACCGCATCCTAAGATCGTGTTTACATTATTAATGCATTGTGGCTGCAGGCTTAACGATATGAGCTGTCAATGTAATAACAAATGGTCTTGTCTGTACGTTGCATAACGGACCGGTCTGCCCAAGGTCAATATCGATGCGGGCAACTATACTTTTGGTATTTAGTAGGTACCTACTACTTGTATTTATATTGTTCCTTATTGATATGTATGTAGGCCGGTGTAGCCACTAAGGAGGATAGGTTCATTATTTACTGTAAAACACTAAATTAAATATGCCTACATTAACAAGTTAAACATAATCAATTTAAATCTAGGTGGCACAAAAGGCGGCTTTATCGCTTAAAGCGACCTCTTTCAGGAGGGCCTTCGGAAAGCATGCGTGGAGACGAAGCCAACTTGCATACTATGATGTGGACACCAAGCCGGCGATTATCCCTGGCTTCTCTATAAAATGCAGAAAAGGATAATCACCGGATTGGATAGAACTATTGAGAAATCTATGGATGAAAACAACATGGACTATAGTGATTTGATCTATAGCCCATGGGGAACTATAATAGTGATGTTATGGCGCCTGCCGTAACAATGTTATTAGGACATAATATCATTATTAGGAGACCGCCTAAAGCTCATCAAAAGATAGAAAGAAACAAAAACAACAATTATTCTATTGGTACCATGTACTATGGTAGGGATGACGCACGTGGGCAAATAAGGCTAGCCATAGACAAAGGGAAACTGAACAGGAGGGCGACTATTGTTTTCATTTGATTACTTTGATCGGGGTTACCAAGAATTGAAATATGAAATTAAATAATGAGTAGCCCAGCTAGCGAAAGGCGAGATTTCGAATCTTATTGCAGTAGAATTTTTTTAAAGATGTTAGATGTAAGTACCTAAGGATTCTGCATTTAAAATATTTCTAACACATTGTTTAAGCTTTTAATAATTTATTTTTCAATTTTATTCCAGACTGGGAATGGCAAAGACTTTTGCAAAAAAAACAAATGTTATTGTGACAGTGGTCTTCGATGAGCAGCGCAGCATCTTATTGGGGATAATAAAATTTGAAACTGTAATAAATAATATTCAATATAGTTTTTTGTCTCACGGGGTGGTAGGTACATCAGTGAGATATAAGCTATTTATTTTCTTTGGAAATCGATCTTTTTTTATTCAATGCTGAGTTTCATTTTAATATACGTGTATTTGTCCGAAGTGACAACCCTACTTCAGAGGAAGTGCGCGTCACTCCGGACGTCCATTGACCTAATATAAAACGTCATTGAGGACCCGTCACAGTTGATTGATTTGCTAAAATCATCGTCTTATAAAGTTACCATAAGAAATGCAGTAGGAACTACTAGGAACCTAATTTATTTCGTTGCCAAATAGATTTTCTAACACGTAAATTAAATAAAATCTAAGTAAGTCTTTTTAATATAAATTGTAATAAAAATCATCTTCTAATTTATTTAATTTTAAACTATCTTTCCCATGAACCTCAAAATACACGGGCGACATTGACAGTGCAACTTTACCTATAGTGCCCCCATCGGTCCTGATACCAGAAGGCATATCCTTACTTAGGTACTAGTAACAATAACAGTAACTAGTACAGATTTTTTTCAGGAACAACAAAAAACTACTGACAAATTTTGCAGGGTTGTATATTATCCTACATCCTATCCTATCCTATCCTACTAATATTATAAATGTGAAAGTTTGTATGGATGTTTGGATATTTGTTACTCTTTCACGCAAAAACTACTGAACCGATTGCGATGAAACTTGCAATATAGATAGCTGGACACCTAGAATAACACATAGGCTACTTTTTATCCCGTAATTCCCGCGGGATCGGAACTTACGCGGGTGAAACCGCGGGGCGCAGCTAGTTGTTTATAATTCAATATTTGTACTATCAAGAGACACATTATATCTAATACTTTTCATTGATGTAACATGAGCAGTTACAGCAAAATCAAAATTAAATTTGATGGACTTGCGCCTGTGTATTAATTTATTAATTATTTGGGGGAAAAGTAGGTACAGACCTTTATGAATTTATGTAAGATATTTATTAAAATTTCGCATCATGCGTCAGTATAATCCACAAGGCTGTCAATAACCTAAATTAATTTAGGAATAATGAAACAAGCTACCTACCTATATAATATGTTATATTATATTATATTCAAAGCAACAAGTTATAGCTTCTGCCCGCGGCGCCACCCACACGACATCATCAATGTAATTCACTATTAAAATACCGTTCAGACGCACAGTACCAGAAACGCAAAATATCTTTTACGCGGATGACCAGATGCACATTTCGCGAATTACCAGACACGCAGATGACCAGATACGCATATTACCAGATTTAGTTTCGCAAATTACCAGATACGCATATTACCAGATTTAGTTTCGCAAATTACCAGATACGCATATTACCAGATTTAGTTTCGCAAATTACCAGATACGCATATTACCAGATTTAGTTTCGCAAATTACCAGATACGCATATTACCAGATTTAGTTTCGCAAATTACCACATGGTAGGTAGGTAAGTACATTACGTACTGGAATTAGTACATTCTAGTTAATATTTTTTAGTTTCTAGTTAATTTGTTTTAAATTATGTTACGATGTTCAACAATTTTTCAAACGAATTAAAACATTTGATATCTTCACAACATTTTATGTTTTATTTATACTTTAAACAAAGTATTAGTAGTTTACATTAAAAAAACACACAAAAACAAAGACTACTTAAAAATTCTATTGAAATTAATAGTTACTCGCACATTCTTCATGCTTAAACTTAACGTAAAACTATTTTTTTCTGCTTCTTTACTTCTTTGTCTTACTCTTTAAGAGCTTTAAAATTATTAGTTTTTTAAGAAAATTCAAGGCAGTTATTTTTTTGGCCCTTAATTTCTTTAACATTTTAATGTATGCCCGATCAAATCCTATATCTGCATTTCTTCGGTTACTTTTTTTTGAAATTTTCCATATAAAGTCTTTAACCGTCGTGTCCCATTTCTTGCTTTCTCTTTTTATTTTGTGAACAAAGTCAAAAAGTGCCGGATTTTTAATTATTCTTGTATTTATTCTGTGATTCCATCCCTCTAATGCATTATTTGTTCGGTGGCGTATTTCTGATACACTTATCACGTTTAAAAAATCTTGTGTAAGCCATTCTCTTTCGAAATATTTTTTGAATGTTTGACAACTCACCGTAGTTGGGGATATATCTAATATATTTTGCCAGCAGGGTATAATAAATTTTGCTGGTAATAACGGCAAGTTTGCCGCTAGTCTAACCATTCTTCGGTCATCTTTTGTCTCAATACAATTCAATCTCTTTGCGTTTCTCCACACAGCTTTGCTCATGTGGTAATAGCAGCCGGATACAGTAATTTGTGGGTATACTGTCTTTATGGCTTTGATAGCTGCTGCTTCATAGTCTGTTTTAAATACATTCATGGTCAGGCTTAATTTATTTTTTAAAAGATCAAACATCCGCATATAAGTTTCATATTTTTTGTTAGGCAGTAATGCGAAGATCACTGGAATCACGTGAGTGACAGTGTCGGTAGAATTCAGATCCATGTTTATAGTATATAACTGTGCGAAAGGGGGTGGAGCACTTTTGAACGTACCGTCACCGAAATACATGTCTGATCCAAAAATTTTTATAAATTTTCTGGCTGTCGGGGAACAAAATATTAAAATTTTTTCCGTGTCTCCATCGCTGCATAACAAAAATTTATTCGCTAACACATCAGGAACCTCAACGTCTTCTAACCGTCGATAAGTCAGCTTGTCACTGTTCAGAAATTTCTTTCTGGCTCTATACATGGAATCCTGTACTTCTTTTACGGTAGGCAAACCACGGACTCCATCATTACCAAGAGCTTCTAATTTTTTCTCTACGATTATTGATACAGAGCCTAGATCATCACACACTTCTTGTTTGCATTGATTCATGGCAATAATTACCTTGCACTTATCAACGTTTCTTTGGCAGAAATGTTGACTACATCGTAAGATGGTTTTATTTGTCAAATCGAGTGTTATGGATGCATTACAGTTCTCTGATCTTTTATTTACACATCGCCAATTATTGGAATTCTTATTTCGCACGTTAAAATTGTAACGAAAACCATCGTGAATTAATAAATTATTCCCAAATTGGTTTTTAGTAATTGTTAATGCCTCCGACATGTTTTCGTGTGAAAGCTTACGTCAATAATACATCAGTCCATAAATGGAATAATTACTGGCCAGTACCACCTACTTTTACTAAGGAGTGTTTAATCTCTCACTTAGCATCAAGTGTTTCCTGTGTATGAACAGTTAGCGTCATATATAAGGAAACATCCAAAGTGCTCAAATGTAAATCGTCGGAAGGATTGATTTGGCATGTAGATTTGTCAAAAAGTAATTTTCTTTTTTATTTTGTGACTCAAGTATAAATGTTTGTAATCATCATACAAACAAATGCCCCAAGCAGGATTCGAACCTCCAACCTCCGGTTTGACATTCCGGTTGCTATACCATTCTGCCACGGAGGTCGTCAAATAAAAACACTTTCATTATTGAAAAAAAATATATAGTGTGCCACTTAGTCCCCAACTTACTTTTTCATGACGTCAAGTACATCGAGGATAACAACGGGGTCTAGTTATAACCATAAATGTAATTAAGAATATTAACTGTATGAGTTATAACACCCCTTTTACACCACATCCAAAACAGCAGTTTTCATGGAATTCAGGTCATCCGCGTATAAGGTAATTTGCATGTCTGGTACTATGCGTAATTTTTAAATCCTGGTAATTTGCGTAATGGAATTCAGGTCATCCACGTATCAGGTATTTTACGTATGAAATTATGGTCATCCGCGTAAAAGATATTTTGCGTTTCTGGTACTGTGCGTCTGAACGTAAAATACGACCTTTGAGCGTTTCGTAAACAAACACCAACCTTGGGAACGGTTAATCGGTTCATATAGATTGTTTTTCTTTTAGTGAATTGAATCTAGTTGTAGATTTTTCTTCTGTTTTCGCGATGTTGGTGTTAAGCATTTTATCAATACCCTTGAAAAGACGCGTAAAACCGGGAAAATGTGTTTAATTTCAATCTAGTTACTAAAATATGTTTGGAAGGAGATTCTAAATATTGATATTGTAACTAAGTGACTTCTAAGAGATGTTTGTATCGCTTTCTTTTTATTGCTTTTTAGCTACCTACTACTTTGGCCTGAATTGCTAGGCAAAGAAGAACTGCAGCAAGTCTTTTTGGCTAAGTAGGTACCTCAATTAGGGACTTATTTTTGTATTTTTAATTATAATTGCTTGTCTCTTTTTTCCATTGTAAGTATTTTCGATTTTTGTGTGTTTTTAGGGTTCCGTACCTAAAGGTAAAAACGGGACCCTATTACTGAGACTTCACTGTCTGTCCGTCCGTCCGTCCGTCCGTCCGTCCGTCCGTCCGTCCGTCTGTCCGTCTGTCACCAGGCTGTATCTCATGAACCGTAATAGCTAGAAGGTTGAAATTTTCACAGAAGATGTATTTCGGTTGCCGCTACAACAACAAATACTAAAAACAAAATAAAACAATTATTTAAAAGGGGCTCCCATACAACAAACGTGTTTCAAAAATAACAAGGAGTCAGGACAGGAACAGGGACAGGAGGACAAATCGAGTTGGTCATGGAATTCAAAATGGCTGCCCTATCTGTCAAATATACCAGTCTGCCTTACTTACCAAAGAGTTTCTTCTATGTTTCAGATTTTCTTTGTGCCAAGGTTTTTTTTTTTTTGAGTGATTCGGTCGTTTGATGGGAGTAAGAATCGAAGATAAATATTTCATATTTTCCTATAAAATTTAAAAATTGGTTGTTGTAAACCATTTTAGGGTTCCGTATCCAATTGTGATAGTGGTACGGAACCCTTTATGCGCGAGTGTCGCACTTGCCCCGTTTTTTAATATATAACCCAAATTATTTATTTTTAGCTTATTTATTTATAACTATTGTTTTTGATCAAATGAATATAAATTGACTCTTATCTAGCGCCAACATGTTACCTGATACAGTACAAGTTTTATTTAATTGGAAGCAAGACATCATAATCTCATATGCAGGCATTTTAATTACAATCTAATAGTAGACATGCCATAAAACAATTTAAACCGGCCAAGTGCGAGTCGGACTCGCGGACGAAGGGTTCTGTTCCGTACCATTATCACAATAAATGTATTATTAATTCTGTTTCTATTATTTATTGTTATAGCGGCAACACAAATAATTTATCTGTAAAAAAATCCACTTTCTACCTATCATGGTTCATGAGGGACATCTTGGTGACAGACAGACGGACAGTGGGGCCTTAGTAAGAGGATACCGTTTTTACCTTTTGTGCACGAAACCCTAAAACGCCATACTTCATAATAGATACAAAATAATATAAATTCCATACCTAATCTGCTATCTTAAGTAATGCAGATTACTTGACCATATGGCGCGAGAATGCTTTTATAAGAACGGTTTGTCTTATAACCAGGAAGTTTGCCTTAAACGGGTCAACGTAAATGGCATATAACTGCGTAAATAGCCTTGGATTAAAAAAATGTAGCTTAGGAAATTAAGTGTTTATTTAGATGTCTTCATAAACCTACCTACATTATAATACGTATACAATTGCCCCATGTATCAATTTGCTGTTTGGGATTTTACCCCTTAATTTCATAATTCTAGCTTCGTAATATACTAACTGCGTCCCGCGGTTTCACCCGCATAAGTCCCGATCCCGTGGGAATATCGGAATCAAAAGTAGCCTATGTTACTCAGGGTAAATGTAGCTATCTAATGGTGAAAGAATTTTTAAATCGGTCCAGTAGTTTTTGAGTTTATTCATTACAAACATACAGACATACATACACACAAAAATACAAATCTTTCCTCTTTATAATATGAGTGAAGATGTAGATTAGTGTAGATGTAGATAAAGTTGCATCGGAATCAGATTACTATTTTTTACACGAAAAATGAATGTGGAGGTAAAAAGTCAAAACTTTTCCTTCTCTTAAAAGTACAAATACCTAACTTAATGTAACTAAGTAAATATGTATAAATAAGTAGGTATATTAGTAGAGTATTTTAGTATAATATAATTTTTAGTATCCTTCTTATGTCAATTCAGAAGTATCTTGTGTTGTTGTAGTTTGTTCTTATGTCAAAGGTAAGTGTTTGATTAGATAGTCAAACATAGTCATAGGTTTTTAGTAGAAATCACTAAGATCACTGAGTAAATTAAGGTTACTTACAATTATTTCCAAAAGATTATCATGAGGATATCTGAAACGAAAAATACAGGGTTATTCATTGATTTCGATATTGACTATAGACTTAACAAATAGAAGTGAACAGCTCAAGAGGCTAAGTCTTACTGTATGCGCTCCTATCTATGACCCATAGAAGCGTATAATTTCCTAAACTCAGAAAAAAATGCGAGCTGTCATGGGATGCTCCTGGCAGATGTGAAACATCGACTCGCTACGTACCTATAGCAAATATTATAGGTATTCCATCATATATACCTATACCGTGCTGAAGCGTCGCCACGACCTGTATCGCCACGATAACTTTTTGGTTTACCCTCGCCTATAGATGTTTAAAAAATTTATCCCGATATTCTTACGGGATCGGGACTTACGCAGGTGAAACCGCGTGCGCAGCTACCAGCTAGTAATATATAAAAATAAAACCAGAGTAATTTTAGCCCTAGAAATACTTCTTCGTAAATAAGCGCAGAAATAACTGCACGTTGCGTTGGACTATAAGAAGCCGTGTGCGGTGCCTTATAGGGCACTTACTCTTATAGGGTCTTGTATTGAGGATATTGACGTCATGTCGAGTTAGATTGATATTTGAAACAAGTGTGATTAGTTGATTACCTACATGCAACTGATGAGGTTTCTAGCTAATGCAGGGTTTCTGTATTACCACTAACAGAGTCCCGCGGTTTCAGCCGCGTAAATCCGAAACCCTCGGGATTTAAAAAAACCAACAGGATACCTAACCTACACACAACAAAGAACGGCTTGGGCTTTGCGTTGGTATAAAGTTCAGTCATAAATAGTTTTTGTTACAGACAGACATAAGTATACACGTTGTTCCGAGAAGGGGGTATTAAGCCGAAAGGGGGTTGTTCTAGAAGTCTAGGCGAACAACTTTTGTTTTACAATTTTTGGAAATTCGAACGAACGGCGAACAACCCCTTTCGGTTTAATACCCTCTCCTGGGAACAGTATAATAATAATATATAATTATAATAATATAATAGCCTGTATAATAGGCATAATATTTTTTACAAAACTGGTCTAAAAGTAGCGAGACATTCGGAAAATACATTGTGAAACTTATTATGACTTTGATAAAGTTTACCAACGGCGTTTTTGCTTACTATCCGTAGCTAAAACGAATCGTTTTATTTTGTCTATAGAAACTCAACCTAAGTTGAAAAAAATACTGATCTAAGGAAAAAGCTATAACTTTCAAACGACTGTAAGTATATAAAACTGCACTGGAATTAGATCATATAAACGAGTACCTACTGTTTCTCATACTCTCTAAGTACACCGTTTTTATTTTTTTATTGTAATTTGGTAAGAGAAACCAATCATAAAAAATACACTCACCGGCACGGAAAGTGGCCCAAAGATGAGAGTTCAGGACTTTGGCCATATTATCGGTTTTTTTTTTTCGGAAACTGATTGTTTAAATGTTTGGGACATTTGTAAAGTAATATACTGGCTACGTTTTGCGTATATCAGAATAAAAACAAAAGTCGATCGAAAAAAAAATAAAAGGGGATCAGAATCTAAATAATGACACCTAATACATTTTACAAATTGGAGCTAATATGAAAAATCTCTATAGAAAATTGGAGCTAATTTTGTTAATCTCATCCCTACAAACATTGGTACACTATTTTCGACACAACTTTTTTTTATAACCGATAGGCATCTCACGTGATAGAAAGTGATGATATAGTCTAAGATGTAGCACGCTCATCTTGAAGACCCGATTTCCTATAGTGGCTGCACCGCTTTACGTATCGGAACGGGGACGAGGTATATCTATATCTAGGTATACTAATATTATAAAGAGGTAAAGTTGGTAACAATTTTTATATGTAAGTATGTATTTTCCGGGTAGTCTCTGAAACTACTGAACCGATTTCAAAAATTCTTTCACCAATAGAAACCTACATTATCGACAAGTAACATAGGCTACTTTTGAATAAAAGTTATCAAAAGTTTTGATCCCGATGTTCCCACGGGATCGAGACTTACGCGGGTAAGACTGCGGGAATCCGTTTGTATTTTATAACCAAATCCTCATGTAATAGCTAGTTAACCCGGAAACATCATTTCCTCTTTTATATATTTGTCGACCTCTATAATGTTGTTAAACCGTGCGTTATCAATTGCTGTTGGTATTGGCAACCCAATGTCATTCTTATTTACATATTTATCTCCACATATTCCGGTAGCCAAATACATTTCTTTAAAATTCAGGATTGACTGCAGAAGAGACCGAGGGTTACTGCGGTTCGTTTCGATACGACATCGATACTGTCAAACGATGATTCTACTGTCACATTCTGATAGTAGGGTGACAGTAGAACCATCGTTATGACAGTATCGTTGTCGTATCGAAACAAACCGAAGTAACCCTCCTGGAGCAAGCAAGCGAGCAACCACAGCGACAAAAATTAATGGCTTAGAACAATTTAGGTATATCTATATATCTTATATCTATATATATATAATCTATATCTATATATATAAAAGAAAGTCGTGTTAGTTACTCCACGGCTGAACGGCTGAACCGATTTAGCTGAAAATTGGCAGGGAGGTAGTTTAGAGCCAGGAGAAGGATATAGGATACTTTTTATCCCGTTCGATTAAAAAAAATGCTTATTTATAGCCTTTCAGGCGGAACAAAGTTCGCCGGGTCAGCTAGGTAAAAATAAAAACAAATACATCAGTAGCACCAATTTGCGCGAACTAGGTAAGCATTAAAAACTTTCATCTCCAAACAATCCGACTACACATTTAGCGGCGTATTTAGAATTAGGAGAATTACACATTCATTATTACACAAGTCTATGCAAAATTTCACTTATCGTTATCTATAAGGACATAGGTGGGCGATAGACAAAAACTCATTACTTTTTAACCATATTAGTTAAGAGAAACGACTAGTTACGCACTTCTTACCTTATATGATAACAAAAATAGTAGATACGGTATATTCTTAAATTACGTACGTATTCGAAAAATGAGCTAGAAACACCTAGGTACATGTATTTTCATAAAATTATTGTATTTAAAAACATTTGTCTTTGAGAATGATTCAGGCATTTGGAAATAAGCAAAAAGGCATTCTTATGGATTTCAAAAAGATAATCGGAGTGTGACAGCACGTGCTCACGCGGCAACGATTCGACATACGACTGAGGCTAGTGCGTCAGCTAGACGCAGTTTTATCGTCTCATTTTCCGAGACTAGGTAACGTATCTGCTGTTTTTTGTTTTCATCTAAGCTTCTAACCTACATTGTCGTCATTCTACTTAATGCACCGTAAAATAAAAGTCCTTCAGAGTAACTATGTTTGTTATTTGCGCAGTATACGTGCGTGTTTAAATATTTTAGTACCTACCTACCTACCTAATACACGGTAGGCAATGCTTTCGTGGTCTTTTTTGGTGCGTGACTTCTGTGCATTTTCATATTTATTATGTGTCGGAGTGTAAAACATTTAAAAAACCTGCTCGGAACATTATTTTTTAGTATACGTTTACAATTTGTCCCACTGTAGAGCAAAGGGTCCTCTAAATGGACCCCCTTGTAACTCAATTGTCGAATGTCCCTTCAATGTTCCTTTACCGTAAAAGCGAAGTTAATAGCGCACTTATTTTTCCTGAAGAAAATGACATTTGCACGGTCGGCCAGGATTTAAACCCACGATCGAAGAAGGAAGACTACCACTAAACCATCTGACTGAACACCACTACTAAAAAGTTTTCAAAAACTTTTAGCCAAAACTTTAAAGTCAGGTCTAATCGACACCAAAATCTGCCTTCATATTTGTAGTTTAACTAAGTAATTAAGTTTAAAATTCAAATTACAACCGAGACAAAACACATCTATTTGCCGCACTTACAAAGCTTGTTGAGTACGCGCGTACGGTGTCAAACATGAGGCCATCAATCATTCATTATTACATACTTGCGACAAATGGTCGCAAATGTTGACAAGTAGGTCACACCTACCAATGTCACGCATCTGTGTCGAAACGACGACATGTGTCTTTCTTACTTCGGCTGCAATCCGTGGTGTCAGTGCCTTATTTATTACCGATCCCTGGAAAATCGGGATAATTAAACACATAACCCTTCTTTGCATCGCGCAGTCGGGTAACTTGGGTTAAAAACTTAAAGGCTCTAATACAAGTGAAGGTTTACCGATTTGTACCTACGCAGGTTTGTCTATTTGAACTCTGATACTAGAAGGAAGTCATGATTTATTATGCACTAGAAATGGGTTGGTTCCCTGAGCTCCAAAATACTCACATTTTATCTTAGGTCAAAACATTTCAACATCGTGAGGAAACCGACATGTCCTAGGACTCACCACGGTCCAAAGGTATGGGACATTCGCGTCTTACCTAATGTCTCTAAGAAAGAGGAGACCCTTGGGAGAAAAAAATTGACGAGCTACCAATAAAAAAGAAACTAAATATGTTTTAAAAATATGAATTCCCGAAAAGTAACGTCTTTCAATCACTTTAGTGCCAAAATGATCCCAAAACGTTGAATTCCGAAATCAATCACATGTACTTACCTACCTAGTTATTATATAGTAATACTTACTATATTACGTATATAGTTATTACATTATTATAGCTCTACCTAATACTTACTGTCCATCAGGTGTCAAGTTGATAATAAATAAGGTGTTTAGCAGGTAGTTGATGGTTATAGAGCTTTTATCTGGGCGTTATCAACGACAGCTTAAAGCGAAGTTCGATGACTTGTGACGACATCCGGAAGCTGTATCGTTCGTAGTACCTACACTTAGAAAATTACGCAAAAGATTTCGACGAATATCCCGTACGCTTTACGTGGTTTGTATTATGTTGATCATAGTTTTGAGGGTTCCGTACCTAAAGGGTAAAAACGAGATCTTAAGACTTCTCTGTCCGTCTGTCTGTCTGTCTGTTACCAAGTTGTATCTCAAGAAACTCATGGGGGTACTGTTTTTAAAGTTTCTTGTGACTTCTTCTCATGTATGGTTCCGAGGTCACGTAGTAATAAGACATACCATTTTGTAAAGGTGATTTGGGCATGGTTAATAAACTTAAAAATAAATAATAGTCTTTTTTAATACATAAAGAGCAAATCACATCTCAGTCAATAAGGAAAAAGGGGCATGTAAAGGTCTCGAAACGTTGAGCGTTAAAACAATGCTAAAAGTTATAAACACCACGCGATTAAAACCGAAAAAAATCTTTAATTTCAATACAACTTCGAGAAAACAGAATAAAAATCTAAGCATTATTATTATCTTATAATAACACTATCTACCACAGATAAAACAATGTACAAACGGAAAAGCATTTTTCGTTACAACATACTAGGCCCCTGATCCTGTTTCAAACAATGGGTTCAAAGGACTAACCTAAGGTACTACGAGTAATTTAAAAGATACTAGGTCTATATCAATTATATAATTATTATAATGGTACCTAAGTATATAAAAAATCTAGTTGATTTCCACTCCTACGCCACCGTAGCCTCGTTAAACACATTTGCACACAATATGTCGGCAGCTTGAACAAAGCGATTGCCTTTTGCATTATTAGTTTTGCATACAATTAGCGCTTGCATTTGTAATTATTTGCAACGTATTCACTAAGAAACTTGTGAAAAAGTCTACCTTCGTTATGCTTAGAACAAATAGACGCCAACATGGCAGAGTCTGTAGGTACCTTGGATTACCTAGATAGTGGGCATTCTAACAATAACGATCGAATTTTGATCCATCTTTTTTAAAGGAGTAATTTCGAGACGAGTCTGAATTGGGTCACTATCAGGCGATCTTTCTCCGTCTAGTCTCTAATAGAGACCAGCCAAGTTCTATGGTAGGGTGGGTACCTTGGATTATTTATATTGTACTAGCTGAGCACCGCGGTTTCACCTGCTTAAGTCCCGATCCAGTGGGAATGTGGTAAAAAAATATAATAAAAGGATCATTTCGGTCGGAGCTCAAACGGCCGAGATATTATCAGGAATCATACCCAAAAGAAGATGAAAACATAGGAAGTTCAGAATTAACCTCAATTTTAATAACTTCCTCCGTTTTGTGAATCGGTTAAAAAGGGCTGAGTCTAGATCTGGAATAGGTACGAAATTAATTACAGGTTTGTCGACCCCCGTGAAGTGAGGTAACATTACAATGAATGCATGAAATGCAAGGCTGCGTCACACTGGTAGGCAGTAGGTACTAGGCAGGCAGCTAGTGTTGCCGTTCGGTAGTTCACTATCGATACACTATCGATAGTTGTGGCAAATCAATAGTATCGATAGGTCTATCGATAGTTGATGCAAATAGATAGTATCGATAGTGACCTTTATTTGAATAGTATTGGTTGGAGGACGTAGCTATTGAATAACATCATACTATCGACAGCGTAAAACTATCGATAGTATCGATAGGATCGATTGTTTTTATTGATAGTATCGAGAGTAATTTCGATATTCAGCTTCAATACTATCGATAGTATTGCAGTTTAATGATACTATTGTACTAAACTTAGATATCGATTGTTTTGATACTAGTTATAAGGCAGAAAATATAAACATTAGTTGAATTATTAATTTAATGTGATTTGATGTGCTTCTCTATCGCAATGGGTCAACTGTAAATGTAGATGTGCGTTTTTATAAATATATAAAATAAAAAATCTTTTGTATCGATAGGCCTATCGACGTTATACTTAGATAATTTTAAACATCAGCTATCAATAGTTTTACTATCGATAGTTCGGCAACGCTAGCAGGCACCGACTAATAGAAAGCACAATGGGTAAAGGTGTGGCCACATTTCTATAACTCGCGTCATTGGACACCAATGCGTTTTTGGTTCGGATGCATCTAAATAGGAGACAGGGTTGGCATTCCTCAGTGAATCTCGAATTTACATTCATCTTTGGTATAACCATAGACAAAATTATTATACTTAAGTTTTAAAATGGTTCATCTGTGTGGTTTAGGTAACTGAAGCTGAATCATGTAAAAAGTTAGACTGTGAAGCCGGGTTCCCATCGAGAGCTGAGCGAAAGCATTTATATGGCAATTTCGGAAGGCCTTAACAATTGTTAGATGTTGAACTGTCCCTTTATAATAACATTAAAATTATATTTAATATTATTCAAAACGTATTTCAATATTAAGATTTTCTTTTCTAATGATAACGACTGTCCTGAACATGGCTTTTACAACAGAGTTAAGACCTTTAGAAAACAATCAAATTGTCCCGCATAAGTCTGAATATTGGAATGAATAGTAGCCTATATGTTAATCCAGATCTCCAGCTATCTACGTGCCAAGTTCCATCGCAATCGGTTAAGAAGTTTTAGCGTGAAGGAGTAACATACTTGTTTACTTAGTTATACTGTTCCTTACTCACACACAAACTTTCACAATTTTTTTTTATAAAACAAAAGCAGGTAGGTACAGAAAATATAGTAGTTTTAATTCCAAATTGTTTATCCCAAAACAATGTTTTCTACAGCCCTACAACGAGAGTGTCATTCAACTTCCTGTCCTATTTCGACTTAAGTATACTTTGATATAAAACATTTATAATAAATCTCTTACCTTGCTTAAGTACGAAGTGACATTTTAAATAATTTTATCACACCTTAATTTTAAAGATTATTTTCAAGGCCTTAACAAAGAAAAGGGGAAGTTTCGTCGGTTTGTGGCCGTGGTGGCTCGCACTGCGGATAATCTCCTAAAAATTAATAGCCTTGTTAATAATCATGGAGTAGGGTCGGAGTAATTTTACCACTTTTTGTTTCTGTCTGTCAACTTTGAAAGTTCTTGTCAAAGCAAAAGACAAAGCATATTCTCACTACTCCGATTTAACTCCACGTTTATCAATAAGGCTATAATAGTTTTTTTTTGTTGAAAACCATTGCTTTTTTTTTCAATTAAGACAATAAAAGTAGGTACAACTCAATCTACAATGTTGGTGAACTAATTAATTAGACAGGGTTTGGCGACATTAGTCAGTTCGAACGCCAATTCGAATAAGACTTCTCCTTCTTTTCTATATTCTGATGCCTTATTAATAAACATGGAGTAAGATCGGAGTAGTAAGAACTTATTTTGTTTTATTTCCGTGACAAGAATTTTCAAAGTTGACAGACAGAACCAAAAAACGATAAATTTACTCGACCTTATTCCACGTTTATTATAGGTTTGTCTACATTTAAATTTATTTTATTTTGTAACTGAAAGTCTTTGGAACTTTAGGACAGTATAGGAGACAGTTATGGTAATTAATTAGTACATTTTGGAGCGAACAGTTATGGTCATTACTTAATTAATACATTTTGGAGCGAATGGAACCAACCCTGTATTAATAAGCATTTTAAATGCCAAAAAGTTTACCTTATCCACTCAAAAGTGGTGCGACGACAAACTAAACCAAATTGCATAGCACAGATAGTAGATAATATAGATAAGTACCACTAATATTATAAATGCGAAAGTTGAGATGTTTGTGTCTCAAAAACGGCTGAACGGATTTTACTGAATAGTTTTGGCCCGAATAGGAAATATAAGGGTTCCGTTTTTTGCCATTTGGCTACGGAACCCTAAAAAGAATGGCCTTATTGGGAATAAGTCATTTGTCAAACAGATAGTTTATAACCTGGATTACCTTAAAGGATACCTTTAACCAGTATTCCCACGAAAACGGGAACTACATGGGTAAAGCCACGGGACATAGCTAGTAGTTCAATAAATATTAGCAAAATCAAAGGCTCATTATAAGTAAATAACTCTTGGAAACCAGACTGCAAACAAAGTAGTAGAGATTTAAAACAAACATACGGACTTATTAGGAAGCTGATTTCGCTAAATAATATTTGAAATACAAAAAAGCTTAGAAGTACAGGGATCGTGTTACGGTAGTAAGTAACAAAACTTTGTAAAAGTAATGGATGTTTGTTAGTCCTTCCAGCACTACCAAACCGATTGCAAGGAAATTTGGAATATAAATAATAAAATAAATATTGCACGACGTTACACACAGCGCAATCTAGCCCCAAACTAAGCACTAGGCTTGTACTATGGGTACTAGACAACTGATATACTACATATTATACTTTTTTTTTTTGTAAATACATACATTTGATACATAGAAAACACTGAATATCCCATGTCTTCGGACCGTGGTGAGTCCTAGGACATGTTGGTTTCCTTACGATGTTTTTCCTTCACCGTAAGAGCGATTTTATTAGCGCACATACCTTTTTCTTAAAGAAAAAGGCATTGGTGCGCGGTCGGCCTGGATTCGAACCCACGACTCTCGGAATGAAAGCCGGGGTATCTACCACTAGACCAACACCGCTCATATATAGATACCTGGAGACTTGGAGTAACACATAGAATACGTTTTACTCCAATATTCCTACGGGATCAAGACTTACGCCGTTAAACCGAGCACAGACTACTACAAAAAGAAGACTGGTTTTATTTCCAAATCTTTGCGTATAACTGAGTCAATATCTTAATAAATAGTATAAAACTAAGTAGGTATATTATTCAGGTAGGTACCTACTTTTCATAGTGCATTAATAAAATAATATACATTTTACGAGTAGGTATACCTAATCATCGTTTTTACGAGAAGTCATCGCTTTTTTTTTCATACAATTCTACCCCACTCATTCCTATGCAACCGAAAAACGACAGGTAATTATCATCTATCCCCGTCTTAAGTCACTTACCATCAGATAAGATAGTAGTCATATAATACGCCCATCCACCAATCGGGTATAAAAAAGTATTTCCCACACTAGATTTAATTGAGTAGTCAACCGCGTCAGATGAAAAGTAAAATTGAGTATGTTGACGTAGCGTGGGCAGTAGTAGTACGTATGGGAAAGTGATCCGTCTGTTTGTTGGTAAACGTTGACATCTATGTGACCTCGATGACCTTTGCTGTTTGCTTAGCAAGTGCTTTGAGAGAAATGGTTTGTGCTCTACGGTTTAGGACAAGCGAAATGGGACGGAAAAGTCGTTTCATGTCGCGAATGAAGTTGATATTTTTTTGTTGTAGTGTAGCCTGCCGATATGCACAAAAATAGCCTACTATTTTTTACTACATTGGAGCTTTGAGGAATTAGTTCCCAAACACTCCAAATCCTTGGAAATGGTTTGTTTGTATGTTTGTATTTAGAAACAATGCTTGAACTTGAACCTATGATCATCCCATTGCTAACGGGGTACGCTAACCAACTGTACCAAGTGAGCTAGAGCCACAGGGCTGAATATAAGGAACGCATTTTTCTTATTTTATGTCAAATTAATTGGGGACGCTATGGCGACGCACCACCGTCAAGACTTCCACGTATAGCCTTAAAAGGCTATTTTTTATTTTAGGGATTGTTTAGTGTCATGCGTATGTTTACGCACGCGGGAATTCCGCACAAATTCCACCACAGATGAAAGGAAAAAAGCCCTTCATAAGCAACTTTTCAAACGCACAAAAATTATTGTAGTAAGTAGGTATTGAAATTAAAGACATTTTTCGGTTTGAATCGAGTGGTTTTTATTACTTTTATCATTGTTACAACGCTCAACGTTTCGAGAACTTTCCAGGTCTCTTCTTCAGGATAGACCTGAAGAACCGGACCGGTCTATCCTGAAGAAGAGACCTGGAAAGGTTTCGAAACGTTGAGCGTTGTAACAATGCTAAAAGTAATAAAAACCACGCGATTCAAACCGAAAAATGTCTTTAATTTCAATACAACATCGCGAAAACAGAAGAAGAAGTAAGTAGGTACTTTAAAAAAAACGTGGGTGCAAAGTTTAAATGTCTTATTAAAAGGTGTTAAGCACTTTACTTACTTAGAAGTACTTAAGACGGTAATAAGTACGTTAGAGTATACTTAAATACGTGGTAGTTAAAAGTGAAAGTTTAAGTTTAAAGTTGTTTCATAAGAAATAGTTTGAAATTAGGGTAAATACCTTGAGATAGACACAGTCAGATGGTATGTGTAGTATTGCTTAATTACGAGGACTATACCGGAACATAAAAATTATGAGTTTTTACTTCGATCATATATAAACTATAGATACACGGTCCCATACAAAATCGAAATCAAAAATCGGCACTACTTCAACGCTTACTTATACGGACATAGTACAGTTTAATGTAAACCTTAATCACTGGGCAATAAGGTTGTAAAACACTTATGCACGACTGACAGCGAAACAAGGCATATCGGCTGAAGTATGATAGATAGATGAACGCTTTATTTGCACTTTGAAGTATGCCTTGTTTTGACGGCTCCATTTCTAGAACGGCGACCGTGCATCTATAGTTTATATAATATGATCGAAGAGTTTTTAAGTAAAATGAACGAAAAAACGAGCGAAAATTCCAGTTGACCGAAAACCGAAGTTTCTACTGTTACCCTACTATTGTTCTTATTCGGATCTTTCGTATTGTGGTGTGCCTCATATAGTGTTAGAGTTTTGATTGATTGATTAATGCTTTACTGTACCAAATAATACAAGACAAAATAAAATAAATAATAATAGTTTTCAGGTCTTTCAGAGATAACAACCGGGACCGACTGCTTAACGTGCAGCGTCGAATCACGGAGGAGCTCGATATAATAGCCGCTTCTTACGAGCAATTATTATAAGTTTCTTACCTTTCTGCTCTTCAATTGTCATCTGAAACAAATAATAAAACAGAATTGGATCGAACTATTATTGAAAATCATCAACGACGACAAACAAGTAAAAATGTCCTGGTTACTTCGGTTCGTTTCGATACGACAACGATACTGTCATAACAATGGTTCTACTGTCACCCTACTATCAGAATGTGACAGTGGAATCATCGTATGACAGTATGAGTAGTATACGATGATTCTACTGTCACATTCTGATAGTAGGGTGACAGTAGAACCATCGTTATGACAGTATCGTTGTCGTATCGAAACGAACCGCAGTAACCCTCCTGTTTCTGGGGTTATTTTGTCGCCAGTTTAAAACATACCTCTGAAATGTACCCTCATATTAACTCTCTAGGTGCTTATAAATTGATAAGTATACAAAAATTCATATTTCTACTTCATTCCAGTATATTCAGCGAATACCTTTACATATCATCTGTAAGGCTATCTTTACGTCTAATTGTTTGAGACCATTTAGATTAACAATAGAGTTTTAAAGTTATCTAAATAAGGTGTAATTGTAATTGTAATTGTAGCCTCAATGAATGTAATCGTCACTTCACGATCGGCCTTGACAGTCGTGTGGAGATTGCCCAATACTGGGATTGCTTATTATTTCATACTCAGAAAGGTAACATCCGATTTTGTGTACAGTCGATAACATAAATCGTTGAGATATTTTGTAAATGAAATGAAGCTTGTTTTCATTTTTCTGTTTTACCATTTGGTGAAGACAGTTATCAAATTCCGGATTATCAACTATTGAAAAGATTACGTAACAACTCGACAGAATTACGATATTGATATAAACATACACATCATCACAGCAACCGTGAATTATCATAATTTTATCTCATCCGAGTGATGTTCTCGGTTCCGTCCCTCTCGGGAGCCCGGGGTCCGCTTAAGGGTCCTATTCTGAAAAACTGAAAATCCATGTCGGGCGCATCGAAAATTGTTGATTATTTCATGACGGAATGTCGTAGAACTTTTTTTTGTGTACAGATTGTAGGCGACATTGTTTCCGATATTTTAGTGCAGTTTTCATACAAATATGTCTAAACGTATTGAAGCCTATCGACATTTTAGCCAAATCAGACATTTTTTGTCTAAAATTTGGATAGGCTTTGCACCAATAGGAGGTTCTTGTCTTAAAACTACACCAAAATGTAGGAAACAATGTCACCTACAATCTGTGCACAAAAAAAAGTTCTACGACATTCCGTCATGAAATAATCAACAATTTTCGATGAGCCCGACAGGGATTTTCAGTTTCAAGGTCGTTGGCGTATATACTCCTCTTAAACTAATACCCTACCAATTATATTTGGGGTTGGTGCAGCAGGTAAGTCATAGTTAATCATACCTGTTGTTAATAGATTTGGCAATATTTTTACAGCCGGACAACCCTCCCGGGGACCAAGCAGTTTAAGCGCCACCGCGCAGGGAAAACTTTTAAGATTTGCTTATCTCCCTCCGATCCCTTAGTCGCCTTTTACAACACCCACGGAAAGAAATGGGGTAACCCTATTCTATGCCGGGGCTACACGGCACAATTATCATAATTTCATGAAACTACAAATTAAGAAAATAAACAAGTCATTTCAAAAAGCTTCCTAACACTTTTCTCTGCACGCGTACCACCAGATATGTCCGAATGACATTGATTACACCTCCATATACAGAATGGAAAGCTCCACGATAATTGATACAGGAATCTATTGGGAAATTGTAGCGTTTCTGATTGAGACGACGAATTTGGGAGGTAATGATGATTAGACTAAAATATCCGGCCGTTTCAAATGTAAAGAATCTTAATAAAAACTGGGTAAGTGCGAGCGAGGGTTCCGTATACCATTATCACAAAAAAAAAATGCTTGTTTTGTGGCAGCCCTATTTAAATATATTTTATTCTATTTTTAGTATTTGTCGTTATAGCAGCAACGGAATTACATAATCTGTGATAATTTCACATATCTAGCTATTACGGTTCATGAGATACAGCTTTTTGACAGACAGACTGACTGACGGACAGCGGAGTCTTAATAAAATGGTCCTGTTTTTACCCTTTGGGTAGGTACGGAATCCTAAAAATAAATGTCTTAAAAGCCTTCGTCATCATTAAAATTGTTTAACGTTAATCAAAACGAGGAAACGTGAATGCTGTAGTTACTTGGTTGCCTGAAAGTGATCGCCCTTAGGCGATAAAGCCGCCCATTGGGCCACACTAGATTTAAGTATTTATGTGTAATATTTGTTTAATCAAAGTTTCGGTACA
This sequence comes from Idaea biselata, assembly GCA_958496205.1. Lineage (NCBI taxonomy): Eukaryota > Metazoa > Arthropoda > Insecta > Lepidoptera > Geometridae > Idaea > Idaea biselata. The sequence continues at coordinate 14,163,550 of OY292402.1, forward strand.
ATAAAGCATTTATCTATCTATCTGGATGACTTGATAGAATTGTTCAGGTCAAATTTAAATAAAGCGTAAATTAATAATAAATAACTTTTAATTAAAATCCCGACAATCATGCAGGCCGCAACGCAGTCGAAAAAAAACAGAAAATAATCCCAATATTTCTGGTCACTAAGTATTACTTAAACTGGCTCATTCCCATGCACTCCAAATCTATTGACTTGGAACCCACCTATAAATTCTCCATACATTAATTTTCCAAGAACTCCAAAGAGTTTAATTATCGTTCATTATTAATTACATTACCTATACAAACTCTAGACCAATAATTACAAGTAGCAAATCAATAACACTGAAATCTTAACACCCATCCCAAACACCTTAATAAATGCACATATAAATTCCTCATTACCATTCCCACCAGCTCCGAGAGACCTCGCGACCCTATTCACCTACCTACGCCAGCATTCCATGCCATAGTTCTACTTACACAGGTCAATAACGACCAGAACACAAAGACTCTCAAGCCTGATGAAATTCTATCTGATGCTGTTAAAGATGGGGGGTCTCGTGATGCCGGTACTGGACTCCCATTATATAAGTCTTGTTTTGTAAAATTGTCACGTTATTCCACGCTTCCTGGCATCATAGTCTACAAACAATGTGAGGCATTTAGTGTAGCGTTGCTGAACTATCGATAGTGAAAATATCGACAGCTGACCTCGAAAATGATCTATAATATCGATAAGTCTATCGATAGTATCGATGCTATCGTAGGCTAAGTTCAGTACAATAGTATCGAAAAACTGCAATACTATCGATAGTATTACGCTCTATATTACTATAGTATCGATACTAAGGATAGTATCGTATTTGACTATTGTAACAATAATCGATGCTATTGATAGTTTTACGCTATCGATAGTAAAATGGATGTTATTCAATAGCTTCGCACTCCAACCAATACTATTGAAAGAAAGGTCACTATCGATAGGGCAAAACTATCGACAGTATCGATTGTTGTTACAATAGTCAAATCCGATACTATCGAGAGTATTGATACTATCGATAGGAATGTCAATATTGAGCCTCGATACTATAGACAGTATTCCAGTTTTTCGATACTATTGTACTGAAAACTGGACGTAGCTATCGATAGTATCGATACTATTGATTTGATAGGCTATCGATAGTGAACTATCGAACGGCAACACTAGTTTAGTGCCTTAGCTGGTATTGTCAATTATTCCATTGTAAATCAATTAATGATGGTAATAGGTTTCAAATGAGACTTTCTAGATGCTAGTTCATGTGTAACACTTCCGCCTGTTTGTCCTTCTTTCAGACGTGATGTTTGTGTCCTTTAGAAGGAGGAGAAATTTGTTTTACTTATTTATGTATTGGAATTGGCAGAAGTAAATATATTCTGATTAGAGACTTTAGGGGAAATAAACATTAAATACTTTAGAGATCACCCGTTTTTTATAAACAATGTTTAAGTAAAGAATAGCGAGACATTTGTAAGTTTACTTTTAAACTTCATGTCACTAAAAGGCGAAATATTGCATAACTATTTACGACATAGACATCGTTTATAGGTAACTAGCTGACCCGACAGACGTTGTCCTGTCGTTTAGTATAAAAAAATAAAATTCATCAAAATCGGTTTAGCATTTTTTCTTTCATAAGAACCTTCTCCTGACAATAGCAAACACAACAAAAAAAGAATTATCGAAATATGTGTAAAAGTTGCAGTGTGATGCCGTGACCAAGGGAAATAGGGATTGATTTTTATATAATAGAAGAAGAAGAAGAAGAAGAGGCATTCGGACTCTCTATTTTTGACAAATTAGAAGTAGAGTTATCTTTTTCAAATCCTTGACATACCTAGACTATAATTTCCAAATATGAAAGAGGTTCTATTTAATTTAATTATACAAGTCGATTAATTAATTATTTAAATAAACATTTTAAATTAAATGCCCGCGATTTAGAGATATAAAATTTGTTAAGAAATAGCTATCAATTTTTTTGCAAGATCCAAGACAAATACAAAAAAAGCTAAGTAAATATTTAAGTATCTTTTTAATTCAACATCATAAACTTCGAAAGCTAATAAAAGTGATGAGTAGGTTTGTCTTTTACCACGGCATGAAGTTTCAAAGTTGTCAGAAACAAAACATTATGTAACCTTGTAACAGCCAATAATCATCACTTTATACATAATGTATGTTGATTATTAAGAAAAGGGGGTTAATATCTGTTAATTTTTTTATTATCATAGAAAAGAAAGTTAGTACGAACGTAATATTTAATACCGCTTATGTAAAGGGGGCAATTCCTGTCTAGATTTTCAAATGTCATAAAAAGGAAGTCCCGAACACTCAACGAACTCAATTTTGCGTACGTGAGTGTATATTACTGAGCAACAAGTGACTCAGAATCGATAAGATTGTATTACTTATTGTTTCGATCGATACCTGCTAAACAATTGCTGAGATTATTTATTTTAACAATAATAATGTAATATTCGATCGATTTAAAGACATAATGAATGAATTAATAGCTTTTGGAGCCAGTCAGTGGTAGTGATCAAATCATAATTGTAAAAATAATTTCAAGCTCGTAGCCTATTTTAATTAATTTAGCCGTCGAGCAGTTATCATTTAACATTACAATTACATTAAAGATACAGATCAAATTCATTAAGAACTTCCAATTATATGTCTGAATCTTGATACATTTTGTATAATTCGATTACTTACCAATCTATTTAGTCAGAATTAATAATCTTCTCCGTTTTAAATGTCTGTTTTTACACTGTTTTAACACTTCATATTCGTCGCACATCTTTTTCTTTTATCACTATCTTTCATTGACACATTTTATTAGTTTAATTACTCAAAGCTCAGCCGCCCTAATAATCCTTTTTTGTCAATTTTTTGCTACACTTCTTTAGGCAATTAGCTTATACGATTACTCTAACACAACTAATCATTTTATCAGTAGAATGCCGCGGAAGGTCGTCCGTTATCATTACTATCAGTTGCCCAATGACGACGTCACTGATGTTTGATTTCGCCGGTTGCTACAAACTGTGGACAGGTATTTGTTTAACCTCATTATGAAAGAATATTTTACATCATTCTCTTGTTTAAGACTTTAATCTGGTGAGGGATATAATAAGGCCATTGTCAACATGAAAAATCTATTTTAACGCTTTTTTTTTCAGGATAGGATAATTTTACAAGTATAATAGAGATTTTTTTCAGTTTTCGCGATCTTGAATGGAAATCAAACTTATTTTTCGGTTTAATCGTGTGGTGTGAAAAATGAGTTTAATTTCAAGTAGATACCTACAATAGAAGTACCAACTAAATATTTTTAGAAGATAGATATCATCAATAGTTGTTTTATTATGATTAGGTACTTCAAAATACCCATAGTGACAAATGTAAGTCTTATCAAAAAATTATGCTGCGTGATTAAGCAATACCTATAAATACTAAATAATTAACTGCAACTATCTATTAGATAACGAAACAATTAGCAGGTAACGATCAAAATAATCTTTTACATATATCTCAAACAAAACCGGACTTAGAATCGAACCCTGAGGGACCCCTTAACTATTTGTCCAAGCAACAAGATAGAAACAGTAAAACATCTGTTGTCAATTAATTTACCGCATCAGCTCAATTGAAGGCAATCGGTCACGCTAAACTCAATTATGGAAGATTCAATGAACACTTCTTAGTTAGTTGAACCTTTAACTTTAAAGGGATCCCAGTTTTGCGAGAAACAAAAAAAACAGTAAGTATTAGATATTTTTTAATTAGTTTTTTTTAAGTATAGTATCTAAGTACAAAATTTTTTAAGGAAAAATATATGAAAAGTTTTAAAGCTCCCACTCGCAGACGCGGAGGAGCCTTGCCACGAGTGAATTCTAGCAAATGTATTTTTAAAGTGAAAAAAAAAAATACCTCAAGTAGGTAGTTTTCTGTTTCATAAACAAATTATTTCTAATCTCATGAACATGGATTGATGTCATCCAGCCAATTCCTCAGCACCAGGGCACCTATTCTAAAACTAAAATATCCAAAGCTTCATGACAGAAAAAAGTTAAACAGGGCTGAGACAATTCGCAAAGTGAATCGCGAAACTGTATACCTTGTAATTGCCGGCAATAGCCGCGACCCCATTGCAGCAAGCACTTGTGATCAAACTCTCATCCTAAACGGCGTAGCCGAGGTCGATGCACCGCAACCACTTACTGAATTACTACAAGATCTATATATAAATCATAATTTGTATGACATAAAGCTGTTTGTAGAGGTATTTGCTATTGCATTGCAAGATGATAATGTGAAAGGAATAAATAGGTTAGGTGGAAGGACAAATTGATAAGCTAGCAAGTGCAAAAAGTCGTCAACGTGTTAACGAGTAAATATTGGTCTGTAATAACAATTATTTATTTCTTTGGGCTTTAGGAGCTTTGATAATTCAAAGTAGATGAACCTCTTAAGTAATTTAATTCTTAACTGTGAACAACTTATCTATACTTTATTTCAGAAACCTAGATCACAAAGGTAAACAAAGAACTGACAATTTTAAAGAAAAAGTAAAATGCAAAGCTGTCTTTTTACTTTCAAAAAAATGTATTTTTTTTTACAATTTTTATCTATGTTTCTGAAATAGGGTAGGTATTAGTGTATCTATATATATACTTACCTACTCTAAATTCTACTAGTCAACACCAGATTCTAAAATATTCAGAAGGATATGTTTGATAGGAAGGATGCTTTTAATCCTGATAAGCCCGCGGGATCGAGATCTACACGGGTCAAATTGTAGCGCGCAGCTACAAAAAATTTAATAACTAAAAAATAACAAAAAAAGCTTCTGGTTCTGTTATTACAGAATTAGTAGAGTGCAATTTAGTTATTATTCAATAAATTACATAAACATTACAAGTGAATGACGGCGGCTTAATGGACGCATACAATTCGTCATGAACCCATGATCGGTATTACTCATGCGCATCAACTAAATTCGGACACAGAATAACAACCCGCGCAAACGCAGATGCGTCATATTTATTAAAATAAAGGTTATTTTTTGGTTTCCAAAAAACTCTTGCGTGGCCTTTTAAGCCCTTTTTGTTTTTGGGCGCATGGGAATGAGTCGTCAATCTAATTAAAATGCCTTTTTTACCATTTAGGGTATGGAACCCCAAAAATCGGACAAAATAATATTTTATTTACCGAAATTAATAAGGTATAATAGAATATATTTTGAAAAATAAATTATATGTGTAGTAACAGATTTTTCTTCGCAATATTGGATATACTTAAATTAAAGACATTTTTGGTTTAAATCGCACGGTGTTTATTGTCGATTGCGCAATCCCTAAGAAGGGACCTGTAAAGGTCTCGACACATTCAGCTTTGAAAAAATGCTAAACGAATTATATACCACGCGATTAAAACCGAAAAATGTGTTTAATTTCAATAGAACATAGCGAAAACAGAAGAAAAATCTATATAGGTTATTATTATAATCCACTTAGAAGTGGATTATAATAATAACCTATATAGACATTAGAATGTCGATTCTGTTTTTAAACGTAGGTACCTAATTCTTACAGAAGTTAAAGAAGATGTCCATTTTAATGCAAGCCAATACCAAGGTACCTAATTAAGGACGAGTGCAGCACACGCGTAGAGTCCGACACAAATCGATTACAGCCGCGCAAGTGGTGGCCTTAATTCGGTTGGTTACATGCAAATCTTTGTTCTGTGCTGCTTTCATTAGCCTGACGAGATAATTGCGTTCGTTGGCTATTTCGAGGTTTATTATCCAGTTTCGAAGATGAATAAAATTTTGGTAAATTTAACTTGACCTGTTTTTAAATTAAAATGGTTTATTCTAAGATACAGTGTTTTTCTTTTTTAATAAACTAATTTGTATAACTGAAGATAAGAGCCTCCTCTTAGAGGATTAGGCAGTAAGACTCCACAGAGGGCCGTCTCCGGATTGTTGATTTTCCCCTGCTTTCGGACTGTGGTGAGTCCTAGGACATATCGAAAGTGTTATGGCTTGTAACTCGGCTTGTTAAGAATACTAGCACACAAAATTAGCTATTCATGCATTTGGATCTCATTGGTACAAAAGGGTTGGAGCGGGGGGAAATATCCTAAGTGATACTAGCTCAGCAAACTAGTAGGTATTAGCTAGATTTCTCTACACTTTTATTAATATTAATAAACGGGAGTAAGGTCGGAGTAGTGAGAACATGCTTTGTCTTTTTCCGTGACAAGAACTTTCAAACTTGACAGACAGAAACAAAAAGTGGTAAAATAATTCCGACCTTACTTCACGTTTATTATTTCCTTAACGGTATAACACAAAACATAGTCCAGCTAGTACGCTCTTAGTACTTACGTTTATTAACAGCCCTAAAGAGTTCCTAATAAACAAAAAAGTTGTCTAAATTTTCATGTGCCCCTGGTTGACATTAAACTTGACAACCATGTATCAGCCACGAAACGGGCAAGATGGCGGCGGCTACAGGGCCATAAACTCTACAAATATGGCGCTAAACCCACGCGAACACCGGTCCGAACGTGAGGTTTTAACAAAACATTTTAATCCTTTCAAAATTTATAAAGATCTCGACAAACATACGCCCTGAGTTGCGTTACTTACTAGCTGTTGAGAGCGAACGATCGCGACGCGTTAGTTTAGCGCTACCTATGTACCTATTTTAGTAAATTGTTAGGGTTCTGTATCTCAAAAGAAGAAAAACGGAACCCTTATAGGATCCCTTTGTTATTGTCCGTCCGTCCGTCTGTTCGTCAAGATCCTTTATCTCCGGAACTCAAATCTACATAATCCCTTGAACGTAGAAATAGAGTTTTTTTCCAACTACTAAGTTTTTTTTTATTATCATAGATGATAATAAAAATCACAGACTTTGATCTAATTCGTATCGCCAAGTAGATTCGTCCGTTTTGCGATTCGTAGGCCGGTTCAGCCACTAGGGCAACTGCAATACTAACACTGAGTGAGTGCTAGGCAAGCTCTATCTTCAAGGCGTTCAAGCGTGCTATATCTTAGACCACATCGTCCTCATCAGGTGATATGGCTAAAACACTTTCAATCAAGTATTGATTGATATGAATTACCTACCAGTATGGTAGGTAATTAATTTTGTTATTTTAACTTATTAAAACGACAAACATTAATCGAAAAACAATAACTTTAAGTAGGCACCTATCGAAAACCATTAATTAAAATCGATACTTAACATTAAATGGAAACTGAACGGTTATTTATCTAATAGGTGTTGCCATTTTAAGTCAAACTTCCTAATAATTTCTATAAAATCGATATAAACTCATATTAATTTGACTAACAATGATTTGTTGGCAACATTCTGTAAGTTTCTTTACGAGCTATATTTTGTCAAACGACACATTAAACCCAAAATAAACTTAGTTATTGGGTTCTGAACAGTTATAATAACTTGAATATTATGTACCTTTTATGTCTCATCATATTTTAATAGCTTGGTTTTAAGCTTTGTACAAACCGGTACGGTAAGTCGATTATCTGTGACGTCGTTATTTTTTACTCTAATAAGGAACAAGTGTATTTGGTGATGTTCCATAGGTCGCCCTAACAGCTCTAAGGTTATTCTCAATCACGTTTAATTTTAAGATAAAGCTTGTATTTGACCCCATCTCACCTGTTGGGAAGGGACGATAAGACTTGTCTAAAACTAACCTATTTCTGACAGCATTTTTTTATTGTTTATCGTCTTAATTTGGAGCTCTTTTGAAACAATGCAATTGGATGTTTTATTTTTTGTAGCCTTTTGAAAACAAAATCGTGGAGCTGGCCCCTGTTTCATAAAGCTGACAATTCGACTTTTATGTCAAAAACTGACTTATTTGTCAAATTGTCACGCTTAGACTGTTTCATAAAAGTGACAATTTTGTTTAAAAGCGACAGGTGAAACCTTGACATATTTTTAATTGTCGAACGCGTTTCATAAACGTGACATATGTCAAGAAAACGCGACAATTTTGTCGCCGACATATGTCGGGTTCCGAGACAGAATGGTAGCCTTACCATTCTGTCTCGGAACCCGACAATTGCGACAGGCGCCTGCCTGTCGCAATTGTCGTACAATTTTCTGTTTCATAAAGCAGAATTGTCAAGTTTTTCCCGACAAATTGTCACCTATCGCACAAAAAGTTTTATGAAACAGAAAAATGTCAAAGTGTCGCGACAGTTTGACTTAGGTATTTGTAAATTTTCCACCATGACAATTTTGTTGCCTGTCGGCTTTATGAAACAGAAAAATTGTCAAATTATCGCTTCTTGACATATGTCGCGCCTGTCGGATTGTCAGCTTTATGAAACAGAGGCCAGATAGGAATTAAGAATACTCACTCATTCTGGAGCCTTATTTTTGAATCACTCGTGCCACGTAGGGCGATTTAAATAGCTCGATTTCTACTGATTTTCGTTCGATGTCGGACTTTTCCCGCGACTGGTTGAGACAACTCGTTGTGGTTCAAATAGAAACAATAACCGACATCGAACGTAAATCAATAGAAATCGATGTGTTTAAATCGCTCGAAGTGTCAGAAACTATTCAAAAATAGAGCCCCTGGTTACTTAAGTTACTATTTAAACCCATGACAGCTTATGATTAACATACAGAAACTATCTATGAAACCTAGTTCTCTAATCCAGACCGGAGGTGTTCACTTGTCCTGGATTAAGTACTAAATAGCCGTTGACCGGTCGATGGCCTATTTCTTATTAGGTATAGGTAACTAGATACTATATAGCTATAGCTAGGTCAGTAACAGGATCTCTGGATACGAAACAGTTAAGAGATGGTAGAATACATCGGGACTTAACATCTGGTGAGATAGTGGTCAACACTTAACTGATATGTAGGTATGAGTCTTAGGTGTAGGTCACTTAATAATTGAAAGAAATATAGGTAGGTAATATTAACAAATTTGCTTAGAAACTGCTTTTTGGGCAATGTTTTGGTGGTTGGCAAAGTTGGTGTATTTGACGGTATAGTCAAGTAAGATCGGATACGGAGACAGACCGTATGACTCAAATATCTCCCAAAAAAGGTTATATTTTTTAGTGTTAGCTACGGTGTTCACTAGAGCAATTCACTCCGCACCGATCTGTGGCACCCGGCGGTTGCAATGTCACATTTATTGGGAGATATTCGAGGCATACGGTCTTTCTCCTTATCCGACCTTATCTAACTATACTCTACCAGCTATGAACATCTGTTGTACGACGTCGAATTTGTGTCGGCGCAGAACGAAAAATCTGTGTGCTTACGAAGTTTTATCAAAAATTGGCGAGTAATTTTAGAACTTTATTATATGTTCTGAAATCATTTGCACTCACCAAAATGAATGTATTTATGAATTTAGTGTAGAGAGTTTTTAGTAAGTAAATAAGTTCAGTGAACATCACGCAGCGCCATCTAGCCCCAAGGTAAGCTACTATAAGCTTGTGTTATTGGGTTTAGACAACGAATTCAATACTTATTATTTATTTATTTTATGAAACTATTACCTAAATCAGGACACATCCTTTACGTAAAAAACAAGTCACATTTCAGGGCTGCGCGACTTGACCTGCTGGTATTTGCATACCTTAAGCCTGCACCTTTGTTGATAAAAACTCTAAGTATCACTCAACTTAGGTTTTAAGTAAAGAAAGTGCACCTAAGTAAGTAAGTGTTAAAGGTGAAGTTGAACAAACACGCGGTTGCGACAGAGTCGACGTGTGAATTGTATACTCAAGGTTCCAACATGAATTCCAATTGATTGCCAATTTTATTTAAAAAAAAAAAAGAAAAGAAAATTCAAATTGCAGCAACGTAGTCTCACGGGGTATCCCTGTATTAAAATTGTATGTCGAGTGGGGTTTGCAGACGTGATAGTGTTTTTTTACAAACTTATTTAAAGACAGACGGAGTAGTTACTTTCCCGCTTATGTTCAATTCAGTTGCAAGTTAATTTTAAATTGTAAACTTGAAATTGAACTGCAAACGAAAATTTATTGATTCAACAATGTATGGAAGTGTAGGTAAGCTTTGTCTTTTGTCGAAGGCATCCAAAATCGAGGTTTTCAAACATCAAGAACAATGCAGACATGTTTTTAAAAATATCACTGTTTATATAAAATAAATCCATGTAGATATATTGTTTGCATAATATATACGGTAAAACTTGGTTAACTGGGATCTCAGGATATATAGGTTTTTTTTATAAAATTTCAATTTATGTGAGAGATCTAATGAATAAGAGTGTTTAATTGAATTACTGTAACTATTGATATTATTATTTTATAAAACATCGATAAAGTTAGATATACTTACGTAAGTTAATAAATAAAGAGTTAGAAAAGTACCATTTCTCACTCAAAGAGCTGAAAATGTAACTGCAGAGAGGTTTCCCACTTATCCAGGGTCCACTTAACCAAGTTTCACTATACATATCTTTATTATCCGTCATCGTCTCTACTGCAGCACCACAGTACAAGAGCTGCATTGCTCCATCGGCCGCACAATGGAGCCCTACTAGTGATCGTCTATGTAAGGGCGAAGGGGCGAATCTATTGAGATTTATGTGACAGTCTCGTAAAGGGCAATCTATTCTGTAATAGAGATGTCTCGTTTTTGTTATAGGTATCAGTTACCAACTATAATGAGGTACTCTATCTATTTTATTTTAAGGTAAAGTTATTATCCCGGTTTTAATCTTAGTCTAACCCTGAGGAATAGGACTGTAAAAATCTTGAAACGCAACGCGCTACAAACTGATAAAATGAGTTTATCAATGTCAATCCAACATGAAAACTGAAGAAAATCTTATTATTTAGCACAAGTTATAGGTACAGTGGTCTACCAATTGCCAAAGCTTTTAAGGCCGCCGAGGACAGGAAATCTTGGAGGAGCATGGTGCACCAAGTGATCGACAATTCATCCTAGACACAACCTTCAGCAATGAAGATGACGACTCAGATGAATATGGGTACAGCAATGCCCACAACGTTAAATAATGGATACCTGTATGTATAGTGGTTGTTTATAAAGTTCAAATAATTATCGCTAGTAATATTGAATAGGGGAAGGCCGAAAGAATTGGCCCCTTTTTTACATAAAGCTTCGTAAAAATTGTAAGACAGCTTATTTTCATAATTTAATTTCTTTAGTGTCAAAATGAGGAATTGCCAAAATGTTGAATTCCCAAAAAGTTAAAAACACTTAAAAAAATATCATGTTAAAAATACTTAAAAATTATAGCCAACAAAAGACTTACCAAAATATGTATGGAACATCGAAGTAAGCCAATATTTTTTTTTATTTTACTCAAATAAACGTGGAATAAGGTCGGAGTAATTTTACCACTTTTTGTTTCTGTCTGTCAACCTTGAAAGTTCTTGTCACGGAAAAGAAAAGCATGTTATTATTACTCCGACCTTACTCCACGTTTATTAATAAGACTATAAGGGACTATACAAACTATTGCATTTTTAATGACATTCCCAATTTGATGCTTTTGAAAGACTAACCCAACCGTGCAATTATCTATCATCATAATATACCTAGGTAAAATAAATTAAAAAATAACAGGATATTATCAAGCAATTTTAATTCATTCAAAAAAGCAATAAAAAATCCCGCTGCTTCGTAAACAAAAGTCGCATCCATCGCGTTCCGATGACAGGTGCGCTATACAATCGGATACAGCGACGCGCGTGGCATGCAGCGACCGCAGGCATGCAGCCACGCATCTATTTACGAACGAAACTTTTTTTTTAAACGCCACCCATTCAAGAGTGCGTGACACTTGCGCTTCTAAGTTTTTTACCTTTTTTATTGGTTTTAAATTGGACTGGAATCTGTTTAATGTTAATTGTTTATTTGGATGATTAAGGTTTCTGATTGGTGGGGTTTGATGACGTGTTTAGGATTAAATGGGTTTAGGATTTCCTTGGTGCTATGTTTTTTTAAAGTAAAAGTGTCTATATTCAAACTATTATTAATTATTAATAGAAAAGATTAACAAATTAAAGTAATTAAATCCCTACCTATTAATGTTAATTGTAGATAGGTACCTACATAGTATTATTTAAGCATAAATTTGTTGCTTTTTTTACTATAAGAGAATTTGTTGTTTTAAAATAAAAGAGTGTTAGATAGAATATTGGAATCTTACATTGAGTCACGTAGTTATACAGCTGTTTGTTTGACTTGTTTATATAAGAAACGTAGACAGTGGTGTTTAACTATAAGGTAAAAATGAAAAAAAAAATAGAAATCAGGTAATCATAATCGATCACAACTACATAATTGCGTATCCCTTTTGCATTTTTGTATCCGACGCGACGGTAGGTACTTTAGCTAATCTGACTTATAGGAATGAAATTCCAAAAAAAAAAATGCCAGCCTAATCTGACTAATGGGAAACCTGGTGTTTATAAATATATATACTATATTGACCAATTTAAGATGTACTAGTAAATTAATGAAAAAAATAAGTAACATGTCTGGTGAGGCTGTATGAAAAAAAAACCTATGTGCCATGCTCTGCGGAAGAACAAACAAGAAATAATTAAAAGTTTTTATTTGCGTTACGACTCTTTGATCATTATCATATCTAGATCTTATCCAATCTGCCTTAATTTTATAGGAAACATGAAACAAGAATTTTAGTTACATGTTACGTGGTATACCGTTGTGTTACGATGACCTCTCGACTCGCAAAATAGCATAAAGTTGCGCCATCTATAAGTTAATAGTTTCTAGATTCTGCAAACGAATGGTTTACATTAAATTAAACCTGTTTTATAGAGCGTGAACTTGAATTTTATGCGTTTTATTTTTTAAAGATGATCAAAAAATATTAAAACTGTAATTAAAAGTTAGGGGAGATTGCGCTCTTTTGGTCCATAGTATTTTAGGAATTTACAATGGTTTACTTACAAATAACTACATATTATGGACTAACTGCGTCCCGCCGCCTTTTTGCCCGCGTAAGTCTCTGTGTTACTTCTGGATAATGTAGCTTTCTGTTAGTGAAAGATTTTTTGAAATCGGTCTAGTAAGTAGTTTCGGAGCCTTTTCGTTACAAACAAACAAATAAATCTTTCCTCTTTATAATATTAGTATATATATCATATTCCAGGTGACTAACAACCTAGAGATGCAACTAAGTGTTTGCAGTTTAGTATTGCAATGGGAGAGAGCTATGGGAGCTATAAATATTGACTTGGCGACTGATACAGTTAGCGGGGTGGGTAAAAAGCTTCGGCCCCAGTTTCTCTACCCGTCACCCTAAGCCGTACCTATTGCCAATCTAGTCGTTCATGTTTTATACGTAGGACGGTGCAGCCATTAAGAAAGATGGATTTTTACGGTCGGCACTGTTTTCAATGTCGTCTTCCTTCTCTTCTTCTAATGCCAGGAAAAGCATGCTAAAACTTAACTGTATCGAACTTAAATAGTAATTTACACTCTGGAGAGATAGTGTTCAGAAACACTTAATGAATTAAGTCAAATTTTGAACCAGATACGGGTCCAAATAAGATTCTACACTTTTAAATAAATATTACGTATTGGCGTATATATTTTGAGGCATTCAAATTCCAACCGGTCGGTCGCTGTTATTGAAATTAATTTCCTTGAATCCACATCAAATCTATCACGACTTGTCATAATATTACGTCTATTGTTCTCAATAGACGTAAAGGTTTAATATCCACGATGGACGTGGATCACCTTCAACTGTGAATTAATAGACTATCAACGGTCGGTAATAATTTTAGATGCACAGCATCGTTAGGTAAATAAAAACAATAACGTCTTATTTAACGCTTTGTATTTATATTGAGACTAGTAGTTTTTTCCATGGTTTTACCCGCGTAGCTATATCTCGATCCTAGGGGATTCTCCGAAATCCGGATTCTACGTCAGTCATACATAACAATATTATGCCCAACGCGTATTAGCCTGTCAAATCAAAAAATATTTCAATGGGACATCAAAATTTACTTTATATCGTAATTTTCAACTCTTGTTTTTTTACTATTTTTGAAATCTTTAATACTTAATTAATAAAGTATAGGGTTAAGTACTTAGATAATAATCGTGTTAATGCAAGCATTTCTTCAGTTCCGAATAGTTCCGATCAGTTATTCAAAGATCAAAAACCCAACGGCCAACATCAAAATACCTACTTCATTGTACCAGTTTCTTATAAAATACGTTAGAGACGTTAACGAATTGATTCTCAACGACAACCTACCGGCTGCTACCGACCCGTCGTCCTTGGCGATTCTTGGTAATGTCGATATTATAGTTAGAACTTTAGGTATAGCGAACTATCTTTAGAACAAAGCTAGCGCCACCTACTCTGTGCGTAAGTTCCAAGTTGCTGATTTTAGTACCGTTTAGTTTTATTGTAGGGGTATTGGTTAGCTTTTCGGTTCTCATTTCGACCATTTTGTATATTTATAATAAAATTATTATTTAGGTTTAAGCTAACAGCACTGACAACCAAACACTATTTTGAACGTAGTTTATTCAGTCAGGGTACTTACTTATGAAATAATCAAAATAGTTCCAAAAAATGTTTCGCAAGGTTCCTATGCCGATGTCCTAGAAAGGTTTTTTACCAACCTAACCTAACCTAAGCCATTTTTCGCATTTCTTTATTTTCTTTTTACTATACGTCCTACGACCTTCATAATGAAAATCAAGGTATCAACCATCTAGGTCATCACCTCTCTACTTAACTATGTCCTGTCCTATAGTAGGTATCTATGTTAATACATTTTAAGGTTCAGAAGTAGGTGCGTATAAGAACGCCATATTTGCAACATATATTTTCCAATCAACTTCAGGCCATAATTGTTATTTTCTTCAATTGATACGGGTTATTCTATTTGCACTAACTAAAGCTAGGAAGTCGGTTATTATTTCCAATCAATACTAATTAAAAACTGTTTAATTGAGTGGTAACTGTTATCATTCTTTACAATTTAAAAGTATTATAAGAAAAACTGGCCCGCGAGCTGAATGTCGACTTTTTACAAAGTGCGGGGATCGATTCATCCGGACCAATCTAGAGAATCGGACCTATTGAATCGATCGAAGTCAAAACAAAAGACGAACAAAACTGAAGTAATACAACAGTAACGAAAGACTATCGAAGCAAAAACAAAATACTATCAAAACTGAAACAATAAATGATAGAAGTAGAAACGAAACACGATCGAAACTGAAGAAAAGACAATCAAGACCGGAACAAAAGACTATCGAAGCAAAAACAAAAAAAAACACGATTGAAACTGTTACAAAAGTTGAAACAAAAGATGAAGTTGAAGAAAAGAAGAAGTTGAAGAAAAAGAAAAATCGTGAGGCATAACTAAAAATTCAACATTTTACTATACAATAGACATTTTACAATTCGGTAACTAAATTATAACAAAATATTATTTAAATAATATATCAAAATATATTCACGCCGGATACTAAAATTTTGATAGCATTTTTTAAAAAAAGCAGTATTTATTTCTTAAAAGTGCTAAACACTAAGAAATAATGTTTACAAAATATGATTTGCATTATAATTTCCGTTACAGTTCTTATAAAACCAATTGAACATTTTTTATTTATTAACAGCTATTCCATCAATTAACCCCCGAGCCGACGCGACGACAGGACGTACGAATGCCATGTCATACGACACTTCGTGTTCGCGGAACGTGTCAAGTGGGGTTATTTCTGCGCAAGTATGCATGGGTTAGGTATGTGGTAGGTAAGTTTGTTTTCTTTTTACTGCTTATTTAATTAGAATTACAGTCTGACGGGACAGGAGTCGTAAATAGCATCTAGATTTGAGAAAAATGTAGGTATAAATGTGATATTTTTAGTGTCAACTCTCAGTTTAGAGAATTGTTTGTATTGAAGAAATGCTTTTTTGTTGAAATTCTACCAGGAGCGTAAATATAATACAAAAAATAAAAATCTGTTAATAAACGACGAAATCACAGACAATTTTTTTTTATATACAATACGGTCGAATTGAGAACCTCCTCCTTTTTTGAAGTCAGTTAAAAAACGAAAGGTGTTTTTTTAACTATTAAAAATCATAGATATTTTTTTAATGACTATAAAAAATTACCAATATTCCACTACCTCCCCCTACCTACAATATTTCTGTTGGAAAAAAAAATAAACTATAGTAATGTACCTATCTAATAAGTCAATTGGAACTAAAATTAATTTAATTTTTATTGAAATTAAAGACATTTTTCGGTTTTGCAACATTTACAAATAAAATAAGTTTGTAATTTATCTGCCCTGTGGTTTGATAACATTAAGTATACCTACATGGGTATTTAATTTATTATAATGGTTATTTATTATTTTTTAAGAAAAGTCTGTCGAACAAACTTTATCTTATTTTTCTCATCATAGGTAGTAGGTAGGTACAACGAAACGACCAACTAAATGTGATATCATAAAATATTTCAAACATTTTATGAATGTCAATATCTCAGGTGGGTGGCAGCTATCGCGATCGGTAGTAGCAAGTTTTTAAGAGAAGTATATACGCCAACGACCTTGAAACTGAAAATCCCTGTCGGGCTCATCGAAAATTGTTGATTATTTCATGACAGAATGTCGTAGAACTTTTTTTTGTGCACAGATTGTAGGTGACATTGTTTCCTACATTTTGGTGTAGTTTTAAGACAAGAACCTCCTATTGGTGCAAAGCCTATCCAAATTTTAGACAAAAAATGTCTGATTTGGCTAAAATGTCGATAGGCTTCAATACGTTTCGACATATTTGTATGGAAACTGCACTTAAATATCGGAAACAATGTCGCCTACAATCTGTACACAAAAAAAAGTTCTACGACATTCCGTCATGAAATAATCAACAATTTTCGATGCGCCCGACATGGATTTTCAGTTTTTCAGAATAGGGCCCTTAAATAAAAAAAAGATGTGACTGAATTGTTTCTGATACCTACTCGTATAGTCAGTTAAATCAATGTTACCTACCTATTGCGAAACAATAAGCGATCTAGACAAACAAAAAAAAAAAAATTAAAAATCGCCTTTAAAAAATCATAAAATAACCTCGCCTACGTACAGTGCCACCGACTTATCTGTTATGTAATCTGAAGTCCGCCCATTGTGCCACCTAGTTTTAAGTAGTGTATGTTTTCTTTGTAATGTTATTTATTTGGTGTGTACAATAAAGAATTTATTCATTCATTCATTCATTCAAGTCGGGCAGATTTACTGGGTTGGTTGAGTAGGATTGTAAGTAGGTAGTTTGGCTGCCCGACTTCAGATTACATAACAGATAAGTCGGTGGCACTGTACGTAGGCGAGGTTATTTTATGATTTTTTAAAGTCGATTTTTAATTTTTTTTTTTGTTTTTGAAGTCGGTTTTTAATTTTTTAAATTATTTTTTTATTTCATCCTTTCTAGTATACCTACTTTCAACTACCACTAAAATCATTTAAATTGTATCCATAACTTTAACCATTGAGGAGTTCTGTGATGAGAAGGTGGTTTCTATGTATGTATATATGTATGTATTTACAAAATAAAAATAAATATAAGTATTATATCCGTTGTCTAGTCACCGTAACACAAGCTTAGTCGCTTACCACGGGGCTAGATGGCGCTGTGTGTTGTTCACAGAATTTATTTATTTATTTATTATTTATTTCAGATGTGGAGACTCTGAAACCATATTCTTATTCATCGGTATCTATTCTTTATGGCCTTATTCCACTGGTGAAAATCAAAAACTGAGCACTTTGCTGCACTCTCGAGGTGCAATCCTGTTCATCACTCCGAAGATCCTCATCCGATCTTCACCAATTTTTTATGGGACGAACTGTGATATATCTCCTTTCAAACAAAAAAAGAATTATCCAAATCGGTCCAGGCATCTTCGAGTAATCGGGGAACATACATAAAAAAAAAAAAAATATCCCGACGAATTGAGAACCTCCTCCTTTTTTTGGAAGTCGATTAAAAACTTACTGCGCTTTGCGGTTTTACCCGCGTAACTTTTGATCCCGCAGGAATATCAGGCTTAAAAGTAGCCTATATTCTTCTCCTAGATCCCATCTATCTTTATTATATATCTTCTATTATATATGACATTTATCAAAATCGGTTTAGTGGTTCGGGCATGAAAACGTCAGACAGGCAGAGTAGTTTTCACATTTTATAATATTAGTTGGGGTTAACAAAATAACCTTATAAAATTCAAAAAAAGTCAGAGAACTTTACACAACTACTTATACAAGTAACATTGATGAGATAATGTTTGCGCGCTACAATTGTCCCACTGTAGGACACGTCCCCCTACGTTAGATGTTAGGAAGTAAGACGCCACGGGAGCCTACTCCGAATTGGCGAATGTCCCATGCTTTCGGACCGTGGTGAGTCCTATGACAACCACCACCACGGTCCTAAAGCCGCTTCCTCACTATATCTTCCAGGGATTGAAGCCCACGGCCTGACACCAATCCTCCTAGGGAAAAATCAGTTTATCCGCCACTGCGCGGGGAGAACTTGCTAGTCTCCTTCAGATCCCTTAGTTACTTTTCACGAAACCCACGTGAAGAGATAAGGTAACCCTATTCTATGCCGGGGGTACACGGCTCGCACTGTCAAAAATTATGCACTATAGTAGGTACTACATAACTACGCGAATTAATAACTAATTACAAGTAGGTAAAACCATTTAATTGCCTTTATAATAGTTATAAATCTTGAATTAAAATAATAAAGCCAATGAAAACAATTAAATTATCGTAAATAAACCGCAAAGCTATTAATTTTCAAACAGGCTAATTTCAGATGCTATGGCGCCACCGTAACTTATATTATACCTATGACTCAAATAGATAAGTAAAGCTATAAATAATAGTATTACTAGGTAGCTTAACCAGGCCCCTGATTACGTAACTCCGTTGCTGACAAATCTCGATTGAAACAATTGAAATTATCTAGTTTTTTTTTAAGGAAAAAATACGCATTCAAAGTCTTTGGGTACCCCAACGTCTATTCCAACTAGACAACGCAAGTCCCTGCTCCGAGCTGTGAAAATCATGAATAGTATTGGTCCTTGGTTTTTTAGGATTAAGCCACGTTTTACGCCATCTATCCAACGCTACAGGTAACCACTTTTCAGTGGTTCACCTGTCTTATAATGGTTATCTTTACAGTTAACTCATTGATACAATTGAAATTATTGTTGATTTTTGCGTTTGCAGATATACAATTTGATAGTTACAGTCGCTAGTTTAATTGCAATGACAATTTGTTAGCAACTGAATGACGTGTAATCAAGAAATTCAATTGTTTCAATCGAGATTTGTTAGCAACAAAGTTACAAAATAGGACCCCAAGTTTTAAGCTTGATGTGACCAAACTAGAATAAGCATGAATAACAATTCTATAAATAAATCGTAATTTTTTTTCGTTTGAAAAGACCTTTGTTTTGAACCTCTCGTGCCATTTCGTCTTATATTCAAGTGGGGTTCCCATATTATAACAGTCGCGATAAAATAATTATACGGAATTCTTCGTACGTAAGTCCGACTCGCCCTTGGCCAGTTTTATATTTTTGTCAGTTTTCCTGTGACATCGATATATTACTAACCCATTTTATCATTATTAGTAATAAATGTTATTAGTATTTATCAATGAAATCCTCTATAAAATTACTCTACATAGTAATTGTTTTTGTAAACAACCACAAGTACACAAGTATTGATGAGTCAGTCTGTATTAGTTATTTATTTTTATACCTTAATAAACTCTGCACGACTAATAAAACTAAACTAGATGGCTGGTTTTTAAAACAAAAGCATAGCTGGCATAAAATCTGACTTAACTGTGCGAAGCTAAGCTAAAATAACTTAGTTGAGTCGGCGATGAGCGTTCGGCTTAAGATAAGAACCCTTTGAATTAATCGTAAAGACCAACCCGTAGAGTGTGAAATGGGCATTTTAGTAGTAGGTTTTAATTTAAAATCAATAAGCTACTTTTCCAATTGAATTTTCGCTCAACGAGCAATCTTATTTGCTCTAATGTCTTTATCCAAGGAGGAAACAGACGACTAAGTTTTTATGGAGAAAGATTAGGTAGACTGTCCTCTAAGGAAATGTCAAGGCATGTCTCGCGTCCTTCCTCCGCGACTTATCACTTATCACCGCTCTGTGCCTACGTTACGCATTTATCAATGAAAACCCCTTTAACTCTACATTTTTGGTGAACAACAACTAGGTAAGTATTGATGAGTCAACTCAATGAGTTGAGTTACCCACGCTTGCTGTAAATAGCGCCGGTGTTCCGAGAACCTGCGAGATTGGGACGAGACGAACTTGAATCAACTTTAACCTAAATATTGAAGGTTATGGTGTACGAGTAACTTGACTATTTACGTACTTATATTATTATTACTTAGGTAAGTTGAAATACATGTGAAATGAGCTGATTCAAGTTAACTTGAATTATGTGGGGATTCTATCCGAAGTGGTGCGTTGGTTGTCCTTGGCTGCATTTTATAGTGCAGACAGGGATAAACGCTGGCTTGGTGTCCACTTCATAGTTTGCTAGAATAATGTTATTGAAAACGGCCTCTACGGTATGTCTTTAATATCAGACTATAATCTGACGTTTTCGTTCTTTATATTTGACATTTTTTCTTCAGGAAGATGTGTCAAATCATAGTCTACAATTAAAAAACGAAGTACCTATACGTGTTGGCTTCGGCTCTACGCACGTCATCCAAAGATCCGGCTCCATAGCCCTGTAATACTGGACGAATAATAAATACTTATTAATAAATTTGACATCCTCTGTGACGCGTCGGGTCGGACCCAAATCCAATGAGGTTACGGATTCGATTTCCGCCGGGGACATAGGTACATACTGACCATAAATGCTTCTTTCTGGTTCTTGGTAGCGAACCTAACTATGGATAGTCCCGCGGGAAACATTGAATTTTAGAACAAAAAAAAAACTTTTCTAAACACAAACAAAAAAAAAACCGGAAACGCGATAAAATTCCGGAACATGGCTATTAACAAACGACGAACATAATAAAACAATAGTGTTAACCAAGTAACAACCAAAATGCTTATATTTTCCGCTATATAGGTACAAGCGACACACGTTGCGCGGGCGCCGGTCAAGGCTTCCAGTTAACTTTGCAAGCGCACGAGTACACTCAGCGCCAAAAGAAGATCACCACAATTAGATTTGCAAAATCGCTATTACATCACAATTATTATATTGTAGAGATTTAGATTTTCAAAATCTGTATAGATCACAGTTGTAGGTGTCAAAACAGGACATAAAGAACAGCTGGGAAGGTGTCATGGCGTCGGTTCTGACGTCACGCTTAGGTAAATTTGTCATTGTGTATATGCTTGAACCATGCATGAACACAGTAAATTACAGTATTGACAGCGGAGTATCCCTAAGCGTGACGTCATGCGCTGTGATTGGTGTTTCAGTCAAAATGCCCGATTTCTGTATTCTATTAAAAATCTTAACAAATCTGATTTTTTTTTAAATATAACTAAAACAGTGTTTTATGTTTTTAACCGACTTCCTAAAAAAGGAGGATGTTCTTATTTCGTCGCGTATGTTTTTTTAAGGAATGTTTAACGATTACTCGAATACGGCTTGACCGATTGAGATTTATGATAGTGTCACCATGCTTATTACGACTTTGGAAATCCAAATGTGGTCATTGTCTTTTGTTTTCGACTGTACCTAGTTAGTTAAGTTACTATAGCTAACCACAGATGATTTATACTGACATCTGTAATTACAACGATATTTCTGATTATTTACGATACCGATTTAAGTATTTAATGGTGTAGCTTACTATGTATTATGTACTATATACATCTTATAAAATACTAGCTGGGTCCCGCGGTTTCATCCGCCTAAGTCCCGATCCTGTGGATATTATGAAAAACCCTTTCTTATCGGATGTCTCTATCATTTAAAGAACACACTCTCGAAATTTCAGCTCTCTACTATCAGCGGTTTAGGCTGTGCGTGCATTGATCAGTCAATCAGAACAAAGCATTTTATAGATATGTAGATTATATATAGATTTTTTGATTTGTTTTACCCATGTAAGTCCCGATTCCGTAACCTATGTGTTAGGAGGTGTTGGTTTAGTAGTAGTGTGGTAGAAGATACCCCGACTTTCATTCCGGGGGTCATGGTTTCGAATCCAGGCCGACCGCGAACCAATGTCTTTTTCTTGAAGAAAAAGTTATGTGCGCTAATAACATCGCTTTTACGGTGAAGAAAAACATCGTGAGGAAACCGACATGTCCTAGGACTCACCATAGTCCGAAGGCATGGGACATTCGCCAATCTGGAGTAGGCTCCCGTGGCGTCTTACTGCCTAACCCCTCGAATTATTTATTTTATTTTATATGTTAATTAATATCTTCAGCTATCTGCGTAGGTACCAAGTTTCATTGAAATGTGTTTAGAAGTTTTAATGGACAGCGGACAGGAAAGGTCTACATAAGTAAAATCTATTGAAACCCTTGATACCTCTTACAAAGCTGTTCTTTCTTTACAGGAGGTCTAAGCCATCTCCAGCCCTCAAACCTTAGTCTCCACCTCCGACCTTCCTCAGAACATCTGTTCGCTGGAGGGAATGTTAAGGCGTTTCATAACGATCTCTCTATAAGGCGAAACGGGTCAATGCCGCGGTTGGAACTTGGCCTTAACGAGCACTCCGAGCGTGCGTGTGCGCAGGCTTCGATACGCGACCGCTGGGTTATGTGAGCTTTAGTGTTTACTAGCTGTGTCCCGCGGTTTCAAATCAAATCAAAGTACGTTTATTCATTCGGATATTAGCAAGATATCTCTTTGAAATGTCACTTTTTATATTTAATCTACTGTGTCTTCGGAACGTGACCTCCAATGAGAAGAAGACACAAGAAACTCATGGGGTTTTTTTTTCACCCGCATAAGTCTCGATCCCGTAGGAATTTTTAAAACCCCTTTTCTAATTGGATGCCTACATCGCATAAAGAACACACTCTGCATATATCAGCTCTATACCATCAGCGGTTTAGGCTGTGCGTTGATAGAAAATCAGTCACTCAGGACAAAGCGGTTTATAGATATAGATTGCTTGCTAGTTTGTTAATGTGTTTATGATCGGAATAAAGGGCGAAAATCGGATTAATGTGTTCTGTCCTATTTTTTGGGTTCCGTACCCGAAGGGTAAAAATGGGACTGCTGAGACTCCGCTGTCTGTCTGTCGGTATGTCTGTCACCAGGCTGTATCTCATGGAACGTGATAGTTAGATCGTTGAAATTTTCACAGATGATGTGTTTCTGTTCCCGCTATAACAACAAATACTAAAAAACAAAATAAAACAAATATTTATAAGGGGCTCCCATGCAACAAACGTGGGATTCAGGGATGCCTTTCAGCACAAATAATTATGTAACTATGAGCCTATCAAAAAATTGGTTGTACCTCGGACTGCCGTATGATAATGCCACCTTGGGGCTGACTGAATTTAGCACAAGGAAAAACAATTAGTAGGTACCTACCTAGGTACGTAGATTTGATGACAAGCGGGCTTATAAATTTCTTATCTATTTCGTTAAAATCGAATATGGATAGTAATTTGTTAACCAACTTTAAAAAAAAGACGTGGAAATGGGAAAAATGTGGAGAAACTTCACTTGGTGCTACGACTTAGACCGTCTTTTCTTATACCTGTTTTAATTTTGGCTCTCTATGGACAAATAGGATTTTTATCTCAACTTTTAACCGACTTCAAACAAGGAGGAGATTCGCAATTCGACCCGAATTCGATTCGAATTTGTTTGTGGATATGTTCACGCCATACTCCGGCATAATTTGAAGTCCAAATTTCGAGTCCAAGTCGATAATTCTTTTTTCATTTTCAAAGGATCAATTCAATAAAAAAATGTCCTCCTTTTTTTGAAGTTAGTTAAAAATTGAAAGTCAACCAAATCAAAATTACGTCCGTTCTTTTCGATACCGACGACGTAAAGTTTACTATGATAAGAATGATATTTTCCTAAATGCTAATCAGGTAGGTATACTACCTACTTATACCTACTTATTTTCCATTATGTATAGCCGCTGGCTGACAGATAAGATCTGTTATCGTACGTAATTGCCAGCGATAATGTAAATAGGCCGATCGAATTAGTTTTTCTAATATACACAGGTTTATGAAAGCGAAAATGAAGTTCTAGTTTTTCGCGGAAATTGCCGGTTGGAAATCTAGAAATGTATCGGTAATTTTAAGAGGTTAGTCTCCATTATCTTTCTCCATACAAACGTAGTTTAAATTTTCCTCCCTGGATAAGAACATTAGAGCAAATATGTTTATGCCATAAAACTTATATCTGTCATGACTACCTATGCATCTACCTATTTATTTTCTTCATTTTATTATTTTTTATTAGTATTTTAATTAGAAATTTAAAAAAAATAAAAAGGTAGATGCATTGTCATGACTCATGCATGACAGATATAGGTTTCATGGCATAAACATATTTGCTCTAATGTCTTTATCCAGGGAGGAAAATGTAAACTACGTTTGTATGGAGAAAGAGAGTGGAGACTATCCTCTTAACTGTCTGAAAATCTGATGCAGATGAGGCAGATGCCTGTTCTTGCTTCTTTAAGGTATAGGTATAGGCGCACTGATAAGTCGCGCACATCAAAGGAGCATCGTCGTAGCGTAGTGATTTACTTAAGAGGAAAGGATACCTACTCGTTCTCCATACAAACGTAGTCGACTGTTTCCTTACTGGATAAAGACGTTAGTGATACTCCTATATTTTTTGTTTAATTTTACTCGTATACTTATGTATAATTTTAATATGTTAATGCCACAAAATTTAGAAAAAATATATAATCTATACTAATATGATATAAAATAAAACGTATGGCTGACTTAGGTTTTGTAGCAAAAACATATTTTCTCTGATGTTTTTATCCAGGGAGGAAACAGTTGACTACGTTTGTAAAATGTGTATAGAAAAAATAATAGGTAGGTAACCTATCCTTTCCCCTTAAACTTAGTGATTATCACCTATTCTGTGGTTATGACAAAGGAACTTGCGACTCTACGGCGACGCGCCTCCGTCGCGACTTATCAGTTTGCGAAAGCACATGGTTACCTCTTAGGTCATCTCGCACCTAGTTACCGATAAAAGAAAAACGATTTTTTAAGTTAAGTCCCCTATCTATTTATTTATAGATAGCTACTATCACAGCTACGATGCCGATGGTATGTGGTCCCATAATTTACATACAAAACTTACACGCTAAAAAGTGATATATCACATGGCCCCTTGCCTAATAATTGTGCCTCAATTTGGCTGTTTTCCCATAAAATCATAATGACAAAAGACAGAATGAAATAAAGTTGACCTCCCACAGCGTTTGTGAGCTGTAAGTCGATTTTAATATGCGAATGTGTGCTTCGGGGTCATGGGACTAGGCGGTACCTATTGGGTTACGCCATATATGGCAATTTAACGCCCTATTATGGTCCAACTAGAAGATAAATCTGGTGTTTTGTCTAGATATAAAAAAAAACTGTGAACAACACACAGCGCCATCTAGCCCCGTGGTAAGCGACTAAGTTTATGTTAGGGTGACTAGACAACGGATATAATACTTATATTTATTTTTCTTTTGTAAATACTAGTGATGCGCCGAGTACCAGTTTCACCGAGTAACCGAGTACCGAGTATTACTCGGTTCAAAATTTACCGAGTCAAGTACTCTGCCGAGTTACTCGGTCCATTTAAATAACAGCGAAAACAAGTTTGCAACGCGCTCCAGACGACGCGCTACAGGCGAGGCGACTCGAAGCAAGCAGGTTTTCTTCTTTACTAGCTGCGACCGCGGTTCATCATCATCATCATCCGAGCGATGTTCCTGATGGGAACATCTCATCATCAACACTCTCGGGAGCCCGGAGTCCGCTATCCTACTTTTACGTCTCTACTTCGCACGATCTTTGGCATCCCGTGTAGTGAGGCCGTTTGCACGCATATCTGTTTTCTCGCCGTCAAGCCAGCCTTTCTTCCCAATCTGCTGCGGTCGGGCGGAGGAGCCATACCAAAAGATTTGTTCCCTACGTAACTAGCCGGACCATCGTAAACGCCATTCTTGCATGGTCATTGGCCATTCTTCTCGGGCATGAAGGCTGCCCCTGATGCCGAAGTTTCTGACGCGGTCTTTTCACGTCACTCCACGCATCCAGCGCAGCATTTTCATTTTCGTGAAACGCAGCTCCTGCTTATGTCGTTCAAGCACTGGCCACTATCACTATCGTACAAAAGGACAGGTCTAGTGATCGTTTTATGCACTTGTTCCTCTTAGATCAACCGGTATTTTGGGGTCGCAGACGATACCAGTTACCTCTCGATGTCGTCGGACGCCGGAAGCACAAATCCCAATTACTTAAACTGGTCTATCCGTTTGACGATACGACTGTATACACAGGTGTGCTATCTACATGCACAAAGAAGGGTCAGCCGCCGGGATGACGGGTGGGTGCAGTCGGAAGACCAGCGCTGCTGCTATGTTATTTTACACTAGCAGCAGCATTATGCTGACGCTGCGCCTATTCGGGCAGCGCACTACTCTCTACGTATATTTTGTTATTATCTTTATTGTGTCCATAATGTTATTTACTTTTTCTTGTTATGTAGTTGTGTGCTTGTCTGAATAAATCTATTTTCTTTCTTCTTTCAAAGTGGCCATAGCCACTTTGGGCGTGTAGATAGCGGGTCCTTTAAGAAGACCGAACTAGCGTTTGAGGACACGATCTGTCCAAACCAGATCCCTGACGATTGCTCTTGGGAGTAACCTGACGGTACAGCAACCCCTTATCAGGCGTAATCAGTGGCAGAAGTCCTTGATTCGGAAGGAGTTCCGATGTCTGCACCTCTTTATACTGCTTATTTAGCAGCTCGTGGAAATATGAGCGCCATGTCCACGTATAGCAGGTTGCCATCGGGATTTTTTACATTGCGGCACATGGATATATCCTGCGCCGCTTTGATCCCAGAACATGCCTACTTATAAATAAACTTCTGCCCCTCAGATGTTTCCAACTTATCGTACAATGGCTGTCAGTGGTGCTGTCTGTCTCTGGCTACTGCTCTTTTAGTGGCACGCTTGGCGGACCTGTACGCGTCGCGATCTTCAGGAGAGTCAGACGCTTGCCACTTTACCAGCTTATGTGTCGATATAAAGTTCTTTAGCTCTGTACCTTTGTGTTAAATTTTATCTAAATTGGTCGACTCGTTTGAGCGTGAAAGAGGAACAAACAAATCCACAAACTTTTACACTAAATTAAGAAGCCAAAGCAGTACACAGATGAATCCTACACAGATAATATATATCTATATATATCCGAGTTACTCGGCTCATGAACCGAGTACCGAGGCCGAGTACGAGTAGTAAAAAACTGCCGAGTACCCGAGTAACGAGTACTCGGCAGAGTACTCGGCGCATCTCTAGTAAATACATACATATTATACATAGAAAGACACCCAGACCGGACACAAATATTTATTTTATAAGCATAAATACTTGCACCCGGCGGGAATCGAACCCGCAACCTCCTGCATTGCAGTCGCGCTTTCGCACGACGCGCCACAGAGGTCGTCAAGATAAAAAGCAGCCAATGGTTTCCGTTTATACTCTCAATATCAAAATTCATTAAAAAAGTGATCAACAGTTTACCGAGCTTTTTCATCCATCGTAAACTATTCCAGCTAGGTATGCTTAACATGTATGAACATCTCAGTAACAGTGTCCCGTTTTTACCCTTTGAGTACGAAACCCTAAAATCGGGCATAAATCTTTAGCTTAGCTATCCAGTTTCCAGTTTCAAACAAGTAGGCATAGCTGGCATAGTTTGCGCTAGACCAGTCTTTCCCAACGTGGGCGATAACGCCCCCTTGTGGGCGCTGCAGGCCTAAATGGGGGCGGTAAGAGACCCAGAAAAAAAAGGGGGCGTTGTGTAGGGCTTTGGGGTCGATTTATAATTTCATCTACCTAGCTAGGAAGACTCTTAGACACCGACTGAGCTCTCGACTCTCGACTATATCTTGTGAACATCAACTAATATTAATTAAGATATAGCTCAAACTCGGTTCGATATAATAGACCGCGGGCAATCATGTTTTAACAAGTTTTTGTTAAATAATCCGATTTGTACATTCCTGTATCAATCGGCTGGTTCTATAATACTTGTTCTTGCTTGTCGAGTACGATTGGGCGTCGAATGAGATACGAGTTAATGCACGTTTGTCTTATTCCTGTTGGTGCGTGCTGCTTGTGCAATCCTATATAAACGACGTAAATTTATTTTATTTTCATTTGCGGTTTCGCGCATAATAGATAAGCAGTACTTGATTTCAACACTTACGTATTTCTCAAAACAAAACAATGTCGGAAGTAAAAAAGAAGAGACGGCAATACTCTGCGGAATATATTAAATTCGGATTTATTGAAAATCCCACAAACCCGTCGTCGCCTTTGTGTCTTCTATGTCTAAAAACATTTTCGAACGAAGCAATGAAGCCTTCAAGACTGCAAGATCATTTGAATAAAATGCATCCAGATAAGAAAGACAAGAATGTAGCATATTTTCACGACCTAGAGAAGAAGCATAATATTCAGCCAAGTGTATCAAAACTATTTTCGGCGGCTGCTAAGCAAGACGACGACGGACTTCGAGCTTCGTACAATATCTCTTTGTTAATTGTTCAAAAAGGCAAACCACACAACATCGGAGAAGAGTTAATTTTGCCAGCAATAAAGGAAGTAATAACTACTGTGCTTCATAAACCGGCCGCAGATATTATCCGAAAAATTCCTTTGAGTAATAATTCTGTGCAAAGACGAATTGATGAAATGGCTGAAAACATTGCAGAATCATTGTGCAATCATCTGAGGACTAGTCAATTCTCAATTCAGCTCGATGAGTCCACTTTACCAACTAATGAAACGTTGTTGCTATCTTACGTGAGGTTTATTAAAGATGAGAAAATACGTGAAGAACTATTGTTTGCCAGAAATTTGGAGACAGATACAAAAGGCGAAACCATATTCAATACATTGGAAAAGTTCTGTGAAGAGAAAGAGATTCCTTTGAAAAATATTATATCAGTTGCTACGGATGGCGCTCCGGCTATGACAGGGCGCCATAAAGGCTTCATAGCGTACTTAAAGAATAAAATTCCAGATGTCCTTGCTATACATTGCGTTATTCATAGACAACATTTGGTTGCTAGAAACTTAAGTGAACGACTATTTCAATCACTGCAATATGTCATCAAAGCAGTCAATAAAATCCGTAGCAGCTCTTTGAATGATAGATTATTTCATCAGCTTTGTGTTACTAATGACGAAGATTTCAACCGTTTGTTGCTTCATACTGAAGTTCGTTGGCTGTCAAGAGGCAATTGTCTGATTCGATTTTACAACCTGTTTGACTCTGTGATAGAGTTCTTGGAAACTAAAGATACAGAACTGCGCAACAAGCTCATAACATCAAAGAATGATATAGCTTACATGACAGACCTGTATAAATTGTTCAACGACATGAACCTCCAACTGCAAGGCGATGAACTAAATTTAATTAAAACAAAAAATGTCGTTGCTGCTTTCGCAGCCAAACTGCTTCTGCACAAAAAGAATATGGGCAGACGTGAGTTTCACAATTTTCCGAATTTATCAGTATCCTGCAGTAACGACGACTTGTTTGCCTACTGCCAACATTTGGAAAACCTCCACATTGACTTCACCGAACGATACCAGGACATTTTAAACTTGGAAATACCAGACTGGGTGTTGGATCCGTTTTCAAATGTCAACACAGCAACCTCAGCTGAAAGAAGGACTTATAGAATTGACAACAAACGAAGAAATAAAAATCAAGTTCAAAAATGGATATCAAGAATTTTTGCTACAAAAACCGATCCCGCAATTGTACCCTGGATTGTGGTCAATTGTTCAACGATTCTTGATAGCATTCCCATCGTCATATTTGTGTGAACGTGGATTTAGTGCTGTGGCAACGCTGCTTACTAAAAAGAGAAATCGTTTGCGTGTTACCGAACGTGGCGACTTGCGGCTGTTTTTGAGTAAATTGGAACCTGATATCAACAAACTTATTGAAAAGCATCAGATTCAACCTTCACATTAGTTTTTATATAAGAATTGATTATGTTTGTTTTATTTTCAATAAAAGATACTCTGTCCGAATACTATAAAGTTGCGTTTCAATAATCAGTTATAAGTACTTAGCGGTTTTTAAGTATGTTTAAAAAGGGGGGCGTTAAAAAATAATTTATTCTTAAAGTGGGCAGTAGACAAAAAAAGGTTGGGAACCCCTGCGCTAGACCCACATGTATGAAAAAATAAAATGGCTCGACTATGAGGAGCTAAGCTAAACTAACTGTAAAATAAAATCTCGACGTTTCAAAACGTACGTATGTGTGTATAATATACGTTCTAAATGAATAAATGAATTTTGAATTGAATTAAATTGAATTGACTTAGATGGCGTTGGGAATTTGACTTACCTACGTGAAATAGGTGACAAACAAGGGTTTCCTATTTTTATAATTAGGTACAAGTATATCGGTACCTCGGTTACTGCTATACAAACTTGTGCTTAGCGTAGAATCGATGTCTTATATTATGTAAGTAAGTAATTTGATTTTCATACCTAGTAATACGGCAGGTCCGTATAATTAAAAAAAATGATTTGATGTGAGCTTTTAGTAGTTAGTCAAAAAATGCTTTCGTGTGTAAAAGTACTTACCCACACAAGCCGGATGTCCCAGTAAACACATAAAACGCACACTCACACAAACGAGCACAATTCGGAATGTTAAAATTCACTTGTTTTGTGGACAGGAAACTTCATTTTACCTGTGAATAAGAAACAGACGCATCGATTATTCAATTATTCATAGAGTGCGTTTCATCTTTATTTACCTATGCCGTCATGTTGGTAGCAAAACAAAAAAGTACAAAATACAAAAAAATTAATTGCTACCTAGAATTTAGGGGGATTTGTATATAAAGAATGAATGAACGAATCTTCCTGTATTCAAGGTTTAGAGTATAGCACATTCAAAATATTAAGGCAAGACTTTTTTGTTTTGCTACCAACATGACGGCATAGGTAAATAAAGATGAAACGCACTTATAAACTATACCTACCTACTCTATTTCAGAATCTTAGATCAAAAATGTCAACAAAGAACTGTCAATATCAAAGCAAGAGGTAAATGAGGAGCTGTCACTTTCAAAAAAATGTATGACATTTAAAAAGATAAAAAATAGATAGAATCTAAAAAATAAAAAAAAATAAAAATACCTAGATAGAATATTTTTCTTAGATTAAAAATAGAAACAAAAATGTCATACAAGGTGAAATAGAGTATCTCTATAATAAATAATAGAAGCGGTGTTGGTCTAGTGGTAGTTACCGCGACTTTCATTCCGAAGGTCGTGGTTTCCAATCCTGGCCTATCGCGCACCAATGTAAAGACATAATATTGTTGCGCGATCGAAGAAAAAGTTCTTTAAGAAAAAAGTATATTATGCGCTATTAACATCGCTCTTACGGTGAAGGAAAACATCGTTAGGAAACCTACAGCTTAAAGTCACGCAAAAAGGTCCAGTTATAGGGCTAGTTGCGGAAACACACAGTAAAAACTAACTAACTAGAGTAAAAAAGGTAGAAAGGAAAAAAGGTAGGTAGAGTATAGGTCCTTTAGTGTTATAAATACATTTTTTTAAAACTCTCGCTATGATTTTCAGACTATAATACACAGACTTCTGTGCCGTCTGTGACTAATGGGACAACTCAAATATCTTAACTTTTCAGCACAGTTGAAAACTTAATTTTTAAGTTTGAAATTTCACTTAAAAAGTTAAAAGGTTTAGCTGAGTATTTACCGTTCTTATGGCAAAAGAAGATCGACAAAGGAAAAACGACAAAAATGCCTTCATTTACCTACTTTCCTATGAATTAGTGGGCGAGTTGTTAGTCAGCCAGCAAACACAAGGTTTTGGAAATCCCACCAAACTACAAGTAACTTAAACAATTTAAAGATAAACTAAATATCCTCAAGATAACCCTTATATTACTAAGAGGCAACTATTCCTTATCTTCCTTATTACAGAGATAAGTGATAAGGAAAGCTCTGAGAGCTTTGTAGTGCCGTCTCTCCGTAAATAGATACAGACAGATAGATTGCACTTAGCGATCAATAGTATTATTTTAATTAGTAGTCGAAGATACATGCGTTTAAAAATCTTCAGTATTTAATTAAATACATATACTGTGCTCACGGTTTTACCCGTAGAAGATCCGATCCTGTGGGGTATGAGTTAAGAGAAGCTTATGTGTTTCAACACTCATATCTTTATACTAACAGCTGAATACAGAAAGCTACTCAAAATTTGAGTTATACCACAGAATACATAAATAGTTGGTTATACCTATTTAAAAAAATAAGCAGTTCTCACTAAATAATTCACAATTTTAAATTTACAACCTGTTAATTATTTAAGTTTCCCTCCAATTTTAAGTGGCGTTTCTGTATAATCTGTATTGGACCGTAAGTCTCATCGAAATCGGTTCAGTAGAAGGAAACATTCTTTAACAAATGGTTATGATCAAATATGATTGTTACCAACAATTGCCTTCCAAATTAAAATTGCTAAAAAAGAGAATCTTTGAGTTTTCGGTGAACACACATAAAAAGCCGATCAAGTGCCAGTCGAACCGAACCGAGGAGGGTTCCGTTACCTTTTGGGTAGGTACGGAACCCTAAAAATATGCATATCGACGGATTGTGATAACCTATCCTGCTTCGATTTTTTCGAACTCAGGTAGAAAACAAATACCAGACTGTGTCCAAAGGTTTCCCTGGAAGAGATCGTTTTGAGCGCTTTCTCAACGTAAGAAAACCAGTGGCATTCAGGTAGGTAATTTGGTATTTATTGTAATGAAATCCATAACAATATTACACAGAATTTACCAACACCACTAAGAGTAAGTAATAACGTATAAAAGCAAAGATATTCAACAAAGCTGAGGTATAGAGAAAACACCTGGAATTGTTTTCGAGTTAATAAAATACCAGAGTAAAGTTTTTGAATAGGTAACTACTTTCGAAAAGATATTCAGTAATTAAAATTTAAGTAAACAAAAAAAAAACATTCGAATTGATAAATTCTTCCTGATTTGGTAGTCGGGTATATTATATTAAAAGAAATTAAAAGGCTCTAATTATTAATAGAAATTTCACTTCATATTTTAGAAAGGTTTTTTTATGTCTATCACTGTATAAAGTGTGAAATATCTTAGATCGAGCATTTAGTAGTGCAAAGCTCGCGGTAGGCAGGGAAGCGGTTTGCCCACGCGTGGCCTTGGGTCTGGTTGCGGCTCCTAAACACCTGTACCACAGATCACTAGAGGTATACACTTAAGTGCAATGAAAAAGGGACTACCGATGTATAAGTTCAGAAAAAAAAGTTAAAAGTTATTTTATGAAAAATGTAATGGATGTAAAAATGGATAGGTTATATACCGAGTCAAAATATATTGGTTCCTAATTATTTTGATATTATTATATTTTTATTATTTGCACTTTTTGAAGTCAATCTCAAAAAGCTTATCAAAGATATTATTTTTCACAAAGCAGGTAAGAAACACTCTTTCTTGGCAATAACTGTCTAATTAATATAATAATCATCCTCCTTTCTATAGATAACCTATAAAGTCTCTGACATAGTCAGCGGTAAAGAACAATTTCTTTTTAAAACTTCATTGACCCATATCTCCGAAACGTGTCACTATAGGACATCATGTTATGGAATATGTTCTCTTTATTTAGGTCTTCTATATCCAAATCTATAGGTTTCGTTGTCCGACAACAGGACGAAAAAAAACTATGCCAAAGCCCATCCATTAATTTAATAACTCCTTTAGTGTCTAACTGGGAGACGACAAAGCAAGTGATTGCTTACGACCCTAACTCACTGGCGCCAAGTGCAACGTAGGTACCTACTTATTGCGCCACTGTATTTTGTAACAAATTGATAGGTAAGTGAGAAGTTGAGAAGTTATTTTTGCTGGTATTGGTTAATATTATGATATTCATATGAATATGAAACAACTGTGGATATGAATATTATTACAGCCACAATAAAATATTTCTATTTACATATTTATTGAAATTAATAAACTTGAATTTCTACTTTTTATCACATAGCTTTTTGTTTTTTTAATAATTTTGAAGCTATCACCAGAAGCTAATAAAATATCAGAGCTTTAGCATGTTCGTTGTCATTATACCTGCTTTATTAATAAACACTCACTAAAGTCGTACTATCTTTATTATTAATTCCACGGGTCTAAATCGCATCGTAGATAATGCAAGATTTCGGTACGGGTTACACCGGCCGTAGTTACGAGGAAATTGACTGTACCTATTACTAACATTTAAAAAAAAACAAAAGTTTCGATAAAGATTTGCAGTGTTAATAAATATTATGCTAAATTACATAATTTATTTAGTCATTTAGCCAGGACAAAGCCTTTTATACATAAAAGTTTATTAGTTGCCTGGTAGAGATCGCCCTTAGGCGATAAGGCTACCCATTGTGCCACACTAGATTTAAGATTTTCTCTACAAAATTTGTTTAATTAAAATTTTAGTACGTATAATAAGACAATAAACTACCTATCTATTTTATCTACCTATGTTTATCCAGCACCTATACTATACCCTATTTCAGAAACTTAGATCAAAAATTAAAACAAAAACTCCATTACATTTATTTGTAAGTAACAGCTCTTTAGTTACTTTTTCCTTTAAAGTTGACAGTTCTTTGTTTACATTTTTGATATTAGTTTCTGAAATAGAGTAGATAGGTATAGGGCTGGTCTTTCGTAACAAGACGGTTCCTACCAAAGAAATCTATAAAACTCGTCCAAGAACAAATCCATCAAACTAAAGTTAAAAAGTCAACAGAACCAGCCGGTAAACATCAAAGAAACAAAAACCATACTTTCATCTTAAAGGCGACTGCAGACAAGGTGTATTTCTTAACGAGCGATCTACAGCGCCATACAGCGCCCTCTAACCGTAAAACTTTGAAACTACCCCGACCTACCAGTACCCTTTTCCATTCCAAGGTTCCAATGTTCGGTTTTTAAGGTTGGAAGAAACCGCGCTTTGAGCGATAAGGCCGCCTATTTGTTTACAATATTTATTAGTTTTTTTTTAAGTGATTTTC
The DNA here is from genome assembly GCA_958496205.1 of Idaea biselata. Lineage (NCBI taxonomy): Eukaryota > Metazoa > Arthropoda > Insecta > Lepidoptera > Geometridae > Idaea > Idaea biselata. The sequence goes on from OY292402.1 coordinate 14,199,031, forward strand.
TTCTGTTAATGGGTTATTAAAAGCAAACTTTGCGAAATGCGATTTTATAATTTGCGTTTTACGATGATTTGTGATTTGAACTTTAACTTTTTTGTATTTATGCCGCCTATAATGTGCTGGGTTTTTCTCTATAGGTATATTTGTGTGTATTTACAAAAAAAGATCTGTAAGTAGTATAACCTTTGTCTAGTACCCATAGCACAAGCCTTGTTTGATGTTAGATGGCGCTATACAGTCGTTTAATATTAATTTATTATTCATTTCTTTTTAAATATTTTATAAGTACTTAACTGCAAGTGTCTAGTCTACATGCGCCCTTAAACCGTGAAAAGTGAAAATTAACCAGTTTTTTAACATTAATTTATGACCAGTTAAGTTTTAACCGTAGTTTATTTGATGTTGGGCTTCTAAACCACTTTATAGGGGTAATTAATAGTTCTTATTAAGTTGTCATTCGTTAGCTTTTGGAAATTACATGTTTATAATCGAGTTACGTAAGGTTTTTGGTGGGAAAAAGTTACGTTATGTGCAGAAACTGCGACTGGACGGATCTTGAGAGGACGTAGGTCATTTTTAACGCTATTGAGATATTGAATTTACGCATTATTATCTATACTACCTAAGTTACAAGTTGGGATTTTTTAGTGTCTGAATAAGCTCATAGGCGTAACGTCGCATCATCATCATCCCTGTCGAGAGCCCGGGGTCCGCTTTCCTACTTTTACGTCTCCACTTCGCACGATCTTCGGCATCCCGCGTAGTGAGGCCATTTGCACGCATATCCGATCTAACGACGTCAAGCCAGCACTTCTTGGGTCTTCCCAATGTGTTGCGGCCGGGCGGAGCGGAGGCGCCATAGCAAGACATTTGTTTCCCACGTTGGTCATAGGCGTAACGTCGGTCACTTAGGATTGACGGAGATGTAATTTGTCGTTCTCCTTGTTCTAAAGAAATACTGAAAAACGTTGCTGTGTTCGCGGACTTTAAGTTAGTAAAGTAAAAGTAGTCTACTCTACTAAAGTAGAGATTGTTATTGCAAACATTATTTCTAAGTGTTTAGTGTTTTTGCACACTTAGGAAAAAGGTACTTTCTGCTTCTAATTTTTTTTTTTTCAAAATGTTTAGTACTAGGTACTTGGTTTAATATAATGTTTTTGTAGGTACTTACTAAGAAATAATGTTTAGATTTTTCCTATAGGTACCTATTGTAATAATTTATTACGAAAATTAATTCTTAAGAAAATGACATTCTGAGATGTCACTACGAGACCTTACTCGCAAGAACACGAGGAGGTGCTTTCTTAATTTCGGCTTGCCTAAGGAACAAATATCTAAGATATTCCCACCTACAGTCAAATATTACGAATCACTCCAAACCGCTATCAGCTGTTTCAAAGGCCGCATTACTCACGCTTGCGTGTGCGCATCTCATGCCCTTGCTCGACAAACAACTACGAAAATGCACCTTAAATACTACGTCATAGAGTTTAATATATTTCGTTTGGAAACAAATTAGTTGGTTTTGATACCTTTTGAGCATGTTTCAGGGTTTTTTTAAGATAATATTGTTTCCCTAATTTGTATCTACCTTTTGTGGCGTATTTGAATATCGTGATGGTCTCAAATATTTTTGAAACTGATAGCTGTCTACTACCGAGTAAGTAAGTAAGTAAGTGTAAGTATACGTTTCAAAGTCGACAGTATAAATAAACGTAGAGCAAACGTCATCTCTCGAAAGTACCCTACTTGAGAATAATGTGAAACCCCAAAGAAGAGACCTGTAAAGGTCTCGAAACATTGAGCATTGAAATGCTCAAAGTAACAAACACACGCGATTAAAACCGATAAATCTATCTATATATATAAAAATGAAACCCGTTTTCCGTTGTCACGACACACGCGGCAAAATCGGTTCAGCATTTTTTCTTTCATAAGAACCTTCTCCTGACAATAGCAAACACAACAAAAAAAGAATTATCGAAATCGGTCCAGCCGTTCACGCGTGATATCGTGACAACGGAAAACATTTCATTTTTATATATAAGAAAAGATAGATAAGAAATAAATATACTAAACCATTTATTCATTAAAGCATACATTAAAATTACAATCAACTTAAAAATAAAAACTAAAAAAAAACAAATTTAAAACCTAATTACAAATAAACTTAAAAACTACAAATTTACCAAAACAACAAAGTCAGTCGAACAGGCCACCCGAATTCGTTGCCGGCGCAAAGGATAAATATACTAAATAATATGGAATAATGCTTATGCACAGGTAGTGCATATTTTATCCTTAGATTTAGACATAATTTGACGCAATATCGTACGAAAAAACTTTTATTTTTGTTAACTCGTTTTGACGCAAGCGAGCCGTAGAGTCACAAAAATGTATTGGGCCATATTCGTCAAGTCCAGACTGGTCAAGTTAAATATTTCGATATTTTTAGTCCATATTCGTCAACTATAGAACTTTAACGTTAGTGTAACTTCGTACCTTATTGGTTTCATTAGGTAAGTAAGTAGGTATGTACTATACCAGTTCGGGTTTTGAAATAACTTCTTGAGGTTTAGTGATTAGTGTATTTCTACATATTTTGAAAATATTTTTTTCTTCAAAATAGCTTACATAAGTATACATATCGCCTATTCAAAAGTTAAGTGCTCATAAAGCCAATTTTAGTTAGGTAGGTCATATTCGTCAAGTCTAGATTGGTCAAATTATAATATAAGGACAGCTTTGTCAAGTAAATTGATCAATTATTATGGCTTATTTTGTAGGTTAGCAACAACAGTTAAAAATATATCAAATATGATATGACACAATAGTAACCTTACCAGATTTGTAAAGAAAACCAAAACCCATAGACTGGTTTATTATAAATATTTATAGCACGTACCGGAACTCAATATCACTAGCATTCGAACCTACCTACCTTAATCCTTTTTAAAACCACAGTTGCACATTAATAATGCACCTTAAATTAACGGGATACAGTTTAATTTAGGTTGACAGATCGACGGCCATTATTGTCCAGGAAGCTTGTGACAGTTAGAATATTTGAAAATAGAAACAGTTATGGCGCGAAATTAGGTGAAGTGGGGACACGGTGGGATTGCTTGGACAGCTAACCGAGATATTTAATTGGAATTCCGTGAAATTAGGCAAGAAAGATGCATGACTGCACTCAATTTCGGCTATATTTAATACCAATACTAATTTAGAAATGGCCTGGCTATAATGCAAAGGTCGTCCTAAGCCTAAATACGAAGAAAAGAACCTGGCGATTTCACTTATACAAATTTCTAGGTCTAACAGCCAAATACTGAAACGTTATTAGAGGTTTTAGGGCTTCTTAAACAATTAGGCAGGTCTTAGACTCAAAAAATCCCAAACAAATTTTTAATTCGAAAAATATTTTTATTTTTAAAAGTAACTATTTTAAGTGGAGTTTCAGTATTCGGCAGTTAAACTGTAAGAAAAATATACTTTTATTTTTAAAGTTCTAATGCTAGAGTATAAACAAGCAGATTCTCAACTCTAAAATATTATGTTATCAAAGATTTATTACCTATTATCAATTATTTTGTAGATTTTTCTTCTGGTTTACAGAAATGAGTCAATCCAGAAGAAGAGACCTCTAAAGATCTTTAAACCTTGAGCATTAAGATAATGGTAGGTAAAAGTAATATTTAAACACCACGCGATTAAAACCGAAAAATGAGTTTAATTATTTTGTTTTATGTTTCGCCTCCTGAGAAATACACTTGAGAATTAAGACACCTAAATTGACAAATTATTGCCGAATTTGACCTCAAACTGTCGGAAATTGACTGCCAATGCCAATGTCCTTTGATAAGCAATACGTTATGTAAAAGTTAGTGGGTATTTACGGTTGATTTATAGACTGCCTGTAGCGTACTACTAGCTTATAGAACTAGACTGGTCTCTATTAAAGACTAGAAGGAGAAAGGTCGTCTGATAGTGATCCATAGTGACTCATCTCTGACGGACGAGCTTCACCAGTTCCAAAGTCAAACTGATCGGGAAATTAAATAATAATAACATAGAATACAAAAATAATATTGCACAACATTACACACACCGCAATCTAGCCCCAAACTAAGCACTAGGCTTGTACCTACATAGGCACTAGACAACGGATACACTATATTATACTTTTTTTTATTAATTACTTACACACATTTAATAAAGATGGACCAAAATTCGAAGTCGTTGTTAGAATACCCACCATCTAGGGCAGGGGTTCCCTAACTTATTTGAGACGCGCCCCCTTTCGACCATAAAAAAAATCTGCCCCCCCCCCCCCCCCCGTCCTCCAGTCCAGATTATCAGGTCTGAAAAATTATTTAATAACAAAATAAGTATTCTTATTGCTCAATGGTCAATGGTCATAGAAGTTTTACAAAGTCATACAAAAGGTATTTGGTAAGTAGTACCAAAAGTAGTACCAAAGTAGTACCAAAACCAAAGTATTTTCATCAGTCATATTGAGCAGTGTGGAATGCATTATCTCAAGGTGGGCGCGCCCCCCACTTAGGGAGCCACTGATCTAGGGAATCTAAGTACCAGCTATTGGACGCCGATTGTCGGAGCAAAGCCGATATAAGTGTTGTAGTAGATAAATCTTGGATTGTCTACCATCTTAGGTCAGAGGGAACTCCCTATGTACCTACCGAACTAGGCCACATTCTTCCAAAGCTTGCCTAGAAGAGCTTCAAGCGATAAGACTGCCCATTTTGCCACCTAGATTTAAATTGTTTATGTTTTCTTTTAACTGTTATTTATTATATTTGGTGTGTTACAATAAAGAATTCTTGTATCTATTTATCTATTCTTCAGGTCTAAATCGGCCCATTTACAAAAAAAAAAGTGAATGTGACAAAAAAGTGGAGAAGATAATTATAAATATTAAAAGTTAAAATAAAACTAACAGCTGTAGTCAATAAAATCTTACCAAGTTTTTTCTTCAATTCAATTCAAACATCAAAACGAAAATGAGCTAAAACATAAAACCCAAAAGTTCAAAAGTCAATAAAAAGAAAAAATAATAATCACACAACAAGAATAATTACAAACATCATTAACCATCGCCATAATCACTCATCCATCAAAGACTTACCTTAAAAAGATTCCTCTAAATAAAAAAGGCGCCAAAATATTATGCAAGAAAGTTATTGCTTGTAATTATGGTGAAAATTAATATTTTTGTTGCGCACGCGCTTTGATCTATGTTTAACGAACGAGGAAGTGGCTTCGGGTGCATTCGGGCGTCGTCGTTAAGTGTCGGCTATTTTTGTATTTTGGTAGTTTTTCGTCGCAAATCAGGACACCTTCCGTTCGGTCGTGGTTTTTGTAGGATTTTAAGTCAATAAATTTCTGAACTAATTAAATAAAACGCAAAAGATGTTTCTTCTGTTTCCGCAATTATGGATTGAAATTATATTCATTTTTCGGTTTTTTCAGTCAATCTGTTCTTCAGGAGCATTGAAGTGGTGTTTATAAAAAACAGTAAACACCACGCGATTAAAACCAAAAAATTAGTTAATTTTTAAAACGCAATATTTTAGGCAAATCCTATTACATTATTAAATCAGATTCCGATGGAACCCAATAATTTTGTTTCAGGTAAACGATAAAAGTTTTAAAGCTAAGTTAAAAAGTTTGTTATTCTTTTTATTGTAATTTATCCAGTGAGGATAATAAAATAATAAAAACATCTCTTCATAGTACTTTCCGGAACACAAGGAATCCATGTCACCCAATAAATAATGGTATGCTGAAGTATGATACGCCCAGAACAAATCTGATCTAAAACAAGATCTTGTTGTATCCTATTCAAAACTCTTTGGCCTCGAATGGGTTAAATTATAAACAACATAGTAACTTGCCATTTGCAATAGTATGTATAAAATGTAAGAAACGAAAAACATGATCCGGCTCGAAGGACCACAACTATATTGTGGTCCTTCGCGCCGGATCTTCTGGAGCAGCTTTTTGAAAACAGAGCAGTTGGATGAGGTGAGAGAGAACATCCCGAACCGTAGACCTCATACGCAAGTTTAAGTGAACGACAACGTGGAATTGCAGTGTCAAAAAAGGAACTAGTTACTTCTGCGATGGAATCCACGCTTCGATTCGCATGCAATGTAAATCGATGTCTCTTGAGCTGCAGGTTTAACTGACAGTTGAGTACGTCATCAAATCGACGCGTTGGCTTCAAGTTTAGGCGCGGTAGGATTGCAATGCGGATTTCTTTACACCGGAAGATCGACATCGTCGTGTCGGCCTGAACTTGCTCGGTAGGTCTTATGGGTAGGGTAAACTATCAACTTTGATTTCCAAATAACTTCCGGTGCAAAAAAAAGTCGTCAAATCCCAGGGCTCTTATATTTTACCGGTCACCACTTGCAATTTAATCGTCTGAGGCAAATGTCAGGATTGTTCACTTTTCTAACACTTCAAAAGTTTTTGTAAAAATTATCCAAAATTGCAAACAATAATTGTAAAACCGTTGACGAAAATCTTTTCTGCTTCAACTTTTCTGAGATTAGACAGTTGTCAATAATGTTCCTTTAAGAACAAAAATGCGCTATTAACATCGCTCTTACGGCAAATGAAAACAGCGCGAGGAAACTAACGTCTTTTATAGTCACGGACAATGGAACTTTATTGACCGCCCAGCGAAACCTTCATGACCTCAGCTTCCAGTTCATTGCAGATTGCCTCCATCAAACGAGGTCGAGGTCAACAAAGTACCTTCCTAAACCCTACGTCAATAAAAAGTAAAACTTCACCAAAGAATGCATTGCAAGAACTAAATCGTCTTCAAACAAGTCGCAGAAACCCGTTTGCGGCAACCTGGACAAGTTAGAAATGTCGTCTTTATCTCTAAATGGTGAACTACTGATGGTTTTTTCATCTCCGCTGTTTTTTCTGGGACCCAAGGTCGGATTGATATTTTATTCATTAGTCTTAGTTTTAGTAGGATGCAGGTTCGAGGGCATTGGGTTAAGTGTATTTTGTTTTGCCCAACGATTCTGGTCGAGAAAGTTATATCTTTTCTACTATTGATATGGTTTTAGGGTCTTGGAAGTTTTATTGAATTAAGACAATGCAGTTTAGCTGTAGTTCTAGAAACTAAGTCAATAATAATCCATTTATTTATCATCGAAATTAAATGAGTTTTTTTGTTTTGACGGATTTTTCTTTCGTCAGATATACCTACAACATACCTTAATTTTGTGTATTTCTGTATATCGCCTACTTTCAGACGACAATCCAAACTTAAAACCTCTCTCTTTCAACACGTTACTTCCCACTGTGCAAAATTCCACACTTAAGCAGTGGCCCATTGAAGTACTGACCGTGCAAGGAGCTGCCTGCAGTCACACAAAAATGGTAACAGGATCGATTCTTGAATTATTTATTTGTCTTTCTAAATAAAACTTTGATAATATTTTAGTTTAGTACCTACAAGCAAAAGAGTAGGTCAGATCAAGTCTATTCAATCGAAGGCTGTGTTTAATAAATATATAAATATAACAAACAATTTTTATCTCACCTTCTCAGAACATTCGTTGATTAGCTCTGGTTCTCAAGTCCTTAGACCAGTTTTCACATTTCGCAGAATCAATTCTTGATCCCTACGTAACCGGTACGTCTTCATCTTTTTAACCGTTGAATGAAACAAAAAATAAAAAGAGGAATATACCCTGTTCTGACTTTTTAATAAGCTGTTGTATGGACTTCTAATTGGGTAGGTAGACTCCACTTTGGACAGGTAGGTAGGTAAGGTACCATTCACATAGGTATAAACGCAATACTTATATTTTATTTTGACTTTCATTTTTGCCCTCACAATTTTTTGTTGAATTACTTATTATATTTGTATATTTTAATAATGGAGCCCGGGCTCCTGAGAGTATTTGGTATTTGACATATAATTTTCTGTTTAGTTTTTTAAATAATTTGATTTTATAATATAATGGCTATAATGTAAATGGGTTTATGTCTAAAAAAAGCTATGTAAAGTTAATATTTGAGGTATTTACTGTCCTATTTTAAGAAAAAACTACTCCATTAAACTTGGCAGTATTACTTACTTTTCGTCAGAAGATTTCCAACAAATCCACAATGCCTAAATTACTTAGATTTTTAGGATTTTTTTGGAAAATCTAAAATGCCTAAATACTAAATATTACGGATTTTGTGGAAAACTTCTGAATACTGAATACAGCAGAACACTGGTGGATAAATAAAAGATACCAACCATCCATCAGTAGGTAGGTACCTACCTACCATATAAATCGATAACATATGTGACCACTTGACTAAGCTATCGAGATTCAAAAGTGTCTCCTTTAGGATACCTAGTCCTGCAGAGTGGTAGGTACTAGACTACCTTGAATTTAATCGACAGAGTGAATCACTGCACTAGAAGCTATTATTAAGTTGTTATTAAGTCGACCAGTTCTTATTTAAGAGTGAGTTGTCGTATGTAATTCTAATTGCTTTATTAAAAGCATTTTTATGATTGTTTCTTTCGCCAACTTTACTACTTATATTCAGTTTTTCTCACAAATCAACTACGTAACTTATTCCATTTCAGACCTTATGCAGTTTTATTTGTGTAAGTTCCGATCCCGTTGGAAGTTTCAGAAACTTGTTTTTCAGCCCTATAGCTGCTAAACTGAAAATCCATGTCGGTTCATCGAAAAATGTTGATTATTTTATAACGGAATGTTGTTGGACTTTTTTTTGTGTATGGATTGTAATCGACATTGTTTCCGACATTTTAGTGCAGTTTCCGGACAAATATGTCGAAACGTATGGAAGCCTATCGACAATTTAGCCAAAACAGACATTTTTTGTCTAAAATTTGGATAGGCTTTGCACCAATAGGAGGTTTTTGTTTTAAAACTACACCAAAATGTAGGAAACAATGTCACCTACAATCCATACACAAAAAAAAGTTCTACGACATTCCGTCATGAAATATTCAACAATTTTCGATGAGCCCGACAGGGATTTTGAGTTTAGCGATTATAGGGCTCTTTGAAAACTTAAACTTTACAAAGAACACAGGGCTCAAGTAGGTACCAGCTGTTTAGTGGGTGAATTGATACATCATTTAGTCAGGCAAGACTTTGAATTTCTTTATCTAGGTATACTAATATTATAAAAGATTTGTATTTGTGTGCGTGTGTGTCATATATGTGTGTCTCATTTGTTTGTAATGAATAAGCTCAAAAACTACTGGACCGATTTTAGAAATCGGCCCAGTAGTTTTTAGTAGCTACATTCACCCTGAGTAACATAGGCTGTTGATCCCGATATTCCCACGGGATCAGGACTTACGCGGGTGAAACCAGAACGCACGCGGGACGCAGAAGGCAAGGCATAGTGCATTTAAATAAATGTTACAAAATAATTACTAAGTGTAATGGATCTACCTAGATATTATTGGTATGTCCAAAGTCAATAATCTTCCAAAAATTCAGAATACCTATTTACTGATAATTTGATAATTCACACGATAAACAGTCAATAAGTACACGTATTTCAGTAGTATAGATAAATTAATTATCTAAATTAGAAAATAGTTTTACAAGACTGTAAATAGTTTTCAGATAAATGTTATATTGCTCAAAACTGCCTACTGAACAAAAAACTATTACCTAAAAATTTTAAATCTTACTAAAATGAATGCGAAAGTATAACTCGGTCTGTTACGCTTTCACGCACGTTACCGCTGAACCGATTTTGATGAATTTCGGTATAGAAATAGATAGGACTTTGGACAACCCTTTAACCTCCATGAGTTTCTTGTGTCTTCTCATTGGAGGTCGCGTTCCGAAGACAAAGTAGATTAGATAATATAACTGACATTTCTAAGAGATAGTATCTTGCTAATATCCGAATGAATAAACGTACCTACTTTGATTTTGATTTTGAAGGACATATGTTACTTTAGGGACTTATGTGGGTGAAACCGCGGGGCGTAGCTAGTGTGATGTACTATATTAAAAAGTATAAATATAAGTAGTTTTATTACTCAAATAAATTCAGTACCTACGAGTAATAATTATATGCCATTTCTTAAAAATATTAGAATAGATAGAATTTGCAATGATTTGTCAAATCCTGCCCGACACCAACTCTCCTTTGAACCAAGTAGTTTACCTGCCACCGCTCGGGGAGAACTCCAAGTTCGTTAGTCTTTACGACACCCACGAGAAGATATGGAGTAGCCCTATTCTATACCGGGGCTACACGTCGATTTATACCTATTTTAACAAATAGGTCGTCAAGGTAAACAATTAACTCACCTAGAGCCCGATTCTGCACGCATAACCGTCCAAACCAATCTACCACGGGCAGATAAAACACAACACAACTATTATATAATTAAACTGACTTCGATACATCCATTCATTTATATAAAAGTTTTGTTTTTAAGTTCACATACTCATTTGGTAAATACGCGGGTTTTTAGCGCGAGCGACGTGTGGTCGCCTCGGAGGACAACTTCTTACTGACTTAAACGCAAGTCCTGATTACTTTCACTCCATATACTATAACTTGACTGATTTAGACTTGTAGCTTTTAAAGAGATATGATTATGGGATCCTGGGATATATAATTTGATCGGGTTATAGAGCTTGGTATTTGAGCTTTATCCGTAGTTAGTTTAGTAATCTGTTGTTTTCTTAGTTGAACTTTACTTAGAAACTACTATACATGTACTCTCCAGTTTTCCTAGATTATGGATTCTTATCTAATATTTTATAGGTGCATGCTACGAGTAACACATAGGGGGCATGGTAAGAAACATGTTGTTTTTTTCTGAAATTTTGATGTTGGTCAGAATTGCAATTATTTATTGACGGCGCAGTCATTGACCATACCTTCTGCAATAGATTGGGCGATAGTTTTACGACCGACCACCTGCCTGATACCAAACCTTCTAGGGACTAAGTCGTATATCCGCCACCGCGCGAGGAGACCTTAAGATTTGCTAGCACAGTATCCCCAGTTTGCTTGTTACATACAAGAAGAGTCCGGCGGTTTCACTCGAGTAAGTCCCGATTACGTGGGAAAATCGGGATCAAAAGTAACCTACGTTACTCCTCGATAATGTAGCTTTCCATGGGTAAAATCGGTCCAGTAGTTTAAGAGATTACCCCCAATATACATACACTAGCTGCATCCCACGGTTTCACCCGCGTAAGTCCCAATCCCGAGGAAATTTCTTGATCAAGAGTAACCTATAACCTTCCTCATTAAATGACTATCCAGCACTGAAAGAATTTTTCAAATCGGACCAGCGAGCGGTTGAGATTAGCGCGTTCAAACAAACAAACAAACAAACTCTTCAGCTTTAGAATATTAAGTAGGTATATAGAATTATAGATACATACACATTACCAACGTTACCACTTTATCTTCTTCTAATCTCTAATATATAAAATTTCCATGTCACAGTGTTAGTTACCGTACTCCTCCGAAACGGCTTGACCGATTTTTATGAAATTTTGTATACGTATTCAGTAGGTCTGAGAATCAGTTACTATCTATAATTTATAAGGCAAAAGGGCGCGAGCCCTTTTGCCTTATAAATTATATGAGCGGTGTTGGTCTAGTGGTAGATACCTCGACTTGCATTCCGAGAGTCGTGGGTTCGAATCCAGGCCGACCGCGCACCAATGTCTTTTTCTTTAAGAAAAAGGTATGTGCGCTAATAACATCGCTCTTACGGTGAAGGAAAACATCGTGAGGCAACCAACATGTCCTAGGACTCACCACGGTCCGAAGACATGGGATATTCAGTGTTTTCTATGTATCATATGTATGTATTTACAAAAAAAAAATGTATAATATGTAGGTAGTATATCCGTTGTCTAGTACCCATAGTACAAGCCTAGTGCTTAGTTTGGGGCTAGATTGCGCTGTGTGTAACGTTGTGCATTATTTATTTATTATTTATTTATTATTAAAACAACGTTTGCCGGGTCAGCTAGTATTAGTATAAATTTAAAACTTGTAGATGAAATTGACAATGTTCTGTAAGCCGCTGGCCTTGCCTCGTCTACATATTTACACGGGCATGTAATTGTAAATACACAAATACTACATATTTGCTTAGCTGCAAATGCAACGGTTTGAAGTTATTACAAAACAATAAGTAGGCAGACAGGCAGACCTTGGAAAATACTTAACTGTAAAAACATAACTTCTCGAAATATTATCTTGTTGGGCACAATTTAAAACTTCCCAGTGGTGTTAGATGTTGTTTAGCCCAAGCACACGTTTCGTAGGCAGGTGCAGCCATGGAAGGTAATTCGAAAATTCTTTCAGCTGCCGTCTTTCTATGTAGACAAGTATACCTACCTTAGTCAAGTAAACTTGCTATATCTTTTGGGGCGCGACTGCAATAAGTACAGGAAGTTGCGGGTTCGATTCCCGCCCGGTGCAAGTATTTTTGCTTAAAAATAAATATTTTGTTTCTGGTCTAGGTGTTTTCTATGTATCATTCATTATGTACTTACTATGGGCTATGGGTTTTAGATCGCGTCTAGACCCGTAGGTCTAATGATAATTATCTACAGAAATCACTCACCTATCATGTATTCAAAAGTTCATAGTCAGAAATAAGCTCAACAAACTTAAAAATGACCAAAAATAACCCTGGCTGTGCATAAATTGGTAAAAATATCCGAGAGCGATAGCTGGCGGCAACTCATGCGGAAGATTAAATTACGTTCAAGGTGTAGCCGAGAAAATTGTTGATTTTCCCAAAACGGAATAATGCCAAGATCGTAACGAAGTGGTCTCGCTTTTATACTTTACGATTTTTAATATCGATCCGACATTTTATTTAATAAAAAAATATTAGAAATAGAATAAAATTAAGTTAAAATACATTTAAATTAATTTTGAATCGTTCGTCAATAATTTAGTGTCTTTGACAGCAATTAAGTCAGAAATTCGCATCATTTCGCGGTATCACTAGCGTAAGTCAGGATCCCGCGTGGGAATTTCCAAAAGCTCTTTTTAGAAAAATATAAATAACTAGCTGCGCCCCGCGGTTTTACCCGCGTAAGTCCTGATCCCGCGGGAATATCGGGATAAAAAGTATTAAAGTAAAGAACACATACATACTCACAAACTTTTAGCTTTATAATATTAGTAGGATGGGGATAATCGCCAGCTTGGTGTCCAGCCTATTTCATAGTTTGCGAGTAAAATTGTTATTGAAAAGGGCCTATACGTGTTGGCCTCGACTACACTCACGCCAAAGGTCTGGGGCTCTATAACCCCGTAATACTAAACGCACCTCTAACAGAGAATACTAATAACATAATAAATAGCCAACACTTCACAACTAATACTGCTAATACACTCTCCAAATTTCATGTCCCTATGTCTAGGATGCGTGGCTCAGTATTTCACATGTTAGTGAATTAGTCCGGCATGATTTCGATTTAACTTATAGATAGATAGATAGATAAACACTTTATTGCACCAAAAACACAAACTTAATACTAATTATACAAAGAATAACTTAAAACTATAGTGGTACAATGGGCGGCCTTATCGCCTTATCGTCACTTATCAGACATTTTACTGTTTAAACATTTGTTAGATATTCGTTTTAGGAATTTTGCCACTTAGGCTACAAGTTTTTGATGACCGGACCAAGAAGGTTTGAATTTTGTTATGGAGGCAAAGATAAGAAGGTAAGTTTTTTTTTACATTTTTCTGATTTGCTCTATAGCCAAATCACATTGAATCTGGAGGGCAAGACCCCGTGCCCTTAGGGCGCTGTCACACCTACACACTATGGACTATGTATCTGAAAAATTGGTATTTTCTTACGTATCTCGTTTGGCGACAATTTAACCACGTAACCAACAAATACAAATTGTTTGGATACATACGACGACGCTCGACGTAGGGACGTCACCATGGGACATATTCTAGACGTCACTTTCGTTTACGAATTAAAAAATCGTATCTTGACTTGTAAATAATCGTCCGATATTTATTAAGGTGAACGATCTCAGAACCGAAAGGACGATTAACAATAATGTATTTATTGTCACCAACACTGTAATTTGTCTGAAAACTTAGCTGTTAAAATGTTATTAAAATAAGTTAAACTTGGTTAAATGATTAAAAATAAATAAAATATTAAAGGACTTGTTCTACTGGGTTTGTACTTATAAAATATATGTTTATGTTTATAAAGACAGGGTGAAGAAATGAATACAGTCTACGATTAAAAATAATGCAATTACAATTTTATCAAAAAATAACAAACTAATAAAATCAATAAAGACCGCAATTATCTTATACTTTAATTAAATAAAAACTTAAATGATATTTGATTACTTAATAATTGACTAAATTAGAAAATAAAAATACTTAGTTACCTACCTATTTCAGAAACTTTAAAAATGTAAACAAAACAAAAAAACGTACTTTATTTGAAAGTTCCATCCCTACGAATTGTCCAAATACTATGTCCTATGTCTTAATATACACTTTGTCCAGGTCTTAATTTAACAATTTCAGGGTTATTTGGATCCCCATTACCTCTTACGATGTACACGGTATCACCTCCATTATTTTGTCCACTATTTACTTTATTAGAAGGATTATTTTCTTTTTTAACGTAAAAATTATGTTTATGATCGTAATAGTAATCATTGTTATTAAAATTAGTATTTTGATTATTATAATTATTAAAATTGTTAGGAGGATTGTAATAATTATTGTTGTTGTAGTTGTTAAAATTGTTAGGAGGTTTATAATTATTATTGTTGTTAAAATTATTTGAAGGTTTGTAAAAATTGTTGTTGTTATAGTTGTTTAAACTGTTTGGAGGTTTATAATTATTATTGTTGTTTAAATTATTTGAAGGTTTGTAAACATTGTTGTTGTTATTTTGATTATTAAGATGGTTTTGAGGTTTGTAATCATTATTTAAGTTACTTGTAGGTCTATAATTATTATTGTTAAAGTCATTGTAGTTGTTAAAATTATTTGGTGGTTTGTAATAATTATTAAAATTGTTTTGAGGTTTATAAGAATTATTATTAAAATTGTTATGGGGCTTATAAGAGTTGCTATTAACATTGTTGTTAGACTGGTAATAATCGTTATTTAGATTATGGTTATAATTACTTGTACGATTTGTTGTACTTTGTTGATTTTTAATTTTGTTAAAGTCATCATAATTCACATATTTGACCCCATAATTTTGATTATATTGTTTAGAAGGTACATTGTTATTGTTTGAGAAATAAATACCTTTCCCAGTCCTATTAGAATCTACGTCATATTTATTACTTTGTCCGTCTTCTGGGAATTTTAAAGTTTTACTGTCCCTGACTTTATTCTCATTGTATTGAATGTCATCAGGAAAAGCCCATTTCACGTCATTATTATCAAAATTTTCTATATCGACATACTCATCAGGAAAATCTTTGACATCTTCGACAAACTCTTGCGCTGGTTTGTTCTGTATTCGTTTTTCAATTTTTTCCAAGTCTCTAAACTTAAGTTTACCCCCATAATTATTGTAATCATATGCATAGTTTTGACCGTAATTTTGATTTCCGTATAAGTTAGGTTTTTGAGGATAGTAATTACCATTATTCGAAAACTGATTCTGTGCAAATGGACCCACATTATTTTGACCGGGATGATAATAATTTTGTCCTGGTTCATAAGCATTTTGACCTGAAGAATAAATACCATTCTGACCAGTCTGATATGGTCCATTAAGTCCAGACTGATCTTGGCCATTCTGGAAATTATTTTGATCCAGGTAAAGTCCATTTTGACCCTGATACAGTCCATTCTGACTTAAGTGCTGATAGAACTGTTCTAGATTTTGGTTTGGAGGAGCATTGAAGAACCTGAAGAAGCCTCCATTGTGGTTATTAAGATAGTAAATGAGTTGTTCCGGGTCAGTGGGGCACTGGGCGTAGGCGTATCGACAAGTGCCGGTGTTCCCCTTCGAAGTCATGCCAAGGAAGACGGCGCGCCCGAAGACGAAGAGTGGAGAGCCGCTGATACCATTGTAAGCGGACAGGAGGCTGGAAGTGAATTGAATATACTTTACATAAAAATGAAAGATCAGAAATGAACGAACAACAATAATTAAAGATTAGATTAGAGTTGAGCTAATCAGTGGAGAAAGTAAGGACTCAAAAAAAGAAGGTAGAAGAGAGATAAAAAGACAAATAAAACAAATAATTGAAAAAGTGAAGTGGTGGAAAAATAAGAACCCTGAATGAAGTGTGAAAAAAGCAGTCATGCATGATGTGTTAAAACAGTAGGTACCTACTCGGTGCAAAGATTTAAGTTGTATGTTTTAACTAGACATTATAAGTATGAACCTATATGCAGAAAATTGTTATTCGAATCATCAAACACTCTTTGCCTTTTCGATCGCCGTGGTGATGACGCTGGTAAGAATTGTAAGTAAACAGGAAAATCTGGACTGCAATATAAAACACCCAGATGTTAAGATAGAGATCACATTACTTAGCTCTATAAGGAAGCACAAGGCGAAGTCTAGAATCACTATTACGATGCGATAACGTCACAAACTTTTTTTAAATTTAACTATAGGAAAATTGAACATACCTGGGACATGTTACTTGATGAATTCAAGTCACAATATAAAACTAAAATAAACAGGTAGGAAGGTTTACTTTTAGTGTTTGATTTTTTAAATCAAAAATTCTGCACCAGACAGGACTTGCAGCCCTAAAAATCTGTTGTTTTGCCGCCAATTGCATCTTTTCGTGTTTTCGACTGAAGGACGTAGCGACATCTAAAAGTATAGAACGGATATGCTTTTTCTAAAATTCAGTGCTTACGGTACGGTTGGAGCTCGAGTTCTTTGCATATAAACTATTTAAATACTTTTTCTTAATTTCGTTATACCTAGGTTTTCCCAGGTTACGTTGTTAGTTAGACGCTGCAAACTACACTTACTTATTTTCATACAAGTGAGCATGGCGGGCATTGTCGGCAATAGGCGCACATGTATAAAAACTGGCTCAATCATGCGAAACAGACAATCGGCTTTAAACTTACGTAAGCAGCGGTTGCACTCCAGCCACAGAATCCAGCACTCCAGATCCCAGCGCTCCACCGCCAGCTGCCTCGCACAGCAGTCTCGGGACACATTGGTAGTCGTCGTAACGTGCAATGGAGGTTAGGGCTCCAGTCACTGCTGTTAAAGCATCTGAGGCTAGGGAAGGTCTTGGGCGTCGACGACGCTCTGGGAAAATAAATAGGCATCATCATCATCAAGTGCCATCTCCTAAAGAAGGTCGGCGGTCAACTGGCGAAAGTAACTGCGGTTTTTAGCCGCAGCATAAATAGTCAAGTCTTAGATAAACATTCTAGAAGGCAGGTACATCTGTAGGTGAGCTAAACTTGGACCACAGCTATCTCACCTGAAGGTAAGCATTGAATTAATAATCTTAGATGTTGCACGGAACAAGAAGACGGCCGACGGCAGTGGATTAAGATCTGACACGTCTTCTTTATTCCACCGGTTTACTTATCAAAATACGAAATATTTTCTACTTTGCGCTACTTATGATAAATTTACGTGGTGACAAGCTGCGGCCAAAGCCAGCAAAATAAAACAACGCCATCTAGCTCCGCGGTAAGCGACTAAGCTTGTGTTACGGTGACTAGGCAACGGATATAATACTTATATATTTTTTTATTTTTTAAGCATAAATACTTGCACCCGGCGGGAATCGAACCCGCAACCTTCTGCATTGCAGTCGTACGTTCGCACGACGCGCCACAGAGGTCGACAAAATGATCGCTGCTTTAGCAACACCCAAGGGCAACACGTTTAATTATGTTCCCCGTGGACGCGAGCAACACAAATTCGTCAAAAATAAAATTTAAAATTATTAAAACAATTAACTCACTGACGCGAACTCCTTTTAACCCAGGGTAGCCATAAGCAGCTCCATAACCCTGGTATGGTCCTGGGTTGCCATAAACACCTGGACCTCCTGGAACACCTTGACCCCCTGGAACTCCTGGGACACCAGGTATTTCTGGTCTTTTTAACCCTGGTTGGTGAGGAACTCGCTTTGGCTTTCTCCTCCTTTTGCGTTTCCTTTTATTGTGATTCTGTATTTTATTATCGTCCTGGAAATTTACACTTGGAGTGTCAAGGTCTGAGTCTTGAAATTTTACAGGCCTGCTTACATCTGGACCAGGATTTTGTGGCCGATCATCTTGAATTCTTACAGGATTGTCATCAAAAGTTATGAGTCCATATTGACCTTGGTCTTCATCAGTGGGTCCACTAGGATTGGGTATATTAGGTCTATCTTCGTAGGGATCATGGTTTTGAGTTCCGTCATCTTGGAAATTAAAAGGACTATTGTCTTCAAAGGTAATGAGTCCGTATTGTCCCTGGTCTTCATCAACGGGACCGCTGGGACCTGACTGAGGGTCGTCTTCGAAGCGGAAACCGTTACCAGCTTGACGGGACACTATTGTCTCATTTGGATTAAAGATTTTTCTGAAAATATGCAAACTAACTATAAATAATAAATAAAATAAAAATCATCTTTATTTGCCACACAATAAAAATCAATTTGGTACATGAAAAGGACATAGGCATTAAATTATTGTTTGACTTTTGATTTATTATTGTGGAGACTGGAGCCTGCATACATTTCAGCTGTAAGAAGTCCACTGCTGGACATAAGCCTCCCTCATAGATTTCCAGATGCTTCGGTCATAAGTGGCCTGCATCCATCGTGAACCCGCGGCCTTAACTAAGTCGTCCGTCCATCTTGTTGGTGGACGTCCAACGCTGCGCTTTCCGATCCGCGGTCTCCATTCGAGAACTTTTCGGCCCCAACGACCATCTGTTCTCCGTGCTATATGTCCTGCCCACTGCCACTTCAAAGAGCTAATCCGTTTGGCTATGTCGGTGACCCTCGTTCTTCTACGTATCTCCTCATTTCTGATTCGATCCCGTAGAGAATCCCCGAGCATAGCTCTCTCCATAGCTCTTTGAGCAACTCTAAGCTTATTCATAAGGCCTATAGTGAAGCACCACGTTTCGGATCCGTATGTCATCACTGGCAACACACACTGATTGAAGACTTTCGTCTTAAGGCACTGAGGTATTTTAGACGAAAAGACGTTGCGGAGCTTCCCGAACGCTGCCCATCCGAGCTGGATTCGACGATTGACCTCTTTCTCGAAGTTGAACCTACCTAACTGGACTGTCTGTCCTAGGTATACGTACGCGTCAACAACTTCGAGAGCCGAATTCTCAACCATAACAGGGGTAGGTACAACATGGGCATTAGACATGACTTTCGTCTTGTCCATGTTCATCCTAAGACCTACCCGCTGGGAGACTTGATTGAGGCCTTCGAGCATCGTACTGAGTTCCTCCATCGACTTTGCCATGACTACAATATCGTCGGCAAACCGAAGGTGAGTGATGTATTCGCCGTTAATATTGATACCCAGTCCTTTCCATTCCAGAAGCTTGAAGGCGTCTTCCAAAGCGGCCGTAAAGAGTTTCGGAGATATCACGTCTCCCTGTCTTACGCCTCTCTTCAATAGAATCGCCCTCGAACTCTGTTCCTGTACTCGGACCGACATAGTGGCGTTTTTATACAAACACTTCAACACTTCGATATACCGATAGTCAATATGGCATCGTTGGAGAGACTCGAGTACCGCCCACGTTTCGATCGAATCAAAGGCTTTCTCGTAGTCCACAAACGCTAGACAGAGCGGCAAGTTATACTCTTCGGTCTTCTGTATAACCTGTCGTAGCGTATGTATGTGGTCTACGGTACTATAACCTTTTCGGAACCCGGCTTGTTCGGGAGGTTGGAAGTCATCAAGCCTGCGTTCGAGACGATTTGCAATGACCCTAGAAAAAAGCTTATAAACATGGCTCAAAAGCGAGATGGGTCTATAGTTCTTTAATAAGGTGTTATCACCCTTCTTAAAGAACAACACCACCACGCTTTCGTTCCATGCCTCGGGCGTGGTACCTTCGAGCAAAACGGAATTGAAGAGCCTCTGAAGGACTTTAAGTACCGGTGATCCACCCGCTTTCAGAAGCTCAGAAGTAATTCCGTCCTCACCAGGCGCCTTGTTGTTCTTAAGCTGTTTCAGGGCCATCCTAATCTCATACAGACTGATGTCCGGGATATCTTCGGTAAAGTGTCGGGTCAGTTTGGCTCTTTGGTCTGAGGTCACACTTGTAACAGGCTCAGCCACTGAATCGTAGAGCCGTCCATAGAACTTTTCGACTTCTCTCAACACTTCCGCTTTCGTCGACGCTACACTGCCATCATCCCGCTTCAGCTTTGTCATTCGGCTTTGCCCAATAGACATATCTCTTGCGAACACTTTGGAGCCTTTATTCCGCTCTATCGTATCTTTAATACGAGCAGTATTAAAGATACGAATATCGTGTCGCAAGGATTTCCAGATACGTCTATTAAGCTGCCTGTGTGACTCAACATCATCGGGGGTCTGCAGTCTCAGCGAGCGTCGTTCAGCCATAAGGTTAAGAGTGTAGTCGGAGAGCTTCTGAGTTTTACTATTACGGCGAGTCTTAAAGAACTGAGACCCGACCGCATGGACAGTTTCCACGAACCTGTTATTAATCTCGTCCACCGACGCGTGATCTTCTAGACAATCAAAGCGATTTGAAAGCTCGAGTTGAAAGCTCTCGGGGTTTTCGATCTGAGCGCGAGTAGGTCGGAGCGTGGACTTCATTAAACCAGACCGTTCTAGTTTAACGTTTATATTCAATGTGCCTCTCACAATTAGGTGATCACTACCGGTTTTCACCCTATGAATCACTGAGACGTCATTGAATATTCGTCTCTTGTCGGTCATAATGAAGTCAATCTCGTTTCTCGTGGAACCATCGGGGCTCATCCAGGTCCATTTCCTGTGAGGCGGCTTCCGAAAGAAAGAATTCATCATAAAGAGTCCTTCTTTCTCCAGAAAATCGGCCAGCCTCTGTCCCCTAGGGTTCCGTTGCCCATACCCGAAGTTCCCCACCTTCAACTCATTATCGCTTCTCTTGCCCAGCCTCGCATTAAAGTCCCCCATGACAACATTGAAGTGAGTTTTGTTAGTATGTATGGCCCTACTAATGTCCTCATACATAGACTCTACCTCCTCATCTGGGTGTGACGAAGTCGGCGCATAAACCTGAACGACCTTCAGCGAGTACCTTTTAGATATTTTGAGTGTTAGGTATGCGACCCTGCTCGACACACTGTCGATGGTAATGATGTTGCTAATGAGGGACTTGTGGACGAGAAATCCGACACCACCTTGGGACTGTTGGTCGCCCTCCCGGTAGAAAAGCAGGTTACCAGATTTCAGAGTTATCGTGTCCTGGCCCTCTCTACGGACTTCAGACAACCCCAAAATATCCCACCGTAACTTGCTCAGTTCTTCTTCCAGCTCAACAAACCAACCCGCCTGCCAAGCGTGGCGAGTATTGGCAAATCCCTTTATGGACAGAAAGTGCAACAAACGGCCCCGAGTCCCCGGCAGCCCCGCTAGCCCGGACTACGGTAGCGGTCTCGGTAACGGCGGGGCTAGGGGTGCTAAGAATCCCCGGCAGTCGCCCGGCTACCAATCCAAAAGACAACTGGCCCTGGCAACACACAACATACGCACTTTGAGGACTGACGAGAAGATTGTTGAGCTGGAGCCTGCACTAAAGTTTAAATAAAACCTGTTTTACAGGTCTCCAGGCATCCACCTTACAGATCAGGGTAACAAGCAACATAACAATAATGCGTAAAGATTTCTAAATTGATTTTAGAGAATTCTAATTTACAAATATATCCAATTTAAAAGCATTCAATTCAACCTAAATTTACGAAAAAAAAGTGAACAATTAAACAATAATAATTGTGCAAACGCCACAGGTGAAAATGTGTAATGAATGAGATAGGTAGGTAGGTAGTATGAATGAGATGGGTAGGTAGGTAGTAGTATTGAAAGATAGGAATGAAGGTAGGGTTATTGTTACTTTACAAGTAGATAGTCGTTATATGAGACGGTAAAGAAGAGAAGAGAAACTAGGAGACTGTAAGGAGCAGTTTTTCGGTGTTTCGGTAACTGTTCAATTATGCCCAGTTGTTGGTCAAACAAGGTTATATTTGTCTTTTCTTGACTAGTACTTAATAAGACTGTTTTATAGTGTACTTTAATAACCAGTTATGAACATTCACATACACTGCTTTAATTACAAAAATGGTGTAACCTCAATATCCGATATTCCTGCGGGATCGGGACATACATCCTACTAATATTATAAATGCGAAAGTTTGTATGTTACTCTCTACGTATGCTTAGAGCTTTAAAACTACGCAACGAATTTTGATACGAATTATTTTAATAGATAGAATGATTCAAATGGAAGGTTTATAGTATACATCTAGTTAGTTCCTTAGTTCGCAGTACATCCTGCAAAATTGATTTTGATTGAATAGGTACTTACAACAACAGCTCGCTCGGATCGTAGTTCCGTTTTTGAAGATGATCAGCCACATCTGTTACATTGTGAACTTCACTCGATACTACAGAGTGTAGCACAATGAAGAAAATGAACAGTTTGAAACCCATCCTCTCCTGGAACAATTACACAAATAAATACCTAGATAAGTTTTCTCAAGGCTAGCCGTGTAGCCCCGGCATAGAATAGGGCTACGTCACCTCTTCCCGTGGGTGTCGTAAAAGGCGACTAAAGAAACCAAACCTTAAGTTCTCTCCACGCGGTGGCGAATAAATTGCTTGGTCCCTAGGAGGGTTGGTGTCAGGCAGGCGGCAGGCCGTAAAAATATTGCCAAATCTATTTGCACAAGGTATTGTCAATGATAACTTACCTACTGCGCCGACCCAAAATTAATTTCGGGTTTAGCGAACCCCGGGCTCCCGAGAGGGATGCAACTGGGAACATCGCTCGGATGAGAAGAAGTTTTCTCAAGGCTAACTTACTTGCCATACTTGATATTCAGGGCTATTAATAAACGGGTACTAAGTCACGAGTCGCAAAACTCTAATCTCTGCATTTCTATCTGTATCGAGCCCGTATTATCACTACTTACGTTCCGGTTTAAATAGTGTGGGATTTTCGTTCTAATTCCAAAGAAGTTCTTCTAATAGGTGGAACGCGAACGACAGACAGATCCGGTTCAGAAGTCACAAGTGCGTAGGATTCCGAATTGGTTTAGACGCGCATAAAATACGAATAAAAAATGAGAATGAGAGTTTTATTGTTATCTGTTTAAAGTTAGGTAGGTAAGTCGCATCGCACCTATCGCAGAATAGAATAGAAATAAAAGCAGAGGCCTAACATTTTCAAAAAGTCATTTTTAGGGTTCCGTAGCCAAATGGCAAAAAACGGAACCCTTATAGAATTGTCATGTCTGTCTGTCTGTCCGTCTGTCCGTCCGTCCGTATGTCACAGCCACTTTTCTCCGAAACTATAAGAGCTATAGGTACTGCTGAAACTTGGTAAGTAGATGTATTCTGTGAACCGCATTACGATTCTCATACAAAAATAGAAAAGAAAATTGAATTTTTGGGGTCACAAGCTTAAATCATCGTCCTGCGAGATTTTCCAAATTCTTAAAAACCCCTTTCTTAAAACGTAGACACCACAAAAACGTACCTACTCTTCAAATTTCACGACTCTAGGATCATAGGTTTGGTTCTGCGTTGATATACCTATAGGTCAGATTAGCCCGGATTTTCGGATTTTGTTAATTCGTTAATTATCGTTTGTAGAATTAAAGTAAAGGCCCTAGACACTGAATTTAATAGATAGATCAATAGTTATTTATCATTATCAATCAGTGAATCAATAGTAAAAAATAGGGACTTTTCAAACTGACTATGCCAGTCCTATCAAACAATTATTATAAAAAAATAAACAATATGAATAGATTAAAGATGTACCTTCTTTACTAAGTAAATCATAAAGCAATTTGGTAAACAAATTTAAAAGTAAAAATAAAATTCAGATCAGTACGTACCTACCTATCTAATTCAAGTTTGTAAAAACAATTGAGTTCGATTTGCAGCTACATTATTATCAGGCGTAATAAAAAAAATAAAATTTAAAATCAAAAATTCCAATTATCCTTGGAGTTTTCTTACCTTTACAAACAACCAAAGGCACTTGTCACAAAGAAATTCAAACACAAAATGTTATAAAATTGGACAATGAAGTTTCACTTGCGCGGGCGCAGAAAGTCGCGTGACATCACAGTGCCGTCGGATAAGGAGCACCATCTCTGTGTTTGGAAGATCCTGGTAGATATTTCATAATAACCACTAGTAGGTAGTTAGGTACATAATTATTGGAGAAAGTTGTGCTTATGATATGGAGATTAAGTAATAGTGTTGATTATAGTGATCCATCATCGTTAATGACATGTATTCTGTGTAACTCTACCCACTTAGCTTCCAATTTTTTTAGTATTTTGCACAAATTTAGCTAGATCCAGAATAGAACAGTTCTTTTTTTCACTTTAAACAAAATAGCGTCGCGTCGCGGTAAACCTTCCCTTGCTAGAATTAGAATTAGAATCTAGAATTGCTATATAACAGGTTTTTTAAAGGAATAATACGCAATCAAAATTTTTCACTCGCGGCAAGGCTTGAACTCGCGTCTTCTGACGCTTCAGCTGAGCAGTCTTTTCAAATCCCTGTTATTATATAAGGAAACTACGAAACCCTACAGTGCACTTGACCCGACAAGGCACGCAATTGCCTATTTTTTTCGTTTGTCGGGCTCCCTGCAATAGGTTCACCAATCAACGGTGTCTCTCGCTTTGCAAGCGTTGCGGTCAGCGGGAAATTCCTCCCGAACTACATCCGCCAACCCCGTCGTAATATTTAGTGGGCACCTCTCTTCTCCTCTCTCTTCTCCAGCAGCATGTATTTGCCCACTGCAGAACATTTTATGCCTCTCCAAGCTCCTTCCACAAAGTTCTATCACTGGTTTTCCTATGCCAAGTCGCCCCACCATGTAATTGGTGTAATTAATAAAAGCACCTATTCCTCCTTAATTTTAGATCTTCAATACATCGATTTAGCAATCGAATCAATAACATTTACATTGACCTTGCCGTTATTTCGTCACAGCGCTACCGGTTCCAAGATTATCGATAGCCGAACACCCGTCGTTGCCCAACACTATTGACCGTTTGACAGCTATCTGACAGATGCGACAGATATGACAGGTTTGACAGGTCGCTCGCTCGGCGCGGGCGCGAGCGTGTTGAGAAATTGTAGGTAGGTATTTTGTTTGGGAGTTGATTGATGAATAAGCTGTTATTTTTTGCAAATTACTTCTTTCGAGCGGTTTTTGTCTAGTGGTGGATACCCCGACTTTCATTCTGGAACTAGTCGGTTCAAGCATTTTTCTATGTGCGCTGTTATTATCTTAGATTAAAACAAAAAATTGAAGATACGGTACCTAGTCTCGGAAAATGAGACGATGAAACTGCGTCTAGCTGACGCACGTTTTTGTTTTCATCTAAGGTTATTATAGCTCTATAGGTTATTATTTATTATAGTCATTGGTGAGGACAATTTTAGCAGCCTTTTGACGTCTGGCTGCTCCGGTCTGTTAATCTAAATAGGTGCAATGCCGTCATTTGACGTGCAGCTAAGAAAGTTGATATAGAAACTGCTTCAGGTGCCCAGCCAGGACGTAAGCCTAAAACCCTTTATAGATCAAGTCGTATAAACTCAGGTAAATGTAGATTGTCTTACCTTACACCATCAAAAGTCTATCTCACATTCAGATTTTCAAAAACGCCATCTTGGCGTTTTTCTCATCCGAGCGGTGTTAATAGGTAAGTCATAGTCATCATTGACCATACCTTCTGCAAATAGATTTGTCAATAGTTTTACGGTCAGCCGCCTGCCGGACACCAACCGTCCCAATGACCAAGCTGTTTCCCCGCCACCACGCGGGGAGAACTTAAGGTTTGCTTGTCTCCGTCTGTAGTCGCCTTTAACGGCGCCCACAGGAATAGATAGGGTAACCCTATACTATGGCGGGGCTATGGTATGCCGTCGCATGGTTTGTGAAACAACATTAGAGATGTTGGTGAGTGGGTGGTCATTGCAAAACTTTAGACTTAACTATGACCTCTGTTAACTCGATTACTTCGCTTATTGATCGGTTAACGAAAGGTAGGTACTAAACGAAAAACTAAAGACACAGATTTCGCCTACAAACTATAGCCGAGCAATAATATGGATGGGTTACCTTTGTTTATTATTTAAAAATATATATAGCTGATCCGGCGTGCATTTCGTGTCGCCATTTTGACACCACAGGTTAACACAAAAGTGCTAGTTAGCGTGAACTCGCACTACAGGCACAAACAGTGTTTTTGCACAGTTTACCTAGTAGTTGGCGCCTCGGCGCTTGCGCTGGATTGTCGTTGTTAGTTATACGTAAACGCCTGCTCAAAAAATAATATCAAAGTACTGTGCAAAAGTTTGTCTTCTATTATATATAAGAAATACAATACATGTGAAAACAAGTAGTTTCTTCCAAATATACATTGAGAATTTCAGTCAATAATCATATCAGGTATACATCATACATCATCTGTGAAAATTGCACACCCGTCAAGCTTTCACGGTTCATGAGATACCTACAGCGAAAGATAAGAAAGACGAAGAGTAAGTATGATGCAATGCAACTATTTTATTAAAAAAATATACTATTAAAACACAAATTGTACCTAGTCACATGTGATAAGGATATAAGTAGGTAATAAATACCAAGTATACTTATTATAAAACTAAATGGATACAATGTTCGCATCATCAATACATCGACCTTACGGTAGCGCCCAACCCCGCGGGGCAGCGCGGGTGCAACTACAACTAAAATATAAAACTACAAGAAAAATAAACCTTTAGTAGCAAAATGTTAAACTTCCCAAAATGTTGAACTTCATCTTAGATATTTCTAAAAAAATACCAACTAAATGCTGAGCCGTTTTTGAAGAAAAAAAGACTAAGTACTTAAATAAGGCTACTTGCTATAACTACTTGAGTCATTTTAGTTGTTAATCTACAACTAAAATGACTCAAGTATGGTGCTATGGTCACATGTTGGGGTACTCAGTCATGTTGCAGGTAAACTTAGACAAATAATAAACACGTACTAAGGTCGTACTAGCTAGAGCAAGTTTTGATTGTTTCTGTCAACTGTAAAACAGTGGTTTATGCTGTGCGTTGATCCATCAGCCAGTCAGTCAGTCAAAACAATGCATTTTATAGACATCTACACTAATATTATAAAGAGGAAAGGTTTGTATTTTTCGTGTGTGTGTTTGTGAGTTTGTATGTTTGTTATGAATAAACTTAAAAACTACTTAACCGATTTCAAACATTCTTTCACCAAAATAAAGCTACATTATCGAGGAGTAACATAAGCTATTTTGATCCCGATATTCCCACGGGATCGGGCATTACGCGGGTGGAACCGCGGGACGCAGCTAGTATGTAATATAGATAAGATAAGTTTAACTCAAAACTTAACAATAAATAAAACTTTACTAGCGATTTTTAAACTCTCTATAAATAAGGTATCTAGGTACAACAACCAGCGGTCCACGGTTTCGACATTTTTTGCGAAGGACCAACACAGACACACACCATCCTTCATGTTTTTAGGTATAGTATTAGTGGGATTAGTAACAAACATATATCTACTAAGATGGTCTGTTCGGCATTTGCCCCCTGTCGGAATATGGACACAAATTCTCCACTCCTTACAAATTATAGAGATTAGCCCACTTTTCGGAATCCCATACTTTTACACACACAGTCCCTTCTAGCACCAAACTGAGCAGCTATCCCTACGTGACCAAGACTGATGTAACTGCGTTCGAAAGCTTCGAGTAAAGTTCATATTTTGGCAATACGCAAAGCATTTTAGCAGGCAGAAGGCAAACATGTAGCTAACAGTAACTGTAAAACCGAATATCGTCGAAAAACCGGTTATTTCGCTACATCATCTAATTTCCCAGCGACCTGCAACATACCGACCGTAATTTTCCTCAGTGTTTACTTAGCTCTGCCTTTGAGTACTATACCAGTAGGATCAGTGATTTTGCGGAATTTTTCTGCATTTTTTTTGACAGTAAGTTTAAGATGTAGTTTTAAACTTAATTTTTTTAACTCGTAAGCTTGTGGCTGGGTTGCGTTAGATTGGGTCAAATTTTAACATCTATTGTTTAGGGTGTTAAGAACGTGGGTACTGTTGCCATTTCCATACAAACATAATACCAAAATAAATTATGAAAAATTTAGTTGTCTACCTTAATATCGATATTATTCGGATTAAGATTTTATTTTTATAGGGCCCCCACCACAAGATTTTCCAAAATATTCATTCGAAATGAAATAAAACTCTTAACTAAAAAAAAAATACTAGCTGATGCAAGTTGGGCTTGGTTAGGGGTCCCGAATTAATTGGTGAACTAACTGGGTTAATATTCTACAAGAATAATGGCTTTAGTGGCAAAATGTTGAACTTCCCAAAATGTTGAATTTCCCAAAATGTTGAATCTCAAAATCGTGTTATAAAATATTTAGAAAATTTCAAGTCAAGAAGACACTTAGAAAACTTGTACTTACCGTAATTTATTTTTCTAGGAAAACGGTTCATTAAAACATACCCATACAATGTACCATACATGTACCTAATACAACAAATACATCTTTGCTCATTAGAATATTAGTAATAGATCTAAATAGATAAAACATGACGTCTTGTGAATAACAACACAGTAATTAAATCAATAATAAAATAACTATTAATGAATGATCTAATAACCGTTGCGAAACCTCTTCGAGGCCTCACATCGGCCGTAACATTTCGTTTATTTGGCGTATCTAAGGTCGCGGGTTTGAATCCCTCAGCGCGACCTTTTCGGCCTAACAAAATAAAATAAGCCTTTATTGCTGTCTGTTGCATAGTTTCTCTTTAGGTAGGTAGGTATAGTAAAATAATTCGTAACTCTAGTTTGCTATTGTAATACATCTGAAACTAGTCTCGCTATTCAGAGGGGGAATGCCGCCAGCATCTTGGGGATCATGTCTCGGAAGGGTGTCGTCGACGACGGGTTTTTTTCTTTTTAGATTTGTTTTAGTTTTAGTGTTGTTTGTATTTTTTTTTCACCTTTTAATATTGTTATTCTATTTGTGTGTTGTGTTTTATTGCAACTAGTTAATTTTTGGTAACAGCTTGTCTTTCGACAAAGGTCTACTCCAAAGACTTCCACGCTGTACTCTGTTCTTCACAACTCGGGTAGTCGAGTACAACATGGTCCGGCTACGTTTTTCGATTCATCTTCCCAGCGCTTAACCTGTCTACCTCTGCTTCTAGTACTGTCTCTTGGATACCATTCTATGACAGATCTAGTCCATTTTTCTTTTTTCTCTGTTAGTAATGTCCTGTCCATCTCCATTTTAGTCTTCTGTAAGTTTTGCAAGCGTTCTTAAAATTTGTTTTCTGTTTAATATTTAGGTCTAACAAGTCACAACAAATCAGTGGTTGCTGCTGAGGTGAAGGTGAAAAGGTGCTGACTAGCAGTGCCGCGCGGTTTCACACAGAAAACATCCCAAGTTTATACCTATATATACATACTTAGTTGTGTGTCTCATCTAGTGTAAAGTTTTCAGGTCGCATTAAGAACGCGGCGACTCTTACCATTTTTCGGATTAAGATTTTACTTTTAAAGGGTCCCCATCACAAGGTTTTCCAAAATATTAATTCAAAATGAAATAAAACGGAGAAATATTTTTTCATTGAAAAATGTTTCTCCGTTTTATTTGAATGAATGAAAACTAAATTTTTCATAATTTATTTTGAAATGAAATGAGTAATGGTAAGAGTCGCCACGTCCTTAAGGGGAAAGCCTACCTACTCTTTTCTCCATACGAACTTTACAAACGAATTCGACTGTTTTCAACCTGGATAAAGACATTAGAGAAAATATGTCTATGCCATGAAACCTATATCAGCCATGACTATGCCCCTACGTTTTGATTTTTTTTTCATATTCTAATTTTTCTAAATTTTATTCCAAAGTTTTGGAAATTACTCAGAAAACTTTTCAAAAAGATGGATCAAAATTCCAACGCCGTTGTTATAATACACACCAACCAACTTCTCCTCATCCGAGCGATGTTCCCGGTTGCATCCCTCTCTATTTTTTAATTGGGGTCGGCGCAGTCGGTAAGTCATCATTGACCATACCTTCTGCAATTAGATTTGGCAATGTTTTTACGGCCGGCCGCCTGCCTGACACCAACCCTCTTAGGGATCAAGCAGTTTATCCGCCACCGCGCGGGGAGAACTTAAGGTATGCTAATCTCCCTCAGATTCCTTAGTCGCCTTTTACGACACCCACGGGATGAGATGGGGTAGCCAACCAACTAGGTATACCTACCTATATCAAGGTAGGTAGATATCATTCGTCAGTTACCTACATAATTACTCGTCAGTTTCCTAGGTATTTAGCAGCTCGGTCTTCATATCTAATTTATTCGTTATGTTCCGAAAATAGGTAAAGAATTTAGAAATGCAATACACAAGGACGACGTCAGTGCAAATATAATGAAGTAAAATTATGTAAAGATAAAGTTTATTGTTTCATAAAAATAGTGTTATAGTTTTAGCATATTTTGTTACTACCTAGAGCTTAAACTTAGAACAAGCTTAGACTGTTGTAGCTAAGTTTACCCTTGGGAACTCTGTCTCCCACACTAGGTAGGTCTCTTACGAGCCTGTACAGCGGGGTTGCATTGATTCGCTTTGGGGATTTAAATACGTGTGATGTGGATATACAAATAGCAGACCGGCACTTTGTTCCGCCTTAGAGACAAAAAAGAGAAAAAAAAGAAAAGTACCTATACCATATACTTCCCCTGATTCTAAGCTACCTCCTCACCAATTTTCAGCCAAATCAATTATGTCGTTCTTGAGTTATAAATAGTGTAAGTACACTACCACCCTTCATATAATTTTACAATTAAACAGATTTTTTTAAAGTGAAGTTTCGGGCATTTTCTAGTTCCTATGGTCACAGACGGGTTGTTTTTTTTACATGAAACAGGCTAGCGTTTGACCTCATCTCACCTGATGGGAAGCGATGAAGAGGTCGACGGTGTTACATGCTAGAAGTAACCTATTCACTGTAGACTTGAAGACTCCATGGTTGTAGTTAAGGGGGAATATCAACGAGGGCAGTGAATTCCAATTCGTAGCATGAACATAATCAAAGATAATATTAGTAGGTAGGTAGGCACTTTCTTGTTTTACATTAAATCGGGCTAAATGACGTCAGCAATCTGCAACTTGGCTACATGTTTGGTCACCTGCGTCACAGCCTGCGTCATGCATTCAAGGGGACAGTCTACCTACTCTTTTCTCCATACAAACTTTACAAACGTAGTCGACTGTTTCCTACCTGGATAAAGAGATTGGAGAAAATATTTTCATGCCGTAAATCATCCTATTTCAGCCATGACCATGGGCCTACGTTTTTAATTAAAAAATTATCTAAATGTAATTTAATTCCGACTTAGAAAAAAAACCTAGGGGCATTGTCATTGAAGATATTATAGGTTTTATGGCATAAACATATTTGCTCTAATGTACAGGGAGGAAACAATCGATTATGTATGGAGAAAGAGTAGGTAGACTTTCCTCTTGATTGCAGTAACAAAAAACTTGTTTTTATTGGGAACAATCCAAAAGTAGCCAAAAATTTTGCAAAAACTGCCGCGCACAAATCAAAAAATCCCCTAAAAAGGACAGAGTGGGCTACAGTAGTGCTTACCCACACATTTATTGCTACATCTGCATCCGTGCAATTAAATTAAAGTAGGTTTTAGTGTAACCGGGAAAGAAACACGTAACATCATAAAAACAAGTTGGTAGATACGTACTTAGCTAGGTTAGGTACTAAAGTTAGACTGTAGGAAGATGGACAGATTTATTCATAGGTACTAGAACCTAATAACCGTCTACACAATCACCTATACACACCTATGATAATGAGATACAACTGAGGTGTGACGCTAAGATCGAACTGGAATTGAATACATCTGTAATATTTAAAAGAATTGAACTGCAGATGAAAACATTCGGAATGATGAGTGAATGGCGTCCTAGAAAGCAGTCAATTGCAAGTTTTAGGGCTTCTAACAATATAATCGGCTCTTAAGAAGGTGGGTACTGTTACCTATAAACAGTGCCACCGACTTATCCAGTCTATTATATGTATCTCATCTGAGACGGGCAGCCAAGAGACATCTGGATCTAACCCATCAAACTGCCCGACCATATTAATATTATATTTTTAAGTGCTTTTAAGCCTGCACTGGGCTTTCATAGAAATATTTTAAAGAAACAATACTTGCGTCTATCGTGCGTTGTGTTTTTGCAGAAGCATTGTTTCTTTAAAATATTTCTACCTAAATAGTAACCAAGTCAGTGTACTGTATTTAGGTGAGGTTATTTTGTCCTTTTTGAAGTCGTATACGTTCTTTTTATTTTCAAATTACTTCGTGTAGGTAGGTAGTGTACTTACCTAGGTTATCTACCTGTACCTAGTTTGCCTCAGTTTAGCTGTAGCGGTCAAGTTTAGGTAATTTAAATGAAGAAAGAAAGGACAAATGTCCTTCCGTAATCAATACGGTAATAAACCGGTTCAAAACGAAGTCTGAATTCAACGTTACAAACAAATGTAACATAATTATATAGGGGAAATCCGCAATAAAACGGACGTGTTTTGAAACGGACACTATCGAACATATTTTATGGTTTTTGGGTGTTGGCACCATAGATGACCATAGACCTGTGGGACTGTGACCAAAGAATCAATATTGATGACCAATGGTGCCAACACCCAAAAAACATAAAATATTTTGATTAAAAACTTGAGATATCAATAATGTCCGTTTCAAAACACGCCCGTTTCATTGCGGATTCCCCCTACCTATAAAAAAATAATTTATACGAGTTTATTTTATACATCTGTAAAAAATTATTACTTTTTACCTTTACATTAAAAAAACTCAATGTTTCTTTTCTCAATAATAACTTAAGTAGGTATAAAGTAGTAGGTACCTATAATAATTGGTTAATCAGCGAGGACTTTTATTTATAAATAACCTATCTGAATATAGGTAGGTATTGATCATAATAAATCTGATAACTTTTCCTTAACAGTTAACGTATAGGTAATAAAATAACTAACAATTTATAAAACAACTTCCAGTTAAAAAAAAAGTAAAATGTAAATTAAATAATCTGTTTTAAGCCGGGTTACAACTCGGTAGTGAGTGCCCTTTATTTACAGCGCCGAGGAGCACCTACTATTAGGTAAACTGTGGTAGATCTAGGTTCTGATTTTCAATTGGAAAAAAAAATTAAATGAACATTCGCAAAAAAAAAAACGAATTGAGAACCTCCTCCTTTTTTTGGAAGTCGGTTAAAAACACAGTTGATCGATCGGTTAAGTTTTCTTACAATTCATTGTTTTGTTACCTACGTACCTAACAGGAAAAATTTAGGTACATTCTTAATGACCATGAAGAATTGATCCCGGATTCTTTTATCAAATTAAAATCAGGATCCTTTTGTAAAGTTTAAGGTCAAATAGAGTTTTCATTTAATTTTGATTTTGGAAAAAAAACCCGTTTGGAAATAAAATGATGGCAATCTTAGCAAACCCCTACATACAACCACTACAAAATTTCGCTCAGGTGTGATTTTATTTACTAGCAGTGATTTTTTTTAAATATAATATAGCCTTCCTCAATAAATGGACTAACCAACACTGAAAGAATTTTTCAAATCGGATCAGCGGTTCCTGAGATTAGCGCGTTCAAATAAACTCTTCAGCTTTATAATAGTAAAATAGATTTGTCATTTGCATACAATTATCAGTTATATAAGAGCTAATGTACAGCTATACTAAGGTTTGATTATGTCAACAACCGTCGAAAACAATGAACCTACTTACTCTCCTGAAATTTATCTGATACTGCAAGAACCCACTTAATCAGCAAAATAAAACTGCTCCCCTGACTAGAGTCACAAGTTGTCTCGCCAGAAAAGAAAGTAGTGCCGACAACTCCTTCAACAAACACATGAGCCTCATATAATCATACACACCCATCAGACTCAAACCCCGAAGCCCATACTTACTCCCAAAGATAAGATTTGTCTTCATACCAAGTTTCATTGCGATCAAACAAGTCGTTTCTATTTAAAAAAAAGAATTATCCAAATCGGTCCAGGCATCTTCGAGTAATCGGGGAACATACATAAAAAAAAAAAAAATATCCCGACGAATTGAGAACCTCCTCCTTTTTTTGGAAGTCGGTTAAAAATTAAATAGATATAGGTACTTAGGTATTAACTGCTTATTTTATAAAACTAAACTAACTAAATAATTACTACTTATGCAAGCAAAAATAATGTTAATTATAGAAAGAAATATTAAAATAACCCACCTTGAATGTTACCCGGGGCGCGGCGGTACCAATAACGCTGGCAGCATCGCCGCGTTGTATGGCAATAGCTTTGCACCAGGTACGAGTCGGAGCCGGAGCTGTTCTCTCCCGCAATCTACTACGTAAAAATAAAATATTTGTACGTATTAGAGATAAACCTGAGATAACCTTAATTATTTTAAGGGCGAAAGTGAAGGTCTAAAACATTGTAGGTAATCTCTACTTGACATAAAAAGTTTGTATACAACCTTAGCTAAAGAAATAATGTAGGTATATGAGATAAGACATAACAATAATATGAAGAAATAAGTAATATAAAATTGTTTTATTTACAGATACACAGTCACTATCTCAAAGGTGTCAATCAGAGGAAGACGTGTATTGTGTAATCAAATTCCTAATAAAATACATCGTAAAATAAATACAAAAATACATCTAAAATAAAAACAACAAAAAGTGTTCAATTCATCAGAAAACCAGTTTAACAACTAAGCAATTAATTTTCCATTTAGAAGATTTAATTTTATTGTTTTATAGCATTTCCTAAAATAACGGCTTTTAAGTATCAAAGTAAAGATGTGTAGTGTATAAATTGTTTTAAAAATTAACAGTGAAATCGTGATTTTTAAAACTTAAATACTGTTACAATTTAAAATAATGCGAAAAAAGTGTAACTAATCTTATTTAATATTTACTACCACACAAGAAAATGAAGATTAAATTCGAATAAAAGTTGTGTAACAGAGGAAAAAACACTAAACCAAGATGGTTCAAAACATCCTCAACCAAATCGCAAACCCAGTGCCACCAAAAGAGGACATTTTCGACAAATTACTCGGACATTTCGGAAAATGGCAACTCATGGTTGTGTTAACAATTTCCTTAGTGAAACTTTCCTCTGGATGGGTTCAATTTGCCATCCTATTTTTGACCCCAAACTTGACATTCCGATGTACAAATACTAGTGTTTTGTTAGTAGAGAACAATACGTGCTACAGTGACTGTTCGAGTTATGAATATGACCCGTATCCGTTCGAGAATACGATAATATCGGAGTGGGACTTGGTTTGTGAGAAGAAATGGCTGGCGAGCTTCACTCAGACTGTTCTGCAGTTGGGAATCTTGATTGGCAGTGTTCTGTTTGGTTTCTTTTCGGACAGGTGAGTAGAGCTTTAAGCCAACTTGGAACAGTAGAAATATCTATTTTTTGTGTGTGTGAGGTCGTACCATAGTGTCGACCATAGTGAGGTCGGTACATGATGTGCTTACTTTTCCTCCTCCCTCTCTAACATCATCATCATCATTATCATCCGAGCGATGTTCCCGGTTGCATCCCTCTCGAGGGCCCGGGGTCCGCTTTCCTACTTTTACGTTTCCACTTCTTCGGCATCCCGCGTAGTGCGTAGCGTATCGTAGTTTTTACGCATATCCGAACTTACGACGTCAATCCAGCATTTCTTGGGTCTCTCTAATCTGCCGCGGCCGGGCGGAGGCGCCATAGCAAGACATTTGTACGTAAATAGCCGGTTTTCATAAAACGTGACCGTACCACCGTAAGCAGCATTCTTGCATTTATCTGCTATGTCTCGGAGATAAATTGCACACGAAAGGGCATATGAAGGGTGCCCCTGATGCGGGAGTTTCTGGCGCGGTCTTTTTGTGCCCTATCATTATTTTGCTCACTCCTTTCTCCCCGATATCCTCCCTAACGCAGTCCCCCCTCTTTTTCGTCTAGATCGTGTAGTAGATAATTCTAGATTTCAATTACCAAGACGTTTCGGTAACGGGTTACACCGGCCGTGGTCGCGAGTTAAATAGCAGACCTTGTAGTCAGGTGACTTTTTTACCACATGTTAATATAGATATACCGATTTTTGGTCTCCTGGCAGACTCACGTAAATCTTTTAAACCTGACGGTAAACCATGGCTTACACATACACCAACTTTGTTCTATAATAAAGTTGATTTTCATTTGAACCTAGATGCGGTCGCAAGATCACCTTCCTGATCTCTATAACCACAGTCATACTCCTCGGTTTTGGAGTTCCCTTCGCTCCGGACTACATCACCTTCACCGTGATACGGTTCCTGCTGGGAATGGCCACTGCTGGTACTATGGTGGTCTCGTTTGTCATCGTCATGGAGACCGTGGGGTCGAAGCATAGAGGCGTTATTGGGTGCGTCTTTCAGATACCTTTTGTTATTGGTAAGTATTCCTAATAACCATATAGGCCAAGCTTCAGGGAAATCACATTACAAAAGGTGGTGTAACAAATTTTATGATTTTATGTTATTTAGCTAAGTTAGCTTGATATAAATTCAATTTCTTGACCTTGGGGCACGACGGGGTATATCCGATATTTTGAGTTTAATATGCTTTTTGCACATGGTGTCTCGATAATAAGTCGTATGACAAAAGTGTCTAAGAACAGTATGTAGAAGTCAAAAACCTTTACATTCTGTCCATACATGTCAATTCTGTAAGTCTTACAGGTAAAAAGTTACAATCAAAAGAAGAAAAATGTTAAATGCGCCATATAGGACACCGTGTCGTACTACTAGCGACATCTTGTAGGCGGCCACCACAAATAATTTGTTGTTGCTTATTATGGAAACGATTAAAAAATAATTGTCGTAAAAATCTATACTGATTTTATATAATGTTGTTTTTTCT
Organism: Idaea biselata; assembly: GCA_958496205.1. Lineage (NCBI taxonomy): Eukaryota > Metazoa > Arthropoda > Insecta > Lepidoptera > Geometridae > Idaea > Idaea biselata. The sequence goes on from OY292402.1 coordinate 14,236,364, forward strand.
TTTTTTGATTGTAACTTTTTACCTGTAAGACTTACAGAATTGACATGTATGGACAGAATGTAAGAGTTTTTGACTTCTACATACTGTTCTTAGACACTTTTGTCATATCACTTACTATCGAGGCACTATGTGCAAAAAATGAAATATTAGCAAAATATCGGACATACCCCGTCGTGCCCCAAGGTCAAGAAATTGAATTTATGTCAAGCTAACTTAGCTAAATAACGTAAAATCATAAAATTTGTTACACCACCTTTTGCAAGGCTACGTAAGAGGTGATTTCCCTGCAGCTTGGCCTAATATAATAACTATAGGTCGGATAATCGGATGCATATTTACCTAAAGTTGAGATGTTCGCAGTTATGGAATGCACTTTTGTATCGGAAAAATCCCGGGATTCCGGAATCGACAAAATTTTGTGTTTGATTATAGAATCAAATCGGGTCGGGTGTATATAGGTATATTTACGTTCAGGTATTGGCTAATATGGAATGCACTTTTGTATCGGAAAAATCCCGGGATTCCGGAATCTACAAAATTTTGTGTTTTGATTATAGAATCAAATCGGTCGGGTGTATATTTACTTAAGTTCAGGTGTTGGCTAAAATGGAATGCACTTTTGTATCGAAAAAATCCCGGAATTCTGGAATCGACAAAATTTTGTGATTTGATTATAGAATCAAATCGGGTCGGGTGTATATTTACTTACGTTCAGGTGTTGGCTAATATAAAATGCATTTTTGTATCGATTGTAAAAATCTCTCAATTCCGATCAAATGCTTTTAACTATGGAATCGGATGCCAGCTAATTTTGTAAAGCAGGATGCGAAACTAGCATAGCAAAGGTCACGTGAGTAATTTTCTTTCTTCTATCCACATAGCAACAAACAACTCGGTGTCTTGAGTCTGATATGCATTTCGTAATGAGTGCGAGTGAGACGGCAAATTATATACCTGCTTGTGTGCAGGTAGTGACCCGAAAATAGTTCCTTTTGTTTATTTAATGACATTCGTCGCTATGTTACCATGTTACCGATTAGTTTCTGTAATCCCTGGATTTATATTTTAAAAAGTATGTTTTAAGAAGCCGCTTAAATAATTTCCCAGCCAAAAATTAACTTTGGATAAATATGCATCCAATTAGTTTGGCATTCCCGAATTTTTTAGAATCCCGGAATTTGAATTTAGAGAATATGTGTTAAGAAGCTGCTTCCATAATTTCCTAGCCAAAAATTAACTTTAGGTAAATATGCATCGATTAGTTCGACATTCCCGATTTTTTTGGAATCTCGGAATTTGTATTAAAAAATATGTTTTAAGAAGCCGCTTCCATAATTTCCCAGCCAAAAATTAACTTTAGGTAAATATATTATGCATCCGATTAGTTCGACATTCCCGATTTTTTTTGGAATCCCGGAATTTGAATTTAAAAAATATGTTTTAAGAAGCCGCTTCCATAATTTCTCAGCCAAAAATTCACTTTAGGTAAATATGCATCCGATTATCCGACCTATGATAATAACAGTAGTATTGTCAAACCGCTAAATTTCCAAAATTTAAGGTTCCAATAGGATTCGAACCCATAACGTCCGGATACCACTAGGTTCAAATCCAGTACACTGCCAGCATCGTACAAAACCATTCGATCCCTAAAGTCGAAAAGTCCAGGAATATTACACAGAGATATATGGTAATGCACTTTGTACCATGATAATACTCAGCCAGCGATGACTGCTGCTCCGGCCAGTCAATCTTGGTCATACGGATTGGCAATGCAATTGCGTGACAAAATCAGCATGACACTAAAACCGAACTGCCCTAACACCGCACGTGACGTCACTTTTAATCGCCGCACAATCACTGAACTCTATCTTCAAATAGGCACAAAATTCAGTGCGAGATGTCCTGTCCATATTATGGAGGTCAGTGCGCACAATTGAGCCTCTTGTGTTGTAACCTTAATGTCTCTTTTCTTCCAGGCCACATGACGGTACCTCTGTTCGCATATTTCTACCGGGACTGGAGCGATTACTCCCTAGCCCTGGCTGTACCTCCGGTCATATACCTGGGCTATTTCTTCGTGGTGTCGGAGTCGCCGCGTTGGCTGGTCAGTGTTGGCAGGGTGGAGGAAGCAGCTATCATCGTTGAGAAGGCTGCTGTTATGTGAGTATGCGTTGATCTAAGTCCGAATGTCCGTACACTCCATAACCGAGGTCCGTCAGGTAGTGTCACTTTGGCACGAGACGAGACTGAACAACCTGATCCCGGACGGTCGCTCCTGGGAGTGGCCTGATGGTTCAGCGGACCTCGACTGCAAGTCTAAATGTTGGCCATCAAGTGAGAACTATATCGATGGTTCAGGCGGTTGCTTCACTCACGCCACCAATCTGGGCGTGAATTTGAGGTCTTCAAATCGTGAATAAATAGGAGGTACCTCCTATCTACCTCCTAAGTCAGCATACTTACCACCACTGTAATCAATCTTATTAAAAAATCTTGAGATTCTATTGTAAAGGTGTAATAATGAACACGCAAAATTCATAAATCCTTAGATATTCTTCTAACAGTCACACCAACACAACATTTGGCAACTTTTGTATTATATACCATCTAAGTAAAGTTTAATTAATTGAAAACTCCTTTTTGCAAAACTAGTTCCGATAAATATAGTAAACTAAATACAAAGTTTTCTAGGTTAATGCCTGCCTACTCGTATTATCTACAACTACCTACCTGTTATAGCAAGTTAGAGGCATAATGTCTATTTTATATTCATAAAACAATTAATCTTTGTCGTCTATCGTCCATCGACCGAGTTTCCTATAAAATAACTAATAAATAACTAGTATCACGCCCTGGCTTAGCTTGGGTTTCCAAATCATATGTAAACCCCTCAACCACAGATATACATACAGCTAGACCACACGAATTAATGTCCTTCACGTGTCAGAAAAACGTGAAAAACTCTGAAAAAACGTCACGGTAGTCGGCGCTAACTGGCAGTCCGCCCGCGTCTATAGTTGCCGGACGTCCGTAAAAACTAATAAAATGCCTCTTTACGTGTTTCGTTGCGTATTAATTAGTAACTGCGAAATCCCAAAAAAATCGAGCACCTGCTCGAAAAGAGGCAAAATATGTTCCTGCCTCTAGGTAGAGGCAGGAACATATTTTCTGTGGCTGTGACGTCACAGTAGGTATTAAAAAGTCGGCACGCTCGGTTTCAATACAAATCGAGCTACATGTGACGTCTACTATATGTATGGTTGTGCCCTAAAACTTAGATAGACGATTAAAATTACTACACCAAAATACCTACTCAAAAATACAAAAAAAAGAGAAGCATGAATAACTTAAAGCACCTTCCGAATGTAAGTATAACTCTGGAGGGTTACTTACTGCGGTTCTTTCGACACGACAACGATACGATAATTCCAGCCGATACGATGATTCTACTGTCAACCCTACTATCACAGTGTGGGTTGACAGTAGAATCATCGTATCGGCTGGAATTATCGTATCGTATTGTCGTGTCGAAAGAACCGCAGTAACCCTCCTGTAATCAAAATCAGACGAGTGGTTTAGAAAAAGTTACAGGAGATACAGACAGATGCCAATGGCTACTTTTCGTAAAGAAGCCGAATACCGGGATAAAAAGTTTCCTAATAAAGTTCTCTACCCATCTAAGTCCTTATCCAAGTCTCCAGCTATCTGCGTACCAAGTTTCATTGCAACCGGTTCAGGAGTTTTTTCGTGAAGGAGTAACAAACATACACAAACTTTCATCTTTATACTCGTAATATTAGTAAGATGCATCACCTACTAGAACCATTTTAGGTTTTAGATTATAATATTTGATCCAAATGAAATGCCGCGATTGTAACATTATCTCCCGATTAGAAACTATAGATAATAGAATGGAGCGTCTACGCGTCTGTGTAGGTACAACAGCTCTTATATGAATGGCTGAAATGTTTAACTATCTTTTAGGGTTCCGTACCACAATAGGCAAATATTTTTTAATATTAATATTGATCACTAGCTGCGCCCTGCGGCCTTACCTGCGTTCATTTGAGCTACCCGATCTCGCGGGATTATCGAGATCAAAAGTATCCTATGTTACTCTTCATTACTTAAGCTATTCCTATGCAAATTTTCATCCAAATCGGTCGAGCCGTTTGACCGTGAAAAGGGAACAAACAAATAACAACAAATAAATATAAACAAACAAACTTTCCGATTTATAACATTAGTGTGATGTGATGTGATTTCAATTTTAATACGAGTATAAGTATAGATTAGCCAGTTAGCTGTTAGGTCTAACTAAACTATCCACAGAATTTACCGTCTGAAAATAAGCTAGAAAACTTCAAATTAGTCTGAGCCTTCTGAACAAACTTGGTCATCTGAAATAACTTTATCTCTCACTAACTATTTACTTTCGCAAATACCTACCTACTTATTTAGATAAACATTTATTGCAGCGTGATAGCCGAAATACCGGAATAAATACGGAATATAAAATAAACCGGGAAATAAAGTAAATGTTATTTTTATCAGTGACAATGAAATTTAACACCGTCCTGCGAAATATCTGATCTTTTATCTGATTATATTGGTTTGAGTTTATTGTCAGGGATACCTAGATTACCTACACAACTAAGATTATCTAGAAAATCTAGATGGTGGGTATTCTAACGACACGTTTGAATTTTGGATCCATCTTTTTTAAAGGTGTTAAACTGTTCGGGAAATTACTCATTCCCGACTTTAGAACTGGCTCGTCTCGTCCGTCAGAGACGAGTTTGAAATGGATCACTATCAGGCGACCTTTCTTCTTCTAGTCTCTAATAGAGTCCAGTTATATGCTGCACGACTTAGTCCTCAAGCGCTTATGTTTTCGGCACAGCTTACACCTATTCCCAAAATATCCAAATACTTAATATACCTAGGTACCTATATAGGTATAGGTTAGGTTACCTTAATATGAAGGTTAAGCCTAAAGCATCAAGCTTACACGTGGTATTCTAAGTATATATCAGGTTTTAAAAGGACCATGCAACTTTTGCCTTATGGGTTGGGCCACAGACCCTTTTTTTTTTTGCTTTACTGCCCACACCTGAAACCCATGTCATATAATAGTGTATTTAAGGTCAGCAACTTTTAATATGGCGGCACCGAAATCGCGCCTAGAGATTTTTTTTTATGGGCGTTTATAATTATGACGTTCAAAATATACACTGACCCACTCCGGTTTGCAAATTCTTTTGTGATTGATATAAACCAATAGATTCCAGGTAGCGTTATCACTAACGGTTAGCGAACATTTTTTGTCTCTGTCACACCTACACAATATAGCTGGTTATCTCTCCTATTCTTCCGTAGGGAAGGCTCCTAGCATTTTTTAAACTTGAGCCCGCGCAGTCGCCACTCGCTTTTCACAACTTTTCTGTGTGCTTTTATTTTATCCTGATATTTTTTGGACTTGGCTCGTTTTTTGAGGTTGAGGGTTGAGGGTTCGATTCCCGCCGGGTGCAAGTATTTATGCTTAAAAAAATAATATTTGTGTCTGGTCTGGGTGTCCCTCTATGTATAATAATATGTATGTATTTACAAAAGAAAAATAAAATATAAGTATTAAATCCCGTGTCTAGTCACCGTAACACAAGCTTAGTCACTTACCACGGGGCTAGATGGCGCTGTGTGTTGTTCAGAGAATTTATTATTATTGTTTGTAACGTCTCCGTTTCACGGGGCTATGGAGCCTCGGACGGCGTGCGTGGGGCCGAAGCCAACACGTAGAGGCCCGTTTCAGTCACAATTTTAATCGCAAAGTATGAAATGGACTCCAAACTGGCGGTTATCCCTGTCTACACTATAAAATGCAGCCAAGGACAACCCCCGGTTTGGATAGTACTATTGTGTGAACTACGGATGAAAACTACTTGGGCTATGGCAATGGGTTGTTAGTGGATTGGATACTGGGGGGAACTATGGGGACTATGGCGCCTGCCGTAACATTGTTGAACAAACAAGTAAAAATGGCAGACGGAGACTCGCCAACTCACAAACTGGGCCACCCTAAATACAAACTGGGCCACCCTAAATACAAACTTATTATTAATTGTTAAGTCCCAAAGAAAAAACTTAGACGATAATAAATATGTCTATATATTTTTTTCTCCAGGTTCGATTTTTTTGATGCCGTAGTAAAAAGTGATTGTAAACATGAAATTTTTATGATAGCGTTTGTTTTATATCTGGGCAATAACTTTTTTTTTGTATTTTGTGGCCCACTAGGTTGCATTGTCCTTTCAGATTAAAATAATTTATCTATATTAAATGTACCTATGTATGGAAAAAAATGTAGGTAACTGAGGCTTAACTCGCACCACAAGCCATAAGGACAATCGCATTATCTAAGTATATAATACTCTATCCCACATAATCCAAGTTTATACGTATATTGTGTTTTAGAATAAGGAGGATAATCTTCTTATTAAACTACCAGCTGAATATGTACAAGCTCAATAGAATTAACACTAAAAAGTTAACCAAGTGTGAATAGCAAAGACGGATCCTTTTTTTACGTGGGGAATGCGTTGGGCTCTCTGCCATAGGTTTACCAACTAAGCCCCATGGTGTCCCTCGCTCCGCAAGTGTCGGGGTCAGCTGGAAATCCTCTCCTTGCGGAAAGGAACCCCGGGCCCACTAACGCGGGACAGTAGCCCTCCCAACACGGCAAGGCGGACGCACATGGGGAAGGATGGTGTCAGTACTTCGACTAAACGAAGATAGGACTAATTTACCGACCGCCTCGAATTTAAGTTTCGAGTGTGTGTCATACATCACCTCTTCACAATCTAATGTTTTCTTTTTATTGTATTTATTTGGTAGGTAGGTACAATAAAGAATTCATCTATCTATACCTAAAATCGTGACCATTTCAGGAACAACCTCCCAACAGCGAAGATAAGAGACTCCCTCCAGCAGCTCACCACCAGCACACCTTCCACCAAGCCGAACTACTCGGCGCTGTTCTGCAGCTCCTTGCGGCGGAAGACCATCTGCTGCTGCATCATCTGGCTGGTCACAGGAGTTACCTACTTCGGGTTCAACCAGTACATCGGGCAGACCAGTCCTGATCCCTTCGTTAGTGTCGCAGCCGCCGGGGCTATACAGGTGTGTATAAGGGCTATTAGCCTCATTAACAAACGTGGAGTAAGGCGGGAGTAGTGAGAACATGGTTTGTCTTTTCCGAAGAACTTTCAAAGTTGATAGACTGAAACAATAAGTACCTAGTAAAATTATTCCGACCTTACTTTACGTTTATTAATATTTAATGCTATATTACATGATTTGAATTTTAAAGCTGGTTTACTTAGCATTATGCAAGAGCTAGAGTGCTAGACTACTTTACCGTAAAAACTAAAAAGACCATCTTGCACGAACTTATAAATAGTTCGTTTTTTTAATTTCAGACTAAAATCGGACGTTTTGGTACCTTGTATTTAACATTTTTTTTTTTCAGAAAGATGTGTCAAATCCTAGTCAAATCGTAGTCCTCAATAATTATACTAAGCTAATGTAACGTATAGAAGACACTATAGCCGAGCTAAAGTATAGATATTAGACTGCTTTACCATAAAGAGAGCACAGTGCATGAGATTACATACTAAGCTGCTTTTGAAATGATTGCATGTACTATTCCAAGGTCATTTAGGTACCTATTTAATGCACATCGCCATGCTGGAAATCGACATAAGAATTTAAAAGGAAAATTGCGTTGACCTCCCAATAGATAGACTATTCAATGCATCTTTGCGTCATATACTGTGTACTGTAGGTACCTATCTGACCTTATTGAATGTGGCACAGAATACTTAAACATAATAGTCGATGGAGTCTGTAAGACACCTTGAGGAAGGACATTGATCTGACATCTTCACATTAGATTACTTAAATCTTTTAACACATCTTTTTCGTGTTGACTGCAACTTATGCACCGTCAGGCCACTCTCGGATTAGAGCATCCCGGTGTGTTAGGCTCCCTGCCATAGGTTTACCAACTAAAATCCCACGGTGTCCGTCGCTCCGCAAGTGTCGAGGCCAGCGGGAAATTCCTTCTGGAACACATCCACAAGTCCAAACGGGGGCGTCCTTTTCAGGCTCTATCTCTGTCCCGAAGGACAATCCCTCTACAAGAGACGCGGAAACACAGTCTCTAGACCTCCAAAGCCGGTAGTAAACCCCTCCAGTTCACCACTAAGGGCAGAGGAGATTTTTAATTGGGTTTGTCTTCCACGATTACGCGGTCTTACGGTTGGCAGCAAAACCCAGAGCAAATATCAGGAAGGCCTGGCATGCTCTCGTAATTTTTATAGTGGCTGTCTTCCACCCGACCCCTTCTTATGTATGTTAGTCTATAAGGTGACCCTTGTTACCAGAAATAAATGCCTTAATTATAATTCTTTCAGATACCCTCCAACTTCCTCTCAATGTGGCTGGTGAATCATTTCGGAAGGAAAATCACTACAGTGACCTTCCTGATCCTAGGTGGTCTGTTCATCATTACCCTAGGATGTGTTCCAAACGTCTTCTGGCTGACCTTGACCCTGGGGTCTTTGGGAGTCAGCTGCGCCTCCATTGTAGCCAACACCATATACATTTATACTTCAGAATTGTACCCTACAGTGGTTAGGAATATGGGAATGGGGGCGTGTTCGACTTCAATGAGAGTTGGTTCGATGCTGGCGCCGTTTATTTCAAATTTGACAGTTGTGTCTTGGTTGCCGACTGTTGTGTTCGGTTTAGCGCCGATTGTTGCGGGGTTCGTCTGTTTGTTGCTACCGGAAACGATGGGGCGCTCGCTTCCGGATAGTATTGAGGATGTTACGGAGAATAATTAAAGAATATGAATTGCAAACTAAGCAACATGGGCTTGTACTATGGGTACAGTAGAAAACGGATACCTACATATAATACTTTTTTGTAAATACATACATAATATAGAAAACACCCAGAACCAGAATCGAACATTCATCCCTGGCGGGAATCGAAGCCGCAACCTTCTGGTGTTCGTGAAGACGGTCTTTGTAACCTGATGTGCCACGAAGAGCGTCTTCAATTAAAAAAAAAAAAAATTGCATTTGAAATGCGATGACGAGATCCAAGACTTAGCACGCTTAGAAGAAACTAAGCCACTAGCTGTCTGTATTATAATAATGGTTCTATTACATGAATTTTGTAAGAAAAAAATGTGATATATTTTTTATTTTATTTTATTATTGCCACAGCCATTTCAATACATTACATATAGGACAAGTTTTCACTCGCTGCCCACCGCGTAATAAATTAAAGTAACGGTATAGTGGTGCGCATTGCAGTATCGATAGCAATAATACGCAGCACTATGCCCGCCCGAAAAACTGTACGATAAGTTTTTTTTTTAATAATATAATACACACCATTTTATACACCCTACTAGCTGCGTCCCGCGGTTTCACCCGCGAAATTCCGCCCGTTTTATGGGGATCAAAAGTAGTCTCGATATTGTAGCTTTCTATTTGTTAAGGAAATTTTGAAATCAATCCAGTAATTTCTAAGCATATTCGTTACAAACAAACAAATCTTTTCGCTTTATAATATTAGTTTAGTGTTTAAATAATTTTAGGTTATTGTTTGTTACTTTACGTGCGTATTCAAAATTAACACTATTTGCCATCAGATTCTGGGTACCTAACTTAATGTATGACATAGGAATATTTTTAAGTATGCCCGTTAATTTGTTATAGTTTATTATTTATATAGGTACTTAAGAAATATTTGTAATATTATAAATATACTTAACTATTCTTATGTACCCGCTTTTTCCTTTCTTTCTTTATATACTAATTACCCTATTTACAAATTATATATTGGATACAGACAGATGGACGAGGCGCAATTTTATATGCGTATTCAGTAGGTCTGAGAATCGGCTACTATCTATAATTTATAAGGCAAAACAACGTTAGCCGGGTCAGCTAGTATTACTATATATTATTAGCCTTTGCACAGGTGTTTATTATACATATGTCCAGTATCACGGGGCTATGGAGCCCCGGACTTTTAGAAGGCGTGCGTGGAGCCGAAGCCAACACGTAGTGGCCCTTTGCAATAACAATTTTACTCGCAAACAATGAAGTGGTTATCCTTGTCTGCACTAAGTAAATTCAACATATTATTATTATTATTATAAACCTTCCCCTTGAATCACTCTATCTTTCTATCTATCAAAATCCATTGCGTAGTTTTCAAAATCTAAGCATACATAGGGACAGGCAGACAGACAGCGGAAAGCGACTTTATTTTATAAATATGTAGTGATAGTGATTATAAAGATATTCACTAACAAAATACTATATATACTATATATATATATATGTATACTATGTATAAACTAAGATATGAGGTAATCTCTAGGTGCACTGCCTACCACTCAAGCTGTTACAGTTCTACTCCATCCAAAGGTTGCCTGGAAGAAATCGCTTTCAGCGATAAGGCCGCCCATTTGTGCAACTTATTTTTAAGCTTGTTTAGTGTTTACTTTTGTATATGTGTTTTTTTCTCTATTTATGTTGTGCAATTAAAGATTTCTATCTATCTATCTATCTATGTATACTAAAACATACCAGTTATCTTAAAACAGTATCGCAATCGACACAAGCCACAAGTACGCCATTGCTGTCCACAAAAGTTTCCGGAATTCCAGCACAGTCTGCAGATACTTCCAAACAGTCTTTACATTCTACGTATACAGCTAAACCTAAGTCGTAGTTAACCCCAAAAGTTACTAAGAATCCCCAAGAAGAGAACAAGAGAGTTATTATAATTGGTGATCAGAGTACCAGAAATTTAGCTTCCCTACTGATACAACAGCGTACTAAAAATCGCAATTCGCATGATTATAATGTTTTAAATTACTGTTATCCTGATGCGGAGACAGAATATATAATAGCTAAAATTAAAACGGAATGTATGACACTTGGTAAAAACGATTGGGTGGTTGTAAGTTTAGGATCTAATGATAAAAATCCGCTTAAGTATAACATCGAATTAACTAGTTTCCTTAAGTCTCTCTTATGCACTAATGTCATTGTAGTTGGTGTTACACAAAATCCGTTCCTAAATGAGGATAAACTTAACCAGTCCTTAAAATTAGCAACTAAATATTATTCTTATTGCAAGTTCGTTCCTCCAACATTTTATTCTACCTACCAACTGAGCAAGTTAATTAACGACACTATAAATACCGTAGACTATGAATATTGTTACCTAGGCAAAAATGTTTTAAAAGGTCATAACCAAAATACTCCTATACAAAAAACTGTTCGTATTACAAAAAGATTTAGCACTATACCAGATATATTTAAGAAATACATCGAGAAAAACGACCAACTTCTTACTTCATCCACAAATATTAATATCACACCAAAACAAACCCCAGTAGCCCCAAAAGCAAAAGCAAAAATAATGTCTACAGAACCCAAGTCTGGTACTATTTCATTCTATTTTAAGAAAATAAATTGCAAAATATCGAGAGTTTCGACGACAACCGATAACGCTGCTGGCATGACTACCGGTGAGTTTTTTCTTAAACAATAAAAACGATAACAATTGTATAAATATAATGCATCTTAACGTACAAAGTCTTAAAGCTAAAAAAGACTTAGTCGAAATTTTTACTAGTCAAAATAAAATAGATGTATGCTGCCTCCGTGAAACCTTCCTTCGGGATGATCAAGCTGACATTTTACAGTTGGAAAATTACACAAAGGCTGCCCATTTTTCAAGAAAGAAAAGAGCAAGAGGTGGTGTGTGTATCTATTTAAAATATTCTATTAATTATAGAAAACTAGACTGGGTTATTAACTTATCGGTAGAACGACATTTTGAATGTTGTGGTGTTCTTTTGCCTGATCTCAATGATGTAATTATCTGTATTTACAAAGTTCCTAATAGCAATTTTAAATTATTTATTCAAACTTTAGAAAATATTCTTAACAAACTAGCCGTAAGAAATAGACATAACAAAAAGAAAGTATTTGTAGTAGGTGATTTTAACATCCATATACTAGAAAAATCTAAAAACAGTGAAATTTTTACTAATACGCTAACTACTTTTGGTATGAACCTAACAATAAATAATCCTACTAGAATTACAACCCATTCACAAACTTGTATAGACAATATTATTACAAACATAAACCGATATAATACTCATGTATTAGATCTAGGTATATCTGACCACACTGCTCAAATCATAAGTTTATCAGTTACCCGAAGCTTTTTTGAAAAATACTGGTACGTGAATAAACGTAATATTCCTTTCGGAACGTTCTGTCCGTTTCCCAAAACACCCGTTCCCAAAACATCCGTTCCCGTCACCATCTTTGCCCAATTAATCCGTTTCCCGTTATAAGTGTTTCCCAAAATGTGTTTCACCCAAAAGATACGTTTTTTTTGATATCCGTTTCCCAAAAATGATACCAACATCGACTTATTTTTGTCATATTTAAAACAAATAAATTTTTCGTCTATTTATTGTCAGGTTGACCCTAATAAAGCTTACTCTGAATTTATTCATTTGTACAAATTACTGTTTGATCTATGCTTTCCCACTGAGAGATACAAAATTACTTTTAGCAAAAAGCCGAATTGGAGAACTAAAGGCATAATCAAAGCAAGCAAAGAAAAACGCAAACTATATATAATAAGTAAAAAATCAAATACTATAGAAGATAAAAATAAATATAATAGCTATTGCCGTTTAATGAAGAAAGTAATTAAACACAGTAAAAAAATATCAAATATAACGTATATAAATAAAAGCACTAACAAAAGCAAAGCCACATGGGGTATAATTAAAAATCATACCACACCTGCTAACTATATACGTACCTCTATTGACAATTTAAAAATAGATAACGTTGAAATACACGATTCTGCAATTATATCTCAAAAATTGATTGATTACTTTTTAGATAATGATTTTAAAACCAGTGCAAAAACACAGAAATCTATCCATAGCAATAGTGTAAAAAGTATTTTTTTAGAACCAGTCACAATGACTGAACTAATTAATATAGTTAATCATTTAAAAAACAAAAAAAGTTCAGGCCATGATCAAATTCCAATACAAGTCATAAAATACAGCATCCATTACATTGTACCTTTAGTTCATATTATAAATTTATGTTTATCGTCGGGTGTTTTTCCAGACGAAATGAAAATTGCCATCGTTAAACCACTTTTTAAGAAAGGTTCAAAATCGGACATTAAAAATTATAGACCCATAGCATTGTTGACTAGTTTTTCCAAATTGTTCGAAAAAGTTATTTACAAAAAAATAATGGACTTCTTTGTTTCTAATAGTACGATTAATAATTTGCAATTTGGGTTCCAAAAAGGAAAAAATACTTCTTTAGCTATTTTTAAAATGCTCAAACAAGCTTGGACCGATATTAATAATAAGAAAACAGGTATAGCTTTATTCTTAGATTTATCGAAAGCATTCGATTGCGTGGTTCATAGCATACTTTTAGAAAAATTAGAACGTGTTGGTATACGAGGAATTGCTTTAAATTTATTACAATCTTATTTAAAAGACAGGTCTCAAACTATTGAACTCGATGTTTACAATAAAAAAACCAAAACTGTCGAAAAAATGTCATTGAATTCTAAAAAGATTGTTATAGGGGTTCCACAAGGAAGTGTTCTTGGGCCTCTCTTGTTCCTCATATACATAAATGAGCTGCCCTCGGTAACAAAACATCTTACTGTTATGTTTGCAGATGATGCGACAGTGTATATCTCAAAAGACAATTTGACCCATGCTGAATTTGAAATAGAAATAAACAGAACCTTAGAATTAATTATAAATTGGTTAGGAAATATTAATTTAAAAGTTAATGTAAATAAAACTATGTTTATGCAACTTAAAAGCTACAGAGCTAAACCTAAAATTGTAAATGTTATGCACAGTAATTCAAAAATTGTTGAAGTTTCGGAAACTAAATTTCTTGGTATAATTATCGATTGTCACCTTAGCTGGAAAACTCAAATTAAGAAAGTAAATAACATTTTATCTAAATATTGCTTTGGTTTAACAATAATAATTAATATAACTTCAATAAATGTTGCTAAAACGGCATACTATGGTTATGTCTATCCTCATTTGAGTTATGGTATTATCTTTTGGGGAAATTCTGTTAATTTCGAATCCACCTTTATACTACAAAAAAGATGTATAAGAAAAATCTATAACCTTAAAGACACAGATACCCTACGTAAGATTTTCAAAGATGAAAGTTTCTAACCCTAATAAGTATTTATATATTGGAAATCTGCTTATTTGTTAAAAACAACAAAGGTTATTTTTTTAGCAAAATCTCAATTAGGTCTGAGAGTCAAAGAGACAAACATAAATATAATATAAGCATACCTCAAGTAAACAATCATACATTTTATAAAAGTTCATATTACACCGCAATAAAAATTTATAATCATTTACACATTAAGTTACTAAACGGTGTTATATTCCAAAACAAATTGAAAGCTTGGCTCATATCTAAGGTGTTTTATAATCTTACAGAATTTTTCGATAACGACGAAAGGTAATATAAATATTGTTGTTCTACTTTAGATTAAAATTATATTTTAAGGCCCTACTGTCACCTTACCCTATTGCATGCTCGAAATGAGTAAACTGTTGAAACTATTTATATTTCAAGACCTCCAATGTACACAGTTTTAGCAATAAAAATATTCTTATTCTTATTCTTATATGAGCAATACACAAGATATAAACTTGCAATAACAAAAACATCAGGCGCTAACACTCGCCTACCATTCGTGGCACTACTCCGCTCCCGCGACTCCGAGCGCGTACGGACTCGAAGCAGCTGTCCTCAGGTAGAAATCACCGCGTAACCTGACAAGTATTTATAAATATACTGTAAGTACATTGGTATACATCGTTGAATCAAAGCTAACGAAGTGCTAAACGAACTCCATGGCACGTCGCCGGGCTAATACTCTAATAAATAATAGACTGGCTGCAAATCAGGCTAATAAATAATAATAACCTGACTCCAATGCAAGAGGTTGCGGGTCCGGTTTTCCAAAAACCCCTTCTCCCAAGATTTCAAGTCCCTAGGACCACCGATTTGGTCTCTGAGTTGATCTTTATCAACACAGTCGAATCAATCGGCCAATAAGCATAAGCAACGTATAACATTTTTCTGTATTAATAGTCATTTTTAGGGTTCCGTACCTTAAGGTAAAAACGGGACCCTATTACTGAGACTTCGCTGTCTGTCTGTCTGTCTGTCCGTCCGTCCGTCCGTCCGTCCGTCCGTCCGTCCGTCCGTCCGTCCGTCTGTCCGTCTGTCACCAGGCTGTATCTCATGAACCGTAATAGCTAGACGGTTGAAATTTTCACAGAAGATGTATTTCGGTTGCCGCTACAACAACAAATACTAAAAACAAAATAAAACAATTATTTAAAAGGGGCTCCCATACAACAAACATGTTTCAAATATAACAAGGAGTTTAGTTCAATGTGAGGTCGCTTCTGATTGGTCAGGACAAATCGAGTTGGTCATGGAATTCAAAATGGCTGCCCTATCTGTCAAATATACCAGTCTGCCTTACTTACCAAAGAGTTTCTTATAAGTTTCAGATTTTCTTTGTGCCAAGGTTTTTTTTTTTATTGAGTGATTCGGTCGTTTGATGGGAGTAGAATCGAAGATAAATATTTCATATTTTCCTATAAAATTTAAAAATTGGTTGTTGTAAACCATTTTAGGGTTCCGTATCCAATTGTGATAGTGGTACGGAACCCTTTGTGCGCGAGTGTCGCACTTGCCCCGTTTTTCGATTAAACAGCTCGAGAATCTCTCGAACAAAAGACGATTTAAACGGAGAATTTCTTATACCAGTTTGGTCGAATCAAGCCTAAGTCTGTAAACTAACCAGTCTGATGGATTTCGAATTTTACACGTATAGATAGATATACTAACTTTCTATTAGCACCAATGCCCATAGGCACCAGCTCGTTCCCCCGACACTTCCCCCTCAGGAAGTCATCGTATGAGGAGCAGGCTCGCGCCAGGAACTGTCCCCCGCGGACCGACTCCGCCCAATAGCCCCAGGAACGCCAGTGGCTGCAGAAATCTGGGACAGAGTATAAAAAAACACTAAAATAAATATGCGACAATGTAAATCAGGTGATCGCTGCATAAAAAACTAATGAGTTTCTGTGTCTTCTTCTCATTGGAAGTCGTGTACCGAAGACATACAAACATTTTTGATAGTGGGTCGATTCAAAATGGATGGACGTGAACGAGATCTAAAGACGCTACCATCGCTGTGGAACAGTGCATACGGTAAGAGGAAGATCAGTTATGACAAGTATTGTAGGGACCGGACATCCTGGCTGCTTGGCCGCGCCGCCATTCGGCCAGAAGTCGGCATGGCCAGTGTGTTTTGTAGGTACCTACCTTCATCAGTCAATATGACAGTCTGCGCCTGACACCCGGGCTGCTTGGCCGCGCCGCCATTCGGCTAGAAGTCGGCATGGCCAGTGTGTATTGTAGGTACCTACCTTCATCAGTCAATATGACAGTCAGCGCCTGACACCCGGGCTGCTTGGCCGCGCCGCCATTCGGCCAGAAGTCGGCATGGCCAGTGTGCGCGCGCGCACCGAACCAGCCCGCGTCCGTGTGGATGACGTCAACAAACGCCGCGTCTTGGGGGGAGAGGGGCTGCCCAAGGATAGGGGGGTAGTAGCCGGGGAAGGCGGGGTCTAGGCCGGTCAGTCTGGAACATGAGGGAGACTTGAGGTATTCGTTGTCAAAGCTAGGAATCAGTTTTAAATATAGCAGAAGTTAAGTATAATATGTAGTTATAAATGTACTGGATGGATCAGCAGTTGCAGAACCCCAACCCAATTCTTAATGATAGCAGAAATGTGCTCGTCGCTGTCACATGAAGCGCACTGAGTATCATCAGTGTCGGAGAGAACGGCTGTCGGCTCCTTGTAGGTAACAGTGTCAGTACCCTTAGCAAGTACCTAAATCTGAAGTATCAGAGACAAACTTGACATCCTTCATTAAATAGATCTGGGATCCAAGTCCTAGATCTGTCCTTTATTTAGTGATTTAAGTCCCAGATCTATGAAACCTAGCAAAACTAGTTTAAACATAAAACATAGAAGTAAATAAATCTTTACGTAGTGTTTCGAAATGGCACATATGCACATCAAAATAAGGGGTTCCCCTTATTTTGATGTGCATAGAACCTACATTTATCTTTTAAATCCCACCACTTAGTCCTTCCTTTGCCAATCTATACTCTAAGATTTGTATTTTTTGTGTGTTCGTGTGTGTGTTTGTCTGTATGTTTGTTATGAATAAACTCAAAAACAACTGGACCGATTTCAAAAAAAAATTCATCATAAGAAAGCTACATTCACTCTGAGTAACATAGGCTACTTTTGATCCCGATTTTTCCAAGGGATCGGGACTTACGCGTGTGAAACCGCAGGCAGGACGCAGCTATTCTAGATATAAGGTGTATTTTTTCGACTTACCTCTGTATCTTGTGCCCATTTTTGGCCAAATACCTGGCAGCATATGCTAGCACATGTGCCCCGAGCGAGTGGCCCACCAGATGTATGTTGGATGCCGGGATGCCTTTGGAGATCAGACGTAGTATGGCTATGGCCGCCTCTTTACCTATCTGAAACGGGAAATAAGAGAAATGAGGCAATTAATTGACCGCGTTAAGACCTACGTTCATTGATGGTCTAAGTTCGTTCATGGTCTAAGTCCGTTCATGGTCTACGTCCATTCATGGTCTACGTCCATTCATGGTCTACGTCCATTCATGGTCTAAGTCCAATGATAGTCTACGTGCATTCATGGTCTAAGTCCGTTGATTGTCTGCGTGCATTCATGGTCTAAGTCAATTTATAGTATACGTGCCTTCATGGTCTAAGTCTGTTCATGGTCTACGTCCATTCATGGTCTACGTCCATTCATGGTCTAAGTCCAATGATAGTCTACGTGCATTCATGGTCTAAGTCCGTTGATAGTCTACGTGCATTCATGGTCTAAGTCTATTACGTCCATTCATGGTCTAAGTCCATTTATAGTATACGTGCCTTCATGGTCTAAGTCTGTTCATGGTCTACGTCCATTCATGGTCTACGTCCATTCATGACCTACGTCCATTTATGGTCTAAGTCCATTCATAGTCTACGTTCATTCAAGGTCGAATGCCTTCGCTCGAAGGACGAATGCCAGCGCTAGTATATGTTAGTAGTTGTTATTGCACTGAGCTCGCTCGGGCTGGCAGCTGGAGGCGGCCAGCCGCGAGCGCAGTCGAGATGCATTCCTCGTTCATTCGGTTCTCAGGCACTCACTGAGAACGCACGTCCGTCGCCTCGCTCTGCGAATTCCCTCCGAAACGTATTATGTACGTAGTTACCATAGGTCTTTAAAATTAATGTTTTTGATAGTAAATTATTATAAAATCAAACCCTTCTTTCTATCAATATACAGGGTGTCCGGAGACCAGTGGATATCCCTGCACGGGCGGCTGGCGGGGAAGGGTTGGAGGCCCAGAATACTTGTTTTTTTTCTAACTCAAACGGTTCGAGCTGTACGTCACTTTTTAGTAAAAATTGAAAAATGTCTACTTTTTTGCACATTTCGGGGCATCACGTCCACAAATAAGGCGATAGCATTGTTTTTTTTTTCGCCATGTGTTCACTAATATTGATGTTTGTAAATCACCTTAATTTTTTTTTTAATACTATAGTTAGTAACTTACAGGATGTCCCCAAAGATTGATTTAGTTTTATAAACTTTAGTTTCTGCTAAGTTTGAGCATCTGTGGTGTAAAAAAAATGTATGAAACCTGTCTGGCCGACTATTGAAAAAAAATACCTATTTCATAAGGATTCTATAACGATATTATACTAATAACTTTTTGTCATAAGTTACTAAGCTAGTGCTATGAATGCATCGAAGGTACTATCTTTCATGAAAAAATTGAAACAAGTATCGTAGAAAAAAGGACACTTATTAAGATTTAATATGTCATAATGTTACAGCAAATGCTGAAATTGTCCTCCTCTTGCCCTTATACAGGCCCTTAACCTTTTTATAAACGATCTCTTAAGGACACGATTATAATTTTTTTCTCCTATTTGTTGTGCCGCTTCGTGGACGCGTACACGCAGGTCTTCAATTGTGGTTATGTTTTTTTTGTATACTTGTTCTTTTAAACACCCCCAGTAAAAAAAACAAGTGGATTCAGATGAGGCGAACGTGGAGGCCACAATATTGGACCTAATCGGCTAATCCATCTTCTTGGATAACTTTCATTTAAATAGTTTCTCAGTGAACACATGCAGGGACATCCACTGGTCTCCGGACACCCTGTATATACGTTAAGTAGCTATACCAATAGGGCCTAGGAGTAGCTTCAATTTAAAAATATCTGTAGTTTGCCTCAGTTTTTAGTACAAAAAGCTAAAAATACTATCTGTGGCCAAGAAACCACTAAGTATTAATCTAATATATAAAATTTCCATGTCACAATGTTAGTTACCGTACCTACTCCTCCGAAACGGCGCGACCGATTTTTACCAAATTTTATATGCGTATTCAGTAGGTCTGAGAATCGGCTACTATCTATAGTTTATAAGGCAAAACAACGTTTGCCGGGTCTAGTAAATCTATACAATAAACAGTAAGTATAGTCTGTGACTAACCGCTGGCACATCCATGGCAACTACGACATAGTTTCCGAAGCCCAAGTTAGCCCAGTCGAGAGCGAGGACATTGTATGTCCCAAGGTCTAGATACGCCGATATTACGGTCCGGACGCTAAGGTCTGTGATCAGCTCCACGTATCTGGGGAAGGGGGATAAATTATAATTAATTAATTAATGTCTTTTATAGGTTTGCACGTATATATGGTCACTTCTTACACCAGGGGAAACATATCACAAAACGAAACGAAAAAAAAAGAGTAAAATAACGTATTTCTAGCTTTAAGACATAAATGAACAGGTCCCTGATTAGGTAACTCTGTTGCTAACAAATCCCGATTGAAACAATTGGAATTGTTGATTACACGTCATTTAGTCGCTAACAAATTGCAATTGTAATTAAAACTAACGATTGTAACTGTCAAATAGTATATCTAAAAATGCAAAAATTAACTATTTCAATTGTTTCAATCGAGATTTGTTAGCAACAGAGTTACGTAATCAGGGGCCTGATACCGTAAGTGACCGGGATAACCCTTAGGGATTCACTCGAGTGAAACCACGGGGCGTAGCACATTTACTTTTAGAATGGTAATGTAGATTCATTCAACATTTTAAAAGCGCCTGCGTATTACTGAAGCGCCTGCGTATCAATGATTAGAGTACGAGTATAAGTAATCAATTACAACATTTTATAGAAAATAATAATAATCAAAAAAATATATATTTATTGTCAAACTTTACTTTTTAAATCAAAATAAGTATAGTATAAAATAAGTATGAGAGCGATGTTGGTCTAGTGGTTGATACCCCGGCTTTCATTCTGAGAGTCGTGGGTTCGAATCCAGACCGACCGCGCACCAATGTCTTTTTCTTTAAGAAAAAGGTATGTGCGCTAATAACATCGCTCTTACGGTGAAGGAAAAACATCGTGAGGAAACCAACATGTCCTAGGACTCACCACGGTCCGAAGACATGGGATATTCAGTGTTTTCTATGTATCATATATATGTATTTACAAAAAAAAAAGTATAATATGTAGTATATCCGTTGTCTAGTACCCATAGTACAAGCCTAGTGCTTAGTTTGGGGCTAGATTGCGCTGTGTGTAACGTCGTGCAATATTTATTTATTTATTTATAGTGTTACTTACCCATGTGCATAAATAACAGTAGGTTTGTTTAGATCAATGCTGGGGTGTTGGAGCAGTTTCCTCATATTTCTCAATCTGAACGAGTTTGTGGGTTTCGTAGAGTTAGCGCTGAAATAAGCACAAAAACTTTATTAAACACTTGCCTTGCTATTATAAAATGAGTTTTAAGTGCCAGGCCTGGTTTAAACTATGATTTACTATGCCTAAACCATGGTTTAAAGTCTGGCCTTAAAACTCATTTTATAATGGTATGGTTAAGGTTTTTATTAGTACAAGGAACAGGTAGCAGGGTGCAGAAAAGTTAAAAAGAACGAAATAAGGGAGCCCCTTACTTAACTAGTTATTTCTCTTATTCTGTGTTTATTTGTTGTTATAGCGGTATCAGAAATACAACATCTAGGAATATTATTTTCAACTGTCATGCAGACACGGTTCATGATATATACCGCCTGCTGGCAGACAGACGGACAGTGGAGTTTTAGTAAAAGGGTTACATATTTACCTACCTTTTAAGTACGGAATCTTAAAAACCAATTTTAGATACACCTACCACCTAAACTTAATTTCTAAATATCTTAACTTACCCATAGAATCTGAGGTAAACATCTTTGAGATTTGCTACTCTGCCTTCCGGAACTGAAAAAAATGATTGATTTGGTACCTAATTAGAATTAGTGATTTCTTGTTATGTGAAACGAAACTTTCGTTTCATTCAAAAGGTCTTTATCCAAACAAGTTGATAGATCAATTGCTATTTTTTTTTAATTTAATTCTATTCCAATGAGGAAGAACACTAACTTTTTATCCCGGCAGAGGTCGGTAGTCGGATGATCTTTACTGTCAAACGTCAGATGTTTTTTACAACTCTCGGCGCCAAATTGGCCATATCGGTCTGAGACCGAAAGAATAAAAAAAAACTCGGCGTTTCCATTGGTGGAGGACCATCATCGAAAAAAAAAAATAGATCATCCGATGCCAGCGCCTCTGCAAACAGCTTTGCGCGTGGCACCCCATTAGAAAATGAAAAAAAAAAACAAAACGTAGGGGCATAGTCATAGTCTTGGCAGATATAGGTTTTATGACATAAACATATTTGCTCTACTGTCTTTATCCACAGAAGAAATAGTCGACTACCTTTGTATGGAGAAAGAGTAGGTAGACTAGACTGTCCTCTGAAGACAGCCAGTCAGTCAGTCACTTTGAATTTTATATCTATTCATTTGGGTAGTGGTCTTACATAAGCATAAAATATAGGAAAGATTCATAATTTCAATAATTTCTATGTTCAGAAATAACCTCGACGTAGGTAACTATAACTACATTCCTAATCATAGAAAACTACACACTTGGGCAAGTATTTGTGTTTATATAGAATAACAATTGTTTAAATAAGTATAATAATATGCAATTTGTATTCTTTTATTTATAGAGTTAGCTATTTGTTTCTGAATTTTCAATGCTCTGGGTATATCTAGTACAAATATTATTAAAGGATAAATACTTCTTCAAAAATTCACTCGTGGCGGGGCTCGAACTCGCACCTCGGTCTGTACCCTAGCGTACCTATTAACGAACCACACAACGTTCATAGTACCTATATATGAATCATAGAAAACATCCAGCCCCGAAACAAATATTTATTTTTAGGCATAAATACTTGATATCGAACCCGCAACCTTCTCCATTGCAGTCGGGCCTTCGCCCGACGCGCCACAGATACCTTTAAATTAATATGCTATTAAGTAAGTATTTATACTAAGATAAGTAGGTATACCTGGGATAGTAGATCTCAAAAATTGGTTAAAGTCCGCTTTGACTCCTCCAACAACATTGCCTGACGTTGGCTGCCTCTGGCACTTGCCTATTGATACTGAAAACATATACAACTTCAGTATTATATCCGTTGTCTAGTCACCGTAACACAAGCTTAGTCGCTTACCACGGGGCTAGATGGCGCTGTGTGTTGTTCACAGAACTTATTTATTTATTTATTATTATTTATTCATAATAATATACATACGATTAAATTAAAGTCATTTTTCGGTTACAAGCGTTTCAACATTTCGAGACGTTTACATGTCCCTTATTGAGGATTGACTGTCAATTTAAAGGTCTCGAAATGTTGAGCATTGAAACAATGGTAAAAGTAATAAACACCACGCGATTAAAACCGAAAAATGAGTGTTATTTCAATCCAACATCGCGAAAGCAGAAAAATCTAAAACAATAAAAAGTCTATCATTTTCTCAATAATCTTTCTTTCATTTAATTCATAACTTTTCATTAAAAATTAGTGATGGGTCAATTAAAAAAGCAAGGCGGTCATAGTTGGGGGCAATCAGTAATAAATTATTGCGTCAATTCTCATTTGCCCCCTGGCACGTAATAAGTTAGCTTTAAATTCTCATCTGCCCCCTGCACTTTTTGCATTTGACATGTCGATTGTGTTATTTTTTTACAGCAGGTATTCATCTAAGAAATTAATTATGTACCTTCATTTATTTTTGCTTAGTTTTTTTTATTATCTACCATTACCAATCCCACTTGCCACTAATATAAATGCGAAAGTTTAGATGTTTGTTTATTTTCAATCACGCAAAAACTACAGAATCAATTGCACGGAAACTTAGCTAGATATCAGGATTTATACATAGGTTACATTTGTTCCGATATTCCCGCGGGATTGGGACTTACTCGGGTGAAAGTTACCGCGGAGCGCTACTAGTTATTTTGGTTATTCACTGTAAGCCAAATTATGTCTGTCATCCGCGACTATTTTTAAATAGTCAAACTACAAATCCCACCCAACCCACCCAGTAAAACTGCCCGACTTACATAACATAACAGATACATTACATAACAGATAAGTCGGTGGCACGGTATGTAGGCGAGGTTATTTTATGCTTTTTTTGAAGTCTGTTTTTTTTTCATTAATTTACTTACATCAATTAATTTACAAATTGATGTGCATAAAATAATTTTACAGATTTATAACTTGTAGTAAAATTCTTTTAAATAATAGATACTACAACAAAATTTAATAAATAATAAATCATTTTACCATATTCTTTTTGGTCCCCGTGGCAACTAAAACTAAATACTACCTACAATACATAATAAACATAATAACATAACACAACAAATAATAAACATTTTATAACTTCATTACGTCAATGATTAAACCCACGTAGGTACCACCAACCACGCAAGAAAATACGAATGATTACTGACACAAAAACTATGTGAAATCTTCGAATAATAAGATTAAATATGAAATCCCTCAGTAAACTATTAATTAGATATAACAAGTTTTAACAGTGCAAAAACTAAAGTTGAACTATCTATACTTATCTTAAATAATAAAAACTAGCACAAAAAGAACATAGGTTTAATTATTTAGCAATAACACAAAGTAGATATTTAGGTTTATTATAAAGTTTGTATACATCGTGAAAATGAACATACCGATTTATTTATAACTATGTTACTCAGGGTGAATGTAGCTTTCTAATGGTGAAAGAATTTTGGAAATCGGTCCAGTAGTTTCGGAGATTACCCCCAATATACATAAATACATACCTACATGTTACCAACGTTACCTCTTTATAATATTAGTATAGATAAACTACCCAAAGACGCATATTATGTGACAATCTTGTAATTGATTGAAAAAATATCTATATTAACCTAATCTATATTAAACCTATTAAATCTATATTAACTTATTAACCTAACCTTGTCATAAAAGAATCTATGATTGTTAACTACTTCAAATTATAGATATTAATTATATATTAGATATGTATTAAGACTATTGTAACACATGATCCCAAAAAAGAAAAAAACCCTAAGTTTCTTACGGTTTTTTCTCAACGGAGGGCGTGTTCCGAAACCACAAGAAAATCATAGTTTTAAGTCGACATTTCAAAATGATCACGTATTTGCTTGCATACATTGCTCTTAAAGCAAAAACGAATTTTGACTACACCTACAGAGAGCCGCACAGTATAATTTCCTAAGGCTGTTACTGGAAGGAAAGATACAGGGCAAGAAGGCCCAGGGTAGACAGAGGCGGACGCGGAATTACCGGCGGGCGCAGCTAGTCTACATCTACATTATCTACACTAATATTATAAAGAGGAAAGATTTGTATTTTTGTGTGTATGTGTGTCTGTATGTTTGTAATAAATAAACTCAAAAACTACTGGTCCGATTTCAAAAATTCTTTTACCATCAGAAAGCTACATTCTCCCATACTTTTGATCCCGATATTCCCACGGGATCCCTTACGCGGGTGAAACCGCGGGACGCAGCTAGTTTTTATTAAAAACACAACAACTCAGTTAGTAGAAATACATTAGTTAGTAGGCATACAAGTACCACCATTTTCATGTAAGCTGTCAAATACTTAGTATACAAAGAATGGCCTTAGTAGGAGACACTGTGACAAACTGTCAATCGAAAGTTATGGTAGGTACCTACAGACAGGTGCTGGTACAGGTGCAGGTACAGGTGCTGGCCGTGATCTGATGATTTTTTAGGAACTAATGAATGCAATCAATTAGTGTGTAGGTAGGTACAGATAAGTGTCTATCATTTTAATAATATGTTTGTTCACATGCTGTAACAGTGAAATAAATTATGGTAAGCAATCGTTATGACCTAGCCCCCGTAGAACACGGTCCAAAGGCAACCATTATAATCATCATCTCAGCCCTTATCCGTCCACTGCTGAATATAGGCCTCCTTAATACGAGTCGCCACAATTAGCGATACCGAGCCACTTCCACCCAACGACTCCCCGCGACCGCTACAATGTTGTCGGTCCACCGAGTAAGTGATCTTCCAACACTCCGTTTTGCATTGCATCATGGTCGCCACTCGAGGACAACCTTCCTCCTCCGTCGTTCCCTCATTGATGAGGATCGTGCCCCTGATATGCAATCTGTTGCCTGATAAAGAGCCGTGCTAAGAGGCATCTCCAGTTGTTCGGATACTTGATCCGACCATCGTTTAGGGCTCTGCCGTTGTGGTCTTTTACGCTCTACTTTCCTAGCCACCATCAGGCGCTCCAAGTTATCGGAGCTTCTGCGCAAAATATGACCCCGAAATACTCCGAGAGGAATGATAGTTTTAACTTTGTAACTTAACGTTCACATTCGAATACGCTTCCTTGTTAACCTAGCCTTATTAAAATATTAATTTATTCACCCCGTCAAAGGTGTAGAAAGGTTATGTAAGTGAAATAAGGCCAAGTTTAAACCTTCATTATGTCACTCGAATTACATATTTAATGAACTTAAACACCAGTAATTATTATCACCGACCTTCGGTGACAATACAAACAGGTTTATTAACGGCTCTGAGTTAATGGCTCATCCTTCATTTAAAGCGAAAGGAAGATGCCAAAGAGTTTGTATGAGTTACCATTACCATTGGAAGACGAGGCCCGGAATGAACGAATGAATGAAGCAACTGTAGCAAGATATGCAATGCACCCTTTATAATATGTAGCCTATAGCACGAAAGATAATATCTTCATGCTATGGGCAACAGTTGCTGTTTACAGGCAAATTTTCAGGGCTTCCTCGTTTGTTATAAATGTTTTGTGCAACTGTTTTTCTTTCTTTTTATTTTTGTTTCTGTACCTCCTTATTTTGTTACTGTGTGCTTGTCCTAATAAACGTATTTTCTTTTTTTCTTTCTGTATGCTTAATATAAACTGTCATAGGTATCGATGGTGCTTTTTCATTAGTAATCCCCGAATAAGGTATTATGATGACCGAGTTCGATCAATTAAAAATACCCAGATGTGTGGGCAGACAGATTACATCGACCTACTTAATTGCTCCCCCTTTCAAGGTTATCCTTATGTTAGTAGTTCGCCCCGAACTGACCTCACTAGTGTGTATTTTTACCGATTCATATTTTTTTAGCACAAAGTCCTTGAAATGCATGTTTTCAAGACGCAAGGCGACATCTCATTCACAAGTTTATTTTATTTGTGATCTTTTTTTTTAAATGATGGTTACCCAGGATTACCTCCTGACTCCATCATCATGAACATTTGTCGATTTATCAAATCTAAACTCGAAATGTATTTCCTGTTTAGCGGATGAGTTCTTATAGCTTTCTTCCGGATTCATCATTTGATCCTGAATATGCTGTTTTTAATAAGTACCTAGCTTACCAAGACATTTTATAAGATAGGTAAATGCATGGGCAGATGCGGTCTACCGGAACCCTTATGCCGTGACCCAACCGCTAATGGCACCAAGAAAGTGGCCCAAATGGGCCGTAATGACCATCATTTCATAACAATAAGATTACAATGTAAGTGGTCATGCAGAGAGTAATCCGCACCATCAAGGTCACCCATATAGGTAGGTACCTACTTATTGGCGAACGTAATATAAACAGAACAAAAAATCAGGAAGATAAGTGATTGGCAATGCATTAACATAATCGGTAAGCAAAACCTGAGTCTTTAGTTCATTTCTTACGTCAGAACTAGAAATAAAAAGATCTAAAGTTACATATTTAATAAGTTCAGTGAAATCATCTACCTATCATTTTATAAATAACTTTTGGATAATACCTAGTAAGTACCTAAACGTTATTTCTTAGAGTTAACCACACTAAGAAATAACGGGTCGAGTCATACCAGTAGTCGCGGGTTCGAGCCCCGCCGGGTGCTAAAGTTTTTGAAGGCAGTTTTTCAAAGAGAACTTAGTACCTACCTATTTTTTTTTATTCAATAGATGAGCGTTTGACCGCTATGTCACCTAATGGTAAGTGAAAATAGGTCTACGATGTATCATGCTCACCTAGAAGTCGGGAGACGGCAGTGGAACAAGATCCGACCCGTCTTCCTTAGTGGCTGCATCGGTCTACGTATCGGGACACGGCGAGTCCGCTATCAGCGCTACGACTTAGGCCGGTATCCGGCCGCCCGGATTTATAGGCACTTTCAGATCACAACAGATCTTTATTAAAATAATTGTGGCATATATTCAAATTAAGTTTCTACATTCTTACTTGTAACTTTACATGTATTATTTATACCGCACAAATGGGATAATTAATAAATAAATATAAAAATTAAAATTTTCACCGTTTCCAAATCACTTATCAATTTTCTCCAAATTAAACAATCTTTAAAATGTTAACTTAATTTAAGTTTTAGATTTTTTTCTTCTGTTTTCGCGATATTGGAATAAAAATTAAACTCAATTTTCCGATTTGAAAAGCTTTGCTTTTATAATTTTATGCATTTCATTAATGCCAGTTTCGAAATATTTAAAGATCTCTTCTTCAGGAGAAAAATGAGTTTAAGTTATTATTAAACTAAAATTCGAGTAAATAAATAAATTTACTTACCACATATAAAGATAACGGCACCAAATACAAGCATGCTGCACTTTTCAATCTTCATTTTTTCCGTTATGAAATAATACTGTACAGAACAATATTCAATATTTATTTACTTAATAATTTAAGAACTACGCTCAACTATTCCGCTTAAAAATCTTTTGTTATTAACTAATTTTAGTTTAATAATTTATTTTATAAAAACAATAGGTAAGCCTAGGTGTTCCTACAGAAATGATTTGGCGACTTCCGCATAAAAATTACCAAAAAAATGAAGCAAAACAAAAATTGCCTACTTGTACTTGTTGAAAATGATTTTAAATTATATTTTATTTAAATTTTAATTATAGACTTGGAAACTTTACAAAGTAAAATAACTTTAATGGGTAATATACGCGTTCGGATTGTATGGAGCCGATCATAAAACTGAGATCAAATTAGAGGTCAAAATCCACATGAAGATGAAAATTGTACGTAAGTTTAACTAAAGGAAACACATGATATCCTGTATCTAAACATGGCCTTTTGCAAAAAAAATGGCTAACAGTTAGTTATATCTAAACAACTTAGTGCATCTGCGTTAAGTCCATTTTAGTTTAACTTAACTATGTAGATAGATGATAGATTGTACACACCATATAAATTACAATAGGTACAATAACTAGGTGGCACAATGGGCGATCTTACTGCTTAAAGTGATATCTTCCAGGCAATCTTTGGATAGATTCAGCTACCAAGGTAAAATAAGGGCTATATAATTGGTCTTAAGAGGAAAGGATGTCCACTCGTTCTCGATTGTTACCTCCCTGGATAGAGCCATTGAAAGAAAGAAAGAAAATGAAAAACGCAGATAAAGGTTTTAAGGCATATTTGCTCTAACGTCTTTCCAGGGAGCAAACAATCGACTACGTTTGTATGAAGAGCGAGTAGTCATACTTTCCTCTTAAGGCTTTCCAACAAAGGTGCGTTATTGGTAATTATTATTCATTACCGATCCCGTAGGAATATCGGGATTAAAAGTAGCCTATGTTAATCCTCGATAATGTAGCTTTTTATTGGTGCAATAATTTTTGAAATCGACAGAAGAGCCCCTACCTTAATTTGAGTTAAATGATGTAGATTATTTACCTTCTTTTTGGCGTCTTCGTCGGTCATCTTCCATGGCTACTAACGGTGATAAGAGTCTTCCTCTGATGATTACCAGCGTCCGCCGGCGGCGGCCCTTCGCCGGGGGTGGTCCACCCATCCAAGTGTCTGATAATAAACGATCTCGTTACCATCCCGTCTCGGGTATGGGAACTATGGGTTACTCTTCACCTTTCCTAGGGTCTCGTCTTCTGTATATCAAACTTCATTAAAATCGGTGCTGCGGTTTAGACCTTTAAAATACTACAAATAGACAAGATGGTGACTGTAACATTGACATGAGTAAGTACCTATGGATAAATTTAAGTTATTACTTGACAAATAATAATAAAATATACTCAATTTCAAGGATTCTTTCAAACTTAGGTATCATATTAGCGCTAAATACCTACTAACCTCAACAAAACCTGCCAGCAGGTATCACAATTTAATTTCCAATTTATCAAAAGAAATCATACTTTGTACCTACCTACCATGGCACGTATTCTATAACTAAAACGTCTTAACTTCGAATCGGGATTGTTAGATTATTCTTGAATATAGTTCAGCAATTGTTGGTAACTTTGCAAGAAATTACTAACACTTTAGCGAAACTCGCAGTAGGTACCTATTTCAAAAAAATGTTCTAACATTGCACAAAATCAAACATTTCTGAGGCAATGTTGAGATCTTAATTATAGAATACGTACCTATATCAAAGAGCCCATTATTTCTTACCGTTTCGTTTCTTGTTTTTCCATGAGATAAAAAATATGTACCTGTCTTAGGAAAAAAGATGTGAATTTAATTCAAACGTCAGTATCTTAAACACATTGCCGGTTGTGCATCTTCTTTTTAGGATGTGTTACTGTGTTTAAATATAAGGAATTATTAGGAAAAAGGAGAGGTATGTAATTTTAACTTACCTAAATAATAATGTAGTTAGGTACTTATACATAGATAAGAAAGTTTTTTTTTCTAGAAGTTTTTTTCTTGTTTGCCTCCTATAGAAAGGCCGTGGTGGCAGATGAGAACATGACCTATTGTAATTTTGGTGGCCGATGGGACTGACTCTATTTAAAATAATAGTTAAGTGCCTACATGTA
This sequence comes from Idaea biselata, assembly GCA_958496205.1. Classification (NCBI taxonomy): domain Eukaryota; kingdom Metazoa; phylum Arthropoda; class Insecta; order Lepidoptera; family Geometridae; genus Idaea; species Idaea biselata. Next base: position 14,266,941 of record OY292402.1, read on the forward strand.
ATTGTAATAAAAAAAACTATATTTGTCGTACAAATATAGGCCTTTGTTCTTTAAATATTTGACTCCACACAACTCGTGGAAACAGACTTTGAACCTTAACTCGTGGCTGTAAGGTTTAATATTTTGAAAATATATAGGTACAAATTATTGCAAAGATGTTATTTTTATAGTATTTGCATAATGTAGGTAGTTACCTATTCTATGTATAGGTTAAGTTTTCCATGGAGTCGACAAGTTGGTTAGACTAGACAAATAGTCTAGACTACATAGTTTAAAATTTAGACTATGTAGTCTAAATATAACAATATTAAAAAAAACCGGTCATATGCGAGTCGGACTCGCGCACGAAATGTAACCTAAGTAGGTACTTATTTTATTTTTAATGATTTCTAGTTATTTAAACGAATACTTATTTGATATTTGACGTTTTGGGGTAGGTACCATTGGTTCCATAGGTACCTAAAGGGTAAAAACACTGGCCAAGTGCAAGTCGGAATCGCGCACGAAGGGTTCCGTACAACTATCACAATTGAGTACGGAACCCTAAAATGAACACTAGACCAACAAACCGTGAACGCAATGCGAACGTTAAGTCTATCACTCCATCGCTAAATGGCGCTAGTGGTAAAATACATCGCGGTATCGTTGCGTTTTTAAGTCCAAAATCACATTTGTTGTTTCTTTCAACTTTTAAATGTTTTTTTTTATTTTATTTTGTTTTTAGTATTTGTTGTTATAGCGGCGACGGAAACAGATCATTTGTGAAAATTTTAACTGTCTAGTCTAACGAGATCTAAGATTCTGAAATAGAGTAAAGTCATTTTTAATTTCATTAGCTATAGCTACCCAAAATTGTTTTAAAAGAAAATAAAACAAGAAAACAATTTAGAACAACAATAAATACATTTATTTTTAAATACAATCAAGGAATGTACAGATCCCATCAAGTAACTTGACGCAATATCGCTCGTGACTTGAGTCAAGTCTCTGTGCGACTTGAGTCAAGTCTGAAGTCACTGAGCGACTTGAGTCAAGTCATTGGAAGAGACCTAAACTCTAAATGCTTTAAGTATGTTACACTCAAGGTACAAAAACACAAATATTTACAGAAGGGGATAGTCTACCTACTCTCCTCTCCATACGGGTGGATCCCACTATTTCCATTATGTATTTCCATTGATGGAAATACTTAGATAGATTCTCCCACTATTTCAATTGCAACAAAAAAACGCAGTTGTGTATTAGGGAGCTAGAATACGAATGAGACATATCTTTGGATCCATATAAAAGTAACTGCGCCCGCGGCATCACCCGCATAAGAAAATATTGAAATTAGAGCAACTTTCGTTCAGTACAGACTGAAAGTACTGAAATTAGAGCAACTTGCGTTCAGTACAGACTGAAAGTACTGAAATTAGAGCAATTTGCGTTCAGTACGGACTGAAAATATTGAAAAAAGAGCAACTTACGTTCAGTACAGACTGAAAATATTTTAAATAGAGCAACTTTCGTTCAGTACAGACTAAAAATATTTAAAATAGAGCCACTTTCGTTCAGTACAGACTGAAAATCCTGAAATTAGAGCAACTTTCGTTCAGTACAGACTGAAAATATTGAAAAAAGAGCAACTTACGTTCAGTACAGACTGAAAATATTTTAAATAGAGCAACTTTCGTTCAGTACAGACTGAAAATATTGAAAAAAGAGCAACTTACGTTCAGTACAGACTGAAAATATTTTAAATAGAGCAACTTACGTTCAGTACAGACTAAAAATATTTAAAATAGAGCCACTTTCGTTCAGTACAGACTGAAAATCCTGAAATTAGAGCAACTTTCGTTCAGTACAGACTGAAAATATTGAAAAAAGAGCAACTTACGTTCAGTACAGACTGAAAATATTTTAAATAGAGCAACTTTCGTTCAGTACAGACTAAAAATATTTAAAATAGAGCCACTTTCGTTCAGTACAGACTGAAAATCCTGAAATTAGAGCAACTTTCGTTCAGTACAGACTGAAAATATTGAAAAAAGAGCAACTTACGTTCAGTACAGACTGAAAATATTTTAAATAGAGCAACTTACGTTCAGTACAGACTGAAAATATTTTAAATAGAGCAACTTACGTTCAGTACAGACTAAAAATATTTAAAATAGAGCCACTTTCGTTCAGTACAGACTGAAAATCCTGAAATTAGAGCAACTTTCGTTCAGTACAGACTGAAAATATTGAAAAAAGAGCAACTTACGTTCAGTACAGACTGAAAATATTTTAAATAGAGCAACTTTCGTTCAGTACAGACTAAAAATATTTAAAATAGAGCCACTTTCGTTCAGTACAGACTGAAAATCCTGAAATTAGAGCAACTTTCGTTCAGTACAGACTGAAAATATTGAAAAAAGAGCAACTTACGTTCAGTACAGACTGAAAATATTTTAAATAGAGCAACTTTCGTTCAGTACAGACTGAAAATATTTAAAAAAGAGCCACTTTCGTTCAGTACAGACTGAAAATCCTGAAATTAGAGCAACTTTCGTTCAGTACAGACTGAAAATATTGAAAAAAGAGCAACTTACGTTCAGTACAGACTGAAAATATTTTAAATAGAGCAACTTTCGTTCAGTACAGACTGAAAATATTTAAAAAAGAGCCACTTTCGTTCAGTACAGACTGAAAATCCTGAAATTAGAGCAACTTTCGTTCAGTACAGACTGAAAATATTGAAAAAAGAGCAACTTTCGTTCAGTACAGACTGAATATATTGTAAATAGAGCAACTTTCGTTCAGTACAGACTGAAAATATTTAAAAGAGCCCCTTTCGTTCAGTACAGACTGAAAGTACTGAAATTAGAGTAACTTTCGTTCAGTACAGACTGAAAGTACTGATCCCTTAGTCGCCTTTTACGAAACCCACGGGATGAGATGGGGTAACCCTATTCTATGCCGGGGCTACACGGCTCTTTCTATTTCAGTCTGATATACCATCATATATCGTCCATTTCTGTTCTTCCGTCTACGCTCTTCTTTCTTTCTTTGCCCTTGCTAAAGAGGGCCATAACACTCAACAATACAATAAGATTATAAATAAGCTATACAAATCACGTTATGTAAACTACTTAGTACGCTCACAAATGTTAGGTAAATAAAATACATTGAGGTATTATGTAGTAGTCTACATCTACACTAATATTATAAAGAGGAAAGATTTGTAATTTCGTATGTTTGTAATGAATTAACACAAAAACTACCGAGCCGATTAAAAAAATTCTTTCGCCAAAAGAAAGCTACATTATCGAGGAGTAACTTAGGCTACTTTTGATCCCGATATTCCTACGGGTAGTGGCATGGTCATGCCTGATATAGGACTTATGGCATAAACATATTTTTTCTAATATCTTTATCCAGGGCGGAAACAGTCGACTACGTTTGTAAAGTTTGTATGGACAAAAGAGTAGGTAGACTGTACCCTTAAGGTTGAGATCATTACTAAAGTATAACAAAGCAAGCATCGCTGCTAAAGTCAACCCGGGGAACATTTATGAATGCACACATACATTATATTGTCTTTATTACACGTTATTATATTAAAACTAAAATATATTATTCATTTATTAAAACGCAGCATGTTTCAGGGGAGGTAATCATTTAAGCCGAAAGGGGGTTGTTCGAGACGTCTAGGTGAACATCTTTTGTTCTATGAGTTTTGGAAATTAGAAACGGTTTTTTTAATGTTTAGTTTAAAGTTTACCTGAAAATCAGCTGTTTTTAGAGTTAGGGGTCATTAACCTTAAGTTGAAATTTTATATAGTTTGTACTACTACTATTCAAATATTAATTAGCTTTACTTTTAAAAATTGGACATAGGCATGGCTTGTCGGGACACGCGCAGTGTAGTTTCCATAAAATAACATGGATTGCAATTTGGCAAGGTAAAACGTAACCTTAAAATTTACGAAAATTAACGTTCGTTATTCGAGAAATTGCAGAAATAATGTTTAAATATACTTAAAAAAACTTTAAAACGTCAAGAACTACCCCCTTTCGGATTTTTAATGGATGCTACCCATCCCGAAACACACTGTACTTATAATACATTTTAAGACATGTTTTGAATGCCTAGCTAGCGAAAAAACAGCAAGTATTTACAAAGCTAAATATTTAAATTATTTTTTTAAGAGAAAAATAGTTTTTTTTTAATCTGTCCTTTTATTGACTTTTTTTTATCATATATTTCCATTAATTGAATATATTTTAACTAGAAATACTTTCAAGGAAAAATACTTGTTCCAAAATTTACTGACGCCGAGAATCGAACTCGCGTCCGTCAGTTTTCGTCATAGCGACTTAACAACTGCGGAAACTGAGGGATGCGGGTTCGAGCCTCGCCGCAAGTAAAATTTTAAAAATGTATTTTTCCTAGGTAATATTTCTAGTAGCATTACGAATAAAAATGTGTAAGTAATATTTAAATTTCTACTTTCATAAGAATCAATTTGAGCTTGCAATATGCTCCATATATAAGTGATATACTCGTTGTTGTTCATAACTTTAATGAAATATATTTGTAATTAAACTAATTTTCTAGTAGTTCTAGAAAATAAGTTAAATTTCAATCCAATACGCGAAAACAGAAGAAAAATCCATATTTATTATTTATAATACATTTAAAGACATCGTTCGGTTTTAATCGCGAGGTGATTATTACTTTTAGCATTGTTTCAATGCTCAACATTTCGAAACCTTTACAGGTTCCTTCTTCAGGATTCAGGACATTTAAAAGTCTCGAAACGTTGAGCGTTGAAACAATGCTAAAAGTAATAAACACCACGCGTTTAAAACCGAAAAATGTATTTAATTTGAATACAACATCGCGAAAACAGAAGAAAAATCTAGTTATAACAATGCCGCAGCTCCAACGAGATATTTTCCCTGGAATGTTCCTACTTAAGATCTACATCATCTCCAAGCAGGTCCTCACACTCTTTCTCCCAATGTTTGTCATCACTTGTCTTCTCTGCTACCACTTCATACTCCTTCAGTTCTGCTTCCAACTCTTTCTCCCATTGTTCTGTAATATACCACCATCATGTTATTGGTTTGAAATTGGTTTTCAGGCCAGTTTCCTAAGCTCTATGAGATAACGAAAAGAACTTGTCATGGGATCAAAATAGTTGATGTAAAGAGTTCTTAATTCTAAGTTAAACTTATTTATCTGGTTTTATTTTATGAAGCATTTTATTAATGCCTTGCTTTTTGAGGTCCTTCCAGACCTTTTTTTCAGAAGTAGCTTCGGGGTAAGAGGTCTGAAAAGACCTCGAAACATAGGGCATTGATTAAAATGCTCAATATAATACAGCAAGGCGATTAAAACCAGAAAAATGAGTTTAATTTCAATGTAACATCGTGAAAATAGAAGAAAAATTTAGCTCTTTATTTGACTAAATAGTTTTGCTAAGCATTTTGATTATCTCTTTTAATATAATAACAGTCAATGAACTGAAGTTACTTATTACTGAAAAATTCCGCGTTACCTTCGCGCACAAAAATACAATACAATTATTAATACTTACTTACCTATCCTAATTTAGTATTCGAATTAAAAATATTAAGGTGACTATAGAAAGTCACTTATGAATGAAAGTACTTCTTCAGAAGTGAATGGAGTTATAAAATAACAAGACAAATATTATTTTAGAATAATATAATTATTTCAATTCATAATAACTAACTATAAATGCCAATTTACCATTTTTGTAACTATATGTCGTAAATCCTCTAGAATGTGTCGATAAAACAATATCGTAGCTAACAACGTAGGTATCAACAACTAAATATAACTACTTCGTGTATTTAAATTTTATGTTTCAAGGAGGGAACGGAAATGTCTATGGAAATCAACAGACGGACACACTACAGCCAAATCATTGTATTCCCTTAATATATTGTTTACAATGGACACCGAAATAACATTATAACATATTAATATTCCATCTACAGGTGTTATTGCTGAGCACCGAGCGCCGGGTGAAGCCGGGCGCGGCACACTAGGCCAGTAGTACGACATATTATCACTTCCCTCAGAACATCGTCCCATATCTATAATTATACATGAGTTTACAATCTAAAAATCTACACAACGTTTTAACTGGATTATTCAGATTAATACTGACCTAAGTCTAATTAATTGTAAATAATTACAAAAGGAAAGGGGAAGAGAGAGGTGTGTTGCCAGCGAAAGTTATAAACCTCGAGTCTAGTACAGATCTCGAGTCGGTAAATTCTAGTTTCTTAATTGACTGTCACGCGGTGTGATATGTCGCGGCTGAAATAGTAACTCAAAACGTCTTTTTGTTCGATCTTAAAACTTTCAAAGATTCAAAAACTCCTAATTTAATATTTCAAAGCCGAAAATCTGACAACACATTTATATACAAAAAGTTAAGTTTCAACATTGCTACATGCTGCAATAAGGAAAAAGTTGAAAGAATAGATACTGAGTTCCAGGATGACCAACTTTGAGAAATTACTGAAGCAATGAGACAAATAGGCACAGACAAAACCGAAGCACAACATTATCAAGCCAAACAAAATACTGTAGTAGCAATGTTAAAACCGGAACAATAAATACTTACAGTTAACTCTACTGATCCGAATCGTAATGAACTGTGTGATGTTACAGCTATAATATAACCTTATTCGATACTTAGACATATATAACATTCAGTAGACATTCAAATAGGTTCCATTGAGAAAACTTGAAATGTATACAATTCAACTATTGTGGTCTCTACGCCAATAGCTAATCCAAAAGTGAAACCGGACATAAAGGATCTAAGTGAAAATGGCAACTGTGAAATATTGGTAAAATTTATACGGCTATTAGAATAAAGACCAACTCACTAACAGTGTGTTACAACAGGTCGTATAAATTAAAATACGATATATACAAATTATATATTAGTTTAGGAGAGAGGTAAGAAGCTATATTGTCATATAACATTAATGTATAATATAAGTACGACACACGATAACAACAAGAATGAAGATATGACACAGTGATATAATATTATAAACTTTATTATAAAGAAACAATTGATCGCAAACAGCTATAAATTCTATACATATTTAACGCTCAAATTATATATAGAATAAGTGAGAGGATCAACAGTGATTGAAGAGTAACTTGACGTAATAATGCCATGGCTTTCTACAAATATTTCTTTTAATCGAACGCACACGATAATATCATCCAAATATCTAACATTACCAAACAAAGTGCTGTTTCCTTTAAATAATAATGATACAAAATTATTGGGAACCAATTGTAAGCCCAAAGTACTGAAGATAAATGTATATGAATTGAAATATTCCAATGAACAAGGTCCTAACATCAATCGAATCAATCTATTACTATCTGTGCGTAGCTCTAACACGTATCAAGTTTCGCGATGGCATTACTTCATCAAGAGTCATTCTTTTAAGGTCCACGTTTACAGCAATACTATACATTCTGCACTTCGATTTGCTTTCAAATCACCCGCTCTATACTCTATCAGACTCCACCCAAAAGCTAAAGACGTAGGGTTGCTAGATCAAGAAAATCGTAATCGAATAAGCCAATATTTTGCTTACGTTCATCAACAAATAATAAATTAGTTGTATCATGGCAGATATATGGGACAGGTAATAATAAGAGGCAAAAAGCACCAGAAAACAATAATACATTTTGATGTCACCGCATTGAAAGCATGGGTATGAGATTTTTACGACTTTCAAAATTATTCCTTTTTTCTTCGGAACACCTGGCAACCCTATAATGTAAGTAGGTAATGATACAATAGAAATGAATGTGCTTAGAGTAGATAACATATAGAACAGTAAAACGATGGTGTTATATTGTAGGTCTCCCTTGGATGTCCGTGTGCCGCTTTAAGCTGCATTCCAGGAGGAAAAGGTCAGCGTTTAGCATCAAGTATTAGACAATTAAGGTAGAACTACATTTGATCCACATAATATACCTATGCATTTTAGAGCTCATGTTGGCGCTTGTCTAGACACAGTTGACACCCAATGCGTGTGCGTGACTAAGAAACTTCTTAGTTCTAGTTTCTTAGTCACGCATTGGGTGGCATATTTACCTTAGATTAAAACAAAAAACTAAAGATACGGTACGTAGTCTCGAAAAATGAGACGATATAACTGCGTCTAGCTGACGCACTAGCCTCAGTCGTATGTCGAACCGTTACCGCGTGAGCACGTGCTGTCACACTGCGATAATTTTTTTGACATCCATAAGAATACATTTTTGCTTATTTTCAAATGTCTGAATCATTCTTGAGGACAGATGTTTTGTCTACAATAATTTTATGAAAATGCATGTAGATGTTTCTAGCTCATTTTTCGAATACGCAATGTTAGAATATACCGTATCTACTAATTTTGTTTTTATCTAAGATATTTACAGACTTTACGCACACAGTCCAAATATTATAGCAATATGACAATATCGCTCTATACAATTTGGACACCGTGGTATATGTAATGTAGTTCTATCTTAATCAATAAAAAAGAGCATATATTCTGTGAGTTAATGATATTCTTGCAGTGCCTTGGTGATTTAATTTAACAATCATGCACGTTATAGGAATTCCTCAAAGTTGGTTTAAGTAGTTGATTTTTGTTAAGCCAATTTGTTGTTGATGGTTTATGCATTGTAATTTGGTGTCGTGAATTTTTGGAAATAAATAAGGAAATAAATAATTTGGCTATGTGTGTGCCGTGAGAAAATAAACAAAAGAAATAAAATATAAGAAATTATAACTTTTGTTGTCGTAAAACGATGAATAGGTGAAAAAAGTAACATATAAAATTGTTTAGAGATTATCCTAACGATTTATCGTAAGACACAAATGAAACTTAATAAGACTAATTTTGTGAGAAATTGTACCTTTGAACTAGATTTTTTTTAATCCCATTCACTTCGAGTATTTACTAGTGCGAAGTCGCGGGTAAAAGCTATAGTGGAACCATGTAACTAAAAATGCATAAAATAAATAATAATAATAAATAAATAAATTCTCTGAACAACACACAGCGCCATCTAGCCCCGTGGTAAGCTACTAAGCTTGTGTTACGGTGACTAGACAACGGATATAATACTTATATTTATTTTTCTTTTGTAAATACATACATATTATACATAGAGGGACACCCAGACCTGACACAAATATTTATTTTTAGGCATAAATACTTGCACCCGGCGGGAATCGAACCCGCAACCTCCTGCATTGCAGTCGCGCTTTCGCACGACGCGCCACCGAGGTCGTCAAATGGCATGGTTCATCTATAGTTAGATCTATAGAATGATCAAGTCTTACCATCTTCGGTACCAATTTTCAATGATTTTATCCGTTTCTTGGCGTCGTCTATCGACTCTTGCGATGTTTTCTCATTTGCCCTAGAGATGGCGCTTTCCGACACGCTCGTTGACTCGTCTTTATAAAAACCAAGGATAAACAAACGAACAAATGATAAAATAAAAATAATGGAAATGATAAGGTTTAAAATGTTTTTAGGAAGGTATTTTACAGTTTTTTTTTATGTTTTTAGGTGAAATGTGGTGATTACTGTTTAGATGTGTGTTTTGGAATTTGTTTTTATACAAAATTTTGATCAATATATGAAAAGACTCGAGTTCGAAAGTCTCGAAAAAATCCGGAATTAGGGTTTCAATAAAGAACGGGGAAGTCAAGGCCTCTTCCCGTTACTTTCGGGGCTAAGTAAAAGCGTTGAACCAGTATCTTCCACTGGCATATATCGGTTCGCTATGGAATTAGTTGTCAAGAGTCTGACTGCCTGTCTTCAAGCCAGGAGTGAACATGATTAGAAGATCCATCAAGATAGAGAGTTCAATGGACGAAATTGTTGGTAATCGTACTCAGTACGGGAGAATATGTATGTATTGTGTTCTGTAGATGTGAATGTATGTGTGGGTGTGTGTTGGATGATAGCGTACCTAGCGAGTCGTCGTTGGGCGGATTCGTGTCCGCGTGGTCCGCCTCGTTGGCCTGCACGATCAGAGAGAGGCGGTAGAAGTAGTTCCGCCAGAAGTTCTCCTCCGTTATGCTGGAACATTTTAATATTGACATTCGAGGTGGTCCAGAACTATCTCGTGGTTGCCATTTTCCCACTATATGGGGTCGGCATTGCATGTTATTCTCCTCCACTGGAATCGTTTCATTTTTAATTTCTCGGAGTCTGGGGTCTTTTAAAACTTCGAAATATTTGAGATCGGCACAAGCAAACCTACGCATATATGTTATAGCGTCCCCAGCTATGACAGCAAAGGTATAAAGATAGGGGTCCGCTGTACCACCAGGCCACCACTAAGGGCAGCCATCAGGGATTTGACCGATCGTGTCCCCAAATGCTAGATTCGGTTCTCTTAAAGAAGAGCTACCTCGTGCCCAAAATGGCACTACCAGATTGAGATTGGCACAGTAGGTCACTATGGACAACACTTACTGCAAATAGATTTGGCAATATTTTTACGGCCGGCTGCCGGCCTGATACTCGCAGCAGGCAGACGGCCGTAAAGCACTTTACCCGCCACCGCGCGGTGAGAACTCAACGTTTACGTCGTCAAAGTCAAAGACGACTAAGTCGACTTTTACGACACCCACAGGAAGAGATAGGGTGCCCATAGGGGAACCCTATCTCTTACGCAGTAGTATGACCTGAGTAGTATGAGTAGTATGCCCTGAAAACGCCAGGGCTACACGGGACAATCGCTCAAACATAACTACAGATATCAAATGATTGCGTTGTATAATTTGGCGTGCCACTTACATTTTAGGCACGAGGTCGAAGCGCATCTTCTCTAGGTTGGGATCGTCCGTCATGATGGCGAGCGCAACTGGGTACATCTTGTCGTAGTCGAACTCGAACTCCACACCCGCCGGCGGCGCGCGGACAAAGTTCCGCCGATCCTGAAGAACACACATCGAACATAGTCACAATTGATCAAGGATTATTTCACAACTATTTCAGGAAAGCAAAGTATGTCTTCGTCTTCGGTGGTGGCGTAAAAAGCCTTCCACAAATTCTCTACCACATACGTTCACACAAAAAGGACTCAATTAGAGAGGTCTATACTCCATTTCAGAAACTTAGGTCAAAAATGTAAACAAAGAACTGTACATTTTAAAGGAAAAAGTAAATAAGGAGCTGTCACTTTTAAATAAATGTACGGCATTTTTGTTTACATTTTTGATCTACCTACGTTTCTGAAATAGGGTAAAGTTGCGAAAAACGAGCACCTATATAAGTACATCAATACAAGAGGTACTAAATACTCACAGTGGACAAGGAGAGGCACTCCTCCTTCAAGCCGGCCTCGTTGGGCGCCCCGATCCAGGGTGCGACGGAGGCGACGCCGCTGCGTCCATCCTGACCTTTGATGAAAGCGTCTTGCTCGCGATTGAACTCGCCTAGGATACTCTGAAAAGTTGAGAAATATAGAAATTTAGTTATAGTGTTGGTATTACTTGGTATATGTGACTAAGGTATTGAGTTCGACTACTGCCGGATCGAAATTTTTGGGGAGGCACCTTTTAGTATTTCTAAATCATTATTCCCGTTAGATAACGTTGCACCAGTCTTTGCTAACAAAAGGCAGTGGGCGGGAACTGCTCACTTAATAGCGATGCGCGAGTTTCGGCCAGCGTACCGCAGCCGCCTAAGCTCTGTTGCCCGTGGGAACGGAGAATGCAGGTTTAGTAAATTAGTAATAGTCTTGTCGCATTATGTCTTTAAATATCCTATCATTGAAACATTTAGACATAATGACATTTTGGCATAGCACATTTGTACACGTTGCCACGTATGAGACCCATCGAAGCATTTATGATAGTAGCCGGTCCGCAATAGTTGTAGATCGATCTTTCAGAAATGGAAAGTAGCTTGCTATTTTAATTCACATGTTACGAAAACGAATCGAAAATAAGTAGTTCAGTTTGTACTAGATATGGTATAGGACATAAATAGTATCAAGGTGATTCATAGAAATTAATTTTAAAATAAATTAAATATTTTTTATTCTTTTGAATGTTTGCAAATACAGGTTTGACGAGTAATAAGAAATCGGTCTATAAATGAATGATAATGATTAACATACAGAAGTTCCACTTGACAATCCCAGCCGAGATATAAAACAATTAAGATAACAAATAGGTAAATAATTGTAACCATCATAAAGCGTAACATAGTAACATGGATAAGACGTGTAGTGGAGACCAAATAGAAGAGAAAAATAATAATGATGAACTTATCAATGCAATCGGAGAGTTTGGACGATGGCACAAAGGACTGTTGATAGGAATGTTTGTGCCGATGAGGATCTCAATGATATGGACCCAATTGGCTATAATATTCTTTGCTCCGAAGACTAAATACAGCTGCATAGAAAGACTCCTAGGAGAGAGTCTTCATTCAAACGAAACGATCAACTCTACAATGTCTGTATGCTACAGTGATTGTGCTAAATATGAGTACTATTCAAATTTTGATAATACAATAATTTCGGAGTGGGATTTAGTGTGCGAAAGGCGGTGGTTAGCGAACTTTACTCAAACTATGTGTATGTTTGGTATACTAGTTGGAAGTGTGACTTTCGGATTTCAAAGTGATAGGTAAGTTGCCTTTATTATTGACCAACTTTTTATAAAAGTAATTTATATTGATTTATTGTCATTAATGTCCGAGTTACTCCCGATTGCATCCCTCTCGAAAGCCCAGGGTGCGCTTCCAGCTTATTTTGAACTGTGCTTGTAGAAAGTGCATGGAGTCGGTTGGTGGTATTGGTATATCAAAGTCAGTTAATTTATTTTTAATTTTCGAATATAAAATAAATTAACTGACTGTTAATGTGTGGTCATCCATCAGTCTGTCATTAACATTAACCCTTTAAGACGAGCATAATTTGATGTGAATAGAGTCGAATTATGTTACGGGTATTGATCACAATGATCAATCTTGAAAATTTTGTGAAGGGATAGGCGGAAGGATATAAAAAATATAACTTTTAAAAAAATGTATGTCACTCGCGGCGAGGATTTTTGAAGATGAATTTATCCTTTTAAAATATTTCTATTAAATCTGCCGAGAGCAATTGAAACAAAAATACAGAGTAAAAAAATGTTTGATCAAAAATGTATATATTTCAGATACGGAAGACGGCCCGCATTGCTAACAGCTTGTACTTTATTAATAACCTCAAGTTGGATTATATCATTCTGTCGGAACTTTGTGGTCTTCACAGTCCTCAGATTTCTGCAAGGAATGTCATCCGGAGGTACTATGCTGATCCCTCACATTATAATGATGGAGATTATAGGACCTCAAAAACGGGAATTGGTCAACACTGCAGCTGTAGTTCCCTTAACAGCGGGACAGATTTTGTTGCCATTACTGGCGTTCTACTTCCGATCTTGGGACCAAATTTGTTTAGGGATAGCTGTTCTGAATACGTCGATGGCATTATTCTTCTTCTTTGTGCCAGAGTCGCCTAAATGGTTGATAATGTCGGGACGGTTAGAAGAAGCGAGTCAAGTAATGAAGCGTGCTGCTACATGGTAATTATCTGAACCCTATATTTAGAACTAGGAGTAATCGCTTGGTGAAAGGCTTCGGCCATGGCTGGTTACCTAACAATTAATGGCCTTAAGGGTCAAAACCGTCAAGTGCAATAAACCAAGAACTACGGAAGTTGGGTCGTAACACTGGTTTACTGACCCTTTCCTGACTTTTTGGTGAGCGTGCTACATGTTAGACTATCACTCACCCACCGGAGAGATAGCGATCAAACGTTTACTTAACAATAGATAAAAATATTTTTAAAGAAATTATAGCAGGCACCGTCCGGCGTCCTAATTAGTATTCATGGTATGAAAACAACCTGGCAACTTCGACATACTTTTAGAAACATAAATATTCAACACTTCTAAAAAGAGTTGCCGTATTCGACCTCAAACCTCGAAACTCTCGTATTTATTAATATTTTCACAGAGAGACCACAAAAAGGAAACTAAATATGAACCTTGACATTTTGCGATTTCAGTAATGGTCTCCCTACGGACTCTATACCTGAGGCGGTAGAGAGAATATCTAATGGGATCACCTCGAAAGCGGGAAAGGTCAGGGCATCGTACGTTGATCTTGTAACCAAACCTTCTTGGAGAATCAAGAACATTTTATCTTGCGCTTGCTGGTTCATGCTCGGTCTGAGTTATTATGGAAGCAGTCAGTATATTGGACAGACAAGCGATAATGCGTTCGCGACTGTCGCCTTGGCTGGAGCTTTTCAGGTACTTAAAGAAACTTATTTTGTTATCTTCGCCATGTAAAATACATTGAACTTGCTTTATGTTTGCGTAGTCTGGTTATAATCTTAGTTAAGTTTTAGCGCTTAGCAATTAATGCAATGATAAATAATTGAATACAGATATTCGTATGTACAATGATATAGTTTATTACTTTGGTCTCGAATGTTATTTATAAAACATACAAGGACACGAAGCAAATGAAACTTTGTAGTCAGACAGACTGAATCCAAGCAATCACAGTAGACAATTTTTGACACCTAATCTATTTCAGTTATTCCGCCGGGCATGCGCTAAGCTGTGTTAAGTATTTAACCCCTTCCTTTTTAGGGTTTCGTACCCAAATAGCAAAAAACGGAACCCTTATATATTCGTCATGTCTGTCTGTCTGTCCGTATGTCACAGCCATTTTTTCTATTTCAATAACGCGTTGTGATTTGTCAACTGTGTCCAAATTAGGACTAATAACCTTCTCCTTTTTTTGGAAGTCGGTTAAAAACTGAGTTTGGTTGGCGCAAGTTTAGCTATATTATATCCAAATAATATGTCTTTTGTCTATTTTCTAATCAGCGCCAAAAACTTATGCATTATCCACTAAAATTGCTAGTAAAAAATAGCAGCTTTGGATAGAATTAGAATTCTTGATAGATATTAACTAATTATCCAATACATTAATCTTGATTCCAGATCCCAGGTATCCTAATCAGCGGTGTTTGCTGCAGGCGGTTCGGCAGACGTAGGACTCTGATGGTATACCTGACGATCGCAGCCATCAGTAACGCGATGCTGACATTTCCTGACGAATGGTTCTACGTCAAGATGGTTGTGGGTTCTGTTGGAGTCAGCACTGTCTCGGGAGCTTTTTGTACCATGTAAGTGAGATGAGTTGAGACTTTATATTAAACCAGTCCAGAGATCGATATTTAGTGCTGGATGGATACCGGCAACTAGCTCGATTGATCACTGGACCCTGTTTATTATTACAATTGCAATCCAGCGCTGGGCTAGAATAATTTGACGAGAGATTTTTTCTGACCTATTCAAAAATTCTTTAAATAATATTGCAATAAATAATATTGGAAATAGATATTGCAAGCTCGATTTATTAACAAAATTGATAGCTTTAATCTGTGGTCAGGCTTGTGCCGACATTCAGGGGTTGTGGAATATCGCTGTGAACGTTTAATAATTCTGGGAAAACATTATCTTTTCAACATTGACTTAAACTAATTTCTTATCATCCAGGTATATGTACACAACGGAGTTATTCCCGACAGTGATCCGGAACATGGCAATAGGAGCATCCTCTACCACCTCCAGGGTTGGCTCCATGCTGGCCCCCTTTGTAGCAGGCTCGACCGGTCTGTGGCTGCCACCAACCGTGTTCTCAGTGGCTCCACTGGCTGCAGCTGTTGTGTGTTACTTTCTTCCAGAAACAAGGGGTGTTAGACTCGATGATGTGGAAGAGTAGTTAGGATTAGAAATATGGTAATGGGAGCGTTCTTTACGACCTCCAGGGTTGGCTCCATGGTGGCCCCTTTGTGGCATTCAACCGTTCTGTGGGTGTTAGCGAGCCTGTTCTCAGTGGCACCATTGATTGCTGCTGTTGTATGTAATTTTCTGCCAGAAATTAGAGGTGTTATACTTGATGATGTATTGGAAGAACAGCAAGAAATATGGCAAAATAATATTATTTGCCATAAGAAATATGTATCACGAATAAAAAGGTATATTCAAGCAAAACGTGCTAAATCTTAGACAATATAATTACTTTACTATTTGTTGAGTGCGGAACGCTAATATTCAGTGCTTACCGAAAATATTATAATATCATCAGGTATTGTGCCATGTGCGTGACTTGGTATCGTTAAGAAAATTATGTTGTTGGGCGAAAACGTCATGAAGACATAAAAAATTCCAAATATACCGATGTTAGTACATTACAAGTGGTACGTATTATGTATGTGTTATATTTGGACATTTATTATGTCAATGAAACAAAAATATTGTACTAATATTATCATAGTTATTAATTTAGTTATATTAGTTTACTTTACTTATATGTAAATTTTACGGTCATTCCATTCCACCAATAATAAGCCTTTGAAAAGAATCGTGTGAACTCATGTCCAAAAATGTAAATTACTTAACAACCGTATTATTTAGTGTTATAAATAAAAGTAACTTTTCTACTTTAATTAAAACGTTCTCCTATAAGAAGTTAATAATAATTAATTACCTTTAATTTGAAAACTAATTCCTTTACGAGCAGTCGCAAATAATGTCTGTTTGTTATCATAAAAATTTGGTATAAGTAGCAATTAATAATGTTTATAACTGAATTGAGAAATAATTGAGAGGGGAAGAAGGCAATTTATACATTCGTCAAATCAAATAGAAAATAATGAGATTGTTGTAGACAAATAAAAAGATAAAGACTTTGATTTAAAGTCGGAGAAAGTACTTTTGCTGACTAAAAATAAATTCATAAACAGTTACTTAGAACCTAACGTCTGTATCTAAGGGCTATTAGTCAGTAACAAAAGTACGCAAATTTAGCCACAGTTTACCTAAAGTTGGTGCGCCTCGGACGTGATATTATGTCAGTTAAAAGAGTTTTAAAGTTATGGAGTTTTTTTTTTTTAGAGTTTCAAAACTTTTATCAGAAAGACTGCCCAAATAACCCAAGACAGATTGTCCAATCGCCACGATTGTTCAGACTATCACCACGACTGTTCTGCGAGGAACAGATTGGAGGGGAGATGAATGACATACAGTGCCTAGTGCCTACCCCACATAATAGAAAAACGCAGAAGAGGAAGAGGTAACTGACATAATAACATGTCAGACGTGCTATTGTATAACGTTAAGCAAAACCTCTATCAGAGAGGCTACCTTAAACTAATAACCTAAGACAGATTGTCCAGTCACCACGATTGTTCAGGCTAGAGGGGAAATGAGGGTAAGCGCCAATCTGTTCCTTGAGAGAGAACAGACTAGAGAAGAATGACACGCAGTGCCTACACCACATAGTTAGAAAAAGGCAGTAAGAGTACGAGATTCAAGCATCTCAGAATTATGCAAGCCACTTCCATAATAAAATGTGAAAAGTAAAGTCACAGAACTGGAGTTTAGCTTTATTATAAAGTTATATTTCAACATAATAACTTTAATTTCCCTCGCGAGTACTTGCGCGGAACGTAATGAAGTTGAATTCAAAGCTACATTCCTCAATTAATCGTGCCTACATCCTCACTTGTACGGGTGCTCGACTGCTCGTGGCGAAGCGTACCTACTTTGACATAATCAAGTTACCTTGTTTTAATTATGTACCAAATTATGTTATAGGGAAGGATTTTTAACCGACTTCCAAAAAAGAGAGGGGTAAATCTATTCGAGTGTTTTTAACCGATTTTAAAAACGGACAAAATAACTTCACCTACAGGCAGTGCCATGACACCGATTTATCTGTTATAGCTGCGACCCACGTTTTCACCCGCGTAAGTCCCGATCCCGTGGGAGTACCGGGATCAATAGTAGCCTATGTTACCCCTATAATGTAGTTTTCTTTTGGTGAAAGAGTATTTGAAATCGGTTCAGTAGTTTTTGAGTTCATTCATTACAAACATACGACACACAAATCTTTACTCTTTATAATATTACTGTAGATCTGAAGTCGGGCAGTTTTACTAGGTAGATTTAGATCGTAGTTTGGCTGCCCGACTTCAGATTACATTACATGACAGTTTAAAACTCTTTACTAGACATAAAGTTCGGTTAGAACTCGCCATTCGCGATTTAAACTATTTATTTACAAGTTAGAGTAACTGGACAGATAGTAAAAAGAGGGATACAAAGCGGCCTATGTCATGTCTCCCATGTATTTACGAAACTTTCCCATTCATGTTTCTGTATAGACTCTATTATACTTACTCAGTGTTAGTGACACCAATCATTAACCATGCTTCGACGCGTTTCGGCTTTAAAAAGCCATCATCAGGAACGTAGACTCTGACCGAACTGTGAGGGCGACAAAAATTAGTAAACACAGCCCTCACAGTTCGGTCAGAGTCTACGTTCCTGATGATGGCTTTTTAAAGCCGAAACGCGTCGAAGCATGGTTAATGATTGGTGTCACTAACACTAAAGCATATTTCTGCCGCATGCAAAGAGCGGTGGGAGGGTGGTGCTCTTTGCAAGCTGCACACTGCACGCTGTGTTATAACACTAGTCGGGTGTCGGGACTAAAAACTAAATATTATTCTTTTACAGAGTAGTTATGGAGTTCCGAAAAGTAACGCCTAATACAATCAATTATCTATTATACTTATCAGATTTTATTTAGTTACCTTTTTATTCCGATTTTATTCGCTGGGTCCGGCGGTTTCACCCGCGCGTAAGTTCCGATCCAGTGGGAATTTCGAAAAAACCCTTTTTTATCGGATTCCTTCATCATAAAACGAACACACTCTCCAAATTTCAGCTCTCTATATCATCAGCGGTTTAGGCTGTACATGATCCGTCTCAGTCAGGCAAAGAGTTTTATAGATATAGACTAGCTCACCCGGCAAACTTTATTGCGCCTTAGAGGCAAAAAAAAAATCCTAGTTCTATCCTACCTCCCATTATTATTATAGGACACAAGTCTAGATCGCGTTATAGATAATTAATCAATGTTATTAATTACCTCGACGTTTCGGCAAACGGGTTTTACCGTTCTTAAGTTATAAATAGTGTCGCGACGACTTTCTTTTATATGAGTACGAGTATATAAGATAGATACCTAGATATTTTCATTTCATCATCATATCAGAAAAACCAGGCCATTTCAATATTGAATACCAAAAGCAAACACAACCGAGTGTATAACTAATAAACATTGCATAAACTTAATAAACCGCCGGACACACGAGCTGCGATATCAGACCAATCAGGCAGGCATTTCGAACGTGATGACGTCAGGCTGATGTGTGACGCCTGAACGCCTGCCTGATTGCATATCGATTCAGTGGTTCAAAACTTAGATGAAAACAAAAATAGTAGATACGGTATATTCTAACATTGCGTATTCGAAAAATGAGCTAGAAACACCTACGTGCATTTTCATAAAATTATTGTATTAAAAAACATTTGTCTTTAAGAGTAATTCAGGCATTTGTAAATTAGCAAAAAGGCATTCTTATGGATTTCAAAAAGATAATCGCAGTGTGACAGCACGTGCTCACGCGGCAACGGTTCGACATACGACTGAGGCTAGTGCGTCAGCTAGACGCAGTTTTATCGTCTCATTTTCCGAGACTAGGTAACGTATCTGCTGTTTTTTGTTTTCATCTAAGATTCAAAAGCTTACATTTATTAGACGAGACGGGAGGATAATGAAATTCAGATTGAATTCGTTTCAGGGACGAGCACAATATTGCAGCAATTTGGAAAATTTGACCTTTCATAAATTATGCAGTTTATTTTACGACCGTTTGTTTTATCTGATTCGGCAGAAGAACTGGACTGAAGAAATTCTGTGACTGAAGTGCAATATGGTAACTGTTAGTGAAATCTACACTAATATTATACAAACGTAATGTTGGTTACGTGAACTAACGTGTATGTTTGTATGTATGTGTATTGGGAGTAATCTCCGAAAACACTGGACCGATTTCAAAAATTCTTTAACCAATAAATATAATAATAATAATAAATATTGCACGACGTTACACACAGCGCAATCTAGCCCCAAACTAAGCACTAGGCTTGTACTATGGATACTAGACAACGGATATACTACATATTATACTTTTTTTTTGTAAATACATACATATGATACATAGAAAACACTGAATATCCCATGTCTTCGGACCGTGGTGAGTCCTAGGACATGTTGGTTTCCTCACGATGTTTTTCCTTCACCGTAAGAGCGATGTTATTAGCGCACATACCTTTTTCTTAAAGAAAAAGACATTGGTGCGCGGTCGGTCTGGATTCGAACCCACGACTCTCAGAATGAAAGCCGGGGTATCTACCACTAGACCAACACCGCTCTTAAAGCTACATTATTAGGGAGTTACTACTATTGATTCCGATATTCCCACGGGATTGGGACTTACACGGGTGACACCGTAAGACGTAGTTAGTATGTAATAATTCGGTTTGATTCTCATATTTAAAACCAACGCTTATTGAATAGTAGATATGATTTCACCCGTGTAGGTCCTGATCCAGCGACAATTTTGGGATAAAAAGAAGCCTATAAGTTAATCTAGATCTTCAACAGTCTGCATACCAAGTTTCATCGCAATCGGTTCAGTAGTTTTTGCGTAATGTATTTCAATACATATAAACAATCATACATCTAAACTTTTGTATTTATTACAAATAAATAAAATAAATAGATAAATATTGCACGACGTTACACACAGCGCAATCTAGCCCCAAACTAAGCACTAGGCTTGTACTATGGGTACTAGACAACGGATATAATACTACAATTTTTTTTTTTTTTTTTTTTTGTAAATACATACATATGATACATAGAAAACACTGAATATCCCATGTCTTCGGACCGTGGTGAGTCCTAGGACATGTTGGTTTCCTCACGATGTTTTTCCTTCACCTTCATTATATAGTGAAGTAGAGATATAGCGATCTTTTGACGAACAAAACCCGATATATTATGATATCTTTCTTCCCCATACCCTCCCAAACACATTCACTCCACCTCAATAAAAAAAAACAATAACGCCTAAAAACAAAATTCAGCAACACTCCAAACAAAAGTCCGAAAACAACAGATCTCAGCACGTTCAAATAAGTCAACAAGAATTATGGAGTCGACAACAGAGAACAAAATAATTGTAATAAAATACCCGGAGGGATAATGGGCGAGGTCTAATTACGAGTTTTTTTATTAAATTCCAACGGATAGGAACTGAAAACTCGATGTAATTAGGTTGGGAGCTGGAAATGCCATTTGACGCCGGCCGGCAGCGGACACCCACTCACGTGGACCGAGATTTGTGAAAATATTTTTACTAAGTACTTCGTTGGTTTTACAAATGAATTCGAAATAAATCAATTAAACTTTGTTTTTGCGGAATTAATTACTTCTTTTGTCCAAATGTCTTTTAAAAATATCAATACAATAATAATTTATATAATGAATTTGTTAATTATGCATTACTGAACCGATAGTGATTACCGGAATATGTCTCTAAAGAGGAGAGCATGATCATCGAGGAATCTATATCTATAAAAAAGGGTGAAATAAAAAAATTAAATTAAAAATTTAAAAAACCGTACTATAAGCACGGGTCGGTTACCATCAACTTCATTCCCGCGTCCCCCGACGCGGGAACGTAAGGTACCACATACCTACTCAGAGACATGAAATTTGTTTTCGGGTTATTATTTTTGCCTTTTTATTAAAGTTTAGTTTTGTTTTAACTTTGAAGATTTTTTAAGTCGGGGGTTTTTTAAATTTTTAATTTATTTTTTTTATTTCACCCTTTTTGTAAAAGCGATTTTGATGAAACATGCTTATTGTTGTCACAAAAGTCACGTCCTTTTATTTGATACCCCACTCGGGTATATTTGAAAACATTCGGTTTTTATTTCCGAGTTTGACCCTACATATACTTTGAACGGCTGAACCGATTTTGATCAAACATAGCTAAGAACACTCGCGCAAAAGACACCTATTAAACAAAAAAAACTACATTGAAATCGGTTCATCCGTTCGTGAGCTACGATGCCACAGACAGATACACAGACAGACAGACAGACAGACAGACACATAGACACGTCAAACTTATAACACCCCTCTTTTTCCGTCGGGGGTTAAAAATGCTTTGTCCTGACTGAGTCACTGAGGGATTAACGCACAGCCTAAACCGCTGATAGTAGAGGGCTGAGGAGAGTGTGATCTTTATGTGATGTAGGCATACTATAAGGGTGGATTTTTCGAAAGTTTCACGGGATCGGGCCTTGTGTGGGTGAAATCGCAGTAAATACTAGTCATTTCATAAGATTATTTAATGTCACCTAACGTAGCACACTTGGACTAATCAGACGAATCTTACGATACCATAATTAAAGAAATCCATCTTGCCGTTTGGAAGATACGAAGTAATAAAGAAATTTACACTATAGGTACCTATAAAACAAAAAAGTATAATCTCAAAAGTCTATTACCCATAGTACAAGTACCCTAGTGCTTAGTTTGAGGCTAGATTGTGCTGTGTGTAACGTCGCGTCGTGCAATATTTATTTTATTTTACATACACAACCCTTTCTTGGCAGTCGGGTAAAAACAAGTTAGCTCTATTTAAAATCTCATTCAATATTAGTCAGTATGGAGTAAAAATGGCAATTTTAAAAACTGTTTTATATTTTTTATGAACTTTTATCTTTACACCTAAAACTGAAAACTGATATTACCGTATCTAAAAGCGAGCTACATTTTAATTATGTCACACATTTCACCCCCTACCCCTATTCAGAAAGCCACCCTCCCCAACAAACTATCTCTGTAACTAACTAGAAAATTGTGTAACTAGACGAGCTACAAAAAGTAATAGAACTTTTTTTACATTGTATTCTGTAACATTACCTACAATGTAAAACAAGTTTCAAACATCAGAATAGTCGGTACATTTTGCAAACAAAATATTTTCTAAAGTTTTGAGTTTTGATTTAGTATCTATATCTATTAAATGCTTTGTTCTGAGTCCTCACTGACTGACGCACAGCCTAAACCGTTGATAGTAGACAGCTGAAATTTAGACAGTGTGTTCTGTAGATGATGTAGGCATGCGATAAGAAAGGATTTTTGAAAATTTCCACGGGATCAGAACTTACGCGGGTGAAACCGCGAGACATAGCACACCCTTTATTATGAAACTATAAAGGGTTAGGACTTTTGCCCTTAACAATTAAAAATTCAAAACATAATTGAAGTAAATCAAAGTGAAATTTTAATTAAAATCCGAGACATTCTTCAACTGTGTTGAACAATCATTCATTCTCTACCTAATCAACAGACAGTTCTGTTTAGTGGGTACCTCTGCTTACGTCATCTTTGGCCGCCTTCCTTTCTCAACAAATTGTCAATTTGGTGAATATAATAAAGTTGGTTAATAAAATAATTCATAATCACATTACAGTTTTAATCATCAAATTATTTAATAAATGTCACCTTTTGTGATCGATTTTTGCAATTTGTATTTTTTGTATCTTTTTGATTAAAAGATTTAAGAGGACAGTCTACCTACTCTTTCTCCGTACAAACGTAGTCGACTGTTTCCTCGCTGGATAAAGACATTAGAGCAAATATGTTTATACCATAAAACCTATATCTGCCATGACCATGCCCTCTTTCTCTTCTTTCTATATTTTCTTTAATATCTTTATCCATATTTTCTATAATGATTTTGTATCCAGTGAGGAAACAGTCGACTACGTTTGTATGGAGAACGAGTAGGTTTTCTCTTATCAGCATACGAAGCCAACAAACATTTTCTATTTTACACAATATACTGGCAACACTTTTATTCAGCCATTACCTACTCAAATAACCAACACTTCTACATATTGTGGCAACATCGAGCTTGTGCACAATTCCATTTATTTCCCTCGCTATATTTAAATTCCTTTGAAATATGTAGATATGGTAAAGAAATTAAGATGGCATTACGTTTTACCAACTCGGTAAAAAAATTAACCGACGAATGTGAATTATGGTAATTATTTCGCACATTTATTCTCATTTGATATGTAAGGCTAAATTTAATGTAACCGATGCTACTGTGTTTATGGAATGTAAATGCTTATGTCTGATATCCTATTATTTGTCCAGACCCCTTATTAAGGCGTTATTTAATTGTTTTTTGTTTACACTAGCATTATTATTATGATTCTATACACTTGATTCTATGATTCTATACGCTACAAAAGGACTATTTCATGGCCTTCTCCATACAACAAAGTAAAAAGATCTCTTTTCCATTTCTTAGGAGGACAGTCTACCTACTCTTTTCTCCATACAAACGTAGTCGACTGTTTCCTCCCTGGATAAAGACATTAGATCAAATATGTTTACGCCATAAAACAAAACGTAGGGGCATGATCATGGCTGATATAGGACTTATGGCATAAACATATTTTTTCTAATATCTTTATCCAGTAAGGAAACAGTCGACTACGTTTGTATGGAGAAAAGAGTAGGTAGACTGTCCCCTTAAGGGGAAGAATACCTACAAGCGCCCGATCCAGCAGCATAGCATAAAAAGTAGCCTATAGATGTGTTAATTCAATTCTCCAATTTCAAAAGAAAAGATCAACTATATACTTATGACAGGTCATGAGAGCCAGCCAGACGGAGTGGAGTCTTAGTAAAGTGGTTCCGTTGTTACCCTTTGAGTAACAGAACCCTAAAAAGACCCTTAGTTAATACTACGAAACCGAAAACAGCAAATTTTCCAAGACACGGATCATTAAGAATGTCGTTGCGCCACCGCTCTCAAAGCTCGAGTCTTCGAGGGGCTGTTATCCATAAAAGATTTAACAACGTTAACGTTTACGATTACCTCCTGAGGTTCCCGATGATCGAACGCTCATCAAACCCGGTTAATGGTGTATACAGGCGTTTGAAACTGTTTTAGACAAAGATATCTAGATATAATTTAGGCATTAGAGATTATGTCCAAACAAATAAAACAAAAACGTGCTTGAAATATTTAACACTAGCTGCGTTCCGCGGTTTTACCTGCGTAAGTCCCGATCCCGTGGGAATATCGAGATGAAAAGCCTATGTTACTAAGGGTGAATGCAGCTTGTATTGGTGAAAGTTTTTTTTAAATCGTCACAGTAGTTTTTGAGTTTATATTTATTACAAACATAAACACACAAAAATTCAAATTTTTCCGCTTTAATATTAGTGTAGATGTAATATTTGATCCAATGTGGCGCTCTAGAGTGCAAACGAATGCACTGATTTTTTTAATGTTCACCGCACTTGGCTGATTTCTAAATCTTATTTTTATTTTTAAATATATTAAAAAAAAAACATTTCCAAACAATAACAAAAGGTGCACAAAGTTAAGCTTTACATCATAAGATTAAATACAAAATACTGTTAAACTAAAGCGCTTAGCTACCCACTACCCCTTCACTTTGTAATGCAAATTCCATACTATGTAGTTGTGCAAATACCTCCCCACTGCTTCCAGCGCAAACACTACACTTCGCTTAGCTACGGAGCGGACAGCTTTGCGCTAGAAATTGTAGTTCGAGATAAAACTTGGCATAAAACTGGGAGATAGGTAGTAAAGTTTTAGACAGGTTTTTTAATCTTTTCTATGTTTAAAAGCTTTAGTGAAAATAGCAGAAGTGTAGTAGAGAGGTATAAAGCAAAATAATGCCTCCCGTTAATCGAAAATTATAACTACCAACTATCTACCTCTATCAATTAAAGTTGTCTACTTATCTATCTTGTGTTAATATTATTAAGGTGTTAGTTTGTGAGTGTGTGTGGCTATTTCACTCCGAAACCGCTGAACCGATTCCATTGAAACTCGGTACGTATATAGTTAAAGACGGAAAAGTGGAATAACACTAGCTGAGCTAGGGGTAAAAACGCGAAACGCTGCTTGTAATCAATTAAATTAAAAAAACATAACGTTAAGTCTAATACTTACTTACAAATCTAATTAGAGACTTCATATCAAAATTGACTTATTTTAAAAATGGTTTAAAAGGAAATTTTATAATTTTTTAGGGTTCCGTACCCAAAAAGGAAGAACGGGACCCTTTTACCACGGTCTACCTAATAGTTGGTGCGCCTCGCAGCGGATTTTACTAGTTCCCTGAAAACTGTGCGAGAAGCTTAGTTTGGCTACACCATAAAAACGTTTTAGCACCTTCAATACAAGGCACGAAGCACAATCACCCTAAAAAGTACATAAAAGTCACATTCCCAGTTCACAAATATTCATAAAATAAGTTACACGATACCTAAAAACACACACACCATCTCTATTTACCCGACTGCAAGGAAAGAGTTATGTTTTTAACTAGCTAATAGCTTTAATTCACTCTATAAAGAATATTACTAATTGCAATTGTCTATCTAATTGTATGAGATTAAAATTACTTTAGATTAAGTACCTACATAACTTTTGTATTCCTGTGTAGTGGGTAAGGATTGTATACATTTTTTTCAATTTTTAATTACAAAACGTTTTAATTTAAGACCCCTTTATACAAAAACTTTTTAAATTCACACGATTAGTTAACATAGTTACCTACATTTTCCCGGACCATTGTAACATGGTTAAAACGTCGAGGTAAGAAAATAAATAATAATACGCGATTAAAGGAAAATCTGATTAAGACCATCAGGCGCTCTCGGGGGAGAGCGGCCCGATGAGTGGGGGTCCCCTGGCCGAGGATGGTAGGTGGCCAGGGTAAACCCACTAAAAACCCACGGTGTCTTTCTCGCCGCTATTGCCGGAGCTCGTCGGAAACCTTACGGAGGAACGTCGACGAGCTCCAGCGGTACGCGATTAAGACCCGGGAAAAGACCATAATATGTACCTACATCACTTCAATAAATATTCTTGATCCTATCTTTGTATATTTTTTAATATTATTTATTCCATCATATCTCCCACACCACTCGATAGATTTCTTTAATTAAAAGGCATTTTGTAGCAGAGATACATACTTCGTAACAACGTCATCAATGTTATTAAATTCTAGCCAGTCTATTTATTCCACCCCATAGTGATATACTACCCAGACTACCCACTGTTCAATTTCCTGTTCAGATGGCTACTCTAAATATTAACAAGAAAGTAGGTTGGTATATACACGGTGCTCCGAGGAGGGGGTATTAAGCCGAAAGGGGGTTGTTCTAAAAGCCTAGGCGAATAACTTTTATTCTACAAGTTTTGGAAATTCGAAGTAGCTTTCGAAAATTTTGAGTTTAAAGTTTGCATGAAAATCAGCTGTTTTTTGGAGTTTGAGGTCATTGGCCTTAAGGTGCCCTTCTATTTAGTTTGGACCACTACAATCTAAACATTAATTTTTTTAGTGATACCTACAACTTTAAAATCTTCGAAAAAAAAGTTCGAATTTCCAAAAGTCGTAGAATAAAAGTTGTTCGCCTAGACCTCTAGAGCAACCCCCTTTCGGCTTAATACCCCTCGTCGAAACACCCTGTATAATTATATGTAGGTATATTTATTTGTCACGAATAAATAATTCTAGATCTAGATCTAAATGCAGATTTGCAGGTAGTCGGAGAACAAATAAATAAACAAGACGATTCAAAACGAATCATGTGTTGTGTTGTTGTCAAATCTTAATTAATAAAACTATTTTGACTTTCGACTATATTGCAGGAAGTTCCATATAGCTCAATTAAAAAATATCAAAACATAATCGTACAGCGCCATCTAGTCCCAAACTAACTAAGCTTGTATTATGGTGACCAGATAACAGATATCCTACTTATCCTACTAATTCCTACTATTCCTTTCCTACTAATATTATAAATGTGAAAGTTTGTATGGATGTTTGGATGTTTGTTACTCTTTCACGCAAAAACTACTGAACCGATTGCGATGAAACTTGGAATATAGATAGCTGGACACCTAGAATAACACATAGGCTACTTTTTATCCCGTAATTCCCGCGGGATCGGAACTTACGCGGGTGAAACCGCGGGGCGCAGCTAGTAATTTTATAAAGATAACTAGCTGGGTCCGCGTAAGTCCCATTCCCATGGAAATTAAAAACAAATTTCTTATCAAATACCTACATCATAAAAAGAATACACTATCAGAATTTCAACTCTATACTATTAACGGATTATTCTGTGCGTTGATCCATAAGTCAGTCAGGACAAATCATTTTATAAATATAGATTTTATAACTGAACAAATAGCAGTAAATATGAAAGCTACGCACTCTGTTGATTGTAATTTCCTTCAATGGACAGACACAACAGACAACACAGCAGCACTTAGATAATTAACAAGAAGCAATGCGCCACTAATGAAGACATACAACGGTTTTAATCCAGACGATTTGCGACTTTATCACGGGGACACAGAGGCTTATTTCTCTCGGGAAATTAACATAGAGCTGAAAGGTATGGTAATAGAGTATGTGGCATGAGAATTGGCGATGTAGAAGGTAAAATGGATTAAGTTTGGACTCATTAATAAAATCAAATGGTCAAATGCCAGTTGGACTCGCGCACGAAGGGTTCCGTACGCTAAAAATATCACGTTTGTTGTATGGGAGCCCCAGTTAAATAATTATTTTATTATATTTTTATTTTTTAGCAAAAATACATCTTCTGTGAAAATTTCTACTGTCTAGCTTTCGCGGTTCATGAGATATAGCCTAGTGACAGACAGACTGACTGTCTGTCGGAATGGAGTCTGAGTAAAAGTGCCTCTTTTTTACGTTTTGGGTACAGAACCATGAAATTTAACACAAATCAGGCAGAGTTTGTTTATTAGGTAGGTACTTTTAGCATTGTTACAACGCTCAACGTTTCGACACCTTTCCAGGTCCCTTCTTCAGGATTGACTGAGATATGATTTGTCACAAACACCCAATCCGCCCAACACTACCCGACCCGCCCCGGGACCCACCACCAGAGCTCTGCGTTGCCAACCTAACATTCCCTTCCTACATAACTAGAACTACTTCTAGTTAAACAGCAGTAAAGCAGAATCCGGCCATAAATCGGTATCTACATTACCGACGAGTAGCCAGATAATGAACAGATGACTGAGTTTTACAACTGCTGTTTATGACAACATTTCAATGGCTGTATTAACGAGATTTCGCCTATAATTACTCATACAGCTTCTGTTTGGACGGGAAAGATTTTTGGGTTCTGTTATAAAGGAAATAAATTAATTGTGGGAAAATCACACAGCGTTATCTAGCCCCATGGTAAGCTTCTAAGCTTGTGTTACGGTGTCTAGACAACGGATATACTTATTATTTACTTAAGTATTATTTATTTGTATCCCCTATTTATGTACCTAATGTTAGTATTCTCTACAAGCTTTACTGACCATTTCCATCCAAAGGTTGCCTGGAAGAGATCGCTTTTAGCGATAAGGTCGCTCATTTGTACAACGTTTTTATTTTTTTTTTGTCAATCTAGCTGTCAAAATAAAGCTTTTTGTCATTGGCAATGTCAAATTTCTTACTTTTTCACAAATGACAAAAATCAGCTGTTCATCATCCGCCATTGTGTAACGATTGTTACGATGGTTTTAAACAACCTGACCCTCAAGTTTAATTTGGCAGCTACTTTACGATAAGTTTGCGTAGTGATTAACTTTATGTAGCGCTTGTAAGTAAGATTTTACCTTAATCAACTGCTATTAAATGCGTAAAGGGTTATGATTGGTTTGTAAGTAAGGGGGTATATGTATAAACATTTATCAAGAATAAAAAACAATACGCTAATAAAACCCGAAAAATAAGTAAATATAAGTACATATCGTGTTAGTTTAACAAGTTTATTGTGTTACTTTACTACCAGCATAAATAAAAGGGAGGTAATTGCCTCCATCCACTTCCGTCCACGACACGAGGCGATTGATTCAGGACGTCGCAGCGTCTACAAATTGTCACTTAGAGACCGGAACCGGGACAGGACGAGACGGAAATATCCCGGGGGTATTTAGAGATACCTACGGCGGATGTCGAGGAAGTAGGCTGGTCAGTAAATAATTCAATAGAAATGTAGATTTTTCTTTCTGTTTTCGCGGTGTTGGATAGAAATTAAACTAATTTTTCGGTTTCTCACATATTTTCCTCAGGGGTAGACTAGACACTCCTGAGTATACCGTTGCTGAAGAAGAAGAAATCTGTAAAGATCTCGAAACGTAGGGAATTTTTGAATTCGGTCCAGTAGTTTTTGAGTTCATTCATTACAAACATACAGACACACACACACACAAATACAAATCTTTCCTCTTTATAATATTAGTGAAGAAGAACACTGGTACTACAGAACGACCTCTTATTTTCCGAAGCCTACTATTGGGGATAGTCAGATCATCCTTGTGTCTCAAGTTAAACTAACGATCATCACTGTATATTTGTCATATTTACTTAATTTATTCCTACATATACACACACGGATACAACAAGCTTTCGTAAATATATTGAAGAAAGTAATAAAAGCATTAAATAAGGCTATTCTTAACTTACTAATAAAACCAGAAATATAACAAAACTTCTCGACAACAAAAATATTAACAACGAAAATAATTATACGTTACTAATTCTGGTACAAAAACAATATCCATAAAGGAAAATTCGATATACAAAAGTTTATTTTTAGTTAGCGTGGAAACCTTACTAGAATGTTTTAGCAGGACTGTATTATGAATTCTGTAGTAGGATAGGACTCACAGAACTTCTTATTTCTAAGAATAGAATTTGTTTTCTTTTGAAATAAATGTAAAAGAGCTTGTGTTTTAAAATATATGTGGCCACAAAATCAATACCATAACCAGAAGCATTGCTCTATATTACGATAGATGTTTATACCGTTTGCCGTGTAGCCCCGGCATAGAAAAGGGTTACCCCATCTCTTGCCGTGGGTGCTTTAAAAGGCGACTAAGGAATTAAGGGAGGACTAGCAAAAATTAAGTTCTCCCCGCGCGGTGGCGGATAAACTGCTTGGTCCCTAGAAGGGTTGGTGTCAGGCAGGCGGCCGGCCGTAAAAATATTGCCAAATTTATTGGCAGAAGTCAATTATGACTTACCTACTGCGCCAACCCCAAATATTTGTGGTTTAGCGGACCCCGGGCTCATCGCTCGAATGAGAGACGATAGATGTTTATACTCTTATAGACGAATTTAAGGAAAATTCAACAAAAGGGACAATAATATATGGTATAAATGTGTCTGTCTTTAAAATAAATGCAGACACACCTGATGGGAACAATAACGACATCGAAAATATACCACTCTTATTCTATATTCACTTTTAAATTCAATGAGACAAAGTTGAAATTCGAGAAAAGTCAATAAGCAAGTCTAATTTAAGTAAGTAATTTCCAAATAATGTTGTTGGTTGTTGGAATATACCTACTCAACATAATACATTTGACGTATTCAAGCGAAATGGCATTTATACGTCGCATCAGTATTCATGACAGTTCCAATATGATCGAAACACCCACTCCTTTCCAAGTACAGAATGAATAACTAGGCACAGCTTATAATTTAGTAAGTCAGCTACCTAGAAAATATTAAAGTTCACCGGAAAAAAGTGAATGCAATGGAATATTGATAGTGGTTGCATTTCGAGGAAAAAGGCAATTTATTCGAATCATTCGTGTTTGTTTTAACCGAGCGATTGTCAGGCTTGAAGTAGATACCGTCAAATCTGACAAGATTTCCCACAATAGGGGCTACTTAATATATCCGCCCAATAATATCGGGTTCATTGATTTTCTGTCTTAAAGTCTCATAAAAAAATGGATAACGACCTTCGAAGAGATGGGCAGCTTGACTAAATACAGTAAATTGCTTACGTTTACAAGGTACTACATTGTTGGCGCTCCTGGGTCCACCTTTTCATCAGAAACTCCTCACTTGAAACTCTCATGCTTTTGAAGATGATTCCTATTAACTTCCTAAAAAAGTGCTCGCGAGGTCTATTCTTCACGAACGACTAGTAATAGTAATAACGATAAAGTTTCAAAATTACAAGTACAACCAAAAGTGCATTAGCAGATTGTCACACTGCAGAAGATACCTAGTTACGCAACGCCTGTAAGAGTCAATTCGGGGTGACTACCACTTGCTCCGAGTAAAGTTGCCAAGAAATCTGGGGCCGTTCCGTTGCTACAACTTTATTACAATGGTAATAACCCCACTTTATTAGCTCGCTGTCAAGTTTTCGAGTAACTGTTCAAGTTGAATGTCTGTTTTGTAATGGGAATTTCAAAGTGATAAAATGGCATTCGTTTAGGCATAGTATCTTTTTATAGTAGGCCTGTAGAGACGTTGTTCGATCTAACGAATTATTTGTTTTTGTTTAGTATAGGTTTTAATTCAAATTATTAAGCCTTAGTTTGGTCTGTTAATCTTGATTGAGTTGACTGGCATCAGAATAACGAATGAATCTTTGACTAGTTAGTATATATCTTTTTTGACCCATCATGCTGTGTGTTACAAGATCATTTGCAGGTCATTATGACCAGACCGATGACCTGATGGGAAAATGAGCGTCTAACTTGCCTTTGGACCACAAAGATCGAAATTTAATTTGACTAATTCGTTTTTGATCCTTGGTTAATATATCTCAGCTGATAATAAGACCTGCAAGTATATGGTATCTAAGGTATGATACCATATACCAGCAGCTCTGAATCTTCACTTCCAAACTGTTCAAGTTAACATACAAGTCGTACACAAGTTGCATATCGTTTGTAACAGTAATATCCTTCAAAGAAGAAATATGTTTCAACTTGAAGTTGGTATTACATTGCATTTAGGTCAGTAGTACGTGCAAGTCATGTCGCTGTTCTGTAATGAATTGCTATTTTGCATTACTTTGTTCATTTGTTTAGGAAAATAGCATTTAAAAATGGTGGTTATAAACTAGCATATTATGCAAACCAAAATAGGTAGATACCTAATTACTAAGTAAGTAATTAGGTATCTACCTATTTTGGTAAGCGCTGCTAGCTCAAGTTAGGCCATTGAGAAGCCTAGCTGTACGTGCCGATCAGGAACGGTCGTGCGGGTAAAGCAACGCTTGGCGTGGTCATTACTTGGATGGGTGACCGATAATAGGAATAGCTGTTGGATTTCCAAATAAATAAATAAATAAATAATTTGTGTGGAAAAAATGGATTTCTCGAGCTCCTCCGTGCTTCGGAAGGCACGTTAAGCAATTGGTCCCGGTTGTTATCTCTGATAATTGTCGTTAGGTCGAGTTAGAGGCCTTAAGGCGACCTGAAAATTCTAACACCAGATGACCACACCACTATACGATAAGAAGAAGAAGGCAAGCGCTTGTGGATGTTATACGTTACCACTATTGAGCTAAGCTCTGTACCATTTCTTTTGTTCGAAACACTCGAAATCTTCACCTAATTGCTTACTCAGAACTCTCCTACCTCTCATCTGAGCGATGTTCCCAGTCGCATCCTTTTTGGGAGCCTAAATACAGGATCCGCTAAGCTAAAACCCCAAAATATTCGGGGTCGGTATTCAGGGTCGGGGGGGGGGGGCTACTCATCATAGTGACGACTTTTCACTCACATCATCTATGGGTAACACTCTAGGCTAAGACACCAAGGCACGGGCAGGGAGATATCCACGCATTTTAACAGTTTAGATTGTAGTAGAAGTTTGACGTTCCCAGAGCACCGCAGCGCATATGCCCGTGCAAAATGGCTACCTACATTTAATAGTTTACGTTCCGAGTTCCCTGAGTGAACAACAAGGAATGCCTGCTCGGTTACCTACTATGTAGCTACAGTTACATTGCCTGTACAAAGTCGTAGGATAAAGCGAGTTTCCCGTAACATTTCCACGCGAATGGACAATAGTTTCAGCTTGATTCGCTCTCAAATGATCAGACTTGAAGGCTTTTAGCTCTATATATTATTATTTGTACATTTCTACAGGCCTCTACATACTAGCTTAAAGCTTGTGGCGTGGCTCGCGTGCCTTCGACTTTATGCGCTATTCTTCACTGTCTCTGACTTTAAACTAGTTGTACTTATGTATTCTGTACTTTAACTGTTCAAATTTCTCCGTAACGACCAAATAGAAGAAACAGACATACTTTCAAGTCTTTAATACGAGTATTAGTAAGGACCTCTTCGTCGTTAAAGACTCTCAACTTGCAAAGAAAATGTTTCGTCACTGGAATTTACGATTTACATGGACTTGACTCCAAAATACTATCCAATGTACCGTAAAACTTAAGATTTCCAACAATGGCCACATATTTCTGGAACTATTTCTGAGTCGAAAATGGTACAACCCTTTTAATATTATTTAAACCCTAAGCTTCATAGAATCCACATTAGTATTCAAGGTTTTCTCGTCCAATAAACCCGGCGGAATAAAAGGAACATATTTCAGTCTTGTACAAATAAAGAACAATGTCTACCTGGACCTTTTCTATTTCGAGATACCTACCTACTACCTAGATATGATGGAGGGGATTTGATTTCTCATGGGAATCCCTGGAGGCATCGTTTGCTTTACTATTTACGGGTACCTTTGTGACTGTGGCTCGTATTTTAGTTATCTTTTCGTATAAGAAGTTTGAAGATGTGTCTCTACCTTGATTTTGTTTTTATAGTGTTGCATTGAAAAAAATCTTTTCAAAATTCTGCAGGACAGGACCCATATTTTCATTTCGAACGGGCATGCATCATTGCCGCAAGCAGCAGCGCATTACATAGGAATTGTAAAGGTTGCAGGTTCAAGTCCTGTCGGGTGCAGAATTTTGGAAAATTACATTTTAATGTATCTCTCGTCGTAATTCATCTATGTAAATTAATATTTGCGTATAAAGTTACACCAGAAAATATGTAGTTTATAAATGGTGGAAGCGTAGTAAGCGTAGAATTAATTTTAATAGGAAATGCAGCTGTAAAATCCATATTGCATTTCGTTGTTCAACTTGGTTATCTTTGCAATAAACTAGAAAAATAACAAATTTCGCGTCTCACTATACTTCGCTTCCACCTTATTAAATGTTGTCTTTTTTTTTTGTCAAAGAAAATCGTTCTAAGAACTTGTGAAGCGTATAAACACCTAACTGTTCTTTTTTTCCTTTTGTTTTTTCTTTTGTGAGTGATGTGCTTCTGGAAATCCTTTTACAGTCAACTAGGTAGGTGCTACCTACCGTTGAACGAGTCTATAGTCGTCCCTGAGTGTAGAAAACGATGAATTATTCACACCCCTAGAATGTTTACTGTCGCCGTTCCCGTTTTGCCTTTTTGAAAGCATTTGTCATGAAAAAGAAATTCAGTTTCGTTAAAACTTTTGAATTTTTGATTGCTATTCTAGTGAGCAATAAAGCATTTTATCTATTTACAAAATAACTGCAGAATATCAAGCAAAAAAATATCATTAAAGATATTGCTTTTTTGAAAAAATGCTTTCAAAAACTTTAATACCCGGCGGGATCCGTGGCGAAGCGGTCAAACGCGTTGGTTCGGATTACTAGTAGTCGCGGGTTCGAATCCCGCCGGATACTAGTTGAAAGCATTTTTAAAAAAAAGCAGTATTTCATAAGTGTGGATTAACACTAAGAAATAATGTTAACATTAAAAATATCCGATTTGAGGAGAAAAAACTCAAATCGAAAGCAAAAAAATATCACATATTTATAACCATTTGGATACAAGAAAGCAATATTTTCACTTCAGAGAATTTCGATGTTAGCAGAAGTATAATTTATTCGTTGCGTAATTTATTTTCCCCGTGTGGAAAAACGTGATGGGCGAGAACTCGTGGCCTCTCAGCAGTAACGGTGGAGTACAAGGAACGACGTAAGAAGACGACAGCGTTAATTGGCCAAAGCCTCGACTAGACGTTACGGCACTAAACTCCGTTTAATATCTCGTTATCGTTGTCACAATATACATTTTTGTAAGAGCTACTTAACTGAAACGTTATATAAATTCATATAAAGTCTTACAATGACTTTACGGCGTAACGGCGAGCAGTTGTATTTCTTCCAACTGCTCAAAGTGGTGATAATCGCGACTGAATAGGGGTTATAAGCGTATTATCGGATACGGGTGTGTATGGGGCCCACTAAGATCGCTGGGCCCAAGCCAACCTCACCTTCAAATTCAAATTTAAAAAAAAGCTCCTAGGAATGGCCTGATTACAACGTTACAACGTTACAACGTTAACGTTACAAGTTACAGATGAGGACCCTTAACATATTTGTGTATATCAGTTGTTGCAGAGGTTGTACGTCTGTCTGTCTGCCACCAGGCTGTATCTCTTCAACCGTAATAGCTAGCAGCATTATCTTAAGTCCAGGAATAGGCAGATACTCAAGGCCACCCCGCTCTCAGTACCCAAACCACTATTAAAGTTCATCACACTTGTACGTTAATGGTAAAAGTATCTCGATCCAGAATAAACATTAGCCCCAAAAAGTTGCCGATATTGCCCAAGTTGAGTGTTTAAATAATGAAGAGGTCTAAGTGCTTTCACACCACTTTGTCCACGCCTATCTTGAGTTCATCAACCTTTGTTTATGTATGCTTTTAATCTGTGGTAAAGATGAACCTTGAAATATTTCCCGGGTCTTAATCATCATCATCTGAGCGAAGTTCCCGGTTACATACCACTCGAGAGCCAGGGTCCGCTTTTCTACTTATACGTCTCCACTTCACACGATCTTCGGCATCCTGTGTAGTGAGGCCATTTGCACGCATATCCGATCATACAACGTCAAGCCAGCCTTTCCCAATCTGTCGCGGCCGGGCGAAGGCGTCATAGCAAGACATTTGTTCCCCACGTAATGGTCTTGTCCCCTCGCGACCAAGACCATTGTGACATGGTTGAAAACGTAGAGGTAAGAAAACAAAAAAAAATAATACGCGATTAAGACGCGGCAAAATGTAACAATGTTAACAAATCGTGTGAATTTAATAAGTTTATTATATAAATCTCCCGAGGCACTAATAAATAGGGACATACATAAAACATCAGCTCGAAACAATGGAATCACAAGGGCGACAACGTGTAACGTCTAACAAGATAAGTTATTCAGAAAACAGTAAAGAAATTGTCACATTTCTGCGTTTTCGACGACTTTTTTATTGTCTGTCTTGAGATTGAGGTATCAAAGGGCTTTTTGCAGCTTTTCAGTAGATCATTGTAGACATGAGGAATCAGAATTTGATAAAACCTAACTGTTGAAGAACAACAAACAGTTTTAATAAAGTGTATTTTAAAACGTTTTATGCCTAAAATATGAGTATTTGACCACTATCTCACTAGCTAGGGGGTTCCCAAAGTTATTTTGTCTACCGCCCACTTTGAGAATAATATTTTTTTAGCGCCCCCCTTTTTTCACCTACTTAAAAACCACTATAACTTCAAATGAAATTATTATTGTAAGCCATATTAGCGGAGATTAAACTATTTTCATATTGAAACGGAGCGACGTAAAAACAGGACAGATATGAGAACCCATAGTTTGAGCAATTTTTTAATTAATATTAGTTGAATGTTCACATTTTATAACCGAGAGCCGAGAAGTCAGTTAGTGATTAAGAGTCCTCCTAGCTAGATGAAGTTACAAATAGCCCCCTAAACCTCTACACAACGCCCTCATTTTTTTTTGGTTCTCTTACCTTTACTCTTTTTAAGCCTGCAGCGCCCATAAGGGGGCGTTATCGCCCACTTTGGGAACCCCTGCAGCTAGATGGTGAATGACGATGCAGCCACTAAGAAAGTCGGATCGAATCTCGTTACGGTCTTCCTTCTTCTAGATGAACGTGTTACATCTTAGACCATATCACCACTTACCATCAGGTGAAATAGTGGGCAAAATCTCATATATTGTGTGTAAAAAAAACAATGTGTAATAATGATGACTTACCCTTGCAGTGACTTCTTGTAGATAAATCTGAGTACTTACCTGTAACAAACAAAACCGACATATGAATTTAATCAATGATAACCTCCTCCTTTTTTGGAAGTCAGTTAAAAATTTAACTTTTTTTTATAGTGATGTAGAGATCGTCTGCTACCTCTCACTAACCCCAAGTTTCTTCTTCGAAAGCAAAAGTCAAAGTAATAGCTAATCTAATATATAAAATTTCCATGTCACAATGCTAGTTACCGTACTCCTCCGAAACGGCGCGACCGATTTTTACCGAATTTTATATGCGTATTCAGTAGGTCTGAGAATCGGCTACTATCTATAATTTATAAGGCAAAACAACGTTTGCCGGGTCAGCTAGTAATTACATAAAATGTTATCTAAAATAAGTGATATTTTACCGATTTAAAAAAGGAGGAAGTTCTTAATACAGTTGTGTCTATTATTATTTTTAAAAGACTTCTAAAGGTCTTACAATCTTGGATGGCAGAAGACCTGAATTATCACATAGGCTACTTTGTAACCTGATATTCCCCCGGGATCGGGACTTATGCGGTTGAACCCGCGGGGTGCAGCTAGTAAATTATAAATTAAGTACCTTAAGGGGACAGTCTACCTACTCTTTTCTTCATACAAACTTTACAAACGTAGTCGACTGTTTCCTCCCTGGATAAAGATATTAGAGAAAATATGTTTATGCCATAAGTCCTATATCAGCCATGAGCAATGAGCATGCCCCTACGTTTTGATTTAATTCGTTTTCTCATTTTTCGGAATTTTATTTCTATTATAATTGGAAAATAAAAAAACCAAAACGTAGGGGCATGGTCATGGCAGATATGGTTTTATGGCATAAACATATTTGCTGTAATGTCTTTATTCAGGGACAAAACAGTCGACTACTTTTGTAAAATTTGTATGAAGAAAAGAGTAGGTTAGACTGTCCTCTTAAATTACGAATCTAATGACATCTCATATGCTAAAATCCATCGAACCATTCAGCCTACAGAGCCTGACAAAACCGACATACATTCGCTCGAAAAACATAACCCTCCTCGGCAACCGGGTAAAAAGCGGGCGTGCTATTGAATAAACCTTCTAAAAACAAAAAGACCTAATCTACATACTTTAACAATTTATGTAAATTAATGTATTTAGGTGTGATTATACGTAAAACATCGGCTAATATAATTAAGAAGCTCGTCTCTCGGAAATGTCTTTGTTTGTCGAGTATCGATCCGGGGCTATTGGCAGAACTTCCAACTAGGGCGAGATTGGGTAACAAGTTCTTTCACAAACGAATATTTAATACTAGCAGAGTCTCACGGTTTCACCAGCGTAAGGCCCGATCACGCAGTATTTTCCAAAAACCCTTTCTTCGTGGACACTTACACACCACAAAGAACACACTCTCCGAATGTCATGTCTAGGCCCAGCGCTTTGGGCTCTGCGTTGATATATAGAACATCATGGCGCTACCTGGACACGACTTGCTAAGAATAGAGA
The DNA here is from genome assembly GCA_958496205.1 of Idaea biselata. NCBI lineage: Eukaryota > Metazoa > Arthropoda > Insecta > Lepidoptera > Geometridae > Idaea > Idaea biselata. The sequence goes on from OY292402.1 coordinate 14,306,466, forward strand.
ACACTGGAAACGGATGGAGGAGGCCTTTGCCCGACATTGGGCAACGTCACAAACAAAATAGATCAGTCAGGACATTGAATTTTATGGGTCCGTAATTTTTATGCGAAAAACATATGCTCGATTCATGGATGATCGACTGAACGATTGTTCGAATGGACTTTAGTGCGAAACAACTTTTTGCCGAAAATCGCTACATCGAATGAACAATTTATCGAAAATTTATTGATCGAGGGGCTGCTTTTTCGAAAGTTGATACAAATGTTGTCATTAAGACCAAAATGTTGCCTATCTAAAACGTTCAACAACTGTGAAGCTGAAATTGTGAAATTTACATTAATAGGTAGTTTTAGGAATGTAACTAATACGTCCACAAACACTGCCATATCCTTAAAAGTGTCTCCTCCCTAAGGGTCCGTTCACACAGACAGGTTTGAAGAGGAGAGTCGATTTTTTAAGCTTTTTAAACAGAGTTTTGAACTATTGTAATAATGTCACTTCTTTTATTATTGAGATTGCTTGAGAGCAAACCCTTACAATAATACAAAACTCTGTTTTAAATGTCATAAAAATCTGCCCTCCTCTCCGAGCCGGTCTGTGTGAACGGACCATAACTCGCCTACGGCGTTACGTTATTGTACATCGCAATAACGAACCCAATAGACGAGTAATCTGTGTAATTCTGGTAAAATATTAAACAAGATAAATATCCCGTTATTAAATACTATTTGCAGTTATTTGTATTAAATACTTTTTTTTAATTTATTTTTAACTGGATTTTTTTTTATAGATTTTAGACAACATATAAATAAATAGGTGTACATGTTTGTAACTTGTTATTAATTATTTTAAATATGGATGAGGTCAATGGTTTCCGATACATCGAGATTTAAGACTTCACAGTTGTTAAACGTTTTAGATAGGCAACATTTTGGTCTTAATGACAACATTTGTATCAACTTTCGAAAAAGCAGTCCCTCGATCAATAAATTTTCGATAAATTGTTCATTCGGCAAAAAGTTGTTTCGCACTAAAGTCCATTCGAACAATCGTTCAGTCGATCATCCATGAATCGAGCATATGTTTTTCGCATAAAAATTACGGACCCGAATTTTATATATGAAACTCTTCAATTAGGAGATACAGAGAGATTTTAATATAAGTCATGAAGTTTATTAAGAATACAAAAAGAATTATTATCTGACTAGCAACGCCCTTACTCGCGCTTACTCGTGTAAGTCCCGATCCCGTGGGTTTACCGGGATAAAAGTATGTGTTACTCCACGTCTTCAGCTATCTACATACCGAGTTTCTTCGCAATCGGTTTGCGGGAAGGAGCAACAAACACACATACCTTCATAAATATGAACTTTTACGTTTATATTATTAGTAGAAAATGTACAAGAAAGATTATCCGTTGCCAGCATCTTTTCCTTATATTGAAAATTTGCTTTCCAAATTTCAATGTCCCCGGTGGATTTTAAACCGACGACTTCCAGATCCTGTTCTGTCAACTGAGCCACGTGAAGACGTGCCATGCCATACAGAAGCATAGATTACGGTTCCGATAAATAAAAACAACCTTAGGACTAAACTAAAAAAAAAACGTCCTAACTACAATAAAGCTATTTCTAGAAACGCTTACCTAAGCCACGGTAAATTCTCAGCTCATAAAAAGCATTCGCAGAACACGAAACAAAGTCATTAATACAAGTAGAGGAAATTGATCGTGCTGCAAAATGGAGCGGAACATAGTTGTGATTTAGGTCGCCTCAACGTCGACTGAATTGAAATACTCAATGAATAGGTAATGGGAAAGTGGACAATACGAAGCTGATGGAATTAAAATGGCAACACTTTAAAGGCAAAGCATATTAAATGCTAGATAACAAAGAATTAAATAGAGACGGCAATTTGTAGATAGGTAATGAAAAATGCGAGAATGAATTAAGTAGTTTTGAGTATACTTGTGTTTTTAGAAATATTCAAGCTTAAACAGAAGCAGAAATTAAAATGTGGCATGGAGTATAGCAAAGTATTTAAAACATAATAAAGATGACACGGTGAGTTATGATGTTGGAACATTACGAGACTGATGGAATTAAAATGGCAACACTTAAAAGGCAAAGCATATGAAATCTTACGTAACAAAGAATTAAATAAAGACGAAAATTGTAGATACGTAATGAAAAGCGAGACCAAATTAAGTAGAAAATACGATTTTAAACTGAAACGTCTGTCAACAAGCCAGTTGCAATTACTGGCGAAATATCGAGCTCCGTAAAAGCAATTAAAACATGGTAAATAACCCGTTATTTCATAATATTTGTGGCATATTTAAATATACTTGTGTTTCTAGAAATATTAAAGCTTAAACAGAAGCAGATAATAAATCTACCACGCCATATGCATAAGTAATATAGAAAAGTATTTCAAACTTAATGAAGATGAAGCGATGAGTTATCCTGTATGGATTATCATCGCAAAAGTGTCACAGTAAATATATCCCAAAATTCCCATAATGGTTCGCGTAATGTATGTAAAGTTGTCCCAAACCATTTAGCAGGTCGTTTATCATCATTTCGGGCAACGTCCATTGAAGTTTCATCAGCAGAGTTGAGGAGACTTATGCTATAAAATATAGGATGGTCAATTTTAATGCGGCACTAAAGGTAAGTATCGAAACCGCTTAAGTTACGAGAAGATATTGTAACACCTAGTTTAGAAATATATTTTTCCCTCAGGTCGGTATATTAGTCTGGTCAGCTCGACCGGAGCAAGATTGTGTAACATACAGAATAATTGTCCGAAGAGATCAAAATTAAGGCGTGAAATTATTCAATCCAGACTGATAAACGGAACGTTAGAATGAACGTGTAATATGTATGTATTCTGTGGTAAAACACAAAACCTAAACAACGACTGTAAATGGTTATACAAGAGATGCTATATATCTAGAGCTAAGTACTATCAGAGAAGGCGTTTCACTGTAGATTCCGGTTAAGCTTTTGAGCTCGAAAAATGATGAATAAGGGTTCTTCGATATAAAACCCGGCGACTCTCACAGACTCTTGGCCGAAAAATATATTGAAATAGGTAACTAAGGTCAACCGTTCTTTGAATAAATTTAATTTGGTGGCTTTTTATTTTATTATCGAGAATATTGTTAGAGTGCTGCTTTGTGAATTGATTTTGGTAATTGACGATGGCTTTTCAGAAGTAACGTATTTTGGTTCTAACTTTAGATGGATTTTCCTTTACTTCATACCTATTTTATCTTTTAAAACGAAACATTTATAAGCATTGCACAACCCAAGCATGAAATTCAATTGCATACCCAAGGGGTTTTAATACGTAATGCAAAGCTGTCACAAAGCTCAAACCAACTATGCTTTTAGATGGTAAATCATTTGCCGTTTGTACCCTCGGTTATAAAAAAAACAATCGCCCAATCAATTTGCCCTAAAGGGGTAGAAACTTGAATGAATCATTCAATACTACAATTCGAAATTTAAATTCCTACCAAAAATCCATTATCCCATTATAACATCGTTAAGTTAAGTAAAGTTGGCGAATGTTGCCATATTAAATTGACGATATTAAAACTTTATTGAAACAATAAGTACTTATAAGCCGCGATGTGGAACAACTTCCGAAAGTCTTGACGGAAGTCGGAGCCATGGCGTCGCATAACCTGAAAACGCTGAAAGACAGCTCGCCAGTGAAATATAAGCTTTATAACCTAGGTGACTAGGCGAGAGAGTTGATAATGGTGCGGCTGTTACGCAACCAGTCCCGTATTGATCGTAGCGTTTTCCTCCCTCTCCGCTCGCCCCGCTCTCGACTGGCTCGGACCAATCACAGCGCACGGTTTAATTTTAATTTGATAGCCGTTAGGGCAGACGTGCTTCTGATTTGTCAGATCATAACGTAAAGTTGAAAGTTCGAGTGAAGTGTGCGCGCGATCTGTCGCTCCACTTTTCATCGGTAGGAAGGATCCTTCTTACCTTTATACCTTTGCCTTCATAATACTCCTTACGAACTGCTAAGACTCGTTCATTGTTCGGTATTTTATTTAGGGCTGCTAAACACCTTTACACGGTTTAATTATACCGGTAACAATAAAGGCCTTATTGTCGTCTTGTTCATAATTAACTAATGGAATATCCCCTGTTTTGACAGTTATTTCCTTTTCGTATTTAATACCATTAAAGGAAAATGAATTGGATGATTGAATAAAGGTTAATTAAATTTCTTTTAATTTTTAATAAAGGCTATTTTATTTAGAAAATTTAAAGACGAAAGAGCGCTCGACGCGCCTCGTCGCAAGTGAAAATGTTTGAATGCTATTTTTCCTTGAAAATAAATTTTCTAAATAAAGGTTAATTTCTGAGACATAGGAATCAAACTATTACGTATTGTATATCTTATTGCTTCTAAGCATATCTATTATCCATAGATATAAGCATATCTTTAATCCATTTTCCATATTTTCATAACCATTTATATAAATTTACCGAGGCGAGACGGAAAGATCATGTCAACTAGAAAACAACTAGGAATCAGACTTGCATTTCTTATTTTTATATTATACTGCTCCTAAGCATATATACATATTACCCACAGATATAAGCATATATTTTATCCATAAACGCATAACCATAAAATATATAAATTTACCGAGGCGAGACGCAGAGATCATGTGGTCGTAAGCTAAAGACGAAATATCGAATTTTGAAGAGATGTCTTCTTCGTTGAAAATATTTCTAGTCAATATTAGTTCACCCATAGTTATATTGTTCAAAAAGCAGGATGCGACAGAAGCCCTCGTGAATGAGGAAGTGCGCGACTCGGCACTGAATAGAGTACACGTAACCTATTGAAACCTTTTCAGATATTCAATATCTGGCACTCAAGCGAGATGACGATTTCCAAAGGAGAACTGATACGGTACGATAATCATAATGTCTATTTCGGGTATTGTACTTTACATCTCATTAAGCATTTAATGGAAACCCGATTTAAATGTTTAATAAGAGCCACATATGTTACAAAAACCATAATTATTGAGTTAACTAGTTGTGCCCCGCTGTTACACCCGCGTAAGTCCCGATCCCGAAGGATTTAAGGGATTAAAAGTGGCCTATGTCCTTCTCAAGGGTCCAATCTATCTTTATACCACCAAAATTCATTAAAATCGGGTCAGGTGAAAGCGTAACAGACAGAGTTACTTTCGCATATAGGTCCCGATCCCGCAGGAATATTGGGATAAAAAGTAGCCTATGTGTTATTCTAGGTCTCCAGCTATGGCGCCTCTGTGACGACCTCTGTGGCGCGTCGTGCGAAAGCGCGACTGCAATGCAGGAGGTTGCGGGTTCGATTCCCGCCGGGTGCAAGTATTTATGCTTATAGAATAAATATTTGTGTCTGGTCTGGGTGTCCCTCTATGTATAATATGTATGTATTTACAAAAGAAAAATAAATATAAGTATTATATCCGTTGTCTAGTCACCGTAACACAAGCTTAGTCGCTTACCACGGGGCTAGATGGCGCTGTGTGTTGTTCACAGAATTTATTTATTATTTATATTATAGCTATGTATATTCCAAGTTTCATCGCAAATGGTTAAGTAGTTTTAGTGCGTGAAAGAGTGACAAAGTCACATGCATACATACATACAAACTTTCGCGTTTATAATATTAGTAGGATTAGTAAGATAGTAAGAGTAAGATTACAAGGTATAAAAACCAAATATAATCTTCTCAAAGTTGTAAATAGTAAAACGACAATCAAAGAAACGATTCGACTTACAATCAATGAATTCCTTGAAAAGGACTGAACTAATTTGAGGCAGCAGTCAATCTATTGACGAGTGATGGATGTTCGGGGTCAGATCGATGGCACTCCCTCAGGAATTTCCGAAGAGATCAGTTATTTAGGCGAAGAAATAGGCAGACCGATTTAGATGATCGAGAAAAGGTTTATATTACACTATTAGTGTTAAAAAAAATAAAGTTAGTGAGACACGATATTATCAATTACAAGGTAAGACTGATTTAAGCTTCTTCTTAGACTAGTGTAGCTTATTTCAAAGAAAAAGTATTTCAAATGGAAGTGGAGATAAGATAAGGACAAGGGTTGGGATTCAAATCAAAGATCAAATTAGAAGATAGAAATTGTATATAAAAAATAAAGTTGCCAATAGACAGATTTTTTCTCGATGTGAAATGTGAATATTAGCATCGAGAATTTGTTAGTCGTGAGTAAAAGCAAATGCAACTCGGCTCGCTGTACCAACTGACAGCCGAATATTCGATTTGTCACGCGGTCCCATCAATCAAACGCCCATAGCTCAACTCAATTAATCGCACTGACATATGATGTACCAGTACTAGGGTCTAAAACATATTCCATGTTCCCTTTACTCGAAATAATAAAAGCCGCTGCAGCGCTGACAATATTGTTATAACAAGACATCGGAAGGCAAAGTATAAGAAGCTTGAGATCAATGGTTAGTCGCCACGTGAACAGCTTATCGCAATCGATAGCCTCGACCGTGAGAACCATTCAGGTCTCCTTCGACGCGATGCGACATAAACATAAGCAAGGTTACATGGCAGCTTAGCCTTGCGGATCAATAGGATTACCCCACCTGTGCTGTTGACAGAACATATAAAATTCAATCTCCGATGGACTGATACATCAACGCACAGCCAAAACGCTAGTCATCATCATCATCCGAGCAATGTTCCAAGTTATATCCCTCTCGGGAGCCCGGGGTTAGCTAAACCTAGAGACATTCAATTAGGAGGCTGTGTTCTTTATGAAATAAAAGGTATACACTAAGAAACTGTTATCGTTTTCACTCTATCAGAAGCCGTATCTCTGAACTACTGGAATTAAATTCTTATACGAAAGTTCGAGTCCCGCATGCTTGCTCTCCCTCGTTGTGTATGTGAGTGAGGGAGACCGAGCACCCATTCATTAGCCTTTCTCATACGAATGAGTTTTCGGATGGATCAAAATACCACTTCACGACTTAAGCTGAAAACGCAAGTCCGGCAGTTGTAAGGCAGAAGAAAACGAAAGAATGCTCATTCTAGCCGCACTACGTCATATTCTTTTAATGTAAACGGACGTAGAGCATTCTTTCGTTGTTCTGTCTATGTCTATTTCACTAAACATTTACGATAGAATGCTCGTATTCTAGCTCTAGCTCTGTGTTCGTTTGGTCTAAATGCACCTTTAGATGTTGTTTTTGTTGGCCTACCTTTTTTCAGTCTTTTGTCCACTGCTGCCCAAAGGAATGCTTCCATAATATTCCTAAGCATTTCGTTGCTGGGTTAAGATTTTTGGCTAATATCCGTCAAATGCATCGCCACCCAAAGTAAATTCACGCAAATTTCGAATCTCTTGAACCTTTATCCCGTAATGGTTCAAGAGATTCAATAGAGTCAATAAATGGAACCAAAAATGACATTATTCAGTCAACCACGATAGAATAAGGATTAGGGTCACGCCGTATTGCGTCCGTCGTCACTCTGGGACCTTCAGATCAATACTTAAATCTATTACCTATCTATAAAATGCTTTGTCCTGACTGACTGACTCATGGATCAAAGCACAGTCTGAACTGCTGATAGTAGAGAGCTGACATTTGGAGTAGGTACGTGTTCCTTATATGATGTAGGCGATATGAATTTTATGATTTTTGAACCACGACATCGGGACTTACCGGGGTGAAACCGAGGGACCCAGCTAGTCCATACCTAATATGAATCTGTCGATAAGAAGAAGGATTTAATTCCATTTATGTTCGAAATGAATATAGCATCTGAAATTAATTGAGTAAGCTATATTGATTCTTTTTATCCGGATTTTCTGAGAGGACTTATGAATTCACAATTTTAGCGACAATCTCACGCAACAACAGGCAACGCAGCTGTTAACGCCATCTCAAATAAACACGATGATGGATTTTAAATTCTTAATCACAAAATCTTGCTGTTGCGCAACGACACCAATAACAACTCTGAAGAAAAACAATACGTCACCAAATTGAAATATGATATTTGTTTGTAAAACCAATTCCAGTGTCGATTGGGAAACAATATTAATCCTAGAACCTGAAACCTATCCGGATTCATTATTAGACTCTAGACTATTTACAAATGTATCGGTAAAAAACGGACGGCGTAATAAATAAATTGTTTTTTCAACAAATTAAAGAATAAAACACCATATCGACATTGGTAAAAACGATCTATTTTTACGAGCTACAACGCAAAGTAGACATGCAACCAAACAAGCCAACTAGACTGCCTAAACTTTCAGGTTATTTTGCCTTTAAGAATCTTCTTCGGCTTATTACTGTCAATAAATTAGCTACGACAACAATATCATCAATGAAGACCGTCTGCAGAGCAGATAATAATGCGCAAAGAGCTGGCCTAGCTGGTTGAGCATCGATTGGCTGGCCTGTATTCATAGAGCTTCGGTCCAATACCGAAGATCGGAAACTCCGTCTTGCTCAGAACGATTCAATGTGACAGAGACAGGCGCAGTCATCAGAGAGGCTATTTAGAGGGCTTTGGTCCAAAACCTGTCAATGTCTTATTGGATCGTGCTGAGCGAGATAGATATAACCTTTCCGACATCGTTATCAGACCGAAAGGCTGTGAATCCCCCTGCAGGACTGGACTGACTGGGAAGTAGGTAAAACAATGACGCGATGATTCTATTACCTTTAAAATTCAATCAGCCAGCTAACGGCTGACATGTCTGAAGTCTGCGGAGACTTGGTTTACAAAATAAAATTTTCATTTTATTTACGTGTTCGTTTTGTCAATAACTCAGAAGCTTTCAGACTTTCAGGGGATTTGGAGTAAATTAGAAATTGTATATTGTTTCAATCATAAAAAATAATTATTTCGGCATTATGAAATTATGGTGGAAACTGACTGATTACAATTAGAATAAGCTCCTCCGTGCTTCGGAAGTCACCTTAAGTAGTTGGCCCCGGCTATCTCTGATAGCAGACGTTAGGTCAAGTTAGAGGCTTAAGGCCTGAACAACTCTAACCCTAGATGAGCCACACCACCATACGAAAGGAAGAAGACTGATTGATTACAAATTTCTACATATTGACTTTTACCGCAATCGGTAAAATATTAAATTAATAGTAGATTTCAGTACAATTCTACAATTCAGTAGTTATTTTGCGTAGAGAAGAAATAATTTACGCACAACCATTAGCCTCATTTGCCAGTAATCTTTACGCAACATCGCCAAAAATATCTGGCAACACCGTAAAAGAAAACTTAGCGAGTTAAAAATTTAATACAACGCAAGCTCGCCTTATAAGAGCAATATTCCCTCTTGACTATATCTTGTACGAATTGTGAAGTCACATAAAATAAACCTACCCAAAAATGTGGCTGAATAATTCATGCTTCCTCCGAGCCTGCCATATACATAGCATTTAATATCTGGCCGTCTCACAACAAAATGCGGTATAGAAACTCCTTTTTAGGGTTCCGTACTCAAAGGGTAAAAACGGGATCCTATTACTGAGATTCCGCTGTCTGTCTGTCCGTCTGTCACCACGCTGTACCTAATGAACTGTAATAGCTAGACGGTTGAAATTTTCACATAAGATGTAAAAACAAAATAAAACAAATATTTAAGTGGGACTCCCATACATAAACGTGATTCAGGGACGAAACCGTGATGTATTTTTACCGTTAAAGCCATCTAGTGAGACTGGAGAAAGACTAGCGCCAATGGTTAAATGAATTGTAACGTTTGGGTTGCGTTCAAAAATTTGTTGGTGAGTTCATTTTAGGGTTCCGTACCCAATTGTGATAGTGGTACGGAACCCTTCGTGCGCGAGTCTCGCACTTGGCCGGGTTTTCGTAGGTTTTAGAGGAGAAAATGCTGAGTACGTCTTGATTTACGACAAGCCAAGGGTAAGGGAGGTCAATTTGCAATGTCTATAGACCTCTACCACAGACAAACATATAGCTAGACATCACATGTACCTCGATTTGTATTGAAACCGAACGTGCCGACTTTTTAATACCTACTGTGACGTCACAGCCACAAGAAATATGGTTCCTGCCTTGGGATTTTGCAGTTACTGATCACGCAACGAGGCATTTTATTAGTTTTTACGGACGTCCGGTAACTAGACGCGCGCGGACTGCCAGTGAGCGCCGACTACCGTGACGTTTTGTCGTGGTTTTTCACGTTTTCTGACACGCGAAGGACATGAATTTGTGGTCTAGCTATATGTATGTCTGTGACCTCTACCATTGGTTTATTGCCGATAAGGGTAAACGATTCAAACGATCTGTCTTTCAGCGTATCAGATTTTGTGATGTAGGGAAATAACGCCCGGGGCGGCTTTCTTAGGCTTCGGCAATTTAAATTCATAAGCATATTAACGGATTTTATGTTATTTCGGCATAAACAAGTTGAAATCAAACTCATTTTCCGAGTTTAATCGCGTTGCTTATAATTTTTTTAACATTTTATCAATGCCCTACGTTTCGAGATCTTTACATACATCTTTCTCAGGGACAGAGGGGAGAGAGATCTGTAAAGAAGACGAAACGTAGGGCGTTGATAAAATAAAAGCAAACTTATTTATTTAAAAATTTAAAATTTAAAAAAATAAAATTTAGTTAAAAAATAATAAAAAGAAAGTATATTAAGTTAACAGTTTATTTTCAATTCAACATACTAACACGGTTGTTTTCATGAACATGATTAAATAACGGGAATTTACCATGTTTTAATTTGATCCGAAGCTCGATATTTCGCCGGTAATTGCACGCACGCACCTAGTCTCGTGCACAAGCCAGTTGCAATTAGGAGCAAAATATCGAACTCTATAAAAAACAAATTAAAACATAGCAAATACACAGGGTAGATATTACTTAATCTACACTAATTAGAAAGCTACATTCACCCTGAGTTACATACATAGGCTACTTTTAATTCCAATATTCCCACGGGATCGGGACATACGCAGGTGAAACCGCAGGACTCTGCTAGTATTTAATAATATATATTGTTATAGATTTCGAACACAGCAACTGTCATGAAATTCCCAACAAAACGGGCGGAGGTTCACAGATTTATCCCTTATTTGTAATTGTTATACTCTGCATTAAGGAATTTCGTCACGTTCGCGTTGATGAATAATGTCACCAGGGGGCAGCACGTGAATACAAATAACATGCTTTTGAAGCTATTTGTAAAAAAACGGCCAAGTGCGAGTCGGACTCGCGCACGAAGAGTAAATAAAATAAAGATTACGTATCACAGTGATGTAGCACGGACCAATCTAGCCCCAAAGTAAACACTAGGGTTGTACTATGGGTACGAGATAAGTTTAGTCAACGGATACCTATACTACATATTATACCTAAGTACTTTTTTTTGTACGTACATACTTATGTATGATAAATAGAAACAACTAAACCAGAAATAAATATTTATTTTTAAGCATAAATACTTGCACCTGTCGGGATTTGAACCGGCAACCTTCTGCAGTACAGTTGAGCCTTCGCCCGACGCGCCACAGAGGCCGTCAGTTACATATAATACCAGCTGCGTCCCGCGGTTTCACATGCGTAAGTCAAATCAAAAGTAGCCTATGTTACTCAGGGTGAATGTAGCTTTCTAATGGTGAAAGAATTTTTGAAATTGAAGTGCAGTGGTTTTGGGTTTATTCATAACAAACATACAGACGCACACACACACACACAAACATACAAATCTTTCCTCTTTATAATATTACTATAGATATAGATAAGGAAGTATGACAAATCCAATCTACTATCGGATTAATGTGTAATGTCAATATGTACGTTACCTACTCTAGAAACCTACATGATGAAATAGGATCGGGAATATCTCCAAAATTCGTGACACCACCAACACAGTACCTAATCTATTTTAGTCTGTTGCGAGAGTAAGGTTACTAGGGGGAAGTTCGGCTTTGGGGTAAGTGCGATGAGCTTCATATTACCGGATTTACAATTGTTATATTGATAAAACCGCCAATCATGATAGGAGAAAAAAAAATGAATGATTGAATTGAATCGTGTTCATTTTATTATTTTTAAATATTTATTTCATAAAGGCAATTAAATACAAATCCACCTATGAATCGATCCATAACAAAGATTATCATAGATAATATTCTTTAAGCGCTTATCTCCTAATACCCCCTAAACCACTAAATGGGGACCGCCAAGTTACGGCCCACAGTGAACAAACTTTTTGAAACAACAGAAATCATCGTATGATTTAAATAGTTCTGATGTATTTTTGCAACATCAGTAAATAAGACGTTTAAATGCAACCAAAATAATAAGTACATTTACGATTTACTGTCGTTTTTTGGCCATTGTTTTACACAGCTTCCGGTTTTCTGTGTAGCCATTCTTCATTTGTCGGTAGTTTGTCGATTACAAAAATCGATACCTCTGTTGATTGTAAAAAAAACGAAAATCGATTAAGTATTTTATGTTATAAAAAAGGGACTTTTAACCGACTCAAAAAAGGAGAAAGCTATCTATTCGCCAGTACTAAAATATATTTAAGTATATTTGATCAAAAACAATTACCTAGGATGAAGTCGGTTAAAAATCAGTGCATAAAAAAAGATGATAAATCACCGATTTTCTTGATTATTTTTGTTTTGGATTACTGAATCATAAACAAAAATAATAGGTACTGACCTATTCCTATAATACACAGGAATTATTTTATTTTTCTCGTCACTCATTCGTTTGACGTTTGTTTGTTTACAAATCACTTCACGTTCGTTGAGTTCGAGAGCTAAGTTGTTTGTTATTGTGATTTCTTACTATTTTACGACCTATTTACGAACATGGACTTCGAAACTGTCTTCATTGAAAACCCTAGCATGAACCTGGACACCGAACCCGATATAAGTGATGATAATGGCCTCAATATGGAAACCGGCGCGGGCGGCTCCGCACACACTAACGACCCCAACATGTCTTCGGATTTTGGAACCCCTGGTGCAGACCAAAGTAGCTTGGCGACTGCAAGTACCTCGTCTCAGGGTTTGCAAGGTGTTGACCGGAACGCTCGATGTGCTAATTGTGGTATAAATATGAGACGTTTGCGTTGTCATCAGTTGGTAATAGTAGAAGTTCGTTCAATAATACAGCAATGGGTTCCACAAGTAAGTACCTAATTATTTACCTTTCTGTTGGAAACTACTTTAACTGCACTACCTATCTTAACATGAATCCCTCCATGTCAACATACATCTCTATACCCAGATAGGAACAGCTATTTTTGGCTATAGGGATAGCTAGTTGACGGCCACTGTGGCGCGTCGGGCGAGGGCTCGATTGCAATGCGGAGGGAGGTTGAGGGTTCGATTCTCGCGGGGTGCAAATATTTATGCTTAAAAATAAGTATTTGTTTCTGGCCTGGGTGGTTTCTATGAATCTATTGTTTAATCTGATGATATGTATTACGCGTCGTAATATATCTTCATATTTTAGTTATTATTCATTTAAAACAAATATTTTGAGTCAATAACTACAAAACACCTTGTGAAAGTAATGTTAAGTTCATATTATTTGTAAAAATTAAAAATAATAAAGTGGAAATTCAAACACTTCGAGTACTAGTTTTAATTTGTAATGACGTCTTCTTTTCTTAACTAATATGTTTTAGGATGTGCTTGTATAACCCTAAACTATAATGTCGTAGGCTATTAACAGGTGTTCACTGAGGGCCAAAGCTTGTAGGGGAGGTGGTCGACCTCCTTTCCAACTATTTCGGTATTGTTTTAATTTTATACAGTAGGTACTGTTTTTATTTTCGGTGTCATAAGTACAACCTATTACTGTAACTTTGATATAATTCTTCGTTCACAGGACAGGCTTCGCCTAGTGTAGAGATACAGTGTTTAATTTTAATGTAAGTTTCTAAACTATTAGAAAATAAATAAATGTTATTTTTATGTCGTGACTAGATGGTGATTTTATCAATATAAAATTTGTAAGTAATTGTGAATAGAAGCTCGCCGTTTCACGTTTAACGCTAGGCAAGCACTTTCCCCAAAGCCGCACTTACCCCAAGTTGCCTTCACACCACCCTTAAAACCTTCAGTGAATATTAATCGCTCAGCTTCTGGGAAACCATTAATTAGATTTTAAAGGGCGTTTTATTTTACTTGAGCGAGTGATGTTGTAATGTTAACGAGCGGCCTCTCCCGTGTTTAGGGGCGGTGTTTATTTCAATTTGGTGGAAACAGAGATTGTAATTTTAGGCAAGTATCCTCCGTGCTTCGGCGCGGCACGTTAAGCAGTTGGTCCCGGTTGTCTACATCTACACTAATATTATAAAGAGGAAAGATTTGTATTTTTGTGTGTATGTGTGTCGTATGTTTGTAATGAATAAACTCAAAAACTACTGGACCGATTTCAAAAATTCTTTCACCATTAGAAAACTACATTCACCCTGAGTACCATGAAACGTCATTAATATTAGTGGACGACCCTAGGGGAGCTGTTTGTAACGTTTTGCGTCGATCTTGTAAGGTTCATTCAACGTCAGCCAAAAACGAAACAAAGTATAACTTAGTAAAGGGCTCCCTTAGGACCGTCTGTAAATACAGCTGTAAGTTACTTAGGAGGAATTGCGAACAACTGGGCTACAACTTAACTCCCGGGGTAAGTTGTAGCCCAGTTGTTCGCAGTTTTTCGCAATTGCTACATTTTTACCACTATAATGTCAAAATTGTGTATAAACAGGATAAAAGAACCGGCCAAGTGCGAGTCGGACTGACGCACGAAGATTGCGGAACCCTTCGTGGAAAAATACACGTGTGTTGTATGCCGCACTTAAATTTTTTTTTTACTCTATCTTGTATTTGTTGCAATGGCAATTTGAACTATCTATCACGGTTCATGAGATACATCCTTGTGATAGACAGACGGGACAAAGTCTTAGTAAAAGGCTCCAATTAAGGACACACGGTAGTTTTCCGTAAATATAAAATTTTCCACACCGAAACCTACTACATAAACATCAGGCCATATATCCGGAAAATCGCACAAAATCCACTTGAAACCTGAACCGCCTATAATCCGAAACAGCACCCTCCGTGCATGTCCCGTTTGGTGGTTACGCAACCCGAATCGATAGGACAACGAACTCTGTAAGAGAGACAATTTTACGTGATGAGGTTTGTATTAAAAATCGTTATATCTCGGAAATCGTGGCTCTTAGGAAAAATATTACTGATATATTTTTATAGATAATTTTATGATCTACCATTGATCTATTATGGGGTATTCTGATAAAACCTCAAACCTCACGGTAACAGCACAAGCTTTTTTACACTACCTAATATTATAAAGAGGAAAGATTTGTATATTTATACCATACCCACTCTTAAAAGCTTATTTTATTCACGCTAAACAGTGAATAAAAAGGACTTTTACTCGCGCTGTTTGAATTTTGAATTTAGAATACAATTTACTCGTCGTCCATCTAACTAAATGCATATACAACCTCCTTGCGTGAAAAAAAACTTGATACAAACTCCTTGCGCTAAGAATACTCGACATACAAATTCTTTTTAGGGTTCCGTACCCAAAGGATAAAAACGGAACACTTTTACTGATACTTTGCCGTCTGTCTGTCCGTCTGCCACCAGGCTTTATCTCATAAACTGTGGTAGCTAGACAGTTGAAATTTTCACAGTACCTAGATGTATTTCTTTAGCCGCTATAACAACAAATAGATAAAAAAAACATTTTGACATAAAAACGCAACGATACCGCGATGTATTTTTAACACTAGCAATTTTTACCATCTAGTGATGAATTGAGACTGGCGCCAGTGGTAAAATAATTTTTAACGTACTCGTTGCGTTCACGGATTGGTTGCCGGTCCAGTGTTCATTTCAGGGTTCTGTACCCGATGGTGATAGTAGTACGGAAACCTTCGTACGCGACGCGAGTCCGACTCGCACTTGACCGGTTTTTTTTTCTCGTAGTCATGGTGTAAAGTATAGTATGCAACTCTTGAATAAAGTACGGATTTACATTGAGGGCCATGAACCACTGGCGGCGCTCTGGATTCTAACACTTGAATCCCTCGCTACGCTCGTGATTCAATCATCATGAATCACTCCCTACGGTCGTGATTCAGTCGTTAGAATCCTTCACTTGCTCGTGATTCATCTACGGCCCTCGCACTAAATCCGTCTTTTATTCACTAGTTGCATAATATACTATTGTGTGTATGTGTGTCTTTCAAAAATTCGAAAGCTACATTTACCCTACTTTTGATCCTGATATTCCCACGGGATCGGGACTTACGCGGGTGAAGCTTTTCTTAAATAAATAACGATTGTCGAGATACCGTCAAAGTTTACAATGGAAGATGAAGTCACGGTGAAGTGGAGCGTGAAGGCGATAATGAAAATAACCTCCTTCCTTTTGTAAGTCGGTTAAACATGCGGAATTTTTAATTTGATTATAGAGATTATCAAAGTAAAGCCTAAAATTGAACTCATAAACTGACTTTCAACAAAGGAGGAGGGTCTCATTTTTCGGTTATACTCGCGTGGTGTTTATTACTTTTAGCATTGTTTCAATGGCCAACGTTTCGAGACCTTTACACGTCTCTTCTTCAGGATTGACTGAGATGTGAATATCGCGAAAACAGAAGAAAAATCTAAAGAACTCTCAGCCTTTTAAAATTTAATTTAAAATGCTGCTTAGTAGAGTAGTATATTAAGCCTTTTCACTATACCAGAACTGATTTTTCTTGCATGAATATCCACAAAAGTTATATGAAACAACAGCCATAAAACTTAACTCAGGAATGAAATGTTTAGGAATAATTTAAGGATTCCTTTGGTCAGCAGTGAAAAAACGTAGGCTAACAATCTTACAACTACCAGACAAGCGGTTTACGCCTAAGTCCTGTAGTGTATTTTTTATTAATAAATTGAAAAATAGACAATTTCCCGTTAAATAATATTATTTGTCGTGGACAAACGTATGCATCTAGAGTTAAAAATTGATATCCATCACATCAGCTGTATGTAAATAAACACCAATCGAACAACGAACAACGAATAAAACTGCAGATAATAACAAGCCCACAGTAAAACAATAAACAGAAACGTTCAATTCGCATGACTACAACCAGTAAACGTATCAGAAACAAACTTGCACTAAAATTGAATAACCCATATTCGGTTCGACCGAACAATTTTGTCCATTTATGCCGACATCATTATTATTATTGTCTGTGGTAATATTGACAAAGCTTAGCACAGCAATTTGCGCTACGATTGAATTTACTGTGCGGACGATAGTGCACTACGAACGCTACAAGCTTAGATGACTAAGTTATGTAACTTGTTAACTTTGAAACTTCATGTCGCAGTAAAAGACAAACGATATACAGCTGGTAATCATTGTTTTCTAAGTAAGGGGTTTATAGCCAAGGATACAAGGCCAGAAAATTCCTGAAACGTAGTCATGATCTGCGACTGATGGAAAATGGTCAAGGCCCTTTATCCCCTCTTCATATTGCTGAATAAAAGAAACAGATAAAAAGTGACAACATTCAGAGGTGGATATATATTCACCTCTTAATGGTGTCACTTTTAGTCTTAACTTAAGTTGCATAAAAGGGCAAGGAAAATACTGATAGCCCTTTGTGGCAAAATGGCCTTCTTATCTAATTCTAGATCTTTCATATCCGAATTACCTACACATATTCACGTTTTGTGAAAACTGTCTAGTTACACGGTGAACAAATTACTTGCTGTGGCGCTTCCCCGCCCGGCCGCGGTAGATTGGAAAGACCCAAGAAGTGCTGACTTGACGACGTAAAGGCTGACATGTGTTCAAATGTCTTCACTACACGGGACGCTGAAGATCGTGCGAAGTGAAAATGTAAGAGCTGGAAAGCGAACCCCGGCTTCCGAGAAAGATGCAACCGGGAACATCGTTGGGATGACTATGGGAACATCACGAAAAAAGATTTCCACCCCGAAACAGTCCTTCCCGAAATATATCCTATTTTACACTAAAGCACTGTTAGATTTAAGATGGATAGTTGGTACACTCGCAACTCACTAAACGATTTCAGGTTTGATTGATTACTTCAGAAGTTACTCGGTAAAATAACGCATTAAAGAAACACAAGGAAAGATCAATAGAATGATACGCCATCGTCACTCTATCAATCAAAAGAGTAAAACATAAAAGAATCATAACTCATAATTTATGTCCCTAACATAACTTTGAAGGGTACCAATTCCATGGGGTTTCTTCGCAATCCATACGTATAAAATTCAAAGTCCTTGACTAACTGAACGATATATCAACGCAAAGCCTGAACTACTGGTCCTAGAAACATGTCACTTGGAGGTTGTGTTCTTTGTGATACTTATGTATCCACAAAGAGTTTTTCGAAATTCCCACGGTATCTGGAATTACCCACCCCTGATCCCGGATGGTAGCTCCTGGGAGTGGCGGTACAGCGGACCCCTCCATTTATGCCTAAATATTGGCCATAGTTGGGGACGCTATCTTCTAATATATAAAATTTCCATGTCACAATGTTAGTTACCGTACTCCTCTGAAACGGCTTTACCGATTTTTACCAATTTTATATGCGTATTCAGTAGGTCTGAGAATCGGCTACTATCAAAAATTTATAAGGCAAAACAACGTTTGCCGGGTCAGCTAGTAATGTATAAGTATATGTAGTTCAGTTGTTGCAGGGTTGTTGGTATCGGATATTACACGTGTGAAACCGCGGGCCGATGCCAGTCTATACTTTATACTATAAAGAGGAAATATTTGTATTTTGTGTGCCTGTGTGTAGGTATGTTTGTTATGAATAAACTCAAAAACTACTGGATCGATTTCAAAAATTCTTTCACCATTAGAAAGCTACATTCACCCTGAGTAACATAGGTTACTTTTGATCCCGATATTCCCACGGGATCGGGACCTACGCGGGTGAAACCGCGGAACGCTGCTAGTTTTATATAAGGTGTCAAAGAATATCGCTACAACAAAATATAAGGTTTTCTAAAAGGAACGAGCGTGGGAGATAAATTTCCCGAAGTAACGCCAGAGAAGTTTGCGGCGGAAACTAGCAGATATTTATATGCAAATGTCTTACGAGAAGTAGTTTCCAGGACTCGTGATATTGAAGATTGTGATAAATGTTCTGTACATACCAGACGCAAAGTAGAACTAGTATTTTGTTGTGAATTTCATTTCTGAGATATTAAAAACTTCTTACATTACAGCTAAAAGGTGCTAAAATCGAGAATTAAGAGGACAGTCTACCTACTCGTTCTCCATACAAACGTAGTCGACTGCTTCCTCCCTGGATAAAGACATTAGAGCAAATATGTTTATCCCATAAAACCTATATCTGCCATGGCTATGACCATGCCCCTACGTTTTGTTTTGTTTTTTCTAATAAGATAGAAATAAAATTCAGAAAAGTTTTTAAAATGAAAAAATCAAAGATATAGGACTTATGGCATAAACATTTTTTTTCTAATATCTTTATCCAGCAAGGAAATAGTCGTCAATAGTCGGAGGAAGTCTCAGTAAGGGGGCGTCCATAAATTACGTGAGATGTTTAAGGGGGGGAGGGGGTCGAGTCAAATCTCATCTAATCTTACGTTGGGGAGAGGGAGGGTCTCGGCAAATATCACGTAATTTTTTTTCTGATTGAAACAAAAAAAAATTATACTATTTTGGTCCATTTAATCCAGATTGTACACACTGAAAAAAAAATTCTGCTACCGGAGCTGTATTTTACTGCTCCAGTAACTGAACACACTCTACAGTTTACACGAAGGAAATTTTTTTTGTTCTTCTTACAATAACAATCCAACGCGTTTACGTAAAAAACCCACATTTTGAAAAATCTCACGTGAGATTGGAGGATGGGGGAGGGGGTTGAATAAAATCTCACGACATCTCACCAGGGGGGGAGGGAGGGACAGAAATTTCAAAAAACACCTCACGTAATTTATGGACGCCCCCTAATAGGGCCTCGTTTTTACCCTTTGGGTACAGAACCCTAAAAAAAGATGGATCAAAATTCGAACGTCGTTGTTAGAATACCAACCATCTAGGCTAGGTAATCTAAGATTATATTATTTGGAGCGGACAAAGAGTGATAATACTGGGTTCAATCTGCGGATAGTACCTACCTCGTTATGACAGCAATTTCCTTTTGAAATTACTGCTCTTTCAGTGACAGGATTAGCCACTATTGTTGTTACTACTTCTTAAGGGATCAAGGCCTTTATTAATATTAGAAAAAATCATCATCATCATTTCAGCTGTAAGAAGTCCACTGCTGGACATAAGCCTCCCTCATAGATTTCCAGATGCTTCGGTCATAAGTGGCCTGCATCCATCGTGAACCCGCGGCCTTAACTAAGTCGTCCGTCCATCTCGTTGGTGGACGTCCAACGCTGCGCTTTCCGATCCGCGGTCTCCATTCGAGAACTTTTCGGCCCCAACGACCATCTGTTCTCCGTGCTATATGTCCTGCCCACTGCCACTTCAAAGAGCTAATCCGTTCTAGTTCCGAGAGCTATGCTCGGGGTTTCTCTACGGGATCGAATCAGAAATGAGGAGATACGTAGAAGAACGAGGGTCACCGACATAGCCAAACGGATTAGAAAAAATAAATACATATAATTTCATTACAAAGATTCAAAAACCAGGATTTACACATACTAGGCTACTTTTTATTCGATAATGCCACGGGATCGGGACTACACGAGTGAACACGCGGGACGCAGCTATTTAAAGATAAAATAAAATGGCTTTCAGGGTGAACAGCTTCCGAAAATTAATTGTCTAAAAAATAACGAGCATTTTACTGTATCATATTTTATTCAGCATCGAAATGCGAGAGCAGAGCTCAACAATGACCGGGTTTATTGAATCGGAAAACAAAAGGACGAAATTTTCGCTGAACCCAACATTATTTACCCGATGTTTAATTTATTTATGCTAGCTACTGCTTTAAAAAAAACTGTATTTTGTGATAAAATTCTTATTAAAGTGATTCTGGATACGTTTATTTGACGCAACATTGAGAAACCTCACAAATTTTAGGGATCCGTATCCAAAACGGGACTCCATTTGTGTTTTAGTTTTTTTTTATAGGGAAAGCTTTGTAGGTATAGTTTTATTTTTTGTAATATATTTCAGTCTGGTTTCCGAATAAAATAAAATAAATTATTGAGTCTTCGCTGTCCGTTCGTCTCTCACCAGGATGTATTTTATGGACCGTGTTAGCTAGACAGTTGACATTTTCACATATGATGCGTATCTCTAATTCAATTCAATTCAAAATATTTATTCATGGAATATAGGTACATGTACATAAAATACATTGTTGTTAGGGCTAATACACATGTTGCTCAGCTATATTCTTTTCATTTCAGCGTATGAATGTGGTGTTGTTAAAGTAGAAATGGGTACATTTATCTGATTCAACTATATCCATGAAAGCTGCCTGTAACAATAAATACTAATACTAAAAACAAATATTTAAGGAGGGCTCCCAAACAACGTGATTGTTTTATAAAATATAAACGCAACGTTACCGCGATTTATTTTTACCACTGGTGCCATCTAGTGATAGACTGGCGAAAGTGGTAAAATAATTCATAACGTTAGCGTTGCGTTCAGGGATTGGTTGATCCAGAGTTCATTTAAGGATTCTGTACCCAATTGTGATAGTAGAACGGAACCCTTCGTGCGCGAGTCCAACTCGCGCTTGGCCGGTATTTTTCTCTTAAGTCAGTTACTTAGGTGACTGAAAGAGAAAGGTTTTTGCTATTAAATTTTTCATATACAAGCAAAAAAATATGTAAAGATTTTTCTTAAGAGGACAGTCTACCTACTACTTTCTCCATATAAACGTAGTCGACTGTTTCCTCCCTGGATGAGACATTAGAGCAAATATGTTTATGCCATAAAACCTATCTGCCATGGCCATGTCCCGACGTTTAGTTTTTTTTTACATTTTCTAATTAGAATAGAAATAAATTCAGAAAAAATTGAAACTGAAAATAATCAAAACGCAGGGGCATGGTCATGGCTGATATAGGACTAATGGCATAAACAATTTTGCCTTAAATCTTTATCCAGGGAGGAAACAGTCGACTACGTTTGTAAAGTTTGTATGGAGAAAAGAGTAGGTAGACTGTCCCCTTAAGTCAGTAAGTCTATTAAATATTTCTTAGACAGGCAAAAAAATATGCAAAGATTTTTCTTAAGCACTGCGAATACAGCTTTTATACACCGTTGTTTTAATATGGCTTTTT
The DNA here is from genome assembly GCA_958496205.1 of Idaea biselata. Classification (NCBI taxonomy): domain Eukaryota; kingdom Metazoa; phylum Arthropoda; class Insecta; order Lepidoptera; family Geometridae; genus Idaea; species Idaea biselata. Next base: position 14,328,869 of record OY292402.1, read on the forward strand.
TATCGTCTTACTTCCCGTTGCCGTATTTTACATTTTCCCGCCATATAGCTAATGATCATTATTTAAAAGCTATGCAAGGATAATAATATCATAACTTACTTGGATCATTGTCTTACAGTATTACGTCGAAAAAATATACAAGGAATACAATGAGATTTTTTTTTCTCCCGTATAGAGATAGGAACATGGCAAGCATTAATAGAATAGCATTTTTAACAACAAAATGGAAATACAAAATAGAAAAAAATACGCGCATTCCACGCACGCGACGTTTTTTTTCGAGATGTTAGAAATTCGAATATGTATGGTATTCGAGAAGTGCCCGCGACTTCGTCAGCGTTTTTCGAACATCTACCTATCGCTGTGCAAAAGTCTACACTTAAACGAACGACCAGGGAAGTACTGAGCAGAAGATAATCATGGCAGAGTCTGCTTAAGTGTGGATTTTGCTTGTTGAGAGGTAACTTGTTGCATGTTTATTCGCATTATTATAAGAAGTAGCCTTTGTCGCAAATATAAAAAAAACAAAACCTCACATCGAAAAAAAGGACAAAAATAATAATAATATTTAAGAATGTGATGTTCCATTTGCATGTGCTGTTTCAAATTCAAATTAAAATACTGTTTGTTTCAAAATTCAATGCTCTCAAGAGGGAATGAAACCTCCTTTCCTCATTATTGGAGGTGTAATGTGGATGATAACAATAATTTAATTTTATAATAATGTTTAAGGTACTTTTTGGGGCTTTATTGTGGTCGTCAACCACTCAGCCTACACAACAAGGGTTGCGTCTGATCTATATAATTTTATCTGTGAGAAAGACTACAACATTTGCACGAAAAATAAGCGATTTAATCGAGCAAGACGGGAAATCTAATAATAAATAAAAATTCCTGGTAGGAAATTTGGTAGGTGGTAACTGGTAACGGTAACATACAATTTTTCCTCTTACATGTGACCTTTTTATTTCCTCTTGTATCATTATATCACACGATTGAATTTACGAGTTTTGAAAAATAAAAACACATACAGACATGAACGTATAAGTGTTTATAAATTATATTATAAGTCATCTTATAAGGGTTTCAAAATTAGAATATAAAAACAAAACGTAGGGGCATGGTCATGGCTGATATAGGTTTTATGGCATAAACATATTTTCTCTATTGTCTTTATTCAAAACAGTCAACTGCGTTTGTAAAATTTATAATGAAGAAAAGAGTAGGTAGACTTTGACCATGCTATTATAAAATGAGTTTTAAGTGCCAGACCTGGTTAACACCATGATTTACTATGCCTGAATCATGGTTGAGGCCAGGGTCGGTATTACACTAAACCACAATAGAATCTCAGTGGTGTCTCAGTGGAATGACAATAGTAGTGGCATGATATATGACCCATGCAGAATAAATACGTACAAAATTTGCGATAATATACTCTTAGTTCTTACAATAAAACCTATACTCCTTTGATATGAAAAACATCTAGAAAATCTAGAGTCACTAACCAGAGGTTTTTTTTTTCGGTCGCACTATTGCCCTATCGAAATTACATTTATTGGTGGTAGGATTGTCCCACTCACAATGTACATCCTTCCACATACACGTCTACACTCGCGAGTTTTTCATCTCAGTCAACCCCGAAGAAGGGACCTATAAAGGTCTCAAAACGTTGAGCGTTGAAACAATACTAAAAGTAATAAACACCACGCGATTAAAACCGAAAAATATCGTCAATTCCATTATATTTTCTAAGTTCGGTGCACTCCATCGTGTATGGTTAGTATATCGATGGTGGTTTCCAAGGTTACCTATCCTGTCATAAGAGTTTTAACAACTATTACTTTTACTTTTACTTTTAAAATGTCTTTATTTCATAAATATGCTTACATGAGTTAGTACATGATCTAGTAATAATTAACTATATACAAACTAGCTTAATTTTAATATTATTTTCTACAGACTGAGGCGCCTTTATAAAATACTTAAATTGGGGGGTAAATACAGGTTAAACATACGCTAAGAAATACAAAAACATCCGCAAAAAAGGTGATATAAGCTATAACTAGCATTACATTTGCAAATTTATAAAACCTACCTAACCAACAAAAGAAAGAAAGAAAGTACCTACCTACCAAGGTATATTTATTAAATCTACAATAAGATAGGACAATTTTAATTATAGAATTGCCTACATTGCAGCTTATCCACATAAGTCTTAGTTTAGGATATAAATATGCGTTACAATTGATACCTTTGTAAGAATTGCGTTGTCGGATACATTTATAGGTACTTACATGGAATCCCGCAACATACACAATAAACACATTCCAAATAGCTAGCACAACAGATACCTTGTGAATATTTAAGAAAACATAATTATTTATAAAAAAAATTTAACATATTATTAGAATTAGAATGAATTTTTTAATTTTTTACTACAATGGGGGTAATCACAACTAATCAACGGTCAAGCGGTAACCGAGCCGGTGCGACCGATCTTGCAGTAGCTAACTGACGTCATTCAGTACTAAGAAAGTAGTGATGGGGCAGGCGGTATCGATTATACGTACCCGCGTAAGATGTATTTTGGAGACGGGTAGAACCAATTTGTGTGATTAAAGGGTTTTTATTGTTTCTATTTCTAATATTATTGTAAAATAGACGAGATATTTTTAGGATAAAATTTTTAACAAGTGGGTAATTTATACGTTCATGAAGTGTTACCAAGTTGGTTCGAAAGGGGGTATTATAGCAGATTTTTAAAGCCCTGTTTTGGACAATTTGTAACAATTTATAGTTGCTGTCACAAGTGCTATTCCATACAGGTGCAGCATAAGTTATACATGGTCTAACTAGAGACGAGTAAATTTTTAGTTTTGTTTTAGGGTGCAAGTTAGCTCGCCTGTTTAAAATTGGTGAAAGGGCGTTAATAGCTTTTATGCCTTTAGACTGTAGGGTTGTTGAGTTTTTAGACCAATTTATTTTATTATCAAAAATGACTCCTAGGTACTTAATTGATTTACTCCAGGGGATGGGTTGGTTATTAGCTTTCAGTTGGCGCTTTGGTATAGTTCGTTTTCTGGTAAACATTATAGCCTCAGTCTTAAGCGTGTTCAGCTTAAGTTTCCATCTAGTGAAATACTCCAGCAGCAGCTCTAAGGACCACTGAAGCCGCGAGATAATTATATCGAAATCCTCAGAAGAGGTAAAGCTAGCAGTGTCATCAGCAAAACATGCAAGTGATGTGTGCGGTTGCTTTGGGATATCGTTTAGGTATACCAGGAAAAGGTATGGTCCTAGTATTGATCCCTGTGGCACGCCAGCCTGTATGTATCTATAGGAAGACGAAACATCACCAATATGAACTGAGAACTTTCTGTTGGTTAAATATGATTTAATGAGTTTAACCAGGTCTAAAGGTACATCATGCTGGATGAGTTTGTGAATTAAGCCGGCGTGCCACACGGTATCAAATGCCTTTTCAATATCTAGCAGAATCAAACCAGTAGATCTATTCATATTTAAATGATGGGCGATGTGTTCAGTCAGACGAGCCATCTGGTGCGATGTAGAATGGGATCTACGGAAACCAAATTGTTCTGGTACTAATTTGTCCTCGATAAGATTGGTGAGTCTATGGGAAATTACTCGCTCGAAGATCTTTCCCAGACAAGGTAACAGGCTGATAGGTCTGTAGTTGGAGGGAATTTTCGATTCTTTGCCGTATTTCTTAACAGCTATGACCTTAGCATTTTTCCAGTTATTAGGAAAGTAAGCTAGTCTAAGACAATCATTAAAAATTTTGGTCAATAGTATTACGGATTTAAAAGACATATTTTTAATTAAAGTATTACTAAGGTTATCAATCCCAGGTGCTTTACGACTCTTCAATTTTTTGATAGTCTTATGGACTTCACTTGGCGTGACCAGGGAACTCAAGGATATTGTATTGAAGGAGCCGACCAAGTTTAAGGAGTTGATAACACCTTCTTCAACAATAGGGTCACTGACCCAATCCATGGTGAGGGACATGTTTTTGGCGAAAGCACTTGCCAACAATTCACATTGTTCCTCAACAGCGGTAGTCAGTGAGCCGTTACTGTTTTGAAGTGGTGTTATATGTACAGCCTTTTTTGTGAATGATCTAACTACTCTCCATAGGTCTTGACTAGGGTTATCCACTTTAGCCAGCTTGAGGTTCCATAAGTGACTGTTATGTAAGGTTACAGCATGTTTAATCTGGGCTTGGATATAATTAACATGACAATATAAGATTTTTCTTTTAGTTGAATTTGTCTCAGAATGGGCTTGCCTTCGAATTTTGTTTTTATATCGTATAATCTTTTTGATTCGTTTAGGTAGCTTGCTCAATGCCGGAGTGACAAGACTTTTGGGAATGTATGTCTCGCGAGCGGTAGTTAGTAGATTGGTTAGATGTTCAACGGAGTTGTCAATATCTTCGGGGGTGTCGTGAGTACCTGAAGAGAGGAATATTCTATCGTCCAGATACTTTCTAAAATTAACCCAGTCAGCATTGTCATAGTTGTAACGGAAGTGAGAAATACGGTCAAAAATTTCGTTTATCCTGAAGACAACAGGCAAGTGATTAGAAGAAAGTGCCTCGAGAGCTTCTAGGTCAGACGTAGGTTTGTAATTTTTACAAAGTAGTATATCGGGGTTTGAAGGAGAGTATGTACCACTATAGTGTACTAGAGTGTTTTTAGCAGCACCCAGGACTTCGTACCCGTAATCAGTCATATGTTCGTACAATGTTTCACCTCTATGATTGATAGTGTTACAATTCCAGTATGGATGTTTAGAGTTTAGGTCACCCATCAGGAGAACATGGTAGCTTACGTTTAGTATAGAATCGAGGTCTGTCTTATGGAGGCTTTTGTTAGGGGAATTATATGCTGAGATAATAGCTAAATGTTTACCAGACATATTGACACGTACACCAACACATTCAAGCGCAACGGTAGATGGTAACACAAGGAGGGAATGCGATATATTTTCTTTGATTAGTATGGCTACACCCTGACCACTATTATCTTTATTTTTATCACATCGGTAGCAATTGTATCCGGGAGTATTTAGGGTTGTATGTGTCCCAAGGCGAGTTTCTGATATGCATGCGATATCGACTCTCAAATCATGCATTAAATCAAGGAGTTCAGCTAGTTTAGGACGAACACCGTCGGCATTCCAGTATAATATGTTAAGCGCAGTATGGTTATCAAACATAAGGACCAAGATGTGTGAGAATTAATATGACTTTATCTATCATGGACGTACATGCTTCAAAGTGGCCTTTGAGGGCTTTAATGGTTTGAAGGATCTTTAGCATTTCTACCGTATGGTCATCATGTTCACTCTGTTTTTGATGTTTCAGTTGATCAGTGGATGTTATCGGATGAGCAGCTGCATTATCACTGGTTGGAATTAAAGACAGTTTTGGAGATGATAAATTAAGATTGGGAACTCCAGCGCTGATGCCTTTAACTTTGTTCGCATAGGAACTAGATCCAATAGAAAAGTTGGTGGGTGGCTTTGTAGTTTTGAGCGATTTTGCTTCTTCTCTGCGATTTTCAAGTTTCTTTATATATTTTTGTCGTTCAGTGCACATGCGGTAGTTTGCAGGATGACTTTCACCACAGTTGCAACATTTCGCAGGCTCACTACGATCTTTTTTTTGACAGTCTTGAGTAAGATGAGATTCGAGACATTTCACACATCTCGGCATAAGATTACAGTTTTTGGATGAATGTCCAAACGATTGACAGCGGTAACACTGAGTGCCAAGGAATGACTTCGCTTTATATTTTTGAATGTTCACCACGCAACTACTTATATATTTTAACCTCTTGAAAGCAGCCATATCAGTATCAGGAGGTAGCTGGATCAAGAAAGGGGGACAAGGGACTTCATTTTCACTTGCTATCTTGATTTTGCGCACAGTGGCTTCTTTAAAGCCCAAGGAACTTAATTCCTGGGTAAGGGATTGTTCTACATAGGCTGGCAGGCCGAATATGACAGCTTTGTAAGTCTTCTCATCTTTTCTTGAGAAAGTGTGGAAGTTCATTTTCTCAGCTCGCAGACCCTCTTGAAGTTTTTGATGACTGTCAGGGCTGTAGCAGTATATAGCTAATTTGTTGTTACCTTTATATTGAAGGTGGTACGCATTTGTGTAGCGTGATACTAGGGTCTTGATGTACTCGTGGGTCCAATCAGGTTTCAGCATCATAAATATGGGTGGGATTTTAGTTTTACGAGTAGATGTCGCGTTATGAAGCTTCGTCGCATGAGTCGACACTGGCAGTTTGTCTGTTAATAGACCACTGAAAGAGTTGCGAGTCTCAATACCAGAAGGTCGTGATGTTTCTTGCCTTGGAGCAGAATGCTTCGGCATCTTGAATTCATTGGGGTTTTCCAGATCATCGTCTCCCAATCTTTTCCCGGATAGGGAACTAGATGAGTGAGATCTAGTTAAAAATTTATCCATCTTCACAGCTAGCAGGTCGGTATCGATATCGATAACAAGATTATCGATACCTTCCCATCACTAAACGCACACTGTACGGAAGAGACACTTATGCGCGTGTGAGTGCAACAGCCGATAGAAGCGAAGAGCGGTCTGGCCTTAAAACTCATTTTATAATAGCAAGGTGAGAGAGTAAAGGAGTAGGTTGAGATCAATGCTCAAATGAGAGAAAGAGAGGTAAAATATGTTTCGATAACCGTTCGATACTCTATATTCTCTAAGTTTTAACTTCCGCTCGAACAATTTCCAGCACAAATGTTATATTAGCTTGGGCGATAAACTTTGTAGTGGTGCCTCGTTGGGCGCCATTTTGTGACAACTATAATGTTCCGGGAAACATGGGCCATGTTATTGGGGCTAAATGTTTTTATTGCTGCAACATGTGAGCTGTTAAGTAGGTATCTTAATATAATATAATAATACTTGCAGCGTCCCGCTGTTTCACGCGCATAAGTCCCGATCCCGTGGGAATATCGGGATCAAAAGTAGCCTATGTTACTCAGGGTGAATGTACCTTTCTAATGCGATGGTGAAAGAATTTTAGAAATCGGTCCTGCAGTTTTTGAGTTTATTCACTACAAACATACAGACGCACATACACACAAAAATACAAATCTCTCCTCTTTATAAAAAAAAACTCCCTAAGACGTACCTGAAATGATAGAAATAATTCCTTTGTCCCTAGAGCGGCGAGGTAATTTAATGATATTGAGCCCAGGACATTAACATCTTCAACACAGTCCCACACAAATTCAAAAAGTTGCTAAATTCCAACTGGTTGGTTCCTGAATTGTTTTAAGCATAATTCTTTTATATCAGTTTTTTTTGTTTTTTTTTCCTGTGAAAGTTTAACCGTCAAGCTATCACGGTTCATAAGATACAGCCTGGTAAGTATCTATTACTGACAGACGCACAGTGGAGTCTTAGTAAAATGGTCCCGTTTCCACCCTTAGATACGAAACCCTGAAAAGTGTGTAAATTATTTAAAAAACATGGATATCAGATATCTAAAAATAAGTCATGCGTGCTTGACGTCTTACTTAGCATTTTATCCCCCGCTCAGAAAGTTGGATTCGAAGCAAGGGATTTGTTATCACATGAAAATATCTCTCCATCTCGCCCTGAGTCGGCTATAAATTGTGGTTTCGCTACATCCCTCAGTATTACATTTGGAATTTTAGATTGAAGTCGACGGTAGCGCACTGGTTCGTTGATTGCGTAATGATATTTTTTGATTCGAGAAGGCAATTTCCCGAGGTTAATGTTTGTGAAAATTTAGTTATTTAACAAAATTTCAACTGTCTGCATATCAGGGTTCATGTGTTACTTGTTCAAGTTACAAGTTCAGGTATTACTTAAAAACGCACACAAAGTGAATATGATCTATACATGTTATAAACTTGCTGCGTCCCGCGGTTGCACTTGCGTAAGACCAGATCCCGTGAGAATACCGGGATCAAAAGTAGCCTATGTTACTCTTAGCCTAAGATTTTTTGAAATCGGTCCAGTAGTTTTAGAGTTTATTCATTACAAATATACAAATACACATACAAAAATACAAATCTTTCCTCTTTATAATATTAGTGTAGATGTAGATATTACGGACTGTGGAGTCTTAAACAAAAGAACATCGCGTTTTTTAGATTCTTCTTCTGTTTTCGCGATGTTGTATTGAAATTAAAGACATTTTTCGGTTTTAATCGCGTGGCCTGGAAAGGTCTCGAAACGTTGAGCGTTGTAACAATGCTAAAAGTAATAAAAACCGAAAAATGTCTTTAATCGTGTTTTTTGTGATAGTTACGGTAACCAGTATCCCAACCAGCTTCAAGTTGGTTTGGAGAACATTTCAAAATATTGAGCTACTCTAGTTCAGCCCTAAAGTTTCAAGTATCGAAGGCTTTCACGGTCCATTGGCAGTTAGCATCACTTACAGACGCACGACCTAAAACTTGCGTAAGTTTCCAACCAATTTTACACGGTTTTGGGTGAAATTTCAAACTGAAAAGTCGAACCAAAACATGAAGAAGATACTTTCGCAAGAACTTAGGAAGTGACATGGCCGAATAAGGTATGAACACAGTTTAACTTCCCAGGACCGGTCACATGAGTTGTAGGAAAGGGCACATAAGCCGTAGGAAAGGGCACATAAGTTGTAGGAAATTTGAGACATGACTTTCTCAAAGACCGATTTTCAGAAAACAGGTAAGCTTACATACTATTACTTCTTTCCACTATGTATGACCAGCCCCTGCAACAATGGATCTACATATATGTATATGTTATAGCGTCCCCAACTATGACCAACATGCTCCGCTGTACCGTCAGGCCACTCCCAGGAGCAACTTTCAGGGATCTGTTTTAGACAGATCGCGTCCCCAAATGCTAGATTCGGTTCTCTTAAAGGAGAGCTGCCTCGTGCCCAAAATGGCACTACCAGATTATCCACACTGGTACCGGAGCAATGAAGCCGCTCACCACCACTAGAAAGGATCTAACGACAATCTCGCTGGGGCCGATGGAGAATATATCTAAGTGGATAGCTGTTAAGAGGATAGTCTCCATTCTCTTTCTCCATACAAACGTAGTTTAAGTTTTCCTCCCTGGATAAAGACATTAGAGCAAATATGTTTATGCCATAAAACCTATATCTGTCATGACAATGCATCTACCTTTTTTTTTTTTTTTCTAATTAAAATAATAATAAAAAATAATAAAATGAAAGAAATAAAAATGTAGATGCATAGTCATGCATGACAGATATAAGTTTTATGGCATAAACATATTTGTTCTAAGTGCGTATACAGAAAGAAAGCTGGAAACTTATAAGCGCTTACCAGCGCTTGTCAGCGCTGGTCCGTTCTACACAAAGGAAGCAGATTGAGGCAGAATGTCGGACTCATCGGACGATGTTATGACGTCAGCAGCCCAGCGCTGACCAGCGCGTGTTGAAGCTTGTCGGCACCGATCAGTGCTTATCGGCGCGGGTTCATACATTTTCCTGCGCGGGTCACCAGCGCTGACAAGCGCTGGTAAGCGCTTGTCAGCGCTTATAAGGTTCCAGCTTTCTTTCTGTATAAGGCCTAATGTCTTTATCCAGGGAGGAAAATTTAAACTACGTTTGTATGGAGAAAGAGAATGGAGGCTATCCTCTTAATGCCACGCTCACTTCCCGGCATGGATCCACGTTACCTACCTTGTAAACTATGGTATAACCAAGCGCAGAGACGGCAACTACTGGGTAAACTCTGGTATGACGCGCAAGCTCTCCAACTCTCAAAATTAAAAGGAAAACTTAATTTCGCTAACGACAATGAAAACTCTTTTAACAAGGTACTTATGAGGATTTGTCGTGGAAACGTTTCTTTGAGGAAAAAAAAACAGGCAAAACAACCTATTGTGAGAAGGATATTTCTACACCATTGTTAGGTAAAACATTCTTAGAATTCGAAAGCTTTTTACTGAATTACTTGCGTTAATTGGAACGGAAAAATTCGGGTTATATTTGGAAATCTAAAGGCCGAAACGATATAAACAATTAATAAAACCGGCCAAGTGAGAGTCAGACTCGCGCACGAAGGGTTCTGTACCATCTTCTATCTATCTTCTATCTATATATATAAAATTCAAAGTCCCGACTGATCTATTATATCAACGCAAAGCCCAAACCGCTGGTCCTAGAGACATGAAATTTGGAGAGGCTGTTCTTTGTGGTGTAAAAACACCCACTAAGAAAGGGATTTTGGAAGATCCCGCTGGATCGGGACTTATGCGGATGAAACGGCGGGACGCAGCTAGTTATCACATATACTCGTAAATCACGCTTGTTCAAAGGGGCCCCCTTTGAACAAGCGTGATTTACGAGTATATGTGTATATTACACTAAAACTAAAATACACTAAAATATTTAGTATTTTTGTTCTAGAGCAGCAACAGAAATCAACTGTGAAAATGTCAACTGTCTAAAAATCACGATTCATGAGAACTGACAGACAGTGGAATCTTAGTTTAATGATCCCTTTTTTATTACCCTTTGAGTAGAGAACCCCAAAACTAGATTTATTTAATAACATCTTATAATTTGAAATCATTTTACGGTGAAGAGAAACATCATGAGGTAACCGACATATCATGGGACTCACCACGGTCCGAAGACATGGGACCTTTGCCAATACGGAGTAGGCTTCCGTGGCGTCTTACTGCCTAACGTCTCGTAGGAGGAGGAGAATATGGAGATAAAAAGTCTGTGTTCGAGTGACTTTTTAACCGACTTCAAAAAAAGGAAGAGGTTTTCAATTCGACCCGTATATTGTTAGTATGTATGTGGATATGTCCACGCCGTACTCCGGCATATGAAGTCCGAATGCGACAATTCTTTTTGAAGATCTATTTTTCCCTGACCATATTTCAGTCAATGAAACTGAATCGTTTGAGATTTAATTAGAATTTGAAATGAAATAGCTGGTCACAGTATAAGTAACAGTATGAGGATGAGGGTCAAGAAATGACCTCAATCTTTAAGCGGCGATCTCAAAGGGAAAGCTGAAAGGAATATCCAATTTCCTAAACCAATACGAAGCGATTGTTTCCAAGAAATACGAAAAATAAACGGAACAAAGTTCGCTCGAGGTATGGCCGTCGGCTATTACGTAGATATCATAGATTCTGCCATTTAGAAGTCACTCAACTTATTAAAAAAAAACCGGTCAAATACGAGTCGGACTGGCGCATGAATAGTTCCGTATCTTTATCACAAAAAAATTACGTTTGTTGTATGGGAGCCTACACTGTTTTTTAGTATTTGTTGTTATAGAACAGAAAAACATGAGATACAGCCTGGTGACAGATACCCAGACGGACAGTAAAGTCATAGTAAAAGTGTCCCTTTTGGGTACGAAACCCTAAAAAGTAAAAATTATTGAGTGCCAAAATTTAATTTAATTTTCAACGAAAGATATTTATAACACTAAAGTGGAAATATGGGGCTAGATGGCAATGTGTGACGTGTTAATTTATTTAATACCCGCCTAGACCTCTAGACCAACCCCCTTTCGGCTTAATACCCCCTCCTCGAAACACCCGGTATAGGTCAGTCAGGCCTTTGAATAGAATAGATAACGTTTGCTAGACCGGTCGTTTCCCCGTCTGGCTTCAGCAGATAACGCGCCATCTTTGTAGCCATGACGGTTTATACTAAAATAATAATTACAGTAACATTAAACATATCCTGTACCCTTACCACGAGCTAACATTTAATTGTAAACGGCGGCGGCGTCAGATTAGATTATATGAATCGACCTATTTGCGGAGGAGACTAGGTACTAAAGACCTAAACTGAAAATCCCTGTCGGATTCATCAAATAATTAATTAATCAATTAATTCTTTTCTGAGGCAATGTTTTTTAATATTTCTTTTTAAAGCGTTTGTAGATGACACTGTTTCCTACATTTTGGTGTAGTTTCAAGATAGAAACTTTTTTATTGTTCCGAAGCTTTGTTAACAACTTGTGCAGAACGCGAACGGTAAGAAGTGTAAAAGCTCTTGCAATTTAAGAGCTGAGAGTAAAAACCCTGTCCTTTCATGAAATATAGCTGCGTTCCGCGTTTCACCCGCCTAAGTGCCGATCCCGTGGGAATATCGGGATCAAAAGTAGCCTATGTAACTCCTTGAAAATGTCGCTTTCTATTGGTAACATAATTTTTGAAATCGGCCCAGTGGTTTCGGAGATTACCCTTAATATACAAACATACATGTTACCAACGTAACCTCTTTATAATATTAGTATAGATTAGTATAGAAGTATAGATCATCATTAGACCTGTATTATAGTACGATCATTAGACCTGTCCTTTTGTATGGTAGTGAGGCGTGGCCATTGCTTGAGCGACATAAGCAGGAGCTGCGTGTCACGGAGATGAAGATGCTGCGCTGGATGTGTGGAGTGACGCGAAAAGACCGCGTCAGAAACTCCCGCATCAGGGGCAGCCTTCATGTCCGAGACATTGCAGACAAACTGCAAGAATGCCGCTTACGGTGGTACGGCCACGTTCTACGGAAACCGGCTAGTTACGTGGGAAACAAATGTCTTGCTATGGCGCCTCCGCCCGGCCGCGGCAGATTGGGAAGACCCAAGAAGTGCTGGCTTGACGTTGTAAGATCGGATATGCGTGCAAATGGCCTCACTACACGGGATGCCGAAGATCGTGCGAAGTGGAGACGTAAAAGTAGGAAAGCGGACCCCGGGCTCTCGAGAGAGATGCAACCGGGAACAACGCTCGGATGATGATGAGTATAGAAGTATAGATAATGAATTTCTGGCACTAAAGGAAATCCTTAAAATCCATTTATACTAATTTCAACATGTGAAATCGCCAGATATAGCTAACACTCGTATTTGTATGTACCAAAAGTCCCAAGAGAGGTCAAGTAAAACGCATGAGGTCACGTTAGGGTCCCGAAATCAGGTCATCCAAATTATATTACATTTTAAATAGGTCATCTCCGAGGTTCAATTGACCTAGACGGAATATTGCCCATTATTGTTTCTAATTAAATACGTGGCTAATTATTTGGAGCTGTTATTATTTAGTTAAATAGGTTTTACTAATATATCACTGGGGACAAATGGTCCCCAGTCAAACATTAAAACATTTACCCTCTTACTTTTAAACGATGATTAACAGCTGCATAAACTATATCTCGTTTGTCTTTTACTGTGACATGAATTTTCAAAGTTGCCAGACAGAGACAAACGTTACATAACTTAGTCATCTGTTAATTATAGTTTATAAGTAAGGTGGATAAATAGTAAGGAATAAATCACCTTAGGATTGGATTTCTTTATTTCTCAGTAACAATAAAACATACGAAAATATGACCATGAGTCAGGGACGGAGGAGCGCGGTAACCGACTTTAAAAGTTCATGTCCTTGCCTTGTCCATGCCTTGTCATGGCTGATACAGGTTGTATGGCATAAACATATTTTCTCTAAAGTCTTTATCCAGGGAGGAAACAGTCGACTACGTTTGAAGTTTGTATGGAGAAAAGAGGGGTTAGTATCAGACGGTCTAAAACGCAAGTCGTCGTATGCGGCAACTTGTCTTAAAATCATGTGGACTAATTTGCAACTAGTCTTTAATGTAAAGTCGTCTATGAAGCAACTCTACATTAGGTAGACTTTCCCCTTGAGCTCCTGTTCGCGACGTAAATAGTAAATCAATAACTCTGTAAGATAGAGTAGAGACTAGAGAGTCTAGAGAGGTAAGTCAATCAATCCAGTAATCGAGTTGTTACCGTGCTAGTGCACTAAACACATTACCTCGTAGCCTTGTGTTGATTTACTTTGTAGTGTAGAGGTTCTCAACTTAGTTTATATAGTGTATTAGGTTTGAGCTTAGACTATCTATATACATAAATAATTTATTTGCCGTAACTGTAATACAGGAGAAACATACCTAGGTACTCCTCCGTACTTCGGAAGGCACGTAAAGCAGTTAGTCCGGTTGTTATCTATGATAGCAGTCGTTAGTTCAAGTTAGAGGCCTTAGGGCGATCTGAAAACTCTTAACACTAGGTGAGCCACACCACTACACGAAAATAAGAAGGAGAAACATACTATTTTATACTATTACTAGTAACATTCTACGGTCTCACCCGCGTAATTCTCGATCCCACGGTTTTTGAAAAACTCTTTCATAGTGGATACCTAAATTTCATGTCATTAGCACCAACGGTTTGGGCTCTGCGTTGATATATAGTTGAGTCATCAGTCAGGTCTTTGAATTTTATATGTACCTACTTATAGGTTAGGTTTGAGAATATACTATCTAGCAGTATGGATTTGCCATAAACGTCAAGTATGAATTTCAAATGTTGCCGATCAGAAATGCGCCGTGAACGGTTATTATAACGCATAATAATAAAAAAGGGCGAAACAACATAATGACGTCTCTTCTAACAAGACAAAAATGCTATACTGTGTTAGAGTCCCATAATTGAGACTCAAAGACTTGAGTCGTATTTAGTATGAGGATTTATAAAAAAACAATCTTTATGATAATAGAATGCATTATTTTAATCAGAATGGCACATTTTTTGTTCATTATTGCTACATTTACGACAAGGACTTAATATTAATCACAACGCCATTTAGAATTCAGAGAATAAAAACATGTTCTAGCTATATTCAATCTCATTCTTTTAATCACAATCACACTAAAGGAAGCTTATTCTAGACCGGGCCATGTCCGGGCCGGGGCGGGGACGGGCTACTGTTTTATGTAGACAGCACGGACGCGGCACGGACAACATGCAAAACAAAAGCTGTCATCATACAAAAGTAGCCCGTCCCCGCCCCGGCCCGGACACGGCACCATATAGCCAACACTGTATATCAGTAAAGACTGTAGACAGATAGTCTGTACTTAATCACTTTGTGATCGTTAAATTAAAGAATACTCTAAACCAGGGGTTCCCTAACTTATTTGAGGCACGACCCCCTTTCGACCATAAAAAAAATCCGCGCCCCCCCGTCCAGTTCAGATTATCAGGCCAGAATAAAAAGTGTTCGAAATAAGTATTTTTATTGCTCATTATAGGTTTCAAAGTCATACAAAAGGTATTTGGCAAGTTGTACCAAATACCTTTGATAGCGCCTGTGAGGAGGAGGTAGAGGCTGATAAGTTCTTAACATGATTAAGATAACATTGGCCGACTAAGGAAACAATTTTTAAATCAGGTTTTAATTTGTTAACTACACAGGTGACCCCCTGTAAATGCCTCTGCGCCCCCCCTGGGGGGCGCGCCCCCTAGTTTGGAAACCCCTGCTCTAAACTCTCTAAAGCAAGCGGCCCGGACACGGCCCAGTCTAGTATAAATCATCTCTAAAGCGGGGTTTACATTACGAAACTAGTGACATGCATTTAAGTCATTTTCACAAAAAAGTTGCGTAGGCATTGCGGTGCTATCTGTTTATTTGATAAAGTTCCTTCCAGTAACTGATGCGAGGCTGCTTTTATGAAATTAACACAACAATGCATGCCATTAGTTTTGTTATGTAAATCACGCTTATGGGCGTGTTCGACAAAACTCGAATACACCTTGTTCTTCGCATAAATTGGTTTTTTGTTCGTGAAACTACCTAATAAAAGGTGTTTTTTTGCGTAGAATTAGGCATATTCGAGTTTGGTCGAATCCGTACTCCATTCCATATGTAGTATGTACTTTAAATTTATATAAATCTCTATTTCCTGCACTTTACAGTCACGTCTTGAAGTCGTATACCAGATTTTAAAGTCATTAAGACATTTTGTAGTCAGTCGACTTTCTGGGATCGGAAGTCACACTATTTTACACTTTATCAAATTCATCGCGTTCGCATTTTTAAGTAACTTCGTCAACTCGCTCCATAAAGTCACATCGTTTGGCACTTTGAAGTCACGAGGTGACATAAACTCACGAGCTAGCTAGTGCAATTCACTCTCCTTGTAACTACTAACTGTATAGGTCACGTTATACGTCACTTGGCACTTTGAAGTCACGACTTTCAGCCTATAGAAGTCACATTAAGGTAACACAAACTCGTGTGTTAGCTAGTGACATCCACTCTTCCCGTGACTTCTTCCTGTATAGGTGACAATTTAGGGACGAAGCTCTTTTTGACTCGACGTGGTTTCTTCGTTCGGCCCATCACCTTCGAACAATGGGCACAGTTGGATCATTCCGTACTTTGAAGTTACGTCTTTTGGCATTTTGAAGTCATGACTTTCTCAATGGCCACAGTTGGATCATTCTGCACTTTAAGTTACGTCGTTGGGCATTTTGAAGTCGTGGCTTTCTCAATGGACACAGTTGGATCATTCTGCACTTTGAAGTTACGTCGTTTGGCATTTTGAAACCACTTAAATTTCTGCGCCGGTTTTTTTTATGGGTAAATATTTAAGTAAGTCCCTAATGTCAGTCATTTTAATGCCATAGTTAGTTTGTAACCCAAGAATTAGAACAATTTTGACACAATAATAACATGAGGATACAATTTTTAAGGTTTAAAGCGAGCCTTTTAATTTCGTGGTTCCAAATGAAGTGGTAACCTACGCCAACAACCGTATTTCGATCCAAATATAAAATTCCAAGTCCTGACTAATTGACTGAATGCCCTAATGATTGTACTATCGTAGAGCCCAAACCCAGGGTTCAAGGTACATGAAATTTGGAGAGTGGGATCTTTGTCATGTGTAGGTATTCACTAAGAAAAGATTTTTCGATATACCCACTAGAAACACTGCTAAATAGGTAATAAACACCCATAAAACTTAAAAAAAACCCTTCAAATCTCACCAACTCGCTAAAAAGGGCTCTAATATCACATTGTAGGGGTATAAATAAAATATTCAGTAGGGTAAAAGGTACTAGCTTGGTCTGTCCACGTGATGACGTAGTGCGAAGGTGTCGCCTACGTCACGGCTCGCCCGCAATGCCTCGCGTGCCCCATTTCGACGGCCAACCCCTTGGCGTGTGGCCAAACACCATTCTTTATAAGCATTCTGCACTGGCAACACGGAACGTTCGAATTTCGAAATTTGATCAATTTGTTTTCTAAATCGCACTCTTTTTACCCGACTGCGCGACGCAAAGAAACCTATATGTGTTTGTTACTAAGGTTCGGAAGGTTCCGTACCCAAAGGGTAAGAACGGGACCCTTTAACTAAGACTGTCTGTCTGTCTGTGTGCCTGTCATGAACCGTGATAGCTAGACAGTAAAAATTTTCACAGATAATGTACCTACCTATTTCTTTTGCCGCTATAACAATAAATATCTAAAAACAGAAAAAAAAATAGGGCTCTCATACAAGAAACGTGTTTATTCTGTAAAAATGGTGCGGTACCCTTCTTTCGCGAGTCCAACTCGCACTTGACCGTATTTTTTTATATGTTCGACTTGTAATATTAGTACGGCCATAACATGGTTACGTTCCCTACATAAATGACGACTCATGGTTATGTCGATACGAAAAAAACGTAAGGTAGTTTTTTTTAACGAATACTTTTTTATTAGTACAATTTGAGGCAGGGGCTGAGTTAAGTCGCGCATGATTTAGGTCGTGTAGAATTTTACTATCGTCAACTATAATTGGGTAACAGTTCTTTCAAAAGCATACCTACATACGTAGACTGCCAAAATCAAGGGTATTGATTTTGGCTTCGCCGTAGTCTGGGTTAAAAGAATTTCAATCGAGATTTTTTGATAAACTTATTTCTTAGAGTTAATCCACAATACTGCTTTTTTGAAAATATGCTTTCAAAAACTTTCATGTCACTACGAGGCCTTACTCGCAAGAACACACGAGGAGGTGCTTTGTTAATTTCAGGAGGGCTACCCGGAGTGGCGAAGCGGTCAAACGCGTTGGTTCAGATTACCAATAGTCGCGGGTTCGAATTCCGTCGGGTACTAAAGTTTTTGAAAGCATTTTTTTCAAAAAAGCAGTAAACTTTTTTGTTTACCATAAAATCTCGATTGTTCGCGTTTGTTGTATGGGAGCCCCGCTTAAATATTAGTTTTTATTTTGTTGTTAGTATTGTTGTTAAATCGGCTACAGAAATACATAGGTAACTGTGAAAATTTCAACTGTCTAGCTATCACGGTTTATGAGATACAGCCTGGTGATAGACGGACAGACTGACAGACATTGGAGTAATAGGGTAACAAACCCTAAAAATGAGTTTACAGATCTCAAGAAATAATTATAACCTAAAATTATATTATTAACTAGCTGCGTCCCGCGGTTTCACCCGCGTAAGTCCCGATCCCGTGGGAATATAGGGATCAAAAGTAGCCTATATTACTACTCGATAATCTAGCTTTCTATTGGAGAAATAATTTTTGAAATCGGTCTAGTGGTTTCGAAGATTACCCCCAATATACACACAAACATGTTACCAACGTTACCTCTTTATAATATTACTATAGAAGTACAGATAAATTGCGGAAGTAACATCCCAGTGTTGCCAGCTTAACATTTCGCTCCAACGATTAAATTAAACCTTTTAAGACCCAGTCTGAGTTCGATGGGAGTTTAGCAAACGTCTCATTTATCACATTTAGTTCCGCGCTCGCGTACACCAGCTCTAGCTAAAAGCATCCAGATTGCATTACTTTAATGGAGACCAGAATAGAGTACATAGAGACGGTAACTTCGGAATTTATTTAAGGGGACAGTCTACCTACTCTTCTCTCCATATAAACTTCACAGAAGTAGTCGACTGTTTCCTCCCTGGATAAAGATATTAGAAAAAATATGTTTATGCCATTAGTCCTATATCAACCATGACCATATTGACCATGCCCCTACGTTTATATTTTTTTCATTTTCTAATATTTCTGATTTTTTTTCTATTTTAATTAGAAAATAATAAAAAAACAAAACGTAGGGGCATAGTCATGACAGATATAGGTTTTATGGCATAAACATATTTGCTCTAATGTCTTTATCCAGGGAGGAAACAGTCGACTACGTTTGTATGGAGAAAGAGTATGGAGACTGTCCTCTTAATGGAGAACAGAATAGAGTACATAGAGACGGCAACTTCGTAATTTATTTATGTTCGGTAGAGTACGGGCTAATCAATGTTTTCTTTTATGATAATAAGTTAGTTTATCTAGTAAATTATTTTGTATTTAGGTCTCCTGTGATGAAGGGTTTTTCTTGTGCGGTGCAAAGCTTAAACTTTGTATTTTTAAGCTATTGCATAGCTTTTATCGCGGGCGTTGAGCGCGGCCACCGAATCAAGAAATTCCGTAACGAAAATAAAACCTAACACCCTCCACTCCGCCTACCATGGCAACATGGTACAAAATAAATAAATAATTAAAATTACAAATGTTGATAAAAAATACAATGCAATAGGTTTACCGCGGCAGTCCCTGAATGCCACACGTTTTTTTTTGTAAATTAACTTTTAATGGTCTGTTATACGTCCAGTATCACGGGGCGATAGAGCCCCGGACTTTTGGAAGGCGTGCGTGGAGCCGTAGCCAACACGTAGATGCTCTTTTCAATAAAAAAAATTACTCGCAAACTATGAAGTGGACACCAAGCCGGCGATTATCCCTGTCTGCGCTATAAAATGCAGCCAATGACAACCACCGGGAACCGTACCGCGGTTCTTCCGTCGGCATCGGAATCGGATTCATTTGACAGTTGACAGCCGAATTTTGCACCGCGAAAATTAATAATCGACGCGCCGATTACTCATAAGATTCCGACGACAAATTGAGTGAATGAAAATGGGATTTTTGACAGAAAATCTTAAAATCGACAGTTGACTGTCATCGATTCGAAGTCGACGAGTAACTGTCAAATAAAAACAAGGGTTATTGTTTTCGCGCGTTTAGGCCGCTCGCCCACGGCGACTTTTTGAAGCGATGCGTCGCGCGTTTAGCATACGCGCGACTGCATTGCTACTAACGCGTGGTAGTCGCGTTTGCAATGCGCTACAGCATCGCTACTGAATCGAATGCAAACGCGCGACCGTGTCGGACGACATCGGGAAGAAAACGGAGGGAGGCGACTGAATTGCACTTGCTTCGCGACTGAAGCGCGATAGTATCGCGTTTGCATCGCTTCTAAATCTGAGCGCCCCGTGGGCGAGGGCACACAGCTAGCGACCGCTTCGCGACTGTATCGATGCAGAATCGCGTTAGTATCGCTACAAAATTCGCCGTGGGCGAGCGGCCTTAAAAAAGTGAATATCGAACGCCGAAGGATTACGTTCCGTTACCTACACACGCATTATTTATGAATATAATGAAATAATTATATTTACGTTCAAATGTAGGTAATTTACATTTTTTAACTATATTAACTTTTATCTTGTTTAGATCTTTTAATATACAAATTGTAATAAATTATAACAACTTTTTTTCCCCGTAATGTTTAACATTGTAATGTTTGTTGCGTAAATCGGACCGGATTCCGACGCTCTTATTCCATTCATTCATGTTCATTCGGTATTGTGACGGCTGTCAAATGGATGTCAAACACGCTTGCGCGGTGTCAAAATTGAAAACCTCGCTGTCAAATATGTCAAACTACCGCGTCGGAATCGAATTGCTGTCATCGGAAGATCCGCGGTAGCTTTCCTTATCGGTTAGAACTATTGAGAAATCACTATCTATTATTATAATTATTATTTATTTATTAAACCTTTATTAATTTTACTCTCTATAATAGGATAAAAAATCGCAATATACAACCGGCATTGTTAAAACACTTTTTTATCTGTGGCAATGTTCTTCTTTGGAAAGTCTCATGGCAAATGGAAAAGATGTTTTAAAAATTTGGGGAATGTCAAATCCCTGTACCTTCTATTATTATACAGCGGAAGAGTTTGTTTGTTTGAACGCGCTAATCTCTGGAACCGCTCGCGCTGCCCCGATTTGAAAAAATCTTTCAGTGTTGGATAGTCCATTTATTGAGGAAGGCTAAGGCTACTTTTAATCCCGATATTCCTACGGCATCAGGACTTACGTGGGTGAAGCCGCGGAGCCGTAGCTTATCCGATAAGGAAGGGTTTTTGGAAAATCCCGCGAGACTTACGCGTGTAAAACAGCGTCACTACAACAATAATCCTCAAAGAAAAAATTAAAAACTCCATAATTGTCAACAGATAAGAATTCCTAACTCGTTACCAAGTTCAATTTGAGCGGAACGCGAGATTTTCGCGCAAAGCTCAGTTTCCGCTAGATTAAACAATAAAATCTCTACCGTAGGTACTAGGCAAGTAGGCACCTCGCGGGGGAACTTAGATTAGATAACTTGAGATATCTTGGACACAGCTATATACACACATCAACACAGTCTAGGGATATTCAGAATTTCTCAATTTACTCAAAAATTGTGTTTACTAACAAACAACATGTATATATTTTTGTAAAGCCTACTTATCAGACTATGATTTAGAATACAACAAAATATTGTTTTATGCTTAAATATTTTTTTATTTAAAAAAACGCAAAAAGTGAAATAATGCTAAATTTAAGATAAAATGTCTATCTAAGGAAAAAAATAAAGTAAAACGAAATTATTAGGTTTTTTTATTTGAAGTTAAAATTAGTAGTCAGTGAATCCACCCATGACGTTAATCACGGCCCTGCAACGGTTTTTCATGCTTTGAATCAGGTTGTCAATATCTTACTGCGGAATATTGTCCCAGGTCCTGCTAAGATGCAAAAAAAGTTGCTCTTCAGTCGCAACATTTGGAGGCAAATTCCTCAAAGCCCTTCTTTGAAGCATATCCCACGCGTGCTCTATGGGGTTTAGGTCTGGTGACTGCGCGGGCCAGTCTAAGACCGACACGTCGTGCTCCTCTAGCCAGCTGGTCACCACTCGCGCAGTGTGCGGACGGGCGTTGTCGAGCATGAGCGTGAAAACTTGGCCCATTTGCAGTCGATGGGGATAGATTATTGGTGCTAGCACCTGATTACGGTATTTTTCGGCAGTCATAGTGTTTCTGATCCAAACGAGGTCTGTTCTTCCACCAATACGAATTCCCGCCCAAACCATAATTGTTCCGCCATGGTATGGATGGACCTCCTGAGGGTGTTGCAGACGGTTGTCACGACCAGAAGCTCGCCATACGCGTACTTTACGTGAATCAGGATGAAATCCGAATCGGGACTCATCGGTAAACAACACTACCGACCACTCGATATCTTCCCAAGGCAAATGTTCTCTAGCCCACTGTAATCTTCGTCCACGATTTCCTCTGCGTAGTGCTAGAGTACGAAGCGGCCTGCGAGAATGAAGGTTAGCCTCGTGCAGTCCTCTCCTCACAGTTTGGTCACTGACAAGCACCTGGTGGTCTGACTGGAGCGTTTGAACCAACTGCATGGCCGTAACATTTGGTTGTCTTCTCGCGGCCACTTGCAAAAATCGGTTTTGTCTTTGGGTAGTTATCCGCTTTCCGCCTGGATGCCGTTCAGCCACTTCACCAGTAGCACGATAACGTGACCACAATCTTGATATCACGTTTTGTCTTGTTCCAATCTCCTCGGCAATACTCCGTTGAGTAGCCCCAGCTTGGAGCATTCCTACTGCCCTTAACATTTCGTTTCTTGTTAAATGACGCCGCTGCATGATGCATACAGTTGTATTAAATTGTAATTAATCAAAAAAAATTATTAAAACTTCAATTTGTTTAAACAAAATGCTTAAAACTGCGTTAAGTAAATTTAAACCTTCGAACTCGCTACAATAATTGCCGCGCTAATCTTATGTTTTTAATTAATTTTTTAAAATTCAAATTTGGAATCATACAATAAGGCCTACACAATAAGGTGCCATTAAAATATTTTTAAATCGGCCAGTATTTTTTAAGTTTAAGAACTTTATATAAAATATCCCTAGACGATGTTGATGTGTGTATTATCAGCATCATAGGACCAACACGGAGATCTATATAAATAGATAATACAAGATCTTGGACACTTAATACCTTATCTTGATCAAGCTTAAATTTGGCCTAACACCTTCGTCT
Organism: Idaea biselata; assembly: GCA_958496205.1. Classification (NCBI taxonomy): domain Eukaryota; kingdom Metazoa; phylum Arthropoda; class Insecta; order Lepidoptera; family Geometridae; genus Idaea; species Idaea biselata. Next base: position 14,351,945 of record OY292402.1, read on the forward strand.
TTAGTTAGGATCTCAATACAGTAGGTACTTACCCCCCTATTTATAGACGCATTAAGTAATTACTCCGGCTAAGTAAAATCTGTCACATTTTCGCAGACGTTGAGACAACATTACACACTTGATTTGAAGCAGTAAGACGCCACGGGATCCTACTCCGGATTGCGAATGTCCTATGCCTTCGGACCGTGGTGAGTCCTAGGACATGTCGGTTTCCTCACGATGTTTTCCTTCACCGTAAGAGCGATGTTATTAGCGAACAGAACTTTTTCTTAAAGAAAAAGACATTTCTTTTTATTTTTGTATGTAGCTCAAGGCTATTTTATCTAGAATTTTTTTAAGAAAAAATACGCATTCAAATATTTACACTTGCGCCTTGGGTTGGTAACCCAACGTCTATTCCAACTAGACCACGCAAGTCCCTGCTCCGAGCTGTGAAAATCTAGAATGCTATTCGTCCTTGTTTTTACGATTAAGGCACGTGAAACGCCATCTATCTAACGCTGCAGGTAAAAAGACATTGGTGCGCGTGACATTACACACTTGTTTGATAATGCCCCTACAAAAAAAACATGCATGTTATCCTACAGTAGTATGATAATACGTACGTTTTTCTCGACGGTTTCCTTGATCTTGGCGCTGGCCTCGCTGACCTTGGCCCCGGCCTTGTTCACTGCGGAGTACAGGAAGTTACCCAGAGACTTCGCACCTGCCACTGCCTTCGTTGTCACTGTAGGGGGAAGAGGGGAGTTATACACATCATCATCTATATTTGTTGGGTTTTCATAACGACTTGACTCAAACCCGCGACTGACGGGGCAACGTCTCCCGCCATGCATTGGGAGTCGTCTACATTCTACGCGAATGAACATTTCAAAATTCGCGCGTCAATAAGTGGCGCGCTCGCCGCTCGCGGTGCGACCCTAGCGCCGCGGTGTGTCAATAAAAGGAGCTTGTGCCGGTGTTTCTTTGAGAGTCAACTTGGTCTCGTCAATTAAATTAAATAAAACTGAAATAGTGAAATTCCTATTGTGTTAACTATCAAAACGTGAAATATATAAACATTGTGAACGTATGTTGTGTTCGTGGCGATCCTCGTCAAGGAAAACCCAGGTCAGTCGAGTCATTTTTTATAAGTCGTTACTTTTCTCAATTTCAAGTGCCTAGACTTACCATTTTGGTCCTTCGACCGCAGATGACCCAGTTACGATATCAATACAACTAATTCCCTTATGTATTTAGTGTATTTATCCCGTAATATACATAAAATCTCCTAATATTGTTGATTGCCACGAGTTCGCGACGTGCGTACTAACTATTAAGTATTCTGTGAAATTTGAAATTAATTTGTTAATATCTCAAAAACTACGCAACCTATTCCCAATATTATTTCGCAAATCGTATTATTTTGGTTTTCTACACCTGATTCAATAGTTAGAAACATAAAATACGGAAGATTTCGAGTAGTGATTTTTCGAAATTATTTACGTAAACGCGTTTCGACCAACACTATTTTTACCATTTTGTCAGTAATTTTCCATTAAATTAATCACAATGCCGCCTAAAAAAGATGTAGAAGTCGAAGTCAACGTGGAAGATGAGTATGACACGTTGGTACAACCACATATTACCACAAAAGAAATGTGTTTTCTAAGGTTACAGTGTTTGTTCGAAATTTCCAAAAAGGTTAGTGACAAATCGGAGTTGTTGGGTGATTTTCATGCTCGAGTCAGTGAATTAGCGTCTTGGCGTAAAAAGTACGAAGATAGCGTAAAAAATATCATTCTAATTAAAAAGAAATATATACCGGATTATACTCCAAGTTATCGCGAATTGGAAAGTTTCGACGAGATATATTTTCGCATTCGAAGTGTGGCCGAATCGTTGAACTCGAGTGTACCGAAGCCAGTTAATTATTCACAAACAGATGGAGGTAGTTGCAAGGTTAAGTTACCGAAGTTAGAACTTTGTCCCTTCGACGGCAAACGTGAAAACTGGCCGACTTTTCGTGATACTTTTGTTCGATTAATTCACGAAAACAAACAGTTAGCAGATATTGAAAAGTTTTATTATTTATTATCGGTTGTAAGCGGGCCTGCATTGACAATTGTTAAGTCAATGCCGGTTACGTCCGATAATTACCAGATTATTTGGAGTAGTTTAGAAAAACGATTTGAGAATAAGCGTGCTTTAGCAAATACTTATCTTGATAAATTATTTGAATTTAAGCCTTTGGCAAACGAATCAGTTTCGGGACTTTATTCGTTCTTGGAGACTTTTCAAGAAAATATTAAAGCCTTGAACTCACTTCACCTTCCAGAATTGTCAGGTTTTATATTGTTTTATATTGCGTTGCGTAATCTAGACCCCGTGACTAGGCGTGAATTCGAACGGGATTTAGATAAAAATAAAATACCAACTTATAGTGATTTGATCAGTTTTATTGAGAATCAGGTAGACAATCTCGAGATGGCACACTGTGCTACTAATTCCACTTCCGTTAGGAGTGTACGGCACAGTGAACACAAGCCGAAGGTACTCAATCAGCCTTCTACAAAATCGGTTTATACAAGTAAGCAGCGGCCTGCGTTGGCAGTTGCTGCTATCAATACAGACAAAGCTGTAACTACAAAATCCATGCAATGTTTGTATTGTAAAAAGATGCATTCTATATATCGATGCGTCGATTACATCGACCTTACGCCGGCGCAGCGGCTCGAAAGGGTTAAGCAAATGAATTTATGTGAAAATTGTTTGCGAGATCATCCGCTCGACGACTGCCCGTCTAAGGTGCGTTGTACGGTATGTAAGAATAAGCATCACCACACGCTGCACATAGATTTCTTTGCAAACTCGAGTTCTAGTGCAGTGGCGTTGACTTGCTCGGCGAATTTGACAGTCTTGCTCGGCACCGCGGTCATCCACGTCGCAGATTGTTGGGGCCAGTACCACACCGTACGTGCTTTGATTGACAGCGGCGCTATGTCGAGCTACATAACTCAAGACTGCGCAAAACGCCTAGGGCTGGCACGCCGTAAATGTAATTTTGAACCAATCGGTCTAGGTGGCAATCCAGTGCAGGAGTTCGGGTTAACTACTTGCAATGTTAAACCACGACACTCTCCTGGTCCTATCTTGTCAACTGATGCGGTCATTGTTACAAATATCGCAGGTAACTTACCCACATTGTCCCTGCCAAATACAATAATAAATGAATATCAGCATTTAGTGTTAGCTGACCCGAAATATTATAAACCCGCACCTGTCGACATGTTATTAGCAGGTGACTTGTTTCCATACATCTACGACGGACCTAAAATACTTCCTCGTGTATTTGGTCTTCCTGTCGCTATGAAATCTATATTCGGTTATGTCATTCTCGGTCAAACTGAACTCGGTAGCTCTGCTTCTGATCGTAATGTTCCTTTAAAGACTAACAGCTCGTTTTGTGGGTTTACAGTCAATCTTGATCAAGTTGTGCGTGCGTTCTGGGAGATTGAGAACGTACCTTCTGATAAACCTCGTAACCCAGATGACGAACTCGCTGATTTGTTATTTGCTAAGGAACATAGTCGTGATGATACCGGTCGGTATGTTGTGAAGTATCCCTTTCGTCCTGGTATTGAGTTAGGTGACTCCAGCGCAATGGCTAAGCGTCGCTTCCGAAGTCTTGAGTCCAAATTAGATCGAGATCCCGAATTGAAGGTTCAATATCATAAGTTTATGCGCGAGTATCAGGAGTTGGGTCATATGACTTGTCTTGGTGACGCCCCTCACGCGACTTCCAAGTACCTAATTCCACACTTTTGTATTATCAAACCGACAAGTACCACGACCTCTCATCGTGTTGTGTTTGATGCGTCAGGAACCACGTCAAATAATGTTTCTCTTAACTCATTGGTTTTAGCGGGTCCAAAGCTTCAAGCTGATATAAACGAATTATTAATTAATTTTCGTACTCATGCAATTTGTCTTTCAGCAGACATTTGTAAAATGTACAGACAAATAAATATTGATCAAAGCCAGCGTCCGTATCAGCATATTCTATGGCGTTATGCTTCCGATCAACCAATTCAAGTATTTGAATTAAATACTTTGACGTATGGTGTAGCTAGTAGTCCTTATCTTGCTATTAAAGTGTTGCACACTCTGGCTGATGATGAAGCTGCCAGGTTTCCGAGAGCTGCCCATGTCCTTAAGACAGCCTTTTTCATGGACGATCTTTTAGAGTCTGTTCCCACACTTGAAGAGGCTATTCAGCTTCAACACGAGCTGGTGGAGTTACTTCAGAGAGGTGGCTTCCTTCTTCGTAAGTGGTCGAGCAATTGTCCACAAGTGCTCGAGCAGCTGGACGAATCTCATCGTGAAACGCCTCTTGCATTCGACGAAAAAACAAATTTGTCCATCAAAATCCTAGGTTTGCAGTGGCTCCCTGCTAGTGATGCATTTTCTTTCAATATTGATTCTCCAAGCTCTACTATGACAAAAAGAACGGTTTTGTCCCAAATAGGTCGACAGTTTGATCCGCTAGGTTTTGTCGCTCCGTGCATATTTTATGCTAAGTGTTTTATGCAGGAGCTTTGGGCTCGTCAGTTAGGATGGGATGAGGATCTACCGTCAGATTTAGCTTCGCAATGGTCTACGTACGTCAACGAATTACCATTACTTTCAAATATACGACACGACCGACATATCAAAGTAGTTCGTCATACCTACTGTCAGATTCTAGGATTCTGTGACGCATCTACTCTTGGATATGCTGCGATTGTGTTTCTTCTTTCGAAAAATGCCGAAGGTGAGATGAAAGTTAGTTTAGTCATTGCTAAATCTAAGGTCGCGCCCTTAAAGACTATAACGATTCCTCGCCTGGAACTTATGGCTGCACATCTTTTAGCAAAATTGATCAAATATGTTAATTCCATTTTAGAGAAACGACTTACGATCAACGATATCACATTGTTTACGGATTCTTCTGTCGTTTTAGCCTGGCTCAACACTCCGAGCCATACATTGAAGACTTTCGTTTCGACTAGAGTGTCTAAAATTCATGATAGTGTTCCTAGCAATTCTTGGTATCACGTTAGTGGTGAGTCTAACCCCGCAGACATCTGTTCTCGTGGTGCTTTGCCGTCTGTGTTACTGAATAATCATGAGTGGCTCAACGGCCCAGCCTGGCTGAGACTCGATCGGTCTCAGTGGCCCATAAAAGCCATAGATGAGTTCAGAAACTGTGATCCCCCTGAATTAAAATGCCAGAAGCCTGCTTTGTTAACTTCTGAATCGGAACCCTCTGAGATGTATAAACTTACAGAGAAATACTCCAGTTTTTATAAGTTAGTTAATGTGGTAGCTAGATGTTTCCAGTTTGTTCGTATCTGTCGTTCTCACTCAGTTGAACCTAAATCACTTACTGTTGCTGACACTCGTAAGGCGCATGATGCCTTAGTTAAAGTGGTTCAAGAACATCATTTTTCTGACGATCTGATAGCGCTATCAAAGAAAAGCCAGTGTAGTTCCTCCTTGCGAAAGCTCAACCCTTTCATTGATTCAGACTGTTTCCTCAGGGTGGGGGGCAGACTTTCGCAATCAAATTTGTCATATAAGACAAAACATCCTCTACTTTTACCTAAAAAATCTAATTTTACAAATATATTAATTGATTATTATCACAAAACTCATTTACATGTTGGTCCTAGGACCCTTCAAAGTTTGATTGCCCAGAAATACTGGATACTTTCAGCGCGTAGCGTGATCCGGTCGCGCACCGTGAAATGTATTTCTTGTTTTAAGGTTTCTCCTTCGAGTCCTCAACCTTTGATGGGCGAACTGCCCAAATATCGATTGGACAACGTCCATGTCTTTCATACTGTAGGGATTGACATTGGCGGACCGTTTCCCACAAAGGAGTCCACGCGCAAAAATGCACGTATCTATAAATCGTATTTGTGCGTTTTTGTGTGTTGTGCTACACGAGCTGTGCATTTGGAGGTCTTGTCCTCCTTGAGTGCAGAGTGTTTTCTTGCATGTTTCGATCGTTTTACGGCACGGCGAGGGCTGTGCCATTCCATTGTGTCGGATAACGGTACCAACTTTGTTGCGGCTAACAGACAACTCAAAGAAGTAACTGAATTCTTTAACTCTGATGCCGATAACATTTCTAAAGGTTTGATTATTCGCGGAGTGACTTGGCGTTTTAATCCGCCAGCAGGTAGTAATTTTGGCGGCCTTTACGAGGCCCTAATTAAATCTGCTAAGCTACTTTTGAAACGCACCGTAGGTTCCCGAGCCTTATCTTTCGAGGAGCTTGCAACCCTTTTTATGAGAGCTGAAGCAGTACTCAATTCAAGGCCCCTCTGTGCCTTGTCTGGTGATCCTAATGAATACGAGGTACTGACTCCCTCACATTTTCTTATTGGACGAGAACTTCTAACCGTACCTGAATATGATTTTACTGACTTGTCGAGCTCTAGGTTGAATCGTTGGCAATCCGTTCAGCAAATGTCCCAGCGTTTTTGGAAACTTTGGAAGCTAGACTATTTGCATACGCTACAGACGCGTCAAAAATGGTTTACCAACCGTCAGAATCTTCAGGTTGATGATCTTGTTTTAATAAATTCGGAATTAACTCCACCTCTTAAATGGGCTTTAGGCAGAATTACGCAACTGCATTGTGGCCCAGATGGTGTTGTGCGAGTCGTAAGTGTACGTACAGCTAACAACAGCGAGTTTACTCGGCCTGTTTCTAAATTGAGTCCTCTTCCGTTGGATCAGGAGTCAGAATAACCTCTGTTTATATATTTACATTAACATTTATCTAACATATTTATATTTCTAGTTCTATGTTTATGTTAGTTTGTAGTTATCTATTTAAATACAGTATACAGTCCGCTAGGTATATATCATATTCCGTGATCCTTTTATTCACATTATATTATTATTAATTTTCCTCCCTTGGTAACGTAACTGGGAAATCCTTGCGGATTTCGGTGGGGGGAAATGTTGGGTTTTCATAACGACTTGACTCAAACCCGCGACTGACGGGGCAACGTCTCCCGCCATGCATTGGGAGTCGTCTACATTCTACGCGAATGAACATTTTAAAATTCGCGCGTCAATAAGTGGCGCGCTCGCCGCTCGCGGTGCGACCCTAGCGCCGCGGTGTGTCAATAAAAGGAGCTTGTGCCGGTGTTTCTTTGAGAGTCAACTTGGTCTCGTCAATTAAATTAAATAAAACTGAAATAGTGAAATTCCTATTGTGTTAACTATCAAAACGTGAAATATATAAACATTGTGAACGTATGTTGTGTTCGTGGCGATCCTCGTCAAGGAAAACCCAGGTCAGTCGAGTCATTTTTTATAAGTCGTTACTTTTCTCAATTTCAAGTGCCTAGACTTACCAATATTAATATTATAAACAGGTAACGATGGTAACATGTTTGTATGTATGTATAGTGGGGGAAATCTCCGAAACTACTGGACCGATTTTAAAAATTCTTTCACCAATAGCAAGCTAAATTTTCCAGGAGTAATATAGGATACTTTGGATCCCGACATTCCTACGGGATTGGGACTTATCGTTTATAAGTAAGGGGGATAATGTACACTCCACACCACAAGTAAATGAATAGAAAATAATATATTGCCAAGAATAAGTACTTATACAATTTTAAATTTTAAAGTACGTATTTACAACAGACCCCAAAATAGGATCTAATCTGTATCTCGAGAGTCTTGGTGTCTTTACAATAAAACATATATGTACATACGAGGGCGGTATGATAAGTACTCGACAGAGGGCATCACCGACGCAAAATATAAATGCCATCATGTAGCGCCATCTTTACAACGATTACAGTCAAAATTCCAGACAGATTTGTCGAATAGTTTTGTTTTCGCAGATGTTGAAAATAATCAAGTGCGTGTTTATTAGCAATCACTGATCGATATTGTTCTTTCTCCATGATTGTAAATAAAAATTGTGATGGCTTTAAACATCTGTGAAAACAAAACTAATCGACAAATCTGTATGAAATTTTGACTGTAATCGTTGTAAAGATGGCGGTACATGGTGGCATTTTTATGTTGCGTCAGTGATGCCCTCAGTCGTTAAACACGGGTACTTATCATACAGCCCTCGATGTCGTAGGATTATTTGATAAACGGGGTTTTCGCGAAAATCCTAGGGAATTCGCAAAAACCCAAAAAATTAGACAATAATCATAATAACAATTAGATATTATAAACTAAGCGCACGAATTGGTCGATCAGAACACCCATAAAAACATCTTCTCTGACTTGACGTCTTGTGTGTGAACCCAGAAAGGTTTTGTGTCACAGAAACGACACCGGGATGATAGGTTCGAAAAGGTTAAATAATGAGCGAGCGAAGCGAGCTCTTGGTTTAAACAAAATGTCCGTCTTTGAGACTTAAAAAAAAAACAGAAATAATAATAAAAAAGCATACTAACACTCTTGCATATCAGGAACTTCAATAGCATCGACAGTAAACAGTTTTCTACTGTTCGCATCTGAAATACATTAGCAAAAACAAAACAATAAAACAAAATAGCGAAAAAAACAACAAAAACAAATTAAACAATAAATCAAATGGGTTAAATTAAACATAAATCAACATCGCGAAAATCGATTAAAATAAAAAGAAACCAAAAATCGCAAAAAGTAAAATTTCCTTCGTAACTAGTTGCAAAAATCAGAAATATATTATTAAAAAAAAAGTTGGAAAACGCGAGTTCGAGCCTCGCTGCGAGTGAATTTTTAAAGATGTAATTTTCCTTGTAAATATTTCCAGCGTATTTTACCCAACAAAAATATTTAGAGAAAGCATTGGACTGGACAATACTAGTCCAGGATCCCTGGTACATTTTTCAATTGATTACTATCAAGCTAATTTTCCGTGAGTAGCTTCATTTTGATGAGACGCCCAACAATTTCCAATACGAAACTCTCGATTGTGGTTGATAACAGAGGTAGGATCTGTACTACTACTTTTGAGCGTAGGACCGGGATAACGTATCACGCATTTTTTAGGACAATATGACTGTTAAATTATATAAATTATACTAAGAAATATGAAAAAATATTTGTCCTACAAAATCTATGGTTTGATCAAAGAGTCCCCCCTTCCAACATGTATCGATAACGAGGTCATCATAAATCATTACTAACCAGCTGATTTTTTTTTATTTTAACGGGTCAGCTACAATATTATATTTATAGGCATTGGGCAAGTTAACAATTCATAAAAGTTGATAAAATAACCGCAGAACACTATGTCCTGCATCCCAGCCATATGTGGTCGACCGCTTTTCGGTATTTCGGACAATTACGCCGAACAAACTTGGTATAATAGAATGAAAATAGTTTAATTCTACCCTTTTCATTAATGGAACTGTGCGAACTGTCCCAAACACACCGTAGTTCGCTACTACCTAGCTAGATACTAATGGGAATATAACCCTTAGAAAGTGCTCTAAGGCTCACTTCACCTACTATCTAGTCCGGAATAGCTAGTAAGTAAGTAGTACTATTATTTATTCTGTGTAGCTGTATAAGAAGTTTTTGTCTTAAAACTACACTAAAATATAGGAAACAGTCATCTTCGTCATAATTTTTAACAGTACTATTTTTTTTTTAACATTGCGTTAGAAAATAATCTACAAGTATCGACGAATCCGACAGGGATTTTCAGTTAAGGTCTTATACATAAACCTTTAAGTTAGAAATATTTTAAAGGAAAAATACAACTACAATATCGGCAGTCGAGTAAAAACCCAACGCATGGCCGACACTGAGCGGGATTCGGGCCACTTATCTATTAGCTTTCAATTAGCTCTGTTCTAGCTCTATAATAAAATACGTTACCTATTTCTAGTAACAATGATGACTAAAGCCAAAATTACACGGTTCACTTTTGCTGTTCAATTTGGATGAAGCATCAAAGTGTAAACATAAAAGCGAATCATTCAATGTCATCGTCCAATCACTCTTCATACATTTTTGTGCCTTTTAACAAGAGCGTAATGTGGTTGAACCGTGTATTACTAGCTTATGACTTACCATTCCCAACTCCAGCCGGTTGTTCTTCGGTGGGAGTTCCACCGGTGGACGCGGGCCTGCTGTCCGCCCCTCCGGTGGCACTGACAACAAAATCATACAGTAAGACACGCAGCAGACGCACGCGGAAGGAGGTAGAGGGCGTTTCATCTTTAAATTCCTATGCCGTCATGTTGGTAGCAAAACAAAATAGTGCAAAATACAAAAAAATAATGTGCTACCTTGTATTTAGGGGGATTTGTATATAAAGAATGAATGAACGAATCTTCCTGTATTCAAGGTTTAGGGTATAGCACATTCAAGATATTAAGGCTAGACTTTCTTGTTTTGCTACGAAGGTGACGGCATAGGTAATTAAAGATGAAATGCACTATAGTTCCATACGGGCGTCCCTAACTGTCATCACTCATCACATCACTTACTCGCAATCTCCAGTCTCACAAACCAATTGCTGGCAAATAATAATCGTTTTACTAAATTACCTCTTTACTTTTAAACGATGACGAAGTTTACGTAACGTTTGTCTCTGTCTGTTACTTTGAAACTTCGTGACACAGTAAAAGACAAACGTTACATAAAGTTAGTCATCTATACTAATATTATAAAGAGGTAACGTTGGTAACATGTATGTATGTATGTATGTCATATTGAGGGTAATCTCTGAAACTTAGTAGTTCGTCGATGAAACAATTTTCAATATCGGTCACTAGACCGATATTGAATTGTTTCATCGATAGAAAGCTACATTATCTACAAAAAATACAATAATACAAAAACAGGAGTAACATAGGCAACTTTTCATTCCTATATTTCCACGGGATCGGGAATTATGCGGATGAAACTGCGGGAAGCAGCTAGTCGTTTATAAGTAAGGGGGCTTGTGTTTATTTAAAACAAAAGACTGCATCTTAATAAATGGAACCCTGTCTTACCATTGCTTCACCTTAAGTGAAAATCTTGAAACGATTTTCCGTTACCGAAATGACTATGAAATGATAATTTTATTTATTTATAAAGAGTCCGATACGTCCTTCGGTTAGAGCTGTGCGTTAGTGAGTCAGTCAAGAGTAAAGAATCAAGACAAATCAAATCAAAGTACGTTTATTCATTTGGATATTAGCAAGATATCTCTTAGAAATGTCAGTTTTTGTATTTAATCTACTGTGTCTTCGGAACGTGACCTCCAATGAGAAGAAGACACAAGAAACTCATGAGGTTTTTTTTGTATATTTTTTTTTCAGTACAAACCTAATAAACTACGTTGAGATTAATCTTCAAACGAAATAGGGCGTATACCAAGATACCTTTCAAGTTCTCAGAAAACGACAAGAACGCGCAACAAAACTTGGCAAACAATGTTCGCAAAGAACAGAGACATTCCGCCCATTAATAAATATATTTCTTCCTTTTTGACTTGCCTACAGAATGATACGCTAAAATGCTACAAAAAGAATCTCTAGTAAATGTAAAAAATACCAACGACAGACGAAAAGAATAGGTTTTAAAACCTACTTAGGTACTACATGACGTTTAGGTCTTAAATTTCCAAATAGAGTGCGTTTCATCTTTAAATTCCTATGGCGTCATGTTGGTAGCAAAACCAAAAAAGTGCAAAAAAACAAAAAATTTAATGTGCTACCATGAATTTAGGGAGATTTGTATATGAAGAATGAATGAACGAATCTTCCTGTATTCAAGGTTTAAGGTATAGCACATTCATGATATTAAGGCAAAACTTTTTTGTTTTGCTACTAACATAACGGCATAGGCATTTAGATGAAACGCACTATAGTTATGTGAACTGACGAGTTATTTTAGCACTATTGGGACTATAAAGTTCAACTAAACCCCTTACAATTTCGATTAGATAAGATCGATTTTGGTTTAGAAAATGATTGGTCAAGTTACTATATCAATCATTTTCAAAACCAAAATCTATCAACCATATACTTAGTCAAAGTTAGAAAATAAAATAAAAACCCGGCCAAGTGCGACACTCGCGCACGAAGGGTTCCGTACCACTATCACAATTGGGTATAGAACCCTAAAATGATTAACAACAACCAATTTTTAAATTTGTTAGGAAAATGTGAAATATTCGATTCGATTCTTACTCCCATCATACTACCTACGACCGAATCTCTCAAAAAAAAAATTGAAAAAAAAACTTTGGCACAAAGAAAATCTGAAACATATTAGAAACTCTTTTGTAAGTGAAGGCAGACTGGTATATTGACAGACAGGGCAGCCATTTTGAATTCCATGACCAACTCGATTTGACTTCGACCAATCAGAAGCGACCTCACATTGCACTAAAATTCCCTTGTAGTTTTTGAAACACGTTTGTTGTATGGGAGCCCCTCTTAAATATCTGTTTTATTTTGTTTTTACAGTTACCGAAATACATCTTCTGTGAAAATTTCAAGCTTCTAGCTGTTACGGTTCATGAGATACAGCCTGGTGACAGACGGACAGACAGACAGACAGACAGCGAAGTCTTAGTAATAGGGTCCCGTTTTACCCTTTGAACCCTAAAAAGAACAATTTGAAAACGGATTTCATAGTGCGGAGATATCAAGCTCCCTTTGTGGTCGAAAAAGACATGCATGTCTCCGCGATCAAAAAAATTGGGATAAAAGTTGCAACTTTTTCGGTCGGTCGCGTCCGTCGGTCGATGAAGCTGCATGGCACAGTGAGTGGTCTAAAAATCCAGTTTCTTAAGAGGACAGTCTCCATTCTCTTTCTCCATACAAACGTAGTTTACATTTTCCTCCCTGGATAAAGACATTAGAGCAAATATGTTTATGCCATAAAACTTATATCGGTCATGACTATGCATCTACCTTTTTATTTTTTTCATTTTATTATTTTTAGTATTTTTTATTATTATTCTAATCAGAAAATGAAAAAAATAAAAAGGTAGAAGCATGGTCATGCATGACAGATATAGGTTTTATGGCATAAACATATTTGTTCTAATGTCTTTATCCTGGGAGGAAAATGTAAACTACGTTTGTATGGAGAAAGAGAATGGAGACTGTCCTCTTAAATATCGCGACTGTACGGTTCCACATCGTACATGTTTTACTATTTAGCAATATCCATCATTTACCTACTTATTACTTCAGTGCAAAATTATACCGCGAACACGTCACACGCGACTCGCCCATACTTAACTATACAATAAATAACTACATATTTGGGCAATCCTGGTTTTGTACTCAACAACTAACTAACTAACTAACTACTCATTAATGTACTGTCTAACTGGACCGTACATTATTTGGTCCTTCGAGAAACACACTGTATTCTGTCTACACTGTTAGAGCAACTACATGCAGATCAAATATCAAGGTTAACATATGACTTCAAAAGTGAAGATTCGCTGAAAACTCTCGGTCTCGGATGGAATCCTAACTTGGATACTTTTACATTCACCTGGGACTTAGAAGAAAATAACAAAAAACCGCTAACTAAACGAACTCTACTATCACAGATTTCCCAACTGTATGATCCACTGGGATGGTTCTCACCCGTGACAATCACTGCGAAACTTATGTTTCAAGAAGTTTGGACTCAAAAACTTGAGTGGGATCAAGAGCTTCCTACAAATATTCAAGAACATTGGTACAAACTAAAAGCAGAACTACCTTTACTGAAAACTGTTAAGATAAACAGATGGATCGGCAGTATAACAAACAAAATCGACCTGATGGGATTCTGTGACGCAAGCGAGAGAGCCTACTCATGTATAATTTTTACTCGTACTACGGATGACGTAACGGGACTACCTATACTCACTCTACTCACTGCGAAGACTAGGGTTGCCCCACTGGCGCAAAAAATATCATTACCAAGACTTGAACTCTGCGGTGCATTGCTGCTATCACAACTTCTAACAAAGGTGAAGAATGCACTAAAAGAACATAAGATCACGACTTGGGCTTGGAGTGACTCCAAGGTTGTCCTCGCCTGGATACAAGGAAATGAAACAAAGTGGGAAAGATATGTCGAGAACAGAGTGATAAAAATTCGAGAAGCAATACCAGCGACGCAATGGAACTATGTAGGCTCAAAGAACAATCCCGCTGATTGTGCAACCAGAGGATTGTTCCCCAACAAACTACTTAACTTCAAACTTTGGTGGGAAGGCCCAGAACTGCTAAAAACTTTCAACGAGGAAATGAAAGAAATTGGAAAATGTCTATTTACAACTAACATTGATAAAAAACAAGAAGTGGCAACCCTAGAACAAACTGATAACAACTTATTTAATAAACTTATCAATAAATACAGCTCATTGTCACGAGCCATTCGGGTACTTGCATGGATTATGCGCTTTGTTGCAAAAACCCGACCAAGCGCAATAACAACGGTGAAAGAAGACACCGTGCCGCAAATACCTAACTACCTAACTATGAAGGAAATATACGAAGCGAAATATTTGTTTGTAAAATACACACAAAGATGTGATTTTAAAACTGAATACAACTTATTACTAAAAAACGAAACTTTAACGCATAAGAGTACGCTCTACAAACTAAATACCTACCTAGACAAAGGAGGTATTATGCGAGTTGGTGGACGACTAAACAAAACTAACTTACCTATGGCAATGAAAAATCCCATAATACTGCCTAGAAGTGGAAAAATGACTCAACTAGTTATCGAGGAGGCTCACCACGCAACTCTACACGGTGGTGCGCGAATCACGCTGGCCTTCATACGCCAACGATATTGGATAGTTGGAGGGAATAGAGCTGTGAAAACTCATTTACGTCGCTGTGTACGTTGTCATCGCTTCAAAACTAACGATAACTATCAACTTATGGCTGATCTACCGGCGCAGCGCGTGACCCCCTCCCGCCCTTTCACTCACACAGGGGTTGATTTTACTGGTCATGTGGACGTTAAACTCAACAAAGGTCGAGGAGTACGAACATCAAAGGGCTACATTGCAATATTTGTGTGTATGGCAACCAAAGCCGTGCACATTGAATTAGTGTCAGACCTGAGTACTGAAACTTTCATGGCGGCCTTTCAAAGGATGTGTGCTAGACGCGGTACTCCGAAACACGTCTATTCTGACTGCGGAACAAACTTCATAGGAGCTTCAAAAATGCTACGAAACGAGTACGAGCTCTTCCGTAAAGAACTACCTCCTGAATTCTTCGACGAACTTACCAAGATGGAGGTAGAATGGCATTTTAACGCACCAAGCTGGCCTACTGCAGGAGGTTTATGGGAAGCGTCCGTTCGATCGATGAAACATCATTTACGACGAGTTCTGGGCGATCAAAAGCTTACATTCGAAGAATTCGCAACTCTACTAACTAAAATTGAAGCCTGTATGAACTCCCGGCCTCTCTGTCCCTTAACCGAAGATCCGGATGAGTTCGCAAACTACCTAACTCCCGGACACTTTCTCACTGGCAGTCCTACTATGACTTTGCCATTATCTAGTTACTTAGATGAACACAGCATCGACACACGCCAAAGATGGCAACTAACTGAACATATGTTTCATCGGTTCTGGAAATCATGGTCTAGCGACTATCTAACTCAACTTCAAGCTCGAAGTAAATGGCAAAAACCAACACTCAACTTGAAAATTGACGATATCGTATTAGTGAAAGACAATAATTTGCCACCCGGAAAGTGGGCCATGGGTCGTGTGATCGAAGTCCATCCGGGCAGCGACGGTCACGTGCGCGTTGTAAGCATAAAAACGCAAAATAACGTAATGAAACGACCAATAACTAAATTGTCACCACTACCTATCGATCAACCAAAGAGCGAGCACGATCAACTTGTGAAAAACGAAATCATGAAACCCACACTCTCTTCAACTTCGGCTGCAACTTCTGGGGGAGTGTCGAAGACTTTGGCATTTACCTTACTCACACTTTTATCTCTTTGTGTTGGAAACGGTATTGCCATGCAAAACGTAACGAAAGGAGCGCAAATTACCACTCTGGGAGATAACCGTCCACTGTACTACGATGAGATAGGAGATATACAACTAATTCATGACGAATGGAGACTACTGATGTATTTCAACTTAACTTCGTACTGGGATGGTGTCGACAAAATAGAAGTCTACATAAACGAGATAAAAAACGTTTGCAAGAAAATACATCCCAAATACTGCGAAACTACTATGCAGCAGCTTTATCATGAACTGGAACTTTTGAAACACTACAACGAGCTGCTATTAGTTCCTCACAAACACCTCTCAGGTCGTTCCAAGCGTGGATTAATCGACGGAGTAGGCTACGTAGCCAACGGTCTGTTTGGAATCTTAGATCAACGCTTCGCAGAAAAATACGAAAAGGATATTAAATCTATTCAACAAAATGAAAATCACTTACTGGAACTAACAAAAAATCAAACTTCTATCATTGAACTACAAAACGACATTTTAACTAAGAGTGAAAGCAACATGAAGCATCAATTCATGCTTTTAAACAAGTATACAAATGAAACCGACATGAGATTGGCAAGAGTAGAATCAGAAGTAGAAATGGTTATGGCTACGAGTTACTTCACCTCTACATCTCTCTCGGCGTATCTACTCCTTAACAACATAAGAAACTTTCAAGAAATGCTTTACAACGCTCTCATCGATGTGTATCAAGGTCATATCGACGTCCATCTATTAACTCCTGCCAACTTGAGAAAACAACTCATGGATATTTCAGGAAAACTACCCAAAACATTGAATTTGCCAATCGAAAACATTCAAACAGATATCAAGAACATTTTAAAACTAATTTACGCAAGAGCTCGAGTTACGAACGACTACTTTTTACTTGAAGCGCACATTCCATTAACTGATAACGAAGATTATACAATGTACCGAATAATTCCACTACCTTTAAAATCGCTAACTAACAAGGACGTGATGATTTCAGCGCAAGTGTCGTCGAAGTTTATAGCGGTTAACTTTCGAAAAAACACTTTCGTCACTATGGATAATGACGAAATGAAACTATGTGTAGAACGCAGCAGCCGTCACTTCGTCTGCAACTCAAATCTCCCTGTGCAGAGCTTGGAGAAAACAAGTATACCTTGTGAAGCTAAACTTCTAAGCCACCAAGATATAACATCGTCGTGCTTCATGAAAGGAACGCGGTGCGAATCGAAATGGATCGAGTTACATGCATCAAACAGCTGGCTGACAATATGTTGTGACTCATGTACTATACGTACTGTATGCAGTGACGTTATTCAAACTCACTTACTTAACAGCTCATCCATAGTCACTCTGAAACAAGGGTGCTTATTGCAAAGCAGAGATCTCATGATACACTCTCGCAACAACTACAACAGTGATGTGAATTTAAGCTACGACTTCCAGATTCCGTCACTCGATAACACCATCAACGCCATTGTCAGCACTCAACGATCTCTGAGACTAGAAATTACTGACAATGAAGAAGAATTAACACTGGCGAAGAGACAACTACAACAACTAAAAGAAGAAGAAATTATTCCGACGCCAGTAACTATTCATGACGTGCACCAGTACGTCATATGTTACACATTACTAAGCGCCGCTGCTCTATGCTTAGTCTACTGGATTGCCAGAAAACGAGGGGGGTGTGCTAGACGAGCAAATGCAAATATCAACATTGAACTAAAGTCTCATCAACCAACAAGGAAACTACGTCGATCGCAGTCAGAGCGAGGAGGCCCACGAGTACCTGTCGCTGCTCTCCGTGCCGTGGACCACTCTCTCCGCGCGACTCCGCCTCACCCCGCGGATATCAAATTCGACTTTAAATAATTATTATATTATTGTTTGCTTTTTTATTATTTACTTGAATTATTTTTACTTTGTAACTTTTTACTTTTGTACTTTAGAGGCGAATCTCCTGTGACGTCGCATAACTAACTTAACTATCATCTCTTTTCTGATCTTTTCGGGTTAGGAGTATGTACGGTTCCACATCGTACATGTTTTACTATTTAGCAATATCCATCATTTACCTACTTATTACTTCAGTGCAAAATTATACCGCGAACACGTCACACGCGACTCGCCCATACTTAACTATACAATAAATAACTACATATTTGGGCAATCCTGGTTTTGTACTCAACAACTAACTAACTAACTAACTACTCATTAATGTACTGTCTAACTGGACCGTACAGCGACAATTAATTCAATGCCTATTGTTTGTAAAAATAATGGACACCAACGATAAAGGAAAAGGTCTTGGGAGTGGTTTTCCTTGTAAAACTTACAGGCATTGTTTCTGGATAAATAGCTTGCCACCTTATTTCCATTGATCTTTCTATATTTTCGGCTACATTTGTATTTAATGTTATAAAAACTTGGTTGTGGTGGCAATCAATACCTACATACAAAATTCTAAGTTCTGGCTGACTGAACTACAGCCTCTGTGGAGCGTCGGGCGAATGCCCGACTGCAATGCAGAAGGTTGTGGTTTTCGATTTCTGTCGGGTGCACGTATTTATGCTTCAGAATAAATATTTGTTTCTGGTCTGAGTGTCTCTCTATGTGTAAATGTTTGTACTTACAAAATAAATATACTTAGGCATTATATCAGTTGTCTAGTCACCGTAACACAAGCTTAGTAGCATACCATAGGGCTAGATGGAGCTGTGTTATGTTCACAGAATCTATTTATCGTACGTAAGGTAATCGTTTTTTTTTACTTTAGGGAAATGTATTAAATTGCATCCCCTCTACCCCCGGGGGGAGGCAAAGGGGTATGTGGGGCTCTCGGGGCGTGAAGCGGCGCGGCCTAACCACTAAAAACCTAACCAGTTCCTCCCGTGCTTAGTGTTGGGGACACAGGCGCATTGTAAGGTAACCTAACCTACCCTGAGAATATAGGGATAGAAGTTCTAATTTTAAGATTAAATTTACAGTATTCATACGTAGTTTCATAAAAATCAGTAGGTACTGTAGTTTTAGAGCTGGATTTTTGGTTTCTTTCTAGACAGTAGGACCTCAGTTACGTGGTTAATAATGGCCCTCCTAGAAACACCATTAATGTTGTTTAACATACATTTACTTTATGTAAATAAATAAAGGTATGTTATACAACATCTTACTAATATTATAAATGCGAAAGTAACTCTGTCTGTCTGTCTGTTACGCTTTCACGCCTAAACCGCTGAACCGATATTGATGAATTTTGGTATAGAGATAAATAGGACCTCGGAGAAGGACATAGGCTACTTTTGATCCCGTAAATTCCGCGGGATCAGGACTTACGCGGGTGAAACCGCGGGCGCAGCTAGTTAATAAATAAATTATTTATTAATAATTATTAATAAATAATTTATTTATTTACTTTAATAAACTAGGTGTTCACCAAACTCGAAATTGGAAGCTTATTATAAGACTAGCTGTGTCCCGCGGTTTAATGTGCGTAATTCCCGATCCCGCGGATATTTCGAAAAACCCTAAGGCGTCGTCCTAATTGGGAGCGATCGTACGATGGTGCGATGCGTTCTCATCGTGCGATGAGTTTCAAACATACAGATTTCATCAGAGTGTCCTATTTGAACCTCGCAAGTAATCGTGCGAGCACATAAAATCTCAATATAAATATAAAACGATCGTACGATGCGTTCTCATCGTGCGATGAGTTTCAAACATACAGATTTCATCAGAGTGTCCTATTTGAACCTCGCAAGTAATCGTGCGAGCACATAAAATCTCAATATAAACATAAAACGATCGTACGATGCGTTCTCATCGTGCGATGAGTTTCAAACATACAGATTTCATCAGAGTGTCCTATTTGAACCTTGCAAGTAATCGTGCGAGCACATAAAATCTCAATATAAACATAAAACGATCGTACGATGCGTTCTCATCGTGCGATGAGTTTCAAACATACAGATTTCATCAGAGTGTCCTATTTGAACCTCGCAAGTAATCGTGCGAGCACATAAAATCTCAATATAAACATAAAACGATCGTACGATGCGTTCTCATCGTGCGATGAGTTTCAAACATACAGATTTCATCAGAGTGTCCTATTTGAACCTCGCAAGTAATCGTGCGAGCACATAAAATCTCAATATAAACATAAAACGATCGTACGATGCGTTTGATCGTGCGATCCCAATTAGGACGACGGGTAAGACTAGCTGTGTCCCGCGATTTCCTCTTCCCTCTGGACCGCGAAAGCGTTACGACGTGTCTTTCTAGCTATTTTTTTTTGATTAATTAGGTGTTTTTTTAAATAAATACGTATCGACGAATTCATCGAGCTACCAGGCGCGCATAAGAGCCGAGCGAGCGAGATACAAGTTGAGCCTACGTCACGCCATTTGTGGATCTGTCTACGTGTGGTCCAAGTGAGTAGCTTTTGCGTGTATATCATGTCTCTTCAACTTACTCCGACAAGAAGCGATCCCAACTTATACGATACGTCAGATAATGACGAGCCAAATGCGAAAAAAAGTCTCAAGCGTAAAATGTTTGATTTACCTGGTAGTAATGCGCTATTTAATCAATTGAAAACCATGATTGAGAACTTGTCAGTAAAGGTGGACGAGAAATTTGATTCTTTAAACTCAGCGATGCGCAACCAAAACGATGATATAAGGAAATCTATTGAATTCATGTCCCAATTATATGATGAGGCACAGGAAAATATTGGCCGCCTACAGAAAGAAAATACTGAAAACAAAAACAAAATAGCGGTACTTGAAGCTAAAGTGGAACAATTTGAAAGAAATTCCAGAGTGACATCCTTAGAGCTAAGAAACATTCCTAAAACAGGGGCTGAGGACAAATTAAGTCTGATGAATATGGTGAAGAATATAGCGACTACTATCAATTTACCTTTTCAGGACTCGGATATTCGTGAAATTTTCAGAATGAAACCGAAAAATAAACCTGATGGAGCTATAATTATTGAGCTGAATTCATCGATAAAGAAAGACAATTTCATAAAATCAGCTCGTAGCTATAATAAAGACAATCCACAGAATAGACTAAGCACGACATGTTTGGGGATAAACTGCCCACAAAAACCAATATATGTTTCTGAATTCCTTACGCCGGCAGCTAAAAGGATTCATTTCTTGGCTAGAGAATTTGTGAAGGCTTACAAATACGAAGGTTGCTGGACGTCTTTTGGAAAGGTCTTTATCCGTAAGCAACGTGACGGACCTCGCCTGCTGATAAACAACGAAGCGGACCTTGAAAAACTGAAAACGTCAGCATGACTAAGGGTATTGTTTAATTATTTCCAAATTTTCTTTTACATTTTGTTGTGTAGCTGTATTGAACTTTCAGTTTCAGTTTTATGCAAACCCTTTTTCAAAGGAACCTTTGTATTATTTAAGTGTGAAATCGTCCTAACTTTGTGGGGCTCAACCCTCTTGTCCATTTGCTCATCTGCGTCCTATGTAACCAACTTTACATACATTAAGGATCATATCATATCCTTCTATGGTAATGAGGTCTTACCTTTTCTAATTTGTGCGTATTGTTGCATTGAGATAACTTACTCTTGCATTACGTCACAAGAGCACTACTATCTATGCCATCAGCAAAATTCGATGATTTGAATAACGATTTGGATAATTATAACGTGGCTGAACATGTCACTTGTGACGCCGAGGATTGTCGCCTTCATTTAATATCGCCAGGTAATTGCTTTAAGCTTTTACACCAAAATATTAGAAACGCAAAATGCAATGTTCCAGGATTCCTTCCGACTATTGTTAGAACAAAAGTGACATGGGACTGTTTGGTGTTAACCGAATGTTGGCTCCCAAAAACTCCTAATATTCCTATCATTGATGGTTACAATCATATAGCAACTACTAATAATCTAACTCAAAACGAGGGAGTTATTGTTTATTATAGAAACGATCTAAATATTACAGTCAAAGAAGTGACCATTTTTGATTCGAATTGTCTTTTAATTAAACCATATGAAAACACAATAATTTTGGCTATCTATCGGCCCGACGGCTATAAAAATACAAATAATTTTACTTTATCTCTTAACAATTACTTATCTTCAATCACCTCAACTACGAATATAGTGATATTGGGTGATTTGAACATTGACATTGGAGTGAATAGTGTTGACCATAGAAGATCAGATTATCTTGAGATGTTGGCTTTTCATGGAGTTTTGCCTGGTTATGTAACACCTACGCATGGTAAGACCTGCCTTGATCATATACTACTAAAATGCAAACTAGCTGCCCGATGCCTTGTACTACAAACAACAGTCACTGATCATTACGGTACGGCACTATTTCTTGGTTCTAGTCCTAAACCTAAAACTCCTATACTACGTACTTCGATAGATTATGTTGGCCTCGATAAAGATATCAAAAACATTAATTTAGAACAAATGTATAACACGAATGATGCTAACACTGCTACCGACTTCTTTATAAATACTTTAAAGGATATAATCGCCTCAAATACTAAAAAACTGTCTGCTCCTCGGCGTAAACAAATCTTTAAGCCTTGGATTACACCTGCAATGTTGAAATGCTTTCGAAATCGCGACAATCTTTATAAAAAAATGAAGAGAGATCCTAGCAACGAGACTAATAAACTGATCTATAAAAGGTATAGAAATTTTTGCAGTGCCATCCTTAAAAAGTCTAAGAATGAGTATGACAAACATGAACTTGAGAGTGCTGGTAGTGATGGCAAAAAACTGTGGAAGGTCATAAAAAAAATAACATACACAACTAAAATAAACAGTAACTGCTCTAAACTTGTTGATAATACTGATCCTGAAGTTGCTGTCAATGAGGTTAACAGTTTTTTTGTCAATGCAGGGAAAGTTTTGGCCGACAAAATTGTAGCATTCCCTAACTCTCAACTATCCCAAACTCATACCGATCAACTTAACTCTTTTGTGCTTTTACCTACGGATATGGCCGAAGTTAGGAGTCTGATAATAAAACTTAAAACTAACTCTTCTATTGGTTTGGATTTGATCTCGGCAAATATACTAAAAAAATACGCACCTATTCTAACTCCACCTATCACTTACCTATGCAATTTGGCGATATCGACTGGGGTTTTTCCTAATGCCTTTAAGAGGTCTAAGATAGTTCCAATTCACAAAACCGGTGACAGGAACTGCGTCAACAATTATAGGCCAATATCCATACTTCCTACGCTATCTAAGATACTTGAAAAAGTCATAAATAACAGACTTATACATTTTCTTAATCATAATAACATTCTAGCAGATAATCAGTATGGGTTCAGAAGTAATAAATCCACAGCTGATGCAGTTCAGGAACTAACTGACTACGTAGTGTCAAACATTGATAAACGAAACAAAACTATCGCAGTGTTCCTCGATCTTGCAAAAGCCTTCGACACAGTCTCTGTCCCGACACTTGTTGATAAGCTGGAATGTGTTGGGGTTAGAGGGACTCAACTAAGACTTTTTAAAGATTTTCTAACGAATCGCACTCAATGTGTCCAAATAGATGGTCACATCAGTGAGGAAGCTGAAATACTTTTCGGTGTTCCCCAAGGAAGTATATTAGGCCCTACATTATTTCTGGTCTACATAAACGAGTTATGCAAGACGTCTTTGGTAAACGGCAAAATAATCACCTACGCTGATGATACCGTGCTGCTCTTCAGTGACAAATCCTGGGATGATGTTGCTATAAATGCGCAAAGAGGGTTAAATTCGATAAACAAATGGCTTAGACAAAATCTCCTCACTTTAAACATCGAGAAAACAAAAGTTTTGAGATTTTTTATTAGAAACACAGGCAACCTACCTAACGTTGAACTAATCTACCACAATTGCCATGACTATTATAACTCTCAGTGTAATTGTCCTAAACTTCAACCAGTACCTTTAATCAAATATTTGGGCATAATCATTGATGAGAGAATGTCTTTTCATGCTCATATTGATCTTCTCGCTGGCAGAGTTAGAAAAATGATAGTTATTTTTAAAAATTTGAGACACGTCTCTGAGTGGAAGTTGTTAAAATCAATTTATTTAGCCCTTTGTCAATCGCTACTCTCTTATTGTATCACCTCTTGGGGGGGAATTTTTAAAACACATTTCCTAAAGATTGAACGTGCACAAAGAGCTATACTCAAAGTCTGTCACTCACTTCCTTTTCTTTTTCCAACCGAAGACCTGTACAAAAAATGTGAAGTTCTTACAGTAAGACAACTTTTTATCCTAAATGTAGTTCTTAAGCAACACTCGATTAATAAATACGACCCTAAATCCATTGAGAATAAACGTCGAAAGGATATAGTTTGTAAACTTCAAGTACCTTGCAATACTATTTTCGGTCATCAATTTTTTTGGCTATCAAAGTTGTTATTTATATAATAAATCTAACAGGATTCTCAACATTTATGACAAATCTAAAGCTGTCTGTAAAAAAACACTCCAAAGTTGGCTTATTAATCTGAATTATGATTTTACAGAGTCCTTACTCTGGAACCAATAGCTACATTATACCTTATTTTGTAAGTAAATACTCATTTAATAATGTTTGATATAATTTTCAGTATGATATACGGTTAGGCAAATGAGATTATGTACTGATTTCTGGATAATAAGTAATTAATTCGTTAAAATAAGGGTATGGTGCGTGGTTGGATAATAGACATATTTTACATATCACATATAAGTGCTTTTCGCTTAAATCTAATAATTTATACAAATTGGGTAGTATGCTTCAGGTAGGTACATAAAATTGTCTTCTTTTTTTATTTTTTTTATTTTTTATTTAATTTAATTTTAATTTAATTTAATATGATATTTGGTATATTTTTTTGTCTGGTTTAACTTCCGACATGTGCTTGTTGCTTGGACCATACACCATACTTTGATGTTTGTTGACCAATCTAGTTCCGTCGAATCGAGTTCGCCCGCAATGCGCCTGAGTGATTTGTTTTTGATGTACCCACTTTTATTTTATTTCCGTCGTTGCTTACTAAATAGTTTGATTTCTTCTTTGCACTTCTATAATAATTTGGATTAAATACTAAACATTTTTAATAATGTAAGTATAACATATTGAAAATTTGATTTAAATAGTTTGCTAGCTTAATAGTTTAGTTTCTTTTGTTATTTTTATGATCTGCGCATCATAGGTATCTAGTGTTAAGTAAACAGTTAATTGTTATGTTCCCTTTCCTTTACGAAGTAAGTTATTTCCTAGTTCAGAGGTGGGAACCTGGTGATCTATAGCACAGGCTCTTATGCCTATTTTAGACACCAGTTTCTCGCAATTACATCAAACTCTTAAAATAACTTGGTTATATCTACCTTTCAATATTGTGAACTTTTTTTGTAATTGTGAGTCTAAATAAACAAATTATTTATTATTTATTATTTATTATTATTATTTAATCTGCGTAAGTCCCGATCCCGCGGAGTTTTCGAAAAACCCCTTCTTAATGGATGCCTCCATCATATAAAAAACACACTCCGAATTTCAGCTCTCTACTATCAGCGGTTTAGGCTGTGCGTTGATCAGTCAGTCAGGACAAAGCATTCTAAAGATAGGTATAGATTGTCTTTGGAGGATTTAACTCTAAAAGGAATAGAAAACGAGATTTCAAGTACAAGAAACGAACTCTAAAATCAAGAGGAGATTTTATGAGATCTTAAAGAAATGGTCTTTAAAGGGAAAGAACAGGAACATTTCTTCATACAAACATAGTTCCCTGTTTCCTCTGTTGATAATTTTAATAAGACTATGGCAAAGTAATACCTAAACTGCCATTAATGAGTACCCACCTATGTTATGATATATTTTCATATGCTAATACGAATTTAGGGAAAATTTAGAACATGGCCCTGTAGTGTCTGTAGATCTAACTAAAAGAACATGGCTACGGTAACAGTAAAAGGCGGCCAAAAGGGGTTACTTGGTGGGACACGCCCACTGGCCTAAATTGTAGCGCCAAGCGGACTGCAGGACGTGTTCCGATCCATACACCAGTGAAGATGGGTTCCCTTCACTGGTGTATGTATCATGTTCCACTTCCTATGAGCGTGCTATATCTCAGACCATATTATTACTTACCATCAAGTGAGATAGTAGTCACAAGCACATAAAAAAGATGGACATGGCAGTTCAAGGTTCTATGGTAAAAAATATTTGCTCTAGTATCATTTCATTATCCAGGAAGAAAAGAGGGGTTATGTTTCTATGGTGAAATGGTTATATTCTTACTCCCCACTTAAAAACTAATCTAACAAGGACATAGCTTACATTTTAGTAAAAGAAATAAACAACAATGAGATAAAATAAATGGGATTTGATCAGAATAAATGAGTTTGCAAACATTTACTGCAAAATAGTTAAATGACAAATGTTTGAACTAAAAGTGCAATAAAAATTGACAAATTTTGAGCATGCAGACGAAATCAACACCGTGGTATTATGTAACAAATATTAAAATAGTAAATTCAATAGGGTTTGCCCCATTATTGGACATTTTTAAACTATTATCCCTGTTACTAGCTTATTATTCACCTTTCTTTGACAGAAAAATATATTTATTTCATAAATATTATTTCAAATTGTAATAATCTAGATCTAGATTTTAGATTATTTAACTATAAGGAAACTCCTGTTGTAGTAATATAATTACGTTGATATCGACAAAGTAATGCTTGATTATGTGGTAGTAAGCAGGTATACATCCTGAAAAAGGTCCTTTTGGTCCAAAAATCCACACAAGGAAGCATACTCTACAGACATTTAATCAAAAAATGTGCATAATATATATATTTAGGCAGTGGCAATCTGATGTAACATTACATAATAGTTGCAAAGCATGAATTGGTGATAGAAAATTGATCAAAAGTGATTCTAGAAGTTTAATTAGGTAAAAATATAAAATAAAAGGAAAAAATCTGATGTAAGAAGTAAAATAAAAATTACCCATTAGCTGATTGTTAATTAGAGAACAATAAAAAGAAACAGAATGCATAAAAAACAGTTACGTAACGAAGCAAAAACTCATTACATCTGTCGAACCCCTCGTACCTATTATACCTAGAGTTATCATCGTCGTCCTTCCCCTCCGGCTTGGCTGGTTCAGGCTCGGCAATCTCCACCGGGGCTGGCTCTGCTTCGGCCGGTGCTGCCTCATTTTTCCTGAGACCAGGGATTGGGATCCCAGATCCTAGCCAACCAGTCAACTGTGACTTTGCATTAGTGATGAGATCCAACTTGCTAGCTCCCTTTGTCGGACTGTCAAAAGATAATTCCAATGATAATTTTTACTTTAGTTTGTAAAGCTGGTTTTGTTCTAGTATTATGTTGTAAAAGAAATAGGTAGTGTAGTGGCAACAATGAATGCATGAAGTGCCACCATGAACCAGATCAATACTGTGATCTTGACCTACTTACACTTTATTCAATGATTTGGAAAACTATTTCAGAATTTATCCAATCTATACGGAAATAAGACAAAACACAAGGTTTTAGTGCTAGATTCTTGTGCTAAGAAGCTATAAATATTCTGTTTTTATGTAAATGACCTCAAATTATGCGATAACGCGAATTTTAAAGAGAAAAACTGCAGTAAACAAAGAAAAGTCGTTTATTGAGTTACCTCTGTTTTTCACCTTCTGCTGTCGATGTCGGCTCAGCCGTGGCTTCCTTTGTAGGAGTGGGTACTTCCTCATCTTGAGGTTCTCCTTTAGCTGCCCCCATCCACGAGCTGACCTGATTCGTGAGCCCTGAAAACATTTTCACTGGCACTAGCTATCGATACCTACACAACACAATCACTCAGCGAATTCACAACGCTGCGACAGTTTCGCACATGACCCGCGACGCGGAAAGACTGCTATGCGACCGTATGAAAGGTGGAAAGCGTGATCAGCTGAAAAACTAAATGGGAACCGTAATCGACCAGGAAAATCGGACTAGACTTCCACTGCGCATGAATGAAAACTTGCGCATTACAACGATACAATACAAACAAACATGGGACCGAATATTTGGGGTATTGCTACATAATTATCAACTTATGTCAATGGACTAGGGTTCAAATTGGTGCAATATTTTACGCCTGAACTAAAACTTTGGCTGCGAATTGTACCAAAACAAATGTCAAATCAAATGTCATCTTTATTACGGACCACAGACTGCCAAGAAGAAAGAACAAGAACGGTTGTTTGATTCGTTTGATTCCCAATTTATTGGAGTTATTGCCACTTTTGTATTTGTCGATTGGCAACACCATCAAAAAAACGTCATAGCTGTCAGCTTCGGAAAAACTTTTTTCCAAAGCTGGCAGATTTTTTTGTTTTTGGGAACATGACGTCTTTCAGATTGAATTCGTGATTTTTGTTGTTTCTTGTGAATTATTATAATAAGCTTTATTTTAGTTACAAATGTAGTGTTTTATTTGTTGGATTACTCGAATCACGACTGTAAATTGACCGAGGCAGGTCGAAAATCAAGATGACGGAACCAAGAAGAATTCAGCTTCACCTTGGAAAATGCATCGAAGATTTGGACAAACTGCACAATGTTCCAGACTTGAAGGCGAAGCGAGCGGCATTGTGAGTTGTAGATAGCGTTTATCAAACTTTTTCTCTTCTCAAAACATAGTAGCATAGTCCTAGTAACAAGTAAAATCGATTGTCTCTATAGGTTATGCAAAACGGCAACGAAATTGTTCGAGAGTGCAGAGGAAGCCCGAGGTAAAGGTGACGAGGAACACAGCTACGTGTATTTCATGAAGTATTTGCGTGTTATCGCGTTCATCAGCAAGGACAAGGAGTATTTGAAAGACAAGACTTACTTCAACAATATGCTTGGAGCTAAGAACCCCAATAGGGCACTAGATGCAGCCGAAAAACTCAAGATTAGCTTGATTGATAGGTAAGATAATGAATCATCTTTGCAATTTGATTGACTTGAAAATTTAATACATAAACACAATGGCATCTTGTATTTTAAAAGGCCACTCTAATAAATACACTGCCTTATTATCTATATCTATGCTAATAATAAAGGCAGAGAGAACTAGAAGTCTGTATGTGGGTGTTAATTGTGTGGCAGAATGAACGGAATGCCTTGGTCTTGTAAATAAAAGCAATGCTACTAATATAATAAACATAAAAGTTTTCAAGCATGTATGTGACTTTGTTACTCTTTCATGCAGAAACAACTTAACCGTTTGTAATGAAACTTGAAATATAGATAGCTGGAGATCTAGAATATCACACATACTATTTATCCTGATATTCCCGCAGTATCAGCACTTAGTCCGTAAATTACGTGAGGTGTTTTTTGAAATTTTCTGTCCCTCCCTCCACCCCTGGTGAGATGTTGTGAGATTTTATTCAACCCCCTCCCCCATCCTCCAATCTTTTTCAAAAATCTTCAAAAATTTTTCAAAATGTGAGTTTCTTACGTAAACGCGTTGGATTGTTATTGTAAAAAGAAAAATAATTGCTTCGTGTAAACTGTAGAGTGTGTTCAGTTACTGGAGCAGTAAAATACAGCTCCGGTAGCAGAATTTTTTTTCAGTGTGTACAATCTGGATTAAATGGACCAAAATAGTATAATTTTTTTTGTTTCAATCAGAAAAAAATTTGCGTGATATTTGACTCGACCCCCTCCCTCTCACCAACGTAAGATTAGATGAAATTTGACTCGACCCCCTCCCCCCCTTAAACATCTCACGTAATTTATGGACGCCCCCTTACCTGTGTGAAACCGCACGCACTATTTCTAGTAGGTAAGTAAAAACATGTCTGTTTTAGGTATAAGAAAGAACAGAAAGCCAAGCGATTGATTGACATTAAAGACAATGAGTTGATCAAGCAGAAGATTGAAGATAACAGGAAGAAGGCCATGGAGGCTGTTGCTGTCAATGAGCCAGTCCAGCCGACGGGGTTGCCAGGTTAGTACAGATAAAACATGAGATATTATGTTCTAGTACTAGGGTGGGTCGTTGGGGCCGAAAAGTTCTCAAATGGAGACCGCGGATCGGAAAGCGCAGCGTTGGACGTCCACCAACGAGATGTACGGACGACTTAGTTAAGGCCGCGGGTTCACGATGGATGCAGGCCACTTATGACCGAAGCATCTGGAAATCTATGAGGGAGGCTTATGTCCAACAGTGGACTTCTTACAGCTGAAATGATGATGATGATGATGACTAGGGTGATGTCTCAAACATATTGCATGGTCCTTTATAAAAAATAAAAATAATAAAATGCTGCTACAGCACTGACAATGTTGTTATGCCTATCGAAAAAATGAAATCTCTTCAAGTGCTAAGATGCATTGATGAATGACGTCAATGTCAAAAGTATCTTGAGGTAGTGTTAGTTCAGTGGCTTGTTTCAACTGTCTTCCTCCTGATGCCATATCTACTGTTAAGGTTGAGATCAATAACATAAAGGGACATTTATTTGCTAATAACTACACACAGGTACACAAATAATAGAAATAAAAGATACCTAGATGAATACCTACCTACCTAATTGAAGAAATTAAAGTGCTACAAATTTGCTACAATGTGATTCCCATAGGGAAAATATGACATACGGCCAAAAATGGCCAAATACTGAAATGCCTAACTTATTTTCCTTTTCTATATGAAAATAAGTTAGGCATTAACTTATTAGGTGAGGAGTGTGGCTCACCTAGTGTTAAAGTTATCAGCAGGTCACCCTAAGGCCTCAAACTTGACCCAACAAGATATCAACCAGGACCAACCTGCTAAACATGCTTTTTAAAGCATGGAACAGCTTCTAAGACCTAACGTAATCTAGACAAACTTACATCCTAATTAGTTAGATTTTTCTTCTGTATTCACGGTGTTGGATTAAAAGATCTTTACAGATATCTTCCTCAGTGAAGATTTCGAAAAATGGGGCAAAAAAAAAAACAAAAATAGAGCATTGATAAAATCCTTAATATAGTAAAAGCAACAAGATTAAAACCGGAAAATAAGTAAAAATATTTTAAAAGAAAAATTCATTTGCGGTTTGAACTCGCGTCTTTAGCACAGTACCCCAAAGTCTTTTCCAACTAGACCACACAAGTTCCCTCCTCGAGCAACGAAGTATCGATTATGTGTGTTTCCCTTGTCTACTTTTTCCTATCTCTGTTACTTCTATATCTGCCTAGACTATAGAGCAGTAAAAAACAAAATACGAAACATGGACAAATAAGTTATTTTAATTTCCAGATCCGGATGAAGTGGTAATAACAAGCGAGCACCTCTTTCAAATCCTGAAGAGCGGCAAGTTGAAAGTGATGATCCTAGACTGCAGGCCCGGCAAGGACTTCATAGAGTCCCACATCAACCATCCTGCCTGCATCAGTGTACCTGAAGAAAGTATCTCACCTGGGTGAGTACTAGGATGTCTAGTACTCATAGTACAAATTGTTTTTGATCACAGAATGCCAAAGTTTGTGCAAAGTGGAGACGCTAAAGTAGGAAAGCTGACCCCGGGCTCCCAAGATGGATGCAACCGGGAACATAGCTCGGATGATAATAATAATGATTGTAATTACTTTAAAGTCAATATTGAGATAGATTGGTTGTCTGGAAGAGATCGCCTTGAGGTGATAAGGTCGCCCTTTGTGCCACTTTAGTTTTAAGTTATTCTTATGCATAATTTGAATGATGTGTTTTTGCAACACAAGAAAAGAAGGTAAAACACAAATAAATGGAGTAAAGACAAAGCTCGAAAAGTAATTGACGCAAATAGGAGACCTTATCATTACAGGCGATTTCTTCCAACCAACCTTTGTGATCAATCTCTTACCTCCGAAAACAACGAAAGTGTTACTCTAAGAAAATATCATGAACCTGAAGAAACTTGTATCCTGAACAATTACTAATTCGAATTCCCTCTGTCCTCAGACAATCAGCAAACGTTTTGGAACAGAATCTGCCGCTAGAGTCTCAGGCTGTGTGGACCGAACGAGCCTCCATGGATCTCATCATTCTACTGGATTGGAGCAGTATTACCGTAATACCAGGGAAAAAACTCTTCCTACTCAAGACTATACTGTTAAAGGTAAAATTTAAATGATTCTAAACCAAGCCAACAGATTTCTCTTATCACCTACGAGTAACAAATAGAAATGGAGATCTAACTCTCATAGTAAACCTGGTAAAAATGTGTTCCAAAGTCAACCATCGCGCAGACATTCCGCGCACTGGATTGTATTATTGATGACATGACTGACAATAAGTACGGACATAGTGGATAGTGTTAAACAGTAGGGGATCAGTCATTTAATGTGAACTTAATAGTTGGGTTTTAACTTCGTCTAGGCAAATATTAATTTAAAAAATCTGAGGTTGTTCATGGAAACAGAAAACATGTTTATTGTTCTGGTCGGTGCTGGAAAAAACATCCAAAACATTAAAAGTGACAACCCTTTTGCGTAGGTTATAATTTCTTCAACTAGGCTTAGTTTCCATACTGTTCCTTATTTGTACTGTGGTTTGGCGATCAAGTCGTCAAGTTTCAAAAGTCTGCAATATCCGTGGAACATGTTTTGAAACAAATGCGAGTTCCATATACAGGGTGTCCGGAGACCAGTGGATGTCCCTGCACGGGCGGCTGGCGGGGAAGGGCTGGCTGCCCAGAATACTTTTTTTTTTTTCTATCTCAAACGGTCTATCTTTGGGGGACATCCTGTAAGTTACTAACTATAGTATAAAAAAAAAAAATTAAGGTGATTTACAAACATCAATATTAGTGAACACAGAGCGAAAAAAAAAACAATGCTATCGCTTAATCTGTGGACGTGATGCCCCGAAATGTGCAAAAAAGTAGACAATTTTCAATTTTTACTAAAAAGTGACGTACAGCTCGAACCATTTGAGATAGAAAAAAAAAAAAGTATTCTGGGCAGCCAACCCTTCCCCGCCAGCCGCCCGTGCAGGGACATCCACTGGTCTCCGGACACCCTGTATATTCTGAGTTCGTTGCTTATCACTGTATTATGAAACAGAATCGCTTCCCTCTGTCTGTCTGTCGGTCCCTATGTATGCTTAGATCTTTACGGATTTTTTTAGATGAGAGTGATTCAAGAGGAAGTTTTATGCGTAGGTATTATACACACCCGGAGCGGTGTTGGTCTAATGGATCTACCATTACCATACCACCCCGACTTTCATTCCGAGAGCTGTGGGTTCGAATCCAGGCCGACCGCGCACCAATGTTCATTTCTTTAAAAAAAAGTTATGTGTGCTATTACATTGCTCTTACGGTGAGGGAAAACATCGTGAGGAAACCGACATGTCCTAGGACTCACCACGGTCCAAATACATGGGATGTCCCAGGAAGTCCCGTGGCGTCTTACTGCTTAACCCCTCTAAGAAATCACATACAATGGCCCAATTGCGGAAAAGACCCAGCGAAACTAACTAGTACACACCCATGCAAAGCCGTGGCGGGCCGCTAAAGAATGGTATAACTAACAGCGCCCTTTTTTCTGTATTCCAGTGGGACGTGAAAGTCCAATACTCCCGGACACCAGTCTGCCTGAAGGGAGGCTACGAAGACTGGGTGCTCCGGTTCCCCGCTCACACCACCAACCCTCGAGTGGCTCCCTCCAGGCACGATGACATGGAAGACATGCTCAGTGAGTACAGCCACCGCGTGACACATAGAGTATACTCTACTCTCTATCAAATGGGAACTATTCATCATCATTCTCACGATGTTCCCCGTTGTAACCCTTCGCACGATCTTCAGCATCCCGTGTAGTGAGCCCATTTGCACGCATATTCGATGTTCCACCTAGTCTTAGAGTTGTCAGGTCGCCCTAAGGCCTCTAACTTGACCAAACGATTTGTATCAGAGATAACTATCGCGACCAACTTCTTTACGTGCCGAGCCAAAGCACGGATGACCTCGTGAAAGTATTTTTTTTGCCTCACAAATTGTGTCACGCGGTCATCACTTGAATGGTCACCCATTCAAGTAATGACCGCGCCAAGCGTTGCTTATCCCGCAACGACCAGTCATTCAGCTCCTCAACTGAATACTCTGAGGATAACAAGCCGCTGATCTACAACTCTGTCTTAAAGCCAATATGGTGCTACGCTAGTATCATACTTTGCCTACAAAGAGTACAAAACACCATCCTTCGCACAATAGCAAATGCACCGTTGTACACCCGAAACAACGAGATTCTTGAGTATCTTGACATGGCCACAATTGAAGAGAAGATTAGCCGTTACAAAGTTCTGCACGCCAAGAAACTTGAAAATCACCCCAACCCATTCGCTTTTGGCTCCTAAACTATCAGGGGAAACAGATTAAAACCCAAGCAAGTACTGTAATCAAGGAGACAACTTAATACTAGTCTTTGGGGACACGATCTGTCTCTTACTGATCCCAGGCGGCACTCTGCTGTACAGTACAGTACCCCCATAGTGATAGCGAAACGTAGATCTATACTAATATTATAAAGAGGTAACGCTGGTAACATGTTTGTATGTATGTATATTGGGGGTAATCTCCGAAACTACTGGACCGATTTAAAAAATTCTTTCACCATTAGAAAGCTACATTCACCTTCACTTCAGTAATTTGATAGACTTTTGATCCCGATATTCCCACGGGATCGGGACTTACGTGGGTGAATGTTTCATAAGCCTGATAGATTATTTTCATAAGTTGTAGGAAATTGGACACATGACTTGTCAAAGCCCGTTTTCAGAAATCAGGCATACTATTACTTCTTTCTACTATGGCCAAGTGCAATACAGCACTTAAAATAAATAAAGTGATTATATTTTTATCTCACTTGAAAGTTAAAATTTTCCGTTTTTACAGGTGAAATAGAATACCCAAATTGGTCGGATTTCTCCCCCGCTGCGCCGGCGCCGCGGTCCAACGAGCCTACTGTGGATAGATCCAGCAAGGTACTGTGATCATTTCATAACTCGGACCGAGCGAGTTAAGCGATTGGTATAAGTCTGGCAAAATATGTGTTCATGTGTCAGTATAAATAAATAAATATTGCACGATAACACAGCGCAATCCCCCAATAGCCCCAAACTAAACACTAGGTTTGTACTATATGTACTAAATATATTTTTAATCTGTACTATACCTACTTTAATTAATAAGACCATCACTGTAGGTACCTATGTTTCTGGACTAATAAATGATTATGATTATTATGGGTACTAAACAGCAGATATATTTACTACATATTGAAGTTTCATTGCAATTGGTTCAGTAGTTTTTGCATGTAGGAGTTACAAATATGTACATTGTACATTTACAACACACATAAGAACATATTTACACGCCACAACTTTCACTTTTATAATTTTACTAGTAGTTACAAAGGCGATTAATGGTTATGCGTGCATGTGTCTATAAACATGGCGGTGCCGGTGGTTTCTCCACCTGCCTCAGTCAGGTTATTGTTAGCTGCCTTTAGGGGTTGCAAGTGACTTTAGTGCTCCGGTACCTATCAGGATCCGAACATTAACTTTTCGGGACACGATCTGTCTACAACAGATCCGTGACGGTTGCTCTTCGGAGTGGCCTGACAGTACAACGGGGGTCCGTTGTCGGGCCACTATGACTCCATTTATACCAAAGTGATCATAGTTGGGGAGACTATCATCCTCACGATGTTCCCGGTTGCATCCCTCTCGAGAGCCCGGGGTCCGCTTTCCTACTCTTACGTCTCCACTTAGCACGATCTTCGGCATCCTGTATAGCGAGGCCATTTGTACGCATATCCGATCTTACGGCGTCAAGCCAGCAGTTCTTGGGTCTTCCCAGTCTGCCGCGGCCGGGCGGAGGCGCCATAGCAAGATATTTGTTCCCCACGTAACTAGCCGATTTTCGTAGAACGTGACCGTACCACCGTAAGCGGCATTCTTGCAATTTATCTGCAATATCTCGGACATGAAGACTGCCCCTGATGCGGGAGTTTCTGACGCGGTCTTTTCGCGTCACTCCACACATCCAGCGCCGCATCTTCATCTCCGTGAAACGCAACTCCTGCTTATGTCGCTCAAGCAATGGCCACGCCTCACAACCGTACAGAAGGACAGGTGATAATGATCGTTTTATAGACCTGTCCCTTCAGTTTAACCGGCATTTTGGGGTCACAGATGACACCAGTTACCTCTCGCCCCTTGGCCCAAGCTGCCGAAATGCGAGACTTAACGTCGCAGTCAATGTCGTCGGACGCATGAAGCACAGATCCCAAGTACTTAAACTGGTCTGTCCGCTCGACCATATGACCGTCTACGAAGACAGGTGTGGGATCTGTGGTATTGCTAGCCAAGTATTCGGTCTTCGCTACGTTGAGTTGCAAACCGCCGTTCTCAAGCGACTCTTTCTACGCATTCACACGTCTTCAAAGCCGTTCCTTATCCGAATTCGCTGACGCAATATCATCAGCATACATGAGCATCCACAGGGGCTGCTCGTGTGCGTCTCGGATGATAACGGACAGTGTATCCAGTATATAACATATATAAGGAACTTCGTTCCAATAAATAGATTGTCGTTCGGGGTCCCATGGTACCTATCAGGATAACCAGGTGGGCATGAGGTAGTTCGCCTAACGAGGACTGGGCACTGACTTACGGCTGGCTTGGCTGGTCTGTCTATAACTAATAAGGTGCCTCACGGAGCTAGAGGGTATAGCGGCTGGAACTAATGCATAATGCATATCCAGCCCCTGCTCATAATGTTCTTATTAGTAATGTGTAAGGTTTACTATGTCGAGTCTCGAATATATTTGCAGCAAACGCATTCCCTTTCCTACTATTATATCATAGTAATGGTGTACGTCCCTGCAGGCTGCAGCTATCCAGACGTACGCGGAACGTTCCCGCAACATGTCTCACCTGCTGGAGCAACAGGAGCGGCTCGCCGACAACGCGCTGTCGCTCGAGATGCAGCGCATTGAGGCTGAACAGGTCAGTATAATACATGTGGTGTATGTCTCTCCACCTCCAGGCTGCAGGTATCCAGACGTTCCAACGGGGTTTCCAACATCATGGCAACTCACCTCGGTCTCTCCGAGGTCTCTTACTAAAGTACCTAGTTCAACTCCCACGCAAAATAGGCGCTCAGTCGTCAATTTGAGGGAAACAGACCGACAAACAAATACAACATTAACTTTGCCCCCACAGAGCTTTTGAATTTTTAATAAATCCAATTATAATCAAAACAGAAACCATGTCACCTACAATCCGTACACAAAAAAAAATCAACAACATTCCGTGCTGAAATAATCAACAATTTTCGATGAACCCGACATGGATTTTGAGTCTAGCTCGTGTATACCCCTCAATTGATTGCGAAACGGTCCCCAACTCGGCAAAATGCTTGCCTTACGACCAGCGCTGGTCTTGGAACTGCTCCAATGGAAGAAACCAACGGCTAAGTGTTTTCTTGCTCCAATTAAGCAAGAAAAGCCTAACCTAACAATCTTTGATGCTTTAATATCTAACAATCAGATGACAAACCACTATTGATCTTCGGTCTGTCCACAGTACGATTTTACCAGGTTTTGTTTGAATACTCATATACATTGATCTTTCACCAGGATTGGGAGAAAGTCCACTCCCAACAAGAGACTGAACCAGCAGACGAAGTGAAAGCGATGTTCAAACTCCGAGAGCAGGAGATCATCAGTCAACTCATGCAACTTGAGAACAAGCAGTACGACATGGTATGTATCGTAGAACCTAGATCACGCTAACGATGTTACTCGGTAAAGATAGATAGAAAGATAGATAGATTAACACTTTATTGCACCAAAAACACATACATAACTTAAAACTAGAGTGGCACAATGGGCGATCTCTTCCAGGCAACCAATAAAGGTTCTAAACCTACAGCTATATTTTGATATCCTTAAAATGTACAGGCTCTAACCTGGGACAACATTCGAAATGTTCCCAATAAGTAGCATTTATAAACAAACCTAGATCACGATAACGTAATAACTCTGTAAAGGTCATCTATATAATAGGTTCTTAAGAGGATAGTCTCCATTCTCTTTCTCCATACAAACGTAGTTTAAATTTTCCTCCCTGGATAAAGACATTAGAGCAAATATGTTTATGCCATAAAACTTATATCTGTCATGACTATGCATCTACCTTTTTATTTTTTTCATTTTATTATTTTTTTATTTATTATTTTAATTAGAAAAAAAAAAAAGGTAGATGCATTGTCGTGACAGATATAGGTTTTATGGCATAAACATATTTGCTCTAATGTCTTTATCCAGGAAGGAAAATTTAAACTACGTTTGTATGGAGAAAGAGAATGGAGACTATCCTCTTAAAGAAAAAGGAAGTTGTAATCTACATAAGTAAACAGTATACAAAGTGGTGTTAGTTACACTATTTATAACTCAAGAACGGCTGAACTGATTTGGCTGAAAATTGGTGGGAAGGTAGTTTAGAACCAGGAGAAGGATATAGGATACTTTGCTTTCCTATTTTTAAGCTATTGCATAGCTTTTAGCGCGGGCTTTGAGCGCGACGACCGAATCAAGAAATTCCGTTACGAAAATAAAACCTAACACACCCCCACTCCGCCTACCATATAGCCTAGGGAAAAAAAATGCTATGCAATAGCTTTACCGCGGCAGTCCCCGAGTGTTTTATGTCTCTAAGGTGGAACAATGTTCGCCGGGTCAGCTAGTCTAGTATGAGTTTGACTTAAATAATTTAATTCCAACTGACAGACAGACTGATATTATCTACAACAATTTGTAGATATATCTGTCTGTCTCATAGTTGATATTGATAACATTACCCTAAAATAAGAAATTACAAGTCTCTGCAAATAGTGTCCTGAATGAACCTCCATTACAGGAACAAGAGAACCAGAGTCTCCGAGTTCAACTGGAAGAGTACCAGCGGAGGGAACGGGAGGAGGCCCAGAAACTGGCTGAGTCTATAGCCAACCAGACCGAACAAACACCGGAGATTGAAGGTAGGTTTCATTATAGGTGCATTATTTATTTATTTTATTTTATTTTATTTTATTTTATTCGGAAGACAAACAGTGACAAAAACCATATAAAATAATGATTATAGGTGGTAGCCACTGTCATCACATTTCTAATCGCTTGATGGAAAGCATCTTTTCAATAGGAAGGTACTAAAATAAAATATCTTTAATAATTGTAAAATACAACCAAAGACTTGCTATTTTCAATAATATGCCTATTATAAACAATATATGAAGTTGAATGAATGAAATGAAGCTAATGAATAAATGAATGAAATGAAGTTATTGAATGAATGAAATGAAGCTAATGAATGAATGAAATGAAGCTAATGAATGAATGAAATGAAGTTATTTATATATATATATATATATATATATTTTAGGAGAACCAACAGCAAGATCTAAAAAACGGAGAGCCAATTAGAGGTTCCCACGAATAGAAATAACATGCAAATAAAAGTGCATGAAATCAACGGGCAAAGAATCAAAACGCTACAAAAAAGTTAATAAATGAAAGAAAGGAAGCTAATGAATGAATGAAATGAAACTAATGAATGAATGAAATGACTAATTAATGAATGAAATGACTAATGAATGAATGAAATGAAGTTAATGAACGAAATGAATGAATACCATTTAGTTACGTACTCAATAGTTCGTTGTATCGTACGCACAGAAGAGTCCGCCCGTCGTTCCCGCGAAGCGCGGAGCGTGCGCATCGCGGCGGCGCACGCGCAGCGCCACCAGCTGCATCGCACGCGGGAGGCACTCGAGGCCGAGCGCCTCAAGCGGCTCCACCAAGCGCGCGCCAAGCGCAAGCCCGTCTACCAGGTAACTATAGACTATAGCTACGGTATATAGACCACCAGCTGCATCGCACGCGGGAGGCACTCGAGGCCGAGCGCCTCAAGCGGCTCCACCAAGCGCGCGCCAAGCGCAAGCCCGTCTACCAGGTAACTATAGACTATAGCTACGGTATATAGACCACCAGCTGCATCGCACGCGGGAGGCACTCGAGGCCGAGCGCCTCAAGCGGCTCCACCAAGCGCGCGCCAAGCGCAAGCCCGTCTACCAGGTAACTATAGACTATAGCTACGGTATATAGACCACCAGCTGCATCGCACGCGGGAGGCACTCGAGGCCGAGCGCCTCAAGCGGCTCCACCAAGCGCGCGCCAAGCGCAAGCCCGTCTACCAGGTAACTATAGACTATAGCTACGGTATATAGACCACCAGCTGCATCGCACGCGGGAGGCACTCGAGGCCGAGCGCCTCAAGCGGCTCCACCAAGCGCGCGCCAAGCGCAAGCCCGTCTACCAGGTAACTATAGACTATAGCTACGGTATATAGACCACCAGCTGCATCGCACGCGGGAGGCACTCGAGGCCGAGCGCCTCAAGCGGCTCCACCAAGCGCGCGCCAAGCGCAAGCCCGTCTACCAGGTAACTATAGACTATAGCTACGGTATATAGACCACCAGCTGCATCGCACGCGGGAGGCACTCGAGGCCGAGCGCCTCAAGCGGCTCCACCAAGCGCGCGCCAAGCGCAAGCCCGTCTACCAGGTAACTATAGACTATAGCTACGGTATATAGACCACCAGCTGCATCGCACGCGGGAGGCACTCGAGGCCGAGCGCCTCAAGCGGCTCCACCAAGCGCGCGCCAAGCGCAAGCCCGTCTACCAGGTAACTATAGACTATAGCTACGGTATATAGACCACCAGCTGCATCGCACGCGGGAGGCACTCGAGGCCGAGCGCCTCAAGCGGCTCCACCAAGCGCGCGCCAAGCGCAAGCCCGTCTACCAGGTAACTATAGACTATAGCTACGGTATATAGGTAACTATAGACTAGCTACGGTATATAGGTAACTATAGTTAAAACTATCGAAATTATTC
This sequence comes from Idaea biselata, assembly GCA_958496205.1. Classification (NCBI taxonomy): domain Eukaryota; kingdom Metazoa; phylum Arthropoda; class Insecta; order Lepidoptera; family Geometridae; genus Idaea; species Idaea biselata. Next base: position 14,392,897 of record OY292402.1, read on the forward strand.
AATATTCAATATTCAGCAGCAATAAGATCGATATTGATTGAGTGCATTCGATATTGAATTTCAATACAATCGACTTTCAATACAATCGACTTTATCGATAAACCTATCGATACGAATTTGCCACTGCTATCGATAGTGAACTATCGATCGGCAACATTAGTCAACACCTCTATTTGTACCCTAGCCGATAGATGGCGCTAGTAACACGATTACCTGAATCGCGTAAGAGACATTTCTCAACAATAACATACAAAATAAGTAATTCTGCAAAAACACAACGCACGAAAGACGCAGGGCTGGATTCGAACCCGCATCTTACTCAATCCGGGAGTACGACTTGCCCAATTAGTCTACCGGCGTCGGTGACTCATATCTATCTTCTATCTATATATATAAAAATGAAACCCGTTCCGTTGTCACGACATCACGCGTGAACGGCTGGACCGATTTCGATAATTATTTTCTTGTTGTTGATTGTCAGGAGAAGGTTCTTATGAAAGAAAAAATGCTGAACCGATTTTGATGACTTTGGTTAATTCAAAAAATGAATTTTAATTTGAATTTTGGTATGAAGATAGATACCGTTTTTTTAGGGAGTAGTAGTACGGGGTAGCAGTAGGGTAGGGTAGTAGCAGGGTAGGGTAATAGTAGCAGTAGGGCAGGGTAGAGAAGTAGTAAAGTGGGGTAGTAGTAGTAGTAGTAGGGTAGGGTAGAAGTAATGTAGGTTTGTAGGTTTTTTTATACTAAACGGGCAGGACAACGTCTGTCGGGTCAGCTAGTCTATATATATAAAAATGAAACCCGTTCCGTTGTCACGACATCACGCGTGAACGGCTGGACCGATTTTGATGTGTTTGCTATTGTCAGGAGAAGG